>CM028355.1:10296520-10921417 GCA_016618105.1 Dendrobium huoshanense
CTATTACTCATAATGAATGATTGAATTGATTCAGCACTCATTACACATATTAATTGTATTTTTATCCATTGCAAACTAACCTTGAACTATTGACTTAATTTATATCTCATTACACACATTGACTATATTATTATCCCTTGAAAATTTACATTGATCTTAAGGTTAAACTTAAAAAAAGAAACCACTCAAGAGAGGATCAATTCAAGTTAGGAACCGTTGACCTTTTTTGACATCGATCACTTACATATTTTACCTCGATTCATTGTTGACTTTGGAACTTAATTTTTTATCACATACTATTCTTTATTATATTTGAAAATATATGTGGTCAAGTTGGTATTGATTTGATTAGTGCTTTATATCAATTCATGCATTTGAGTCTTTATTACACGTATTTGTTTCCTACATAAAATCTTTTTATTTGTACCTTATTTTGCGCAATGGATTGTGCGAGCTCGTCTGGATCATCCAGACCTTTCAAAAGAGTCCATCCATGTTAGAATCGGACACCACTTGATGTGTGTCGACGAGAGAGAATTGTAGGGTCTTTTTCTACTAAATTTAATAACTAAAATAAACTAAAATCATAAAAAAGGTCATCCAACATACTCACAATTCACTACCTCACACTCATATGCATAAGAATGCCATCCCCCTTGCTTGTCAGGACATCTCCTTCGATGTCGATATCCTTCTCTTCCTCCACATGCCACCAGCTGGATCTGCCCCTTGCCAGCCGGAATTGTCCACCACCAGTCGGATCTACCCCTCACTAGTCGGGGCTGTCCACCACCAAAAGTTTCATTTTGGTTCATTATTTTTCAAAATATTCATTTTTTTTTTTTGGAATAGCTTCCACATTGCAACTTGTGGCTCAAAGTTGTTGAACCTAAACACCAAACTGAATGTTTTGAAAGCAATGATCATCAACATCAATAGCTTCATTTCTTCTAATTGTTTGGGATGAGCTCCATGAATCCTAATTCTCCACTCATTTATATCTGATTTCTGCAAGAGATAAAACATTTTCCTCAAGTATTTTTGTGCAAATTTCAAGCTTTGAAGTTTATCTTCCCCAAATGAAACTTTTGGAAAACATTAGGTAACTTTTCATTTTGTTAAATTTTAAGTAGATGAATTGTTAAGTTGTTCCATTTTTAAACAAACATCATTTTTAGTAAATGAAAAATAGAATAAACACTGCAATAGGGTCTGAAAGCTAATAAGCTAATAAACTTGAAGTATTGTAGACAGAAAATCTGATAGAAAATAGAAAAAAATTCATTTTCACTCATTCTATGCATGGAATTAAATTCATTGAATTTGATAGGCTAAAATACTCAATTAAATGCAGGGACTCTATGCAACTAATCCTATCTTTTTTGGGGAAATGGTCACATTATAGTTTTGAGTCTTAGGACTTTGGTTAATAATTTTTACTCTCTAAAGCCACTAATTGACATGGTTACTTAAAGCCTAAAATAAATAAAATCCTCTAAAATTAAATTAATATAATTCTAAAATAATAAAACTTAAATTTAAATTAAAATCTCTCTTGACCTACAACTAACAAAGAACCTTAAATTTAATAACTTAAATTTCAAGCCTTTTTGGACATATCAAAGATATTACTTTTTTCAACACTAGAATTTATTTGCTTGGGCCACTAAATCTAGCCTTAGGTAAGGCTGTAGTGTGTTTGGTATATGTAGGTACCTTTGCTTGAAAGAAACCTTTGGTATGCTTATTTACTTTCTACACCCAGGATGTCATAGCATGCATGGTTACTTTTCTGTTTGTGCAAAATTTAACTTTTAAATTATATACACATGCACTATATTTATACATGCATATGCATTTATGTTATCTTTTATTTTATTATAAAAAAGGTAAAGTTGAATGTATCTATGCTTACTTGTAAAAGTAAAAATAGTAAATTAGAATATTCCAATGTGCAAATCCGAATGTAAATGTAAAGTATTTGCATTGTATATATAGATTGACTTGTAAAGTATCATTGAGTTGTAAAGATTTAAAAATATTTTCTTATGTAAATACATATAGATCTCCAAAAGATAATCTCATCTCTCTTAGGGAGTGTTCTCTTTTGGAATCTTATAGAAGACTTAAAGCTAGAAGATGTTAAAAAGTATAGTTAAATCTATATTTCATAGATGTAGAAAATAAAGTTTGTTGTGTTAGAGTCTGACCATCTTACTTTCTTGCAGACTCTGGATTGTATTTATGTTTTCAAATAAATGAATAAAGGTTTTCTTTATGCATTTTCTTCAGGCATCACAATACATAACACTTAGATAAATTTATTTGCATATTTTGTATAACCTTGATTTAAATCTATGAATTAAAGATGAAGAGAAGAGTTTATCCCCTTTGGATTAGAACCTAGGAATCTCACTATGCACCAAGACCAAAAAGAGAATAAAATAGCATCCTTAATCAAGAGTATTCTTAGATCAAGGCCTAAGATGTAATGAACTACGAGGGCTTGCGCCCATGGAAAACTGACAACCTCATCAAATAAATCTCATTCGAGCTGATATATTGAATGGGGCAAATCTAATGACTATCAAATTATATATATTATTATTCATCAAGGTGTGTAGGCGAAAGCCGTAATTTTTCATGAATAATTTTATATGCTCTTCTATTGGTCTGCTTGCGTTGAGTGAACATATATGCGACCGTTTTGTCCTATTAAATAATACGATCATACCCATTGCATTCTGACCCCTGCTTTCAATTCCCTTTCGGAGACCCACAGGAACCCCATGCAAAAATTTGAGGTCAAGGAATGTAGGTGCAAATATTGCGAGCGACCATGAAGCCACACTTCTAGTTATTGATATGTTGGGGGCAAGGGAGAAGTGCAAACATTCGTACACTTGGTCATTTTAGTCATTTTTTTTAGTCTAGTAATTAGGATGTTAAGCCTAATTAAATGTCCCAAGGCTAACCAAGAGGGGGGGTGAATTGGTAATTCAAAAATTATACTTCTGCTCTTGGATTTTTAGAAAATATTTTTAATTATTAATTCAAGTTAAATTTAAAGTTTAAAAAAATAAACTTTTCAACCAGAGTAAACAACTTGCAATGAAATTAAATGCAGAAGAAAAATAAGAAAGAACACACCAGATTTATAGTGGTTCGGTCAAACCTTGACCTACGTCCACTCCCCGGAGGTACCCTCCGAGTATTGTACTAATACCACAAAGTGACTCTCCTTTTGCCCCCACAGCAAGGCGGAGAAGCCTGTATAAATTCACTTTCACCTTCCCCGGTGCGGCGGAGTAGCCGTGTTCTTTGACACCAAAGAGATCTTCTTCTCGCTAAAACTTCCCTCAAGACGACCCTTGAATCCGATGGTGCTGAAGTGCAAGTTCGTCGGAACAACCGTGTGAATATCCCCTCCACACTTCCTTGAAATCCCCTCCAAGGATCTTCTCCCTCTCAAACTCCACCCTTTCCTCTCTCCCTTTCAAGTTCTCTCTTCTAGTTTTCTCCCAAAGAACGAAGACACAATGGTTGTCAAAGATACACTTTGTCGTCCTTTTACACTCTCCAAGTGTTGGCAGAGAACCAGACCAATGTTGTTGAACTTCACTTGAGAGCCTTCGCCGAAGCAACCGTGTGAATATCCCCTCCACACTCCCTTGAAATCCCCTCCAAGGATCTTCTCCCTCTCAATGATCCCTCTCAAGAGAAAAAAACTCCAAAGGTACTTGTAATAGTTTTTAGGACTCCTTATATATAAAGGATATGAAAAACCGCTCAAAAAACTGCTAAAAATATATTTTTCTGCGCACTGGATCGTCCCGTACAAAATTGAGTTAGTACGGACGAACTGAGTAAAAAACTGTCCCGTACGAACCATTTGTTCATATGTACGAACCAATTTCATCCTGGACAAAATTGGTTCGTCCCGGGATGAAATATTTCATACGGTACGAACAGTTATATAAAAAGTCGGTTTCGAAAACTGCAGAACATTGCCAGAAACTGCCATAGTCGGTTCCCTTCGTCCTGAATGAACTGGACTTCGTCTGAACAAAATTTTTACAGTGAGAAACTCGTCCTGGGATGAAAAATGATTTCTTCTGGATGATCATTCCTTAGAAAAATTTTCCAGTTCAGTTCCTGTCCGTTCCATTGCTCTTACAAGGAGATAACTAATCTTATCGTCCCGTACGAACCATGTTCGTCCCATACGATTAGTACAAAAACTTTTTCAAGATCTCCTTTAAGTGTGTGTAAATTTATTCATTCAATTACAATCACTCCCTCTCAAATTTAATTCAAATAAAAAGTACAAGCTTCAAATTATCAAAGTATCTCATGCTGAATTTGATTTGAAGTTTTCGTAGTCTGGAGTTCGATTTTCCTGAAATATTAGTACACACAAGAGCAAAAACAAATATTCCAAAAATTGTTAGGAGATAACAACACATAAAACAATAATATTTAGAATCATCAAAACTATACAAGTTGCAAAAATGTAAAACATGCAAATAGCAACTTTCCTAACAATTTTGTGGTATTGCGATTGGGTTCATCATGGACCTGCTAGTAATAATATATAAATAAATGCAGTTGAGAAATATTTTATTAGTTGCGTAGGATTTATATTTGGATCATTGGGTGGACCGCCGGAGTAGGAGTTAATGTATTGATGTATGGTTGAATCACACAAGGAGCTTGAGCATGTGCTTTGTCATTTGTTAAGGTTCTGAATGCAATACAAAGGACTAGGAGAGAATTCGTTAATGTATGGTTAAATCACACAAGAAACTTTAATAAGTGCTTGTTATATGTCAGCACACTAAAAAATCACATACTGATGCTTGATTGTTTGGTGTAGTTGACTTGTGGGGACTCTTCTATCCATATGAGGTGTCTAGTTTAGCTCAAAATGCACTTCGAGTCTAGTTAATCTTTAGTTGATGTCATTTAAATCACCTAAAATTCAATAAATTTGTGTTCAATTCTGTTGAGATGTGTCGACACCATGTTGCTTCATCAATTTCATCTAATACTTTTGTGGGGAATTTCATTGACACTTTTGCAGCATTCTGGAAGGGACAAAGACATGGGTATGGAGGCAGAAGTCATGTGAATCCAAGATTAGAAGTGAAGGTATTGGATGTGATGGTTCTTAAGATAGTCGCATTATGAGAATTTGGAAGCAATGATTGTTGTTGCAACAAAAGCTTATATCGGTGCTAGACATGGAAGAAAAGTGATGGGAAGGTCGTTGTGGAATCTTGAGATAATGCTTGCATGATATGGAACTTTTGGCATAGATACGACGAGATTTGGGTGAATCTTGTGCCTTGGATTGGGGACGGATGCAGTTGAGGCGGTATATTGAGGATTGTGGCGGTTTGGTGGCCAATGATGGATTAATGAATGGTGTCCCGAATATTGTTTATCTGGCAATGGCGTGGTTGGGTATGGAAGTGGGTGTTGTATGTGAAAAATAAAACAATATATGGTTTTAGAGGGAGCAATGAGTGCTCCAATTGTTGTGAGCTTGAAAGGATCTATGATACATGTCAATTTGTAGATGCTAGACTCTAAGAAAACACAAGATTGTGAGGGGGTACAAAGAGAATCATCTCATACAAAATATTTAATTCATATTATTGTATACTCTAATAAACTCCAAAAAGATTTATATAGGGAGATACAAGACTAACAAAACCATAACCCACTCTAGCATTAACCCTATTGATCCTAACATGTCCCACTCTAGCATAAACTACTAACTGATAGAACTCCTTACAATTACCTATTCACTGAAAATCCAATATAACCTATTGACTTAATTTACTTTCCATTACAATTTTTTAGATTATCATACAGCTGATGAGACTAGAGTTTCTAGGCAGATGACAATGACACTAGCTCCCCAAGAATCTTTTTATAGTTTTGGATGCATTTCTCAAGCTTCATCTGGATTAGGTTGTTAGGAGAAGCTTCAAAACACTGTGATTGTTATTTAAAGCTATAGTTATGGGAGAGATCAGGGAACAAGTTTGAATAATGGTTGATTTGGAGACAAACATATGGGGCTGTCTGTGGTGTTAAAGTTCACGTTAGATGGAATCCCCAAAGGCAGGATGCTTCCTCCTTTTTATGGTTTTGAAACTTGTATTGCGATGTGATAGTGTTGTGCATCTGCAGCTCAGTGTCTTTGAATTTCTTGTCTGATACTGTAGAAGAGGTGGCTAAGTTGAATATATTGCAGAGGCTATAGTTATTTTCTTCTGTGTATATACGAAGTGAAATGTAGTGCTATATTGCTGATAAGATGATAATTATGAAAGGTGATATATCATTAAAAAAATTATCTTGATCGGGCATGAATCTCGAAGCAAAATCAAGTTGGAAACTTCAAAAATTAATTTTGGGATCATCTAAACTCTGATTTTAGCAAAATTAGAGTCGAACTGAGCGTCTCAGTAATACGAACTCAACAACACCAAATTCGACTCAATCCAAGCCCAAATCGGTCCAAATCAAGAGTCAGAAGCACTATTAGAATGTTCAAACCACAATTTGAATTACAAACGATTTCCAAACATGACATGCTTATAGTCAAATCAAGCAGCTCGACGAGATGAATACATCGAGCCCAAGATCATCAAATTTTGATATCATTAGAGCCTTGAAATGCCTAGTAAACGGTCCACGATCAAGAGATTTAACATCGACCGTCCATTCAAACCACTCCCAATCCACCCATGATCTTACACCTATTTACTGACCATGTAACTCTCAAAAAAATATAAATAGACCCTAATTTCTCTTAAAAGAGGGGGAGCGGAGCAAGAGAATCAAGAAGAGAAGAGAAGGAAGATGAGAAGGAAGAGAAGGAAAATGCTCATCCTCGACCACCTCCAGACTTTCACCTGACAGCCATCTGACACTGGAATTTAGGAAGGAGGTAGAAGGGAAGGAAGAAGAGGAGGAGACTCCTCGACCACCACCGGAGTTCCACCTGAACTCCATGTGGCGTTGGAGTTTTGCCCGACCTTCAAGTGATGCCGGAGTTCCTCCCGACCACCAAGTGACATCGGAATTCCTCCTTGACCACCGTCATACTTTCACCTAGCCACCGACTGACGTCAGACTTCTACCCAACATCAAACCTCCACTTGTCATTGTATTTCTAACTGTCACCAGACTTTCTTCAAATTTGTATCAGACGACGGACTCTTACCCGACGTCAGACCTCTGCCCGTCGCTGGATTTCTACTCAACATCGGACTTCTTCCTTGTTCTAGACTTTTTTCAAATTTTTACCAGACATTGACATGCTGCCCGTCGCTAGATTTCTACTCGACCACCAACTAAAGTCAAACTTTTGCATAGCCTCTAATTAATTTTGAACCACTGCCGCGCTCCGACAACGGTCTTTCTGACTACTATCGTTTGCCGACTACGGTCCTTCATACCTCTATCACCAGACAATTATCTTTATGACCTCCGTCGCCCGCCAACACAATCCTTCTAACTTATGTCGCCCAAGGACTATGGCCCTTCTAACCAAGAGAACACATCAGTAGTGATTCTCTATATTCCCACCTTGTATTGTACTTCAAATAATCTATATCAAGCCAAGTTCTTCCCCCCAAGTTAGGACCTCATTTATAATCAACTGCAAATACTAGTGGATTCAATCAAATTGGGCTAGGCCCAGTGATGTTTCCCCATTTTTAAGGTTTTCCACGTAAAAATCTTGGTGTCTCTTATGAATATTGCACCCTCTCTCTTTTATCTGATTGCGTGCTAGGTCTTCGTACAAAGCTAAGACGTTAAACTTTATATTTCTCTATCACCATGAATACTCTATGAGGCTACAAAAGGAATATTAGTTTTTAGTTAAAAGAGTGACCTTTTAGCTATTCCTACGACAGATGCGTATTTGTAATTGTTTTATTAACTGGAATTTTTGTTATCGACACTGTAGAGAAAGAAAGCTACTTTTTGAAAATAATAGGCAATCTGAAGTCCTTGACTCAGAGGTCTATTAAATGTTTGATTTTTATTAAGTATTTTCGTACCTTCGTAACCCTAAAAGAGAGTCGAAGGATTTTTTTGGATTGGAGGGAATTTTAATAAATGAAATGAAGGTTTAGTTTGGCATAATTTTTTATCTTTTTTTTTTTTTTTTTTTTGCTTTTTTCCCTAAAATTGTATACAAAATTTTTATTATAAAAACAGTAAGATAACAATCTCAAATTGAACCGAAATAACAAAAAAAAATATAGTTTCATTATGAATCAACTTTTGAATAATTTGAGATTTTAACTATTTTATATTTCCTTTTACTCGAGTTTCATGTGTATCTCATAACTTTTTAAGCGTGATTGCCAGTAGAGTTCAACAGCAAGCGAATAACCTCAACATGCATTAGTAATTTTTTGGCAACCATTCTGAGCTTAAATTTGATGATCAATACATTCTCACAACAATTATCACCCTACTATTTGAGACTATCCCAATCTTTTTCGATATCAAGCAGAAACTTTCAATAAAACAACCATTACAGGTTTAAGCCCAGAAAAAAAATAATGATGTTAGCTTGACAGACAATCATACAACTTGTCTAGAAATTCATAAAAATAAGTGTAGTTTATTTTATTTATGCAGAATCTTTTAATTCATTGGTGTCTTTACAATGTGCATTTTATGATCACCGATAAATAAGAGTAAGAAAGTTACAAAACTTGGAGATTGCTTTTGTACAGAACACCTAACTCTAAAACAGGTTGTGAGCTTCTAGAGATCATATCCAAGATGCAATGTGAGCTAGAATGTCTGAAGATTCTAGGAGTCTATCTTCGTTGTTCATGAACTCCATCTGCGAGTGCAAGTAAGCAAAGAAAATATTCAAAAATCTGCCACTTCAGAATTGCATTCATGTTGATAATGAAGCATTATTTAAATTTGAATTGAACACATACATTATCTTATTAAAGGAAAAACAAGATAAGATAGAACGTTAAAATTGCTCACCTCTTCATCTCAAGCAAAGCTAGGCATTGGCACCACCTCACTAAACTCTTTGATCTTTGCAAATCTACCTCGAACTCGAGGCCTGCTATCAGCTAGTATCTTCCTACATGTGTACTGCCATATTTTTGTTTCATGTTAGTGATTTACAAAATAAGCAGCAGAAGAAATGCATTTGTCTAAAGCATTTGTCAGTTACCTTGATCTGTTTGCTATAATTCCTCTTCTTCTTCTTCCTATGAAACCTATCTAACTGCTCCCTCCTTTCCTCTGCTGATATTCGATTAACTTTATAGTATGAGTAATCCATTGTTAGGATATCAGAAGGCATTTGTAATGGAGCAGTGCTGGTGTTACACATTGGCCTTGCATGTTGGTTATCCCCGAGTACCTTCAGAGAAATTCAAGAATTTCTAATAGAATTAAAGAAAGATTTAACTTAGGATAATAAATTACTAATTAGTGTCGATTATAATTAAATTAATCTAATTAAATTTGATATCAATTGAGCAAATATAATAAGATTTCATAATTGTATAAAACTTTAAATCTAAAAATAAATATTTTACATGCAGGAGACATTATTAGGTAATAGGTATGATAAAAAATGCATACCTGTAAGTTTGTGGGGCTGTAGAGTCTTGGCATAGCTTCATATGAGTAGATTCCTCCTAGATTGCAGGCTTTTGCAGCCTCCATCGGCCTCACTGGCTTGCCAACATTGGCATGTATCCCCATAACATCGTTTGCTACACATGTCGGCATTCTCATTCCTTGAGCATAAAGCTGCCCTCCAATTCCACCATTAGCATCCATGAATGATCTGTGCCGCATTGCTGATGGCTCCATGCCTATATATCCAGGCAAGCCCAAAAGATCTGAAGGAAGCTGGCTCACTACTGTGTTTTACGGGTAAGATGTGAAGGTAGGATTACAAATCATTGGATTGGGCTGATCCATAGGATGGATTGGAGCCATTGATGCAGCTGGAAGTGATGGAAAGCTAGTAGGTTCCAGTTCAGGTGGAGGCTGAGGATTGAGAAGAGCGGATACTAGTTCCAAGTTGAAGGAATTGTCATAGTTGGGCAAGTCGGTGATCGGGACATCCGAAGAACAAACAACATTGTTCATTAAGGAGAAGACTCTTGCTGGTGAGTAGCCAGCTTCTCGAAACAAATTATCTTCGTAATCAAAGTTGGGCATTTTGTCTTCTAAAGAATTGGATAAGAACTCCTGTTACAATAAAAATTAAATCTTCAAATCATAAAGATGTTCAAAAATATTAAAAAAAAATTCTTTAAAACTCCAGAAACAAATTAGTTGGGAAGATTAGGACAATACAAAGACGCTTGTATCTTACATGTATATATATATAAAAGAAAGAGAGAATAAGTTTAATAAAATATAGGAGATTTTAATTATAAAATTAGTAAATTAATGATTAGTAATAATTGTCATAGTAATGATGATATACTTTTATTTATATGAAAGAATGGAAAATTATTTTATAAAAGTTTTTTTTTTATTCTGTCATGTTTCCAAAGCATTTTTTTAATATATTGAAATTTCCTATCTTGTCTGGTAGTGTAGACTTTGTAAAAGTCAGATAAAAATAATTTAAATAATGTGAAATATATATTAAATTCCTTACATAGGAACTATATTAACTTTATTAAATGTTGAAAATATGAATGAATTCAATTATCTATTTAAATTATTTAGTTAATTTACTAATCAACGAAATAAGAAATTAAAAATAGAGAAGATGAAAAATAAATGCAGGAATGAAAATAAATACACATAAATTAAAATTCTCTCTAATAATCATCTAAATTATAGAACACTTTAATCTCTCTCTCTCAAAAAAAAAAAAAAAAGATTGAATTAAGACTTGATTTGAGACAGCTTTATAAAACAACTTTTTAGCATAAGATGATCAAAAGCTGTCACAAACGAATCCTCAAACTAATTCATAAAAAAAAAAAAAAAAAACGTTTGTTTGCGAGAACCAGGTCCTTCAAAAGAATGCAATAAATATATAAAGCTGCATGCAATTAATCCCTCCGACGGTTTAGATAATTAACAAACAAACAAAATACGTCGTGAAACGTCGACGTAAAGAAATGCTAATAGCTTTAATCAATCTTTATAAACATCTAATGAGAATTCGTTCATAGAGAATGACATTTAGGGATGGTTGCACCGGCGATCAAGTGATATCCTCCAGCAATTTCTCAAAATAAAGCGATTCCGAAGAGAGTGTTCTAATTCCTTTTTCCATTTTCAGGGGAATGTAGAAGGAGAAGAAATGAAGGAACAGATAAAATATTGGTTATGCATGCAATGATGATGCTGGAGATGTTTATAGGGGTGGTGAGCGAAGATAACAGACTAATTATGTCCAGATTTAGAATGTGTCTATTTGACTCCGGACTGCAAGGGAAGCGACTAGGTTAAAATGCAACAAAAAAACAGTATTTAGTTGAGAGGCTAAACAGATTGCTCAAACTAAGAGACCGATTTATTTGCTCCAGATCAAAATGGAATCAAATAAAAATAGCACATTTTAAATATTCTAAAGATGTTTAGTTAATTAGTTACATGAAAAATAAATTCAGGAGATTATTATTTTTATTTTAATTTAAAATAAATTAAATTTAGTGTGAAATATGGGGGCGATGGCGGAATATTTTTACAGCAAGGGTGAGGAAAGATGTTGGTCGGCGGCAATGGTCGATAGTGGTGGTCAATGACGGTTGATGATGGTGTGGTGATGATAGAGATCTATAGAGTTGGTATCAGTTGATGATGGGTGGCAGCGGTCGGTGATGACAGTTGTGTTGAAGATCGAAGTGATAATGGATAGTGATGGATGATGACTGCTAGTTCGACTCGGGAGCCAAATCTCGAGCTCGAACACGAGTCGAGCCCGGAAGGTGAGCTCGAGCTTGGCTTGCGCCATTGAAACGACCTCGTCAAGCGGCTCGTTCAAGCTCCGTCGCCACTATAGCAAAATCTCTCATTACCGGTTAAATTTTCGACACTCTTTTCCGGCTGATTTTCTGGCGACTTTACGATGGATAAAGATGAAATATTTCCGACTAAAATTTAGTAAGAATTTTCAGTGGATTTCTGGTTGCTTTCCGGCGGATTTTATTACGGATTTTAATAATTCGTAATTTCATTAATTAATAATTTCATAGCATATTTTAAATAATTATTAATTTATAAACTTAAATATAATTTTAAATAATTAAAATTTAGCTGTTAAAGTAATAATTAGTTTAATTATTTATTAATAACTTTAATTTTAATAATTTTAAATTATCATTATATTAATAATTTTAGTAATAATAATATTAATATTATTAACCGTAACTTGTTTTGTTTTAACTTATTATTTTATTAACAAATTTAATATTAATAGTAATAACTTATTTTAATTTTTGTTAAATTTTATCTATACTTTTCGTATTAGAATTTTAATATATTTCATAACATTACACTTTTTCCATAATAGTAGTGTTTGACGGGTTAAATCTAACAAAAGATCCCAGGTTCGCAGGCAGGCGGGGGCTCCATTCGCGGGCAGGCTGGCCAGAGCAGCGAAGGCAGACTTACAAACCGGGGCAACCGGGCAGCCCTGGAGGGCAGTTGAACAGAATAATTTTTAGTTATTCCGACAGCTTTTACCACCGAAAAAATTGTTCATCAGAAAAAAAATTTTGATGCATGTTTTTCCTATGAAATTTATTCCGCCGTAAATCCACCAAAAACTTTAGACTGCATCGAAAACTTAACAATTTTTTGCCGAAAAATATACCGGCAATGCATAATTTTCCTGTAGTGCATGTCCGCTTCCACATCCCAGGACGCCCACTATAGTCACATGGTGAAAATTTGGAAGTGATGCTTGTTGTTGCAACAAAAGCTTATATCGGTGCTAGACAAGGAAGAAAGGTGTTTCATCTGATGAAGGGAAGGTCGTTGTGGAATCTTGAGACAATGCTTGCATGATATGGAAGATTTGGGTGAATCTTGTGTCTTGGATCGGGCAAATTGTTATGTCTGGTGACCGGACCGTCCGGACACCAATCTAGACACGCCACATCACCTCGATACACTGGGCCCCGGATGTATCTGGATGATGTGGTATGTCTGGATTTGTCCGGATGAATCTGGACACCAAACGTAATAATTTTTTTTCTTAGATTGGAGATGGATGCAATCATGCAATCAAGGCGGGAGAGGTATTGAAGATTGCGGTCGTTTGGTGGCAAATGATGGATTAATGTATGGTGGCCTTAATACCGTTAATTTGGCAATGGCGTGATTGGGTGTATTCATTGTTGGGTTGGTGAGGGTGTCATGTGATTGGGTGTTTAGTCTAAAGTTGGCAATGCCAAATCTGTGGGAGTGGTGAGATGTGAGATATGAGTTGTATAAAATTTAAGTTTGGTGCATAGCCCTTTTTTGTGGTTTTGGCGAGATTGAAAAAAAAATGCCGATGTTGAAATAGATGTTGGAATTGGTCGGCGAGGTTGATATTGGAGGTGAAAAAGAAGACAACATATGGCTGTAGAGGGAGCAATGAGAGAACCAATTATTGTGAGCTTGCAAGGATCTATGATACTATTGACCTTTGTTGTAAAAAAAAAAAAAAGAGGAAATAAAAAAATTGTCAAAATGATTACCTTACCTCAAATCCTGACCAAATCTTTGCGTTGATCTTATGTATATAGTTACGTGCTACAGTAGCACTATCCCTCTACAACGGTGCCAAAAATGTCCTTTTAGGCGTGCTTCGTCTCAGTCGAGCCTCCTTCATGTGTTAAGAGAGTTACTTTTTGCATGTTTTACATTATTACAACTTGTATAGTTTTGATGATTCTAAATATTATTATTTTATGTGTAGTTATCTCCTAACACTTTATGAATATTTGTATTTGCTCTTGTGTGTAATAACATTTTAGGTAAATCAAACTCCCGACCATGAAGACTTCAAATCAAACTCAACATGAAATTTTTTGCAATTTGAAAGCTTATAAATGTTATTTAAATTGAGAGGGAGTGATTGTAATTGAGTGAATAAAAAACACACACACACACTTAAGGAGATCTTTAATTTTTTTATATTGATCGTACAGGACAATTTTCATTCGTACGAGATAATCAGACAGTTATCTCCTAATAAGAGCACATGGAACGAACAGGAACTGCTAAGAAATTTTTCTTAGTCCTGATCGTCCAGGAGGAAATATCTTTGTCCCGGGACAACTTGGGCTCTATAAAAATTTCGTCCAGACAAAATTATTTTCATCTCAGGATGGCCTGTGCTCTGTAAAATTTCTTCCAGAGGAAATATTTTCATCCCAGGACGATGGAACCGACTTAGACAGTTCTGAATGCGTTCTACAGTTTTTGGGAACCGACCATATGATAACCGTTCGTACCGGACGAACTTCATTCGTACGGGACGATCCGCGTGTACGAAGTGATTTCGTACACATATACATAGAGATCATTTCCAAGGCTAATAAGTAAAATCATCCGGGATGATCTACAATCGTACAAGACGATCCTGTGCATGATAACTTGAAATTTGTCATTTTTAGATGATTTTTCTTGTCTCTTCTATATATAGGCCATTCTAAATTGTCACATAATCTTTTTGCTTACTGATCTTCATGCCTATTGAGAAGAGAGTTAAGGAGAGTGAGAGAGAGCATTTGAAGGAGATTTCTTTCCATTTGAGCGTGAAGGTTTTACTTGGTACTCAAGGGTAAGAGTTTATACTTTTAAGTTTGAGATTACTTCACTCTTCTCTCTTTTATTTTAGATTGGATTTGTGAATAAGATCTTCAAGGAGATCCGGTTCTCTGCCGACACTTGGAAAGTGTGAACAGACAAAGGATTCTCTGCCCACACTAGGATAGTGTGAAAGGATGAAGGGTTCTCTGCCCACACTAGGAAAGTGTGTAAGGACGAAAGGTTCTCTGCCCACACTAGGAGAGTGTGAAAGGATAAAGGGTTCTCTGTCTACACCGGGAGAGTGTGAAAGGATGAACAGTTCTCTGCCGACATCGGGGGAGTGTAAAAGGATGACGGTTCTCTACCACTCCGGGTAGTGGTGAAAAGCATTTGTAAAGGCTTCTCCGCCTTGCTGTAGGTACAAAAGGAGAGTCACTAGTGGTATTAGTGCACTCGGAGGGTGCCTCCGGGGAGTGGATGTAGGTCTAGTTTTGACCGAACCATTATAAATTTTGGTGTCTTTTATTTTCCGCTGCATTTTTTACTTTTTGTGTTTAAATATTGTCGTTGAAAAAAGTTTTCTAGAAAAACTCACAAATTAAATTGTTGTTTCCTAAAATTTTAAAAGAGGGATAAAATTTTTAATTACCAATTCACCCCCCCCCCCTCTTGGTTAGCCAAGGGACATTTAATTAGGCTTAACATCCTAATTCTTATTGAATCAATTTCAACAAGTGTTATTAGAGCTTTGTTTCAAAATTATAAGTTTAGACTGCTTTTTGATTAATGTAGATGGCTACATTTGGAAACTGAAATACACCTGAGGGTTATTCTATAACTAGACCTCCACTGTTTGATAATATTCCTTTTGATTTTTGAAAAACACGTATGTCTACCTTTTTACAATCACTTGATTACTGTATGTGGATCTTAGTTTAGGAAGGGTATACAAAACTAACTAGACTAGTTGATGGAGTTAGAATTAAAACACCTTTTACGGAATGGACAGTAGAAGAACGTGACTTAGCACAACTAAATGCTAAATGCTTGAATAGTTTCTTTTGTGCTTTAAAATCAGAAGACTACATGTAAGTTTCTACTTGCAAAAGTAGAAATGACATATGGGATAGACTTTGTATAACGTATGAGGGGACTAATGAGGTTAAGTAATCTAGACTTAATATCTTGTTGCATGATTATGAACTATTTCGCATAAAACCAAATGAATCCATTTCTAAAATGTATACAAGATTCACACAAATTGTCACCTCTTTACATGCTTTAGGTAGGGAGTTAACAAATGCTAAGATGGTTAATAAGATCTTACGTTGCTTATCTACTGCTTATGATGCTAAAATTACTGCAATTACAGAGTCTAAGGATTTAAATATTTACTTTATTAACAATCTTCTTGGTTCGCTAATTGCTTACGAGCAAGGAGTTAGCCAAAAAAAGGTTGATGCAGGTGAACCACGGAGGGAGAAGAATATTGCACTGAATGTGGAAGAGTCTGATAGTGAACACTCTCAACCTGAGGATGAAGACGACATCGCCTTGATGACTAGATAATTGAGAAGCTTTTTGAAGAGAAAGAAAAAGAGACGCCAACAATGAAATAAAGGTAAGTTTAATAGAAATGCAAGGGTTTCTAATGAAGTTATTTGCTATGAATGTAAGAAACCTAGACACATAAAGATGGAGTGCCCATTACTTAAAGCCAATCCTAGCAATAAGAAGGTAAAGGAGAAACCATTTGTGAAGAAGGGTAAGAAAAAGTTCCAAAGAGCTTTTTGGGTGGACTAAACTTCAGATTCGTTAGAGACAGAAAAGGAAGAGGAAGTCACTAATTTATGCTTAATGATCGATATAATTGATCAATCAGATCAAGAAGAGGTATGTGACTTAACATATGACAAACTTTTTGAAGTTTTTGAACACATGCATGAAGCATATAAGAAAATAAAGAAATTGCATGCTAGCCTTAGTTTAGAATTGGAAGAACTTAAAAAGGAACATGAAATCCTTAGGAATGATCATGCTTTAATTGATAGCAACCACATGAAATCACCTGATGAGTTTGATGACTTGAATAAGAATCTTGAATGTTATAAATCATCCTTTGGAAAACTTGAAAATGATTTTAAAAATTTTAAGGATGAATCGGAGAGCAAACTATATAGATCAAATTATACAAATAGGATTTTGAAAGATATGAATTCATTTTACAATTTGAAGATAAAAGCTCTTGAGGATAATAGGATACCTCCAATACTTGAAGATTTCACTAATCCTATTTTGTATCCTAAATTTATGCAATCCCTAAAAAGTCAAATGATTGGTAGAAGACTTAGGAAACCTTTTTCTAATGTTAAATGCAATATTTATGGATTGATTGAACATATAGGTCACACCTGTAGTTCGAAGATGAAAAACTATTTGGTGTGGAAATCTAAGATGCATAACCCTAGATATATCATACATGCATCTTTTTATAAATTGTCAAAAGGTGAACCCAAATTTATTTGGGTTCCCAGGTCTAACGTTTGATATTTTTGTAGGATGGCTCTCACACAAGACCTCGTGAGAGCATATGGTATCTGGATAGCAGATGTTCAAAGCATATGACTGGAGATTCAACACAATTCATTTCGCTAGAAGCCAAGAGTGGAGGCAATGTTACACTAGGAGATAACACCACAAGGAAGGTGATTGGGTTAGGTATTATTGGAAATATTAAAAACTTTTTCATAGAAAATGTGCTATTGGTAGAAGGCTTAAAACATAATTTGTTAAGTATAAGTCAACTATGTGATAAAGGGTATTGTGTTAAATTTTTTCCTACTAGCTGCATATTAAGCCTTAATCTTAAAGATGTTTTGAATGGAAAAAGGGTAAATAATATTTATATGTTAGATTTGAATTTCTTTCATACTCCTACTGCTTTTTGTTTGAAAACTGTATCTGATGAGTCATGGCTTTGGCATAGGAGACTTTGTCACTTTAGCATGAAAAATTTTAGAAGAATTACCCAAAAGGACTTAGTGAGAGGTATACCAAAACTAAACTTTACTAAAGACCACCTTTGTGATGCATGTCAATTAGGTAAATAAGTGAAGTCCTCTTTTCAAATCAATAAAGATCTTAAAACTAGTAAACCCTTGGAAATTTTATATATGGATCTTTTTGGGCCAGTTGGAACTATAAGTCTAGGAGGGAAGGTATACGGATTTGTGATTGTGGATGATTATACTAGATTCACTTGGGTTAAATTTCTATTTCATAAGAGTGAATCATTTGAAGAATTTAGAAATTTTGCAACTTGGATTCAAAGAAAACTTGGGTGTGAAATCATAAATATACTAAGTGATCATATAGGAGAATTTAAAAATGAACGATTTGAGGATTTTTTCAAAGAAAATGAAATTGATCACAACTTTTCTGCACCTAGAACCCCTCAGGAGAATGGGGTAGTCGAAAGGAAAAATTGAACATTAATCGAAGCCGCCTGAGCAATGTTGGCAGAATACTCACTTCCAAAATATTTTTGGGCTGAGGCGGTTAGCACTACATGTTATGTTCTGAATAGGGTGAATGTAAGATCTAAATTAAATAAGACACCCTATGAGTTGCTTAAGGGTAGAACACGAAATTTAAGTCATTTGCATGTTTTTGGTTGCAAGGTGTTCATTCATAATAATGGAAAATTTGCCTTAGAAAAATTTGATCCAAAATCAGATGAGGGAATTTTTGTTGGATACTTAAGTGTTAAAAAATCTTTTAGAGTGTTCAATAAAAGAACTTTGAGAATTGAAGAGATCACACATGTTTTTTTTGATGAAAATGGAAATTTGGAAGAGCCAAAAGTTGTAGAAGATGAGATTGAGGATAACTCCCAAAAGATTAATAAGATAAATTTGGAAGAAAATTTGAAAGAAGGATTGGAAGAAAATTTGGAGATAGAAAACCCTTTGCCTAGAGATTTGAGATTTTCTAAAAACCACCCAAAGGAGTTGATAATTGGTGAATTTAGTGATGGTGTAAGGAATAGGCATGGATTAAACAAAGAAGTCAATCATTCAGCCTTCATTTCAATAATTGAACCCACTAATATTGATCAAGCACTTTCGGATGAATTTTGGATTTTGGACATGCAAGAAGAGTTGAATCAATTTGTGAGAAATAAAGTTTGAGAATTAACTTCAAGTCCAAAGAATCAAAGTGTAGTTGGAACTAAGTGGGTATTCAAAAATAAAATGAATGACTCGGGAGTAGTCATTAGGAATAAGGCTAGATTAGTTGCTAAGGGGTATAATCAGATTGAAGGGATTGATTTTGAGGAGACTTTTGCCCCTGTAGCTAGACTTGAAGCAATTAGGGTTTTATTAGTCTTTGCCTGTTTTAGAGGATTTAAATTATTTCAAATGGATGTAAAAAGTGCCTTTTTAAATGGGGTAATTCAAGAAGATGTTTTTGTAGAACAACCACCTAGATTTGAAAATTTTAAATACCCAAATCATATTTTTAAGTTGAAAAAGGCATTATATGGATTGAAACAGGCACCTAGAACGTGGTATGAGAGGTTGAGCACTTTCCTACTTGAAAGATCATTTGAAAAAGGAAGTGTATATACAACACTCTTTTTGAAGAAATTTGAGAAGGATATACGCATTGTACAAATTTATGTGGATGACATCTTTTTTGGATCTTCAAATAAAAATATTTGTGATGAGTTTTTTAAAATAATGAGTAGTGAATTTGAGATGTGTTTAATAAGAGATTTAAGTTACTTTCTAGGCTTTAGTATTAAGCAAATTGAGGAGGGTACTTTTCTTAGTCAATCTAAATATCTTAAGGACATCCTCAAAAAGTATGAAATGGACAATGCTAAACATGTTAGTACACCAATGAGTTCCTCAATTCAGTTAGATAAGGACCCTATGGGAAAATTGTTGATCAAAAGAAATTTAGAGGTATAATTGAATCTTTATTTTACTTGACTGCTAGCCGACCCGATATCATGTTTAGTGTTTGCTTGTGTGCTAGATTTCAATCAGATCCAAAAGAATCACATTTGATAGCAGTGAAAAGGATTTTAAGATATCTGTTAGGAACTCAAAACTTAAGAATTTAGTATCCTAAGTTTAGCACTTCTTTTGAAATAATTGGTTATTCAGATTCTGACTTTGCAGGTTGTAGGATGGATAAAAAAAGCACTTCTGAAACATGTCAATTTATTGGAAATTCTTTAGTGTCTTGGTCTAGTAGAAAACAAAATTTAGTAGTCCTATCTACTGCATAAGCTAAATACATTGCATTAGGAAATTGTGTGGCACAAGTACTTTGGTTGAAACAACAATTGAATGATTTAGGATTAACTATAGGCACTATTCCAATTTATTGTGATAACACTAGTGCTATTTGCATTTCCAAAAATCCTATTCAACATTCAAGAACCATGATAAGAGGGCAAGGGATCATGTATCCAAAGGAGAAATTGAACTCACACATGTTTATGCTGAAAATCAACTTGCAGACATTTTTACAAAACCTTTAGCCTTTGCTACTTTCAGTGCGTTAAGAACAAGGATTGATGTGATTGATATGAATGCTTAGATAAAAATGTTTTTGTAACATTGATGTTTATTTTTGTAGTTTTTATTTTTGTGATTTTTTGGGTTTTTGAGTTTGTTTTATGTGATTTTTATTAAGAGTCTGTACATTTTTGTTCTTCATTGTGTTTTTATGTGTTTTATGTGTTTTTTTATTAAAATACAAAAATTCAAAAATTTTGAGTGTTGATCGTCCGGGATGAAATCATTTTGTACGGGATGATGTGTTGAAGTGCATGAAAGTGACAGATTTTCAAACTGATTCGTGCAGTTTTTTAGTTTTTAATGTCATTTCGTCTGTATGATTGTCACGATCATCCAGGATGAATTTTTTTTAAACTGTGCATCAAATGGGAAAAACAATTAAATGGATGAGACGGTTTTTTATTTTTAAACTTCATCTGTATGAACTTTTAGTTCGTCTGGACGAACATGTGGCGGTTCGATGTAGGGGACGGTTTTAACTGCCATTAAAACGATCATAAGTTTTGATCGTCTTGACGAACATGTGTTCGTAGGTACGTTTGGACCGATCAAAAATCTGTACAAAAGGACGCATCGTAAGTTGTGTTGATTATGAAAAATCATTTCATTTTGGATGAACTTGATTGTTTGTACGAAATTGTTTCGTACGGGACGAACGAAAATTTTTGTCCGGGACGAAAAATTTTTTTTGGTATGAAAGTATCATTTTCTTTAAATAAGAGGGCTTTCTAACACAACAATCACACTTCTAAACATCACTTTCAATCCATTTCGTGTTCTAAATCTCTCAATGGCAAGTTCTAGCAAGCGTCAAAAGATCCTAGCAAAGAAACCTCATTGGAATACGTCCGAGAACTTCTTGTCCAATGCAAATGAAGACTCATTTCCTAGGTTTGCATCTGCGAAAATTACCCCTTCTCGAATTTTAATTCAAGATGAAATTACCTTTAAGGTAATGCACTTGTTCGCTTCCACTCAATTTGGCTTCATTCTCACACTCATCCACCTCTACAACAAAGAGATTTTTCACTACTTTTTAGCGAACATGTCATTTAACTCTGATCACTCCACTATCCTCTCTTATGTTTTCAAACAAAATGTAGAAATCACCAAACATGACTTAGGTTCTTTTATAAACTTGAGAACTGAGGGAGAAAGAGCCCATACTTTATTTACCTCTGATCAATATAAATGGTATGAAATCAATAGGGTGATTAGAGGAAATGGTTTAACTTACGATGTGGCTAGAGTTTTCGGTCTTCTCCAAAATGCTCGTATCATCCAACACATTCTTAGAACTTCAATAATCCCAAAAGCTGGTGATAGAGTTAATATTACCCCTCTTCTTTCCATAGTGACTTTCCTAATCATGAGCCAAAAGCCTATTGATGAAGCCCAACTTATCTTAGATTATCTTTATGGGCTTTTTGAAATTGGACATGCAGATTAGAAAAGAAAAATAAACATTGCTTTTATATTAAAAGTAATAAAATATTTTATATATTATAAAGAAGAAGAAAAAAAAAGGAGGGGGAAGACAAAATATATATATATATATATAACATTGATTTCAAACAGGTGTCGAAGACCCCGGTCGTCGTACCTTAGGTCCAACCGGGATGGTTTCAAATTGAAGACCTCGTGTCGTCAATCTTAGATCCGGCCAAGATGGTTTTAAAATACAAGACCTCGTACCGTCGATTTCAAATCCAATCGGGAAGAATTCAAATTGAAGATATCGGCAAAGCCGTCTTGATTTCTCCCTCGGTGGGGAGGTAACGCCGGGAGGCTGCCGAAATTTTGAGAAAAATTATAGAACTTTTTGGAACAATTTTGAAGCAATTAAAATTTGAATATTTGATTAATAAAATTTTTTATTAGTTTAAAATTAATCAAAACAATTGATTGATTATTTTAAATAAAAAAAAAATATAAAATCAATGAGTTTCAAAATATGGGAGCCAATTTGAAGAAAATGCTAAATACGATAATTTAAAATTCTGAGAATTTAAAAATTTGAGAGTACTTAAAAAAAAATTTGGAGAGCTATGAGATTTAAAATATATTTATTGGTTAATTATTTTAATTAATCAAATAAGAAATTTAAAAAGTAAAATAAAAATGCAATGAATAAAACGAAAAATGGAAGGAAGGATGATGTCCACTATTTGACATATACAGACTCTCAAACTCTCAAAAATCCTCAACTTACAAGCTCTCACAAACTGTACAAACTCTTAAAACTCTCTAAAACTCTCAAACTGAACTCCTATGCAAGTTCTCCAAAGTCCCTTTTGTACTAGTTCTTGCAACTATCTTTGGGCTCTATCCTCTGTAACTAGGAGCTCTAACTGCTGCAACTACCGACTACGAACACCTACGAACAAAGAAATGAAGAGTCAGTACCACATAAATAAATTGAATGAATGCTGAGAAATATAAACTATGACATTTAGAATGAAATACTAGAAAAGCAAGAAAGCCAAGTACGAAAAACTAGTAAAGCACAAGTGCTAAAAACAGGTAGAGTTGTGGACTATTATAGTGGGAAAAAGACTACAAGCTCAAGTCAAAACAACTAAAACACTGACATTAGTGTCAAAATTCCGAAGTATTAAAATCACAAAAATCGGATCAACTCAACAAACAAACAATCAAATTCAAACTCTTGGGCAGCCTGATTTATAAGAATCAGGTTGTAAGACCCACTAATGGGCTACTTTCTACGAAAGCTATAAGTCTCAATACTTGGGTTACTTTCTACAAAAGTTATAAATCCCAATCTAAATTTAAATCTTTGGACAGCCTCGTTCATAGGAATTTGGTTGTAAGACCCACTACCCGACAACTTTCGTAGGAAAGTCGTAAGCCCGACCTTAGGGGAAAGTCTTAGGTAGAAATTGACCTAACCCCTAAACCCAATTAAAACCCCGGCCACTTCTAATAGAAGTTGTAAGTCCGACATTTGAGGGAAATGTATAGGTGATAACACAAACCTAAACCCCTCACCCGGGCATCCTAGTCTAAAGGGACTAGGTTGTAAGACTCACAACTCGGGCCGCTTAGCTTACAGGGCTAGGTCGTAAGACCCGCCATTAGGCAACTTCTAAGGAAGCCATAAGACTTATCCAATTGAGATTCTTCGGGCAACTCCTAATTGGAGCCGTAAGCCCCAAACTAAACAAACTATCCGGGCAACTCCTAATTGGAGTCGTAAGCCCCAAACTAAATAAATTAACGGGCAACTCCTAATTGGAGCTGTAAGCCCCAACCTAAACTAAACTAAATTAAAATCCACACCTAACCACTTCAGTCTATTCGGGATCCCTGAGAGGAGGCAACCCATGGCTGCTAATCAGATTCCCTTGACACTACGATCAATGATTGTTAGTGTTGATAGACTGAAATCTACGGTATACCCGGGATGACGGAACCATGGGATCTTGACCAGGTTTACCTTCATCTTCCCCACAATTGAGAATAAAAATATCTAAAATATATTCATCCTTAATCGAGATTTCTCTCTTACGTGTTAAGAGGGGTAATTAACTATAAGTGCTCGCGCTCATAGGAAGTAAGAACCCCAGATCTATAAACCCTGATACTACCCTCAGTGGAAATCTGGTTAATTACAATCTGACTTAAGGGAAATGGAATCCTACGGTTGCAAAGCGGGATTCGCGCACTCGTGCCTTTTTTTTTGAGCCAACAGGATGTTGACCCTTAAGAGGCCATATTTTATGCAATTGCACTAGTTTGGCTACACTTGTAGAGACTTGACACCAGTTTCAGCTTCTGCTTGTCACTTCCCTCTAACTAGACAAGCATTAGCTATATATGGTTCATTTGGGTAAGGCTATCTTTCACCTCTTCTATCTAGTACAATGTCCAAAGTTATGAGTGTAGGGTGAGTGCGCTAGGCGTACTAACACCTTGTCTGGGCCCTTCAATGGTTTTATATGACAGAGGAACCTTGCCTATCATTTAACTCCTTGTTAGTCATTGATTTGTTGACATTTTACTAACCATTTGATTTTGTGCCTTTCTTTTCTTCTTGATGTAGGGAGACATATTAAGGGATATACTTTAACTGAGGGCATCGCTTCTTTCTAAGTCATAGTGTTGGATCATCACAGAGAGGCACTATTGTCTTCTTACAAACATATTGACTCTCACCGTAATATGCCTCCTCGAATATTTGTAGACATAAGCTCTTATTTCATAGGCCTTCAAGGGAGTTCCTAGGGAGTGAGGATGTCGGACTTCACCGCATATGGTGCAGTAGATCTCTCTATCGATTTCTCTTTTCCAGCTGACCTTTAAAGGTCTTTCATCCCGGTGAGTCATATAGGCTTGGCACAACTTCGATGATAAAGGTTTTTGAGGTAATGTAGGACACACTGATGGTTTTGTAGTTAGCCCCTATAACTTCAGCATCCCTTCAAGAGAGCCACCATGTTGACTTTGCAGGCTCCTCAGATACATTTTTATAGTTTGCTAATTTTATTCCTTATATATCATTGCTCTACTCTTTCTCATATTTATCATTTGTGAATTCTCATGCATTACATGATGGGGGAGATTACATATCAGAGATCCACTATCACATTTTAGCTCATGACCCTCGAAATGCTAACATATGCGAGAGTTGTAAGGACTTCTTGAAGGATCTGGTATCCCGTGTTGACCCTAGATCTGCTGACTCCATGGACAAATATATCACCACAACTAACCACATTCTTGGCTTCCTAGTATGCCATGGAATGGACAGTTCAGACATGCTTTATTAAGAGACTTTTAATCATAAGGCAAAGTTCAATATTGACTATTGAGGTCACTCTCCATTGTGTGAACTAGAGTTATAGTGCAAGAATTATAAGAGAGAGTTAGTAGGTGTCGGGTGATAGTTGATATTGCCCTTGGCCAGTTTAATAGGAGTACAAATGCTCTTTGGAGGCATCGGTAGAGCTATTCTAGCAAGAGCGACGATATATTGGTGCTGTCATCTTGCATAAAGGATCTTTGGATGGACATAAAGGGGTTAATGTCCAAGAAGTTAGATTTACTAGAGTGGTGTGATTAATATGATTACCTCATCTCGAGAGAGCAGCAACACTGCCAGATGTTATGCTAGCCGATGTTAGTTACTAGCACTAAACTAACAAGGGCTATGAAGGAGCTCCAAACTACTGAGGTGAAGTAGCAGACTCTGACTAAGATTTTTACACAGTTAAGGATTTGTAGGCTCACCTCTTTTGATGCATTTTTCCCTTCCTTTCCTCTCTTTTGTGAGATGTACTCATCAATTTTTACTTCTAGTTGTACTTTGCCTGGATTGATTATATATATGATTTATAAATTATTTTTTTTTCATGAAAGTTCTCTGATGGAACTAGAAAGTTTGTTAGGGATATTAAGCCCTTATGAACTAGTTCCAAGGCTAACAAAGATGAAGGGGGGGGGGGGGGGGGGGGGGGGTGAATTGGTTATTAAAACGTTTTTAAAAAGACACAATCACATCCAAACCCAAGATTTACTATAAAGAAAATCAAAGTGCAGAAAATAAATGTGAAAATAATAAATGAAAGAACACACCAGATTTATAGTGGTTCAGTCAAACAATGACCTACATCCACTCCTCAGAGACACCCTCCTAGTTTTGCACTAAACTCAGTGTCTCTCCATTAGCCACCACAGCTAGGTGGAGAAGCCCTTAAAAAATCACTTCCACCTTCCTCGGTGCGGCAGAGTAGCTTGGCCCTTTGACACCAAAGAGATCTTCTTCTTCCCAAAACTTCCCTCAAGATGATCCTTGAATCCAATGGTACTAAGGTGAAAGCTCGCTAGAGAAATCGTGCGGAACCCCCTTCCATACTCCCTTGAAACCCAATCCAAGGATCTTCTCCCTCTCTCAAACTCCACCATTTCCTCTCTCCCTTTAAAGCTCTCTCTTCAAGTTTCCTCCAAAAGAATGAAGCTTCAATGGATACTAAAGACACTTACAAAGTCTCTTGTCAAAGCTTAAATAGAAGACCTCCAAACGAGCTCATTAATTGTAACTTGCCAACTTTATTGTCCAGGACGAAACGATATGAATATCGTCCTGTACGATTAGTGCAAAATAAGTTCAATCAACCAGAACAATTAGGGACGATCAGAAGATTTTTATTCATATCATCCAGGCTGATACTATATCATCCTGGACGATTAGTTCAAATCAGCTCATATCATCTATAGCATCGCCCTGAATAGAAGTTGTTCAATATGTGATCGTCCAGGTACAACTATGGTTTTTTGAACTGATTGCCCCGACCAATCCTGCGATCGTCCTGGCCGGTGTGATCATATAAATTGAGCCTTAATTGCATTCCTTAATTATCAAATTAATTTAGGCATATTTGTGTTGCATCAGACAGGATGATGTCCTGGACAATATCCAAAAATAAATAATACTTAAATAGATCTGGCGGCTGATTCTTTTTGAATTGAGCCTATCATCCCGGCCGATACAAAGATCATCCAGGATAATGTGCTTAAAGACGGATGCCTTAACTAGGATGCCCTAATTAGAGTTTTTGTTTTTAGCTGATCGTCCCGGCCGATGTTTGGATCGTCCTGGACGATGTGAGCAAAAATAGAGAACTCTAAAATAGAAATAAGTGAGCAAGGTTACAAGCAAGGAAACACCATTACAAACCAAGAAATACATTAATGAAAACTATAAATAGAACTTGTTCTCTCAAAACTTGAGCCTTGTAAGGTGCAATGTAATCCTGAAATATTAGAAAGAAAAATATATTGCAAATACAGGTAGACAACAGAAAGTGAGTCATAATATTTATTTTCATCAAAAACATAAACTCATAAGCTCGAGTTGCAATAATTCACACACACACACACACACATACACACACACACACACACACACACACACACACACACACACACACACACACACATATATTTATGGACTATGCCTTGAGAGATACTATGTATCAAAATTAGCTCATTCTCTTCATATCCAAAGAAGTTGATGAGAGAAAAGCAGTTCACTCCAAGGTGGATTAGTATGTTAACCTGAATAAGAAACTATCCTACCATAGACCAAAAGACCAAGGTATTACTTCAGCATATGGTTCTTCACTTGACAAATCAGAAGAATCTCTTGCTGAAATTTCTCCAGAACTCAGAATTCCAAATGAAATAAACCATAGTGTGATAACTGTTGGCAATGGTTCACTGAAATTTGACGAAACCAAAGCTTAAACAAAGAACTATTTATCCAATTTAATCGTAGTTTTTTCACAAAAGAAAAAAGAGAGTAGCAAAAATGTGGCCATCTCAGCTTCTTCTGTTGAAGAAGTTCAAGGGGAGGAAGATGTTGAAGATACATATGTTGATAATCAATCACCATATAGGTCTCCTAAAAGCCATAATGTTGTTATAGATTCTCCGTAATGCCATCCAGTCAAGTATCTCTGCATGTACAAACTAACAAGTTAGAGGATAATATCCCTACAAGGAAGGAGAACTCAAGCGAATTTACTAAGCAGAAATCAGCCTTAGCTGACACTTTTGATACTAGAAGACCTGCTTCCAATATGAAAGCTGATATTGTGGGACATCTAGTTTAAATTGTCATCCCTTGCCAAAGCAGGAGTCCTCAACAGCTTCTTCAAAGAATCGCACATTCAAAGAAGATGATAGAGTAAAATATGTATGTACGATGCGTTCTTCTGAACTACTTTTTACAGCTCAAAGAGGTCCACATTATGGCTTTCGTGGTAAAGTAATTCTGATATTTGAACAAAATAGATCATCCAAAATTGGTGTAAGATTTGACAAACAAATAGTTGAAGGTAATGATCTTGGTGGTCCAGGTGAAGAGGGTCACTGGTTCTTCTGTACAGTTGACTTGCTTCATCTAGACTGTTCTTGCCCAAATGATTCTGCAAGTATTACTATCAATGAGCTAATAGAGATTTTGACTGAAGAAGTTGAAAAAAAGGCAAGGGAAACTAGCAGGCTAGAGATATTAGAGAGCTCTTTTATAACTTCCATCAATATAATATCCCAGTCGAGTATGTTATGCACAAGTGCGTCGTACATTTTAATCTCATAAACAAAAAGTTGCCAATCATTATCAACATCCTTAATTTATTGTTCATAATACTTATCAAGTGGAAATATTTGCCATAGTACAAAGCCACATGGGATCTATATGAGATGATCAGGAGATAATTCTCATCCTTCCACCTAGAACAAAGGTACATCTTTGGGGGAGGGACTATTAATATGCCAAGGGGGGGCTATAGTCAAGAAGGGGAAATTATTCAGGAAGGTTCCTAATCAAGAGTGAGCAAAACTGTTTAGGAAGGTTCATAATCAAGGGCAAAATATTTAGGAATGTTCATAATCAAAGGGAGCTATTAAGGAAGGTTCTCAATTAAGGGGGAATTATTTAGAAAGGTTCCTAATTAAGAGGGAGTTGTTTTAAAGGTTCCTAATCAAGGGAGAGTTGTTTAGGAAGATTTTCTAATTGTGCTTATGTTGTTTATGAAAGGTTTAATTGTTTAGGAAGGTTTTCTAATTGTGTTGATGCTATTTAGGAAGGATTTAACTATTTAGAAAAGTTCCTTAATTGTATTTATGCTATTTAGAAATATTTTAATTGAGTGTATTTTGTATTAGGGACATTTAAGGGGGAGTTTGGTCTAGGGTTTGGAACTTTAATTGGGCGTATAAAGGAAAATATATATATGTACTCCAATAAATTCTCTTAGGGATTCTCTCATCACTGAATTATATTCTGGAGGAATGGCAAGACATTTTAAAAACGCAAAATCATGGTTTAAAATTGCGCAATATGAGACCCGCCTTTGTGCAATTCCAGTAAAAAACGCCTCGATGCTTACGCCTCGGGTTTTTTTATGAGGCTTGCACCTCAACTTGATTGAGGCCCGCCTTGAGGACCACCTCGCCTCACTGGAATAAGGCTTACGCCTCATGCTATATATATTAAAACGTACATAAATCTTGAAGTAAATGCCTGACATTGGACTCTATAGGAGAGGAGGAAGGGGAGAGAGCAGTTCATCATAATGATAACTCAAATGAAGAACCCCTTAGTGATGACAGTGCTGGTGACTTATGAGTTCTTATGTGATATGTCATTGCTATTTATTTTTGAAAATTGAAATTATATGTTAATGAAAAGAATACTGGGATTTGGAAAAGATAGAATTTTGAGTTGAACTATATTTCATGTTGTCTTATTATTGGGATATTTTGATTTCACTTCATATTTTATGTTTTTTTATGTTTTATATTATTCACTCATTAGTATATAAAAAAATTATCATTTTATGTTTACGCAATCTTTTGATTTTGAGGCTTACGCCTCAAAACGCCTTTGAGGCTTACGCCTCGCCTCACGAATGAAAAACACCTCAATACCCGAATACGCAATTTTAAACATTGGACCCATGTAAGAACCCACCACCATCCACCTCTCATATCATTTGCGCAAGCTCATCAACTTGGGTGAAAGTTAAAGATAGAAAAACATAGAGAATCATCATAGATCACATGGATCATACTTATCCATTACCAACTTCAGATGAGAAATCGTGGGAGAAAGAAAAAAGTAACATGTAAAAATTACACTGATGAAATACATCTTAAATTTATCTAAAATTATTTCGTAAATTAATTCATTAAGTGAAATAAAAGCACATGTAAGAGAGAAATAGCCTTACTCCTGCAGAAAAAGTTCAACTAGCTTACTAACAGCATAAACTCTAAGTAAATCTGTATCAGAAGCTCCACCAAGACTTCCTTTGAGGTTCTTCAAGCTCTCCCAAGCTCTATCCCTCTTTCTAACCCTCGAATGGTTTAGCAAATGAAAGTAAGGGCAGTCAAATAGCTTCTTAAGGAAGTCATGCCACATTAATTCTAGAAGCCAAAAACGGTGAGGTAGGAAACTCCAGCACTCCTCTACGCACCACTCGCAAAATGATAAAAAAAATGCTTAGTATTGTTCATAAAGTGAAAAACAATATAGCAAATATGGCCACCAAAAAGGGCATCAAACGACCCCGAAATAGCAAATGGTACAAATGTACCCAATTGAATCATAAAACAGTTTAGAGAACCATACAGAAAAATTCGATACTTTAATTATACATATAATTGCTCATTACACTCAGGTTTTTCCAGAGATTAAAACATCAAAGGAAATAATATGAAATGTTCTGAAATCAAACAACTTTAACTAAACACCAGGACTATAAGATGTGCTAATGCTATAGTATTAAGTATTTCTAATACTTTTGATGATTATAAGCATAACATAGTCAAAATTAATAATTTTATTTAAGTTGGTGAAGTTGCAAGTAACTTCGCTCAACAGGAGCTTCGTTAAAATAAAATACAAGCATATTGAAAATGTTATGGCTCAAATTGAGGCTAAGGACCAAATAAGTTTCAGCAAGAAATTATTCTATTATTTTATTTTTAATTTTAAGCTATGTGTTATTGTATTAAAAGTATTGATAACATTTGGAATGGCTCACACGCATACAATTAAAATTAGAATTTAAATAAATCAAATCACTCAATCATATCATTAAATAAATCAAAACTTTTTTCTAATTCAACTGTACTATTTGGATAAAGTATGAACTATAGCCAGCCGAACAAATTAGATAGTTGCATCAATTAGAATCATTATGGATCATACTATCATATGACTTCATAACACTATCATTATCAGGTCTCAAGTCCTAGATGAAAAAAATAGAGGATTGTTTTAGGTAGTTGACATCCAGCGTAAAAACATGTTGAATAACCATGATATGAACCATTTAATACATTATGTTAATGTTAGGGGGTTCCCTAGAAGCGACGCATTGTATGATCTGAATACAATGAGAAGTATGCAATGGCCGCTGCATCGACGCCCAGATGCAGTGTTAAATAGGCAAGGGTTCCCATATCATGGACGGATGTGGGAAAAGAAGCTATTCTATGAAACTAAAATTAGGTTAGGATCGTGGAATATAAGTGTTGAGTCCAGTAATTAGGTTGTTAAGCCTAAGTAAATGTCCCACGGCTACCAAGAGGGGGGTGAATTGGTAGTTTTTAAAAAATTTTAAACCCTCTTAATGATAAAGTTGAACCGAAATAAAATTTTCTTTTAAAGTTTGTAGAAAAATATTTTTCAACCACAGAGTTATTAAAACTGAAATTTAAAGTGCGGAAACGTAAAAGCAATAAAGTAAATGACACCAGATTTATTGTGGTTCGGTCTATAACCAGACCTACATCCACTCCTCAGAGGCACCCTCTGAGTGTTGCACTAATACCACAAAGTGACTCTCCTTTAGCACCCACAGCAAGGCGGAGAAGCCTGTACAAAACACTCTTTTCACCACTACCCGGTGCGGCAGAGAACCGTCGTCCTTTTACACAATCCACAGTGCTGGCAGAGAACCGTCGTTCTTTTACACTCTCCTAGTGTGGGCAGAGAACCCTACGGCTGTTCACACTCTCCAAGTGTAGGCAAAGAACCTTCGTCCTTTTACACTCTCCTAGTGTGGGCAGAGAACCCTTCGTCTGTTCACACTCTCCAAGTGTCGGCAGAGAACCGGATCTCCTTGACTGATCTTCTCACAAGAATCTAGAAGGAAGAAAGAAAAGAGTGAAGAAATCCAATTTCACAAGTAGAGACTCTTACCTTAGTAATCCAAGTGAAGCCTTCTCGCTCCAATAGTAGGAATCCTCCTTTGAATGCTCTCTTCAACTCTCTCCTTGGCTATTCTCTCAAGAGGCACGAAGATCAAATGACAAAGAGATTGGGTGGCAGTCTAATTTGGACTATTTATACAAAAGATATGAAAAACCGCCCAAAAACTACAAGTTTCCAATTCTGTACGTAGTGGATCGTCCTGTACGATCCTGGATCGTCCTGGACGATTTTACTTAAACGATCTGAAACGATCCAATTCGTATATGTGTACGAAATGACTTCGTACAGCTGATCGTCCTGTACGAACTAGGTTCGTCCAGTACGAACGGTTATTACAAGGTCGGTTCTAGAAACTGCTGAAAACTGTTCTAAGTCGGTTAATCGTTTGGACGAAAATATGTTCGTCTGGACGAAAATTTTCCAGAGAGCCGATCGTCCTGGACGATAATTTATTTCGTCTGGACGAAAGTTTTCCAGATGACCAATCGCCGCGGACGATAATTTGTTTTCGTCTGGGCGAAAATTTTTTAGAGAGCTGATCGTCCGGTACGATATTTATTTTCACCGGGACGAAAATTTTCCAGAGGACTTGTCGCCTCGTACGATGATAAAATTCGTCTGGACGAAACTTTTACAGAGAACCCATCGTCCGGGACGATAATAAAATTCGTCCTGGACGAATAGGACTTAGAAATATTTTTCTCGAGCAAGTTCATATTCGTTCCAAGTGCTCAATAGGAGATAACTAACAGATCGTCCAGTACGATAAATATCGTCCTGTACGATCAGTATAGAATTTTAAGATCTCCTTATTTGTGTGTGTGAGATTTTATTCACTCAATTACAATCACTCCCTTTCAAAACTAATTCAAAGAAAATGCAAACTTCAAATAAACAAAATATCTCATGTTGAATTTGATTTGAAGTTATCGTAGTCTGGAGTCTGATTTTCCTGAAATGTTAGTACACACAAGAGCAAATGCAAATCTTCTAAAATTGTTAGGAGATAACTATACATTTGAACAATAATGTTTGGAATCATCAAAACTACATAAGTTGCACAAATATAAATCATTCAAATAGCAACTATTCAAACAATCTCCCCCTTTATGATGATGGCAAAACAATTATTATTTGTATGGTTTCAAGTTAAAACAAATCTCTTATCTCCTAAACTCCTCCTGAATTTATGAGTACATTAAAATAAGGAGGCATTAAGAACAATATTTTTGTTTTTCAAAAAATTTTAACACAATAAAAAAACTTGCAAACAGAATTAAAAATAGAAAAACACAAAATACAACAGAAAACAAAATAATTTCTCCCCCTTTTTGACAGCAACAAAAAGTGAAGAAGAAATAGACAAGAAATGTAAGTAATTGTATGAAATTCATTTTTTAAAATTTAATCTAAATCGTGATTGACATAGGGTATGCAATTTTTAAACTAAAGATATTAGGTCAATCATAGATATTCATATAATTTAAGAAGTGATATAACATTGTAAGTAAGAAGAATTTATCAAAGATATGATTCAATTTAGACATTTGACTATAGAAAATCATTACAAGAGAGATGTATAAAAATTCTATATTTCAAAGTTCAATAGAATATAAATGAACATAAGATTAATTTGAATTAAGAGATTGAACGAATTTGGAAAGAAGAGAATTACCTCATGTGGCGCTTTGCGCATCTTTTCAAAGTTTTGGAGCACATTTTTGTGCATTTTTCCTTGGTTGGGCTTATTTTGTGCCTCTTTTTCACTTTGCAAATTTTTGCGAATTCCTTTTGATTTTTGTACATTTGTACAATGTTCATGAGTAATTTGACCAATTCTTTCCAAAATCTATAATCTAAAATTTCAAATATTTCTAGGTGCATAAATATCATTTGAGCATAGAAATACAAAATAAGAAAACATCAAAATTGTAATAATAATATTAACTTGTATGTAGTCTAAATGAATAGACATGAATTTAAAAGTTCTAATTACAACAAGTTATAAACAAATTATAAATTTAGAAAGTCTAGATTTTCTAATATAGATAATCTCAAATTACAATCGAATTTAAGCACTATGTAGATTAAATAATACTAATGAAATTCACAAACATTAACCACATTTCAAAACAAATCTAATAGAAACAAACTTTCATTGATATTAAAGAAACATATTACAGAGAAAAAAAAATACATTGAACTTAAAAACATAAAAACAAACACATTACAATAAAACAGATAAGATAAAAATAAAACAAAAAAAACAAAAAAATACAACAAACACAGACATAAAAACAATTTCTACTGTTCTGGAGGATGAGGAGGAATGCCGCCAAAGAGGTTGAAGTAGGAGGCCATCAACATTACATTGGTATTTATTTCATGAACTTCATCTTTAATATTACCAATGTCATGTTGCTGTTGCGTAAGTTGGGCATCAAATTAATCAAACCTTTGATCAATGTGAGTCTCTAGTCTATCAAATCTCTCAATCAGATTCTGGTAATCTGATTGAGAAGCAGAAGCTTGCACTCCTTCTTCTTCTTCTTCTGAAGCACTGGCATGTGCTTTTTCTTTTTCTTTTTTCTCCTTGAAGAGCAATCTGAATGATGCATCGTTATAGTAAACTGGCTCTTCATATTCTTCATCAGGATGCACTATATTGTACTTCTTTTCCAAAATATAAGTAATTAAGTGCCCTAATGAAATATTCTTCTTCCTCTTCTGATCAGCATGTCCTATTTCTGAAAGCCCATAGATATGATCTATGATGAGTTGGGCTTCATCAATAGGATGTCTTTGCATGATTAAAAAAGTTAGACAAGAAAGGAGATGAGTAATGTTAATCCTATCACCAGCTTTAGGAATGATTGAGGATCGAAGGATATGCTGGATGATTCGGGCATCTTGGGTCATATCAGAGACTCTAGCAACATGATTATCAATCGCATTTTCTCTAATTACCCTATTGATTTGAAACCATTTGAAGGAGGTTTCTGACATTAGGGTGTGGGCTCTATATCTCTCAGTTCTTAAGTTTAAAAATGCACCAAGGTCGTGCTTGGTGATCTCAACTTTTTTCTTAAAAACAAAAGAACTAATGGTGGAATGGTCAGAATTGAAACTCATGTTTGCTAGAAAGTAATGGTATGTTTGCTTATTGTAGAAGTGGGCGAGAGAAAGAATAAATTGAAATTGGGTTGAGGCGAAGAGGTGCAATACCCGAAATTTCAACTCAGTTTGAATGAGAATGCGAGACGGAGTGATTTTTGCGGAGGCAAAACGAGGAAAAGATTCCTCATTTGACTTGGAAAGAAAGTTGTCTGGGGCATTCCTATTTGGTTTCTTCACCAAAACCTTTTGTCTTTTGCTAGAGGAGGCCATTGTTGATTTGATGTAAAAATGGATTGAAAAAGAAGTTTGAAAGTGTGATTGTCAAGTTTGAAAGCCTTCATATTTAAAGAAAAACGATACGTTCGTCCTGGACGAAAATATTCGTCCTGGACGAAAAATTATCGTTCGTCTGGACGAAGTAATTTCGTACAGACGATCCAATTCGTCCAAAATGTAACAGCTTTTCGTATTCAACACAACTTACGATGCGTCCCTTCGTATAGGCTTTTTGACTTGACCGATCGTACAGACGAAAACATTTCGTACAGACGATCAAAAAGTGAATCGTTTTAATGACTCTTGAAAACCGTCCCCTACAATGAACCGACACATGTTCGTCTGGACGAACGAAAATTTCGTACGGACGAAGTTCGTATTAAAAACTGTCTTATCCACTCAACCGCTGCATTCAATCGTCCCGTCGTTTGAGAGAGAAAAAATTCGTCCTGGACGATCACATATCGTACAGACGATCTAATTAAAAACTGCTCTCAAAACGGTTTAAATTCGCGCAAACTGTTCCTTCACACATCGTCCCGTACGAAAACAATTTCGTCCTGGACGATTTCCTCTAAAAAAAATTTAATTTTGATTTTTTAAATTAAGAAAATCAACAAAAAAACATTAAAAAACACAGAAAATATAAAATAAAATCATAAATCCAAAAACAATTCATTCAAAAACACACAAAATTCACAAAATCACAAAAACAAAACACAACAAGTATCAATGTTGCAAAGACATTTTGGTTAAGCATTCAAATCAATAACACCAAGCCTTGTTCTTAAAGTACTGAAGGTATCAAAGGCTAAAGGTTTTGTAAAAATGTCTGCAAGTTGATTTTTAGTTGAAACATGTATGAGTTCAATTTCTCCTTTGGAAACATGATCCCTTATGAAATGATGCCTTATATCAATGTGTTTGGTTCTAGAATGTTGAATAGGATTTTTGGAAATGCAAATAGCACTAGTATTGTCACAATAAATTGGAATAGTGCCTATAGTTAATCCTAAACCAATCAACTGTTGTTTTAACCAAAGTACTTGTGCCACACAACTTCCTAATGCAATGTATTCTGCTTCTGCAGTAGATAGTGCCACTGAATTTTGTTTTCTACTAGACCATGAAACTAATGAATTTCCAACGAATTGACATGTTTCAGAAGTGCTTTTCCTATCCACTCTACAGCCTGCAAAGTCAGAATCTGAGTAACCAATAATTTCAAATGAAGAGCTAAACTTAGGATACCAAATTCCTAAGTTTTGAGTTCCTAGTAGATATCTTAAAATCCTTTTCACTGCTGTCAAATGTGATTCTTTTGGATCTGATTGAAATCTAGCACACAAGCAAACACTAAACATAATATCTGATCGGCTAGCAGTCAAGTAAAGTAAAGATCCAATTATCCCTCTAAATTTCTTTTGATCAACAGATTTTCCCTTAAGGTCTTTATCCAACTGAACTGAAGAACTCATTGGTGTACTAACAGGTTTAGCATTGTCCATTTCATATTTTTTTAGGATGTCCTTAATATATTTGGTTTGACTAAGAAAAGTACCTTCCTCAAGTTGCTTAATGCTAAATCCTAGAAAGTAATTTAAATCTCCCATTAGACTCATTTCAAATTCACTACTCATTGTTTTAGAAAAGTCATCACAAAGATGTTTATTTGTAGATCCAAAGATGATGTCATCCACATAAATTTGAACAATAAGTATATCCTTTCCAATTTTCCTTAAAAAGAGAGTTGTATCCACACTTCCTTTTTCAAAAGATCTTTCAAGTAGGAAGGTGCTTAACCTCTCATACCAAGCCCTAGGTGTCTGTTTCAATCCATATAATGCCTTTTTTAATTTGAAAACATGATTTGGAAATTTAGAATTTTCAAAACCTGGAGGTTGTTCTACAAAAACATCTTCTTCAATTACCCCATTTAAAAAGGCACTTTTGACATCCATTTGAAACAATTTAAAATTTTTAAAACAGGCAAAGGCTAGTAAAACCCTAATTGCTTCAAGTCTAGCTACAGGGGCAAAAGTTTCCTCAAAATCAATTCCTTCAATTTGATTATACCCCTTAGCTACTAATCTAGCCTTATTTCTAATGACTACTCCTGAGTCATTCATTTTATTTTTGAACACCCACTTGGTTCCAACAACACTTTGATCTTTTGGCCTTGTAGTCAGTTCCCAAACTTTATTTCTTACAAATTGATTCAACTCTTCTTGCATGGCCAATATCCAAAATTCATCTGAAAGTGCTTGATCAATGTTAGTGGGTTCAATAGTTGAAATAAAGGCTGAATGATTGACTTCCTTGTTTAATCCACGCCTAGTTCTAACACCCTCACTTGGTTCACCTATGATTAATTCCTTTGGGTGGTTTTTAGAAAATCTCAAATCTCTAGGCAAAGGGTCTTCTCTTTCTAAATTTTCTTCCACATTTTCTTCCAAATTTAATCTATCAATCTTTTGGGAGTTTTCTTCAATTTCTTCTTCAACAACTTTTGGCTCTTCCATGTTTCCATTTTCATCAAAAACAACATGTGTGATTTCCTCAATGACTAAAGTTCTTTTGTTGAATACTCTATAAGATTTTCCAACACTTGAATATCCAACAAAATTTCCTTCATCTGATTTTGGATCAAATTTTCCTAAGGCAGATTTTCCATTATTATGTATGAACACCTTGCAACCAAATACATGTAAATGAGACAAATTTGGTGTTCTATCTTTTAGCAACTCATAGGGTGTTTTATTCAAATTTGATCTCACATTCACCCTATTCAAAACATAGCATGCAGTGCTAACCGCCTCAGCCCAAAAATATCTAGGAAGCGAGTATTCTGCTAACATTGCTCGGGCGGCTTCTATTAATGTTCTGTTCTTTCTTTCAACTACTCCATTTTGTTGAGGAGTTCTAGGTGCAGAAAAATTGTGATCAATCTCCTTTTCTTTACAGAATTCTTCAAATCTTTCATTTTCAAATTCTCCTTCATGATCACTTTGTATAGAAATTATTTCACATCCTAGTTTTTTTTGTATCCAAGTTGAAAAATTTCTGAATTCCTCAAATGATTCACTCTTATGAAAAAGAAATTTAACCCAGGTGAATCTTGAAAAATCATCTACTATAACAAATCCATATACCTTTCCTCCTAGACTAATAGTGCTTACAGGTCCAAAAAGATCCATGTGAAGAATTTCTAAAGGTTTACTGGTCATAAGATCTTTATTGGACTTAAAAGAGGATTTCACTTGTTTTCCTAATTGACATGCATCACAAAGATGGTCCTTAGTAAAGTCTAGTTTAGGTATTCCTCTCACCAAATTCTTTTGGGTAATTCTTCTAAGATATTTTATACTAGAATGACAAAGTCTCTTATGCCAAAGCCATGATTCATCAGAAACAGTTTTCAAACAAAAAGCAGTAGGAGATTTAATACAATTTAAATCTAGCATGTAGACATTGTTTACCCTATTTCCATTTAAAACAATTTTTCCATTTAGGTTAATTATGCAGCTAGTAGGTAAAAATTTTACATTATAGCCCTTATCACATAGCTGACTTATGCTAAGCAAATTATGTTTTAAGCCTTCAACTAATAAAATATTGTCTATGAAAAAGTTTTTCAAATTTTCAATCATACCTGATCCAACCACTTTCTTCGTGGTATTATCTCCAAGTGTATCCTTGCCTCCACTCCTGGCTTCCAGCGTTATGAATTGAGCAGTATCTCCAATCATGTGCTTTGAACATCCGCTGTCCAGGTACCATATACTCTCACGAGGTCTTGTGTGAGAGCATTCCTGCAAAATTCTCAAATGTTAGACCTGGGAACCCAAACTAGTTTGGGTTCACCTTTATGAAATTTATAATCAGATGCATGTATGATATGTCTAGGTTTATGCATCTTAGTTTTCCAGACCAAATTAGGTTTCATCTTTAAAGTGCAGGTGTGAGATATATGTCTCAAAAATTCACAATTGTTACATTTAACATTAGGAAAAATATTCCTATGTTTTCTTTCATATGATTGTCTTCTAAGGGATTTCATGAATTTAGGATAATATTTAGGATTTGTAAAATCTTCAAGTTTAGGGGGGTTCCTATTATCCTCGAGAGCTCTTATAGTGAGTTTGTAAAATGAATTCATATCCTCCAAGATTCGATTGGTATAATTGATTCTATATGTCTTGCTCTCAGATTCATCCATAAATTTCTTAAATTCTTTTTCAAGTTCAGCATAGGATGATTTTAAATTCTCAAAATTTTTATTCAAGTCATCATATTCATCAAGTAGTTTCATGTGGTTTCTATCAATTAAAGCATGATCTTTCCTAAGGATTTCGTGTTCCTTATTAAGCTCTTCTAATTCTAAAACTACACTAGCATGCATCCTTTTCATTTTCCTATATGCGTCATGCATGTGTTCAAAAACTTCAAACAATTCATTATAGGTTAAATCACATACCTCTTCTTGATCTGATTGTTCAGCTTTATCTGCCATCAAGCAAAGGTTGGTGACTTCTTCTTCTTTTTCAGTCTCAGATGAGTCTGAAGCTGAGTACGCCCAAAAAGCCTTTTGAAACTTCTTCTTGCCCTTCTTTACCATTGGTTTCTCCTCTACCTTCTCCTTGCTAGGAGTGGTTTTGAGTTTTGGACAATCAGTCTTTATATGACCTGGTTTCCTGCATTCATAACAAATCACTTCATTAGAAATATTGTCATTTCTGTTATACTTACCTCTATTTCATTGCTGACGTCTCTAGTGCTTCCTCTTTAAAAAGCTTCTGAATTGTCTAGTCATCAGTGCTATATCGTCTTCATCCTCAGGTTGTGAGTGTTCACTTTCTGACTCTTCCACATTTAGTGCAATATTCTTGTCTTTTCTTGGTTCACCTGCATCAATCTTTCTTTGACTTACTCCTTGCTCGTAAGCAATGAGTGAACCAAGAAGATTGTCAATTGAATAAATGTTCAGATCTTTAGACTCTGTAATTGCAGTAATTTTAGCATCATATGCAGTAGGTAAACAACGAATAATCTTATTAACCATTTCAGCATTTGTTAATTCCCTACCAAGTGCATGCAAAGAGGTGACAATTTGAGTGAATCTTGTGTACATGTCAGATATAGATTCATTAGGTTTCATGCGAAATAATTCGTAGTCATGTAACAAGATATTGAGTCTTGATTGCTTAACCTCATTTGTCCCTTCATAAGTAATACAAAGTCTATCCCATATGTCTTTTCCGCTTTTACAAGTGGAAACTCGCATGTAGTCTTCAGATTTTAAAGCACAAAAGAAACTATTTAAACATTTCGCATTTAATTGTGCTAAGTCACATTCTTCTATAGTCCAATCTGCATAGGGTGTATCTACCCTAATTCCATCAACTAATCTAGTTGATTTTGAGTAACCTTCTCGGACTAGTATCCACATGCGATAATCAAGTGACTGTAAGAAAGTAGACATGCGTGTTTTCCAAAAATCAAAAGGAATATTGTCAAACAGTGGAGGTCTAGTGATAGAGTAACCCTCAGGTGTGTTTCGTTTTCCAAATGTAGCCATCTACGTTAATCAAAAAGTAGTTCAAACTTATGATTTTGAAACCTCTGATACCACTTGTTGAGTCCAGTAATTAGGTTGTTAAGCCTAAGTAAATGTCTCACGGCTACTAAGAGGGGGGTGAATTGGTAGTTTTTAAAAAATTTTAAACCCTCTTAATGATAAAGTTGAACCGAAATAAAATTTTCTTTTAAAGTTTGTAGAAAAATGTTTTTCAACCACAGAGTTGTTAAAACTAAAATTTAAAGTGCGGAAACGTAAAAGCAATAAAGTAAATGACACCAGATTTATAGTGGTTCGGTCTATAACCAGACCTACATCCACTCCTCAGAGGCACCCTCTGAGTGTTGCACTAATACCACAAAGTGACTCTCCTTTAGCACCCACAGCAAGGCGGAGAAGCCTGTACAAAACACTCTTTTCACCACTACCCGGTGCGGCAGAGAACCGTCGTCCTTTTACACAATCCATAGTGCTGGCAGAGAACCGTCGTCCTTTTACACTCTCCTAGTGTGGGCAGAGAACCCTACGGCTGTTCACACTCTCCAAGTGTAGGCAGAGAACCTTCGTCCTTTTACACTCTCCTAATGTAGGCAGAGAACCCTTCGTCTGTTCACACTCTCCAAGTGTCGGCAGAGAACCGGATCTCCTTGACTGATCTTCTCACAAGAATCTAGAAGGAAGAAAGAAAAGAGTGAAGAAATCCAATTTCACAAGTAGAGACTCTTACCTTAGTAATCCAAGTGAAGCCTTCTCGCTCCAATGGTAGGAATCCTCCTTTGAATGCTCTCTTCCACTCTCTCCTTGGCTATTCTCTCAAGAGGCACGAAGATCAAATGACAAAGAGATTGGGTGGCAGTCTAATTTGGACTATTTATACAAAAGACATGAAAAACCGCCCAAAAACTGCAAGTTTCCAATTCTGTACGCAGTGGATCGTCCTGTACGATCCTGGATCGTCCTGGACAATTTTACTTAAACGATCTGAAACGACCCAATTCGTATATGTGTACGAAATGACTTCGTACAGCTGATCGTCCTGTACGAACTAGGTTCGTCCAGTACGAATGGTTATTACAAGGTCGGTTCTAGAAACTGCTGAAAACTGTTCTAAGTCGGTTAATCGTTTGGACGAAAATATGTTCGTCTGGACGAAAATTTTCCAGAGAGCCGATCGTCCTGGACGATTATTTATTTCGTCTGGACGAAAATTTTCCAGAGGACCAATCGCCGCGGACGATAATTCGTTTTCGTCTGGACGAAAATTTTCCAGAGAGCTGATCGTCCGGTACGATATTTATTTTCACCGGGACGAAAATTTTCCAGAGGACTTGTCGCCTCGTACGATGATAAAATTCGTCTGGACGAAACTTTTACAGAGAACCCATCGTCCGGGACGATAATAAAATTCGTCCTGGACGAATAGGACTTAGAAATATTTTTCTCGAGCAAGTTCCTATTCGTTCCAAGTGCTCAATAGGAGATAACTGACAGATCGTCCAGTACGATAAATATCGTCCTGTACGATCAGTATAGAATTTTAAGATCTCCTTATTTGTGTGTGTGAGATTTTATTCACTCAATTACAATCACTCCCTTTCAAAACTAATTTAAAGAAAATGCAAACTTCAAATAAACAAAATATCTCATGTTGAATTTGATTTGAAGTTATCGTAGTCTGGAGTCTGATTTTCCTGAAATATTAGTACACACAAGAGCAAATGTAAATCTTCTAAAATTGTTAGGAGATAACTATACATTTGAACAATAATGTTTGGAATCATCAAAACTACATAAGTTGCACAAATATAAATCATTCAAATAGCAACTATTTAAACAATAAGTTCCTTTAAAGGCATATTAATGTAATTAATCGATATTATTACGTAGGAAGATAAATATTCTACGCATTCAGGAAACTAAATGGGTGGGAGAGAAGGCTAAAGAGATTGATAGTTTAGGATTTAAAGTTTTAAACTTTGGTATTCTGATAGGAGTCATACTAGAAATAATGGATGTGTGATTATATATAAGAGTTTGAAAGATAATGTTATAAAAATTAATAGAATTAGAGATATAATTATAACTTTAACTATTATTGTTGATGATAAGATTATTAATATTATAAGTGTTTATGCTATATGTGTTCAAAAAAAATTAATATTTTAAAATGACTTAGAAAAATTAATACAAAATATATCTCTTGAAGAAAGAGTTTTTATTTGGTAAGATTTAAATAGACATGCCGACAGAGAGGTAGAGGATTTTAAAAGCATTTATAGTGGCTATGGGTTTGGAGTGACTAATGAAATTAAAAAGACTATATTAGATTTTGCTCTAGCTAATGATTTTGTTATTGTTAATATCTTATTTAAGAAAAAAATGAACATCTAATCACTTATAAGAATGGATATAGTAAAAATTAAATTGATTATTTCTTGTAAGAAAAATAGATCATTTAGATTGCATAAATTGTAAAATTATTCCGAGTGAAGTTAATGCACCAAAAACCGCTTATTAATTTTGAACTTTAAGATGAAAAGGCAGAGTATAAAAAATATAGTATATCGTTATTTTAGGATTAGATGGTGGCATTTAAAGAACTCAAATAAAAATATCTTTGAGAGTAAAATTCATGATCTTAATATTTTATCGGTGCATGAGGAAGGTAATGTTATGTGGGAAATACTAACTTATAATATTAAGAATGTTGAAAAAGATGTGATTGGAGTATCAAAAGGAAAAACTTCTAATAGTAAAAAAAGTTGATGGCGGAATCAAAATGTGCTAGAAAAGATTAAAATAAGAATCTTTGTTATAAAAATTAGGGAAGATATATAGTTGACTGTAAGGAGCCTAAGAAAGCATTCTGCGAAGCAAAGATTTATATAACAAACATAATTTATATAATATATTAGATATTATGGAGGGCAAAAGATATATGTATAAGCTAGCCAAACAAAAATATAGGCGTAGTAAGGATTTAGTTTAAGAGCAATGCATTAAGGATGAAGATTAAAAAATACTTTTTAGAAGAGAATATTCAACAAAAGTGAATGAGATATTTTGCTAAGCTATTCTATAAAAATTGTGAAAATACGATTAAATTTAGTGACATTAACACTCTAAATGAAAATAGAGAATTTTATTTTTATCGATGTATTACTAAAATTCAAGTTAGAGAGGCTTTAAGAAAAATGAAGTGTGAGAAAACTATTGGACCTGATGATATTCCAATAAAGATGTGGAAATGCTTAGGAGATGAAGGAATTTTTTGGCTTACTAAACTTTTTAATATTATTTATAAGACTAAAAAGATGTCAGATGTGTAGAGAATGAATCTGTTGATTCCTATTTTTAAGAATAAAGGTGATGCACAAGATTGTACAAATTATAAAGGAATTAAGTTGATATTTCATACTTTAGAACTACAGGAGAGAGTTACGGAGCATAGGTTATGATGTGATAATAATGTTTCTCAAAATCAATGTGGATTCATGCTAGGTAGGACTATTATGGAAGCAATGCATTTATTGAGAGGTTTGTTGGAGAAGTATGGAGAGAAAAAGGAAGATATTCATATGATATTTATTGATTTAGAGAAAGCATAGGCAAAGTTCCAAGAGAAGTGCTAAGGAGAGCTCTAAAGAAGAAAGAAATTAATAATGCTTATATTCAAGTCATTAGGGATATGTATGCTGGAGCTGTTACTTGTGTTCAAACACAAGGTGGTTTGACCAAATATTTTACAATTTTATTTGGATTACATCAAGGATCAGTCTTAAGCCCATATCTTTTTTGTTTTAGTCATGGATGTTCTTACTAGAGATTTGCAAGAGGATGTTCTCTGGTGCATGCTTTTTGCTGATGATATTCTTCTTGTTAATAAGACTAAAGAGGGAATTGAAGGTAAACTTGACTTATGGAGGTCAACCTTAGAGTCTAAAAGTTTTCATTTGAGTAAATCTAAAACCGAATACATGGAGTGTAATTTAAGTGGTAATAGATCTAGTGGGGGGTTTGTGACTTTGAGCAATCAATTCATTAATAAGAGTACACGTTTTAGATACCTTGGGTGGATGAAGTGGAGGAATGCATCGGACTTATTGAGTGATTGAAAAATACCACTCAAACTTAAGGAAAAATTCTATAAGATGATGGTAAGACCTGCAATGCTTTATGACGAAGAATGTTAGCCATTAAAAGAGAAGCATAATATTAAGTTAAGTGTTGCATAGATGATGATGCTCAGGTGTTTGAGTGGCTTTACTCTTAGGGACAGGATACAATATAAGCATTTACATGAAAAGGTTGGAGTAGCTCCATTTGCAGATAAGATTAGAGAGAGTCTCCTTAGATGATTTAGTCACATAATACGGCAGCTTTTTGATCACCTGGTTAGGAGAGTAGGTATATTAGATTTAACCTATGTGAAGAAAGATAGAGGTAGACCTAAAAAAATTTGGTTAGAAAATATTGGATATGACCTTTCTTTATCAGATCTAAATGAAAATTTGATTCTTAACCGGACACAATGGAGAAAAAAAATTCATGTAGCCGACCCCACACAATGGGATAAAGGCTTGATGTTGTTGTTGTTGTTGTACTATAATATGACTTCAAACTATAAGATGAGGATCTTACTACGCAATCTTAAAGATTCATTCTAAAATGAATGAACCTATTGCATGATCATGATAGGATAGTTCGATCATACAATAATTTAAATTTTTAGTTATTATATGCATTGATGGCTGATTGATTATAATAATGGAAGATTTATTAATATTATGAGTTGTTAATAGATATGCTACACCAAGTCATTCACACTTTCCCAACTTTTGTTCCTCCGCTTAAAAATTTAGTTTTATTAGCTTTATGTGTTAATTTTGAAAGAGGAAACTCTGATCTCAATGTGTTCATCTACTTGAAGAAGACATTAAGTAGCAATTTCCGGTAGCTGTGGCTGATTCCATGTCATAAACCTAGGATGTTATGAGCTAGTATTTAGTGATAATAGTAACGGGCTTCTCATTTTTAGCAGAAGTATTGGGTGGAGCCATTACAAGTTAAGGATCGTTTGTGAGAGGCTTCTCTGCTACGATTAAGAAAGAGAACGAGTGAAAATCTCAAGAAAACTCGAGTGGATGTAAACCTTAAGGTTGTTGAACCACTATAAACCAATTTACGTCATTTAGATTATTTCTCACACTTTATTTATTGCTACTCATCTTATTGCAATTGTTTTTTAGATTATTGTGTTGTCAAAGAGTGGGTTCTAAAAATTATTTTTAATATAATCAATTAATATTTCAGACTTCCTCTTGATTTTTGTTATTACATTCAAGTTGTATTATAGTGAGGTTATTAGCTTAATGCTTTAAAATCTGAAGTAAATCCTAATGATATACTTTGGTATAATGTTATATCAAAAGATATTCTATTTCACATCCTTATTTATACGATAATATTTAATTTGATTTTTGAAAAGTATTAGCTTTCGTATGTTCCATCTAGTTGAAACTAATTATTCTCGTCCTACAGGAATGAACATATGATGAATGTGAACTTGAAATATTAAAATATAAGTCTCTGAATTATTTTTTGGATGCATCAAAACTGATGATTAAAAGCTTTGTTCCTCCAATAGCAAATCTAGCTATGTGAGCTTTGTGTAATGGTTTTAAAGAGAGATCTAATATTTATAGTGATCATCTTCTCCAAGAAGACATTACCTAACAACATATATTAGGGCTTGCCAATTTTTCATGGCTTGAAGTTGAGGCTTTACGACCTCCCAATTTGTGCTAAGAGTAGTAGACTTCTTTCTCTGAGTGAAAGCATTGGTTGCATTCATTACCTATAAAAAAGCATTTGCTAAGAGGATGTAATACTTAAGATGGTTTTGGATCTTTTATTTTAATTTTTTAATTTTTTTGCATTTTACTTGCTTTTTTGTTTATCTTATTTTTAATCATTATTAAATTATTGGGCAATAATAGAATGCAACAACAACAACAACATCAAGTTTTTTATCCCACTACGTGAGGTTGACTACATGAATCTTTTTTCTCCATTGTATCCGGTTAAGAATCAAATTCTCATTCAGATCTAATACAGATGTTAAAATTATTTTAAAATAATCCACTTCACCCCTTGTATATTTATGCCATTACCTCAAGATAAACATCATGTAAGACAACTATTAGATTATATCATAGTTGGGTATTAAACTCTCAACACCATAAATTTCACCTACCTAGTCTCATGAGACGTAAAGTCCCTTCATATCATTAGAAGGGTAATTAATCCTTCCAGCACCCTTCTCTCCCACAATAAGCCAATCAGAAGTCCTTTTGGAGGTCTATAATTCAACCAATCCAAATCGAACTTCTTAGCAAGATGATAGAAAAAGGTATATTCATAGAACTTGTTCATAATCACATCATCAAAAACATTCCAATTAATTGGTAGATCCTCATATAAAAAAAGTAATAACTGATGACTAATATGTTAGGCCGGTTCACCCTGACCGGCTCAGCCGGCCCAAGGTCTACAGGACGCGGAATCTGTCTCAAATTTTTAAATGAGAATTTGACTTTATCATGACACAACGGCGAAAAAGGATTTATGTAGCTGACCCCATGTAGTAGGACAAAGGCATGGTGTTGTTGTTGTATGTTTAGACTGCACAAACCTTCTAATAAAACTTTTCTCTTTCTTTGCCTCCTCACCAACCCTAATACCTCTCATATTTTCCCATCTGCCCTCCTTGTTATCTTACACAATGTTCCCTCTTTGTAGCTCCACCTCCTATATCTCCAACTGATGAATCCCTATCTTCCTCTCAAAACTCTCTTCGCTCTTACCTTCCCACATTCACATCTCTAGGGTTCCTTTTTACCTCTCTTGATTTCCTCCTTTCAAATCAGAATTAAGACCACCCACCACTGTAGACTTACATCTACACCCATATGGAAGAGGTTTAGTCAACCAAAGTCTTTACATGTGATCATAACATAACATGCATGCAGATGATCGATGAAGCACACAAAAATACTCATAATTTTGATATAATTATTTGAACAAATAAGAATTGAATTCAAAGAATAGACAATACAAAATTTCTAATAAAAATAAGCAACCTTACTTTTGCATCAAAATTACAAAAAGATTCAAACCAGTAAGTTTCATTCACTTGAAGATAATGCTTTTTTTGAAATTTTCCCAAACTTTGGGACCGTCTGGGTGAAGGCTTACAAATCTCTTTATAAACATCTTGTCCGAACAAGCTATTAAGCTACCCAAAGCTAAAGCTGTTGTAGCTTTTCCTCTTTCCTTAAGCCAATCATACATCAAATGCCTACGTTTAACCCTCTCTGTGGTGTATGACATGCATTGTGGAAACCTCACCAATGAACTTAATGGATAACCCAAATTATTTATAATAAACTTAAGCTTCTCATCAAGGACTTCTATTTTCTGGTTCAAAATATGAGGCGCCCTTTTCAACATATCAAGAACATCGCTTGGATTTAGTCCACTTCTAACAAAAAAATCAAACCGCTCTTGCAGCTCATCACCCTTTCCACGAAATACTTCAAGGGCCCGTTTCATCTCCTTCGAGTTCTCAACAAAGCCTAGATGAGATAAAAACTTCTTCTTCTCTATTATTGATTTCAGAATGGAGTCATCACTTGGCAGGGGAGGAACTTTCAATCCCATTGCATATTTCTGCATCTGGTGAGGATCATCAGTTATGATTTTGCATAGCCTTTTCTTTCCACTACTCAGATTTGACATTATGCTAGTAGGTTTCTTCATTAAGACCAGACCTAGAGTGTCTTTGTGATGGCAGATGAGTTCTTTTATATCCTCAAAGTCCATTTCAATTTCAACTAAAAACTCAAAGGCCCTCCGCAAATTTCGTGCAAAGCTTCCTACTTGAAGATGAGGAAACTCTGAAAACATAAAGAAAATTTCCTTTCTTGAAACACCCATCTTCAGAAGAAGACAAGTCACAGAAAACACAGCTTCTCCTGAACCATCAAGTAAAAAGCTAGGATGCTTACTAATTAAAGTCCCAAGCTTTTTCTCATCAAATCCCATGTCCTTGAAAAATTTCAAAAGCACTAACATTTTACCCCAGAAACAAGTATTTTTCTCAGACACAGTCCCTCCAATCCAATCTCGTGGTAAGCCAATCTCCTCCAAATTCTTCAACAACAGAACAAATTCCTTGTTAAGATCGCCTAACAAAAGAACTGGAGTAGAAGAAACGAGTTTGATCACAGTATACTTCCTCAAACCAAGTTGCTCATAAGATTGAAGCTTTGATTTTAACAAACCGGACCCATACATGAAAATATCTTTAGCTTCCTTGTACATCTTTCCTATCTTATTGCGAGCAATGCCATAATTACAAAGATCACGGTAGTTATTAAGTAATTCTTCAACATCAGAAAGAAACATCAATTCTCGAGGAAGCAATGGAATATACTCAGAAGGTTTCAGACCAATGCTCTCAAAGAATGGCTCAAACTCATTAATAGGATGGTAGCGAAGATACCTAACTAGTGCCCTTCCAATCTCTTCTTCATCTTCTACCTTCTCCAAGATCCTCCAAACAAAAATAGGACAGTTTTTACTGATGTGCTCCGCATCAGTGAAATATATGCCTCTTGTGGAATGAAGATAATCAAGAAGAACAGCCTGAGCCTTTGCAAAGTTTCGATTGATGGGATGCAATATCTGTCGATCTTCCGGCGTTATACCAGAGCCAAAGCCTCTGAGACCATTCAAATGTGGATCTTTCGCTAAGAAAACTCGATCATTTAATGAAATATGCGACACTCGATTGGCAAAGAATGGTTTCAGGGCATGCAAAGCTCTTTGATAACCAAGATGCCGTTTGGTACCTGGAGCATGGGACTGACAGCAAGTTTGAACTTTTGATGAATACGTATCATTTTCAGGACAAATCCTCGAAATCCATTTGAGACTACATGAATTTGCTAGTTTTTTCGTATGGATCATCATTATTTCGATGAGAAAAGCGGCATCTAGATGAATATAAGAACTCGAGGCGCCACTAAATAGTAGACATGAAGAAACTATAGTTACCTCAGAGAGAAGTTAATTTCTTCATCCTCAGTCAGGAAAGTACCATGTTCTTCCCTCAAGTCCCGATCACAAGAGCATAATTTTGCCCCGGTTCTCGCATGGGCTGATGCTTGGGTTTTATTTGGGTTTTAGGGGTTTAAGAAGATTTGCCGATTCTAAAAGAGTCGGCTTAGGAGAACCGTTGGATTTATTCTCCGTATAATCTGACGGACGAAAACAATAAAGTACAATATCCTCTGTTTGGAAATAGGGGGAGAAATAAAAGTCTAGGGTTTTGCGCATACTCGGAGATCATGCAGCTAAGAGAACGGTACCTCTAATCTCTAATGGCGAAAGAAAGCAAAAGAAAACGTGGTTGGAGATTTTATCGTAGACTGAAAACTTAACAGCGATTTCTCAAAGAAAGATTTGCGTAGGGTGATGTATGTTCTAGAATTTGTAGCCTTGCTATACTTTTTTAGCCCTCAAATCAATCATGTTAAGCCGCTGGTTCTTACAAGGAGCTTCTTTTCCAAATATGCTTACCCAAACGACTAACGCAATTGTTATTCCTGCTGTTTCTGGTTGTCTTATTGTTGTGGAGAAGAAACCGTATGGTTCCTCGTGGAGAAATTCCATTTTTGACGCAAAGAAGTCGACAAATGTAGATGCAATTTTCAGTGCAAGAAGTTATTCATCATGCAAGTTGCAGAAATTTCCATTGCTATTTGGTGCGGGTGATTTGAAATTGCAAGTTTTTAGTAAGTCTACCAAACTTGGGAGCAGAAGTTTTGCTTGCTTCCATAAGATGAATGATGTTTGGAATTTGCGGAACCTTCGAAGTAAACATAGCTGTTCTTACATCTCAAGCAAGGCTACAAGCTCACTGCCTGATGGAAATTCTGGATCAAGGATGTCTCGAACGGAGAGAACAGATGCACAGAATGCACTTTTTGACTATCTCCACTACACGAGGTGCTTGAACTTCACCGACGCCGAGCACATTAGTAAGAACTCGCCTGTATTCCTTCAGAGTCTCCTAGCAAAAGTCAATGATGGCGAAGAAGTTGGGCGGTCAGTTTCCAGGTTTCTTCGCTTCACTCCCATCAATGAATTTGAACCATTCTTTGAGAGTTTAGGCTTGAAACCTTCTGAACTGTATGCCCTTCTCCCTCACAATTTAATTTACCTAACAGATGATCATCATTTGATAGAGAATTACCATGTCCTCTGCAACTATGGAGTTCCTCGGAGTAAAATTGGGAAGATGTTCAAAGAAGGTAGTGAGATGTTCAGATATAATCATGGTGTCTTAAATTCGAAACTTCAAAGCTATGAGAGGCTTGGCTTGAGCAAACCAACAATCATCAAGTTGGTCACCTGTTGCCCAGCCCTTCTGATTGGTGAGCTTAACAGAGATTTTCTTGAAGTCCTTACAAAACTGAAAGCTTTAGGAGTAGAACTGGATTTGGTCAGGGGGTGTTTGTCGGATAAGAGCGTATACCATTGGGATCGAATTCTTAAAATGCTTAATTTTTTGGATGGCATGGGCTGCAACCAAAAAAACCTCGAAACACTAATCAATCAGCACCCAAGATTTGTTTTTGATGATTCTGGGAAGAAGATTTACATCTTAGTTGCATTATTGTTGAAACTGGGTATTAAAATGGATGATATCTTACTCTTATTTGTACAATATCCTCAAATTCTTGCTGGAAATTTTGTAAAAAATTTGTGGCAGTCCATTTACTTCTTAGTTGATATTGGCATGAATGTGGAGGACATTAAAATGATTGTCAAGACTCACCCTCATGTTCTGGGGGCATCCTCCAGCAAAAGCCCTTATTTTGTTTTGCAGAGATCGAAACTGTCGGAGCACCAGTTATGCGACATCATAAAAGAAGATCCAAATCAGTTCACTTATCTGATTACCAGTAAGAAGTCAAGCGCTATCAACTTGCCAAAAGTTGAAGGCACCTTTCTGAGGGAGAAGACTGATTTCTTGCTAAGATTAGGTTTTGTTGAGAACTCTGATGAAATGGCAAGAGTGCTCAAGAAGTTTCGAGGAAGAGGGGATCAACTGCAGAAAAGGTTTGATTTCCTTGTTGAAATCGGTTTGGACTGCCACACTGCAGCTGAAATGATCAAAGCTGTTCCCCCAGTGTTAAACCAGTCCATTGATGTGCTTGACAAGAAGAGTACTTACCTTCTGAATGATTTGGGCTATCCCTTAGAGGCACTGGCCGCTTTTCCGACATTTTTATGCTACAACTTAGATAAGATAAAATTGAGATTTTCCATGTTCCAGTGGCTCAAGGAGAATGGAGTTAGCTTCTCCACCAAAAATAGGAAATTGGCTAGTCCTACAGTTGCCTTGAGTACAGTTCTTGCATGCTCAGATGCTCGGTTTTTCAAGTATTTTGTAAATTTGCACCATAGAGGCCCGGAGGAATGGGAAAGGTTGAAAAGATCGTTCTCTTCAAAGTAACGCCTTTTTTTAAGATCTCCGAAGCTGAGACACAGCGGCGGCTTGGATTGCCTTGGCTAACATCAATGTGAACAGATTTTATGAAATAACTTCGTTCTCTAAATTTCATTGCAGCTGTAGGATTGAATGGAGGAATTGGACTTAAGCTTCATCAGCTTTCTTATTGCTTCTTAAAGCAGGTTTTTAGTATAAAAAAATTAATTTTTTATTAAAAAGATGTTATAAGAAGCAGTAATAAAGCCGTCCCAAACGAAGCCTTAGGCTTTGTTTGGAACAGCTTTCTCACTGCTTCTTGAAGCGGCTTTCTAGCACAAAAATTTCAATTTTTTACTAAAAAGTCGCTTCAAGAAGCACTAAGAAAGTCGTCCCAAACGAAACCTTAGTCTGTATAGAAGAAGTTTTGACGTGCTTTCACACGGAAGAAGATACTTTGTCAAGGATTGCTACTAAAATTACTCATAAGTCATGGTGATGTGCATATATACTTTGTTCATGGGTTGGATTTTAATACTCTGCAACTTGAGATCACTGATGATTGGGAATGCCTACGAGATTAACGAATAAAGGCATTTGTTATCTCTCATGCAGAATTTACTAGCTTTTCGCTATATGAGGCCTTCAAAATCTCGCTTTTAGATGAAATTATTGGATCTTTGTTGCCTGCTCGCTAAACCAGAATGTGGTTCAGGATTTCGCTTGTGATTCAGAATCTGTAACTTTGCTCATAATTCCAACTTTCATGCTGCAGAGGTTATTTTTATCATGCTTTTTTATTATAGACGGATATCTTCTTTTGCATCTCTTCTTATAATTACAAAAGCTTGTTCCGGAAAATTAGGGATGATGGTTTCTTTTGTTTGTGTTCCTGGAGCTTGAGTAGGAGTTGGAAGGAGGGTTGCGCTGTTATTATATTCTTTTTTAGTAGAAGCCATGCAGGCACAACTGCCCCGAGACTCCACTGTCCTAAGATTCAAGATGCTTATGTTGAACTCCTATCTAAGGAAGATTGACCTGGCCAATCAAGCTACACACCTCAAATTAACAATCCCCTGCCTTATTATCGGTGGTGCTTTTAAGTGTTTAACAAAGGACTCTTATGATGGTTTCAATGTCTTTTTTTTTTTTAGCATAACTATAAAATTTCAAGCGATAATTCATTATACAAAATTTTCTCGAGCTTGAAGATCATTACTGAATTCCCATACTTTATTGAATATGAAGCAAGAGCCTAAAGAGACACTTCATCATTTTATTGTTCATTTGTAATGCGGTAGGTTAGAATTTTAAGACATGGAGCTAGTCGTCGCCAAAGTAACATCAACTCAAGGCCTCTTTGACAGTCACATTTTATACAAACTTAGTTTGTACTTGCTAAAGACATTAGCGAAGTTGCTTGATCTCATTAATAGTCATTTCTGCTGAAGAAAATAATGTCGTCACTAATCTAATGGGAATTTCTTTGCAATATTCTTAAGATCAAAGGAGTAAGCATCATGATAATCATTATCACTTAATTAAGAAATCTTATTATCGTCACAACAATCATTATCAATAACAAAGCAAATTAGTAAGATTCTATCCTAAAAGTTTAGAAAGATGCATTCTAATCTCTGATACCTTCAAAAGGGAGAAACTGCCTTTGTAATATAAGTATTCAACTCACACTCCTTTTCATGTACCTCTTGCGGAGATCATAAAGGCAATTAGGGGTGTCAATTCGGGTCAACGGGTCGGGTTCGGGTCGAACCCGAGTTGACCCGGCCGTAAACGGGTTGACACTAACCCGACCCATTTTTGCAAACGGGTCAGGTTTGTCAACCCGGACCCGACCCGTCAGGTCACCGGGTTGACCCGACCCGACCTGCCAAGGAGATTTGGATTTCAGAGATCGCGATTTAGGCCGTTCGAGCGAGGCCGAGAGCAGCGGATGAGCGGAACTGCGGGCCTGCGACTGCTGTGCGCGAGACCGGTGTCCGGTGCGGCACTGGGGCTCCGTTGTTCGATGCGGCTCGCCTGCGCTCCTGCTCGAGCAGCTGTGCGCGAGACCGCCAGAGTCCAGACCGGTGTCCGGTGCAAACCCTCCGAGACTCCGAGTCCGATGCCCGATGCGTTGTTTCTGGCGCGGAAGCCCGACGCGGACGACCGACGCGTTGTTTCTGGCTCCGCGGTTCGACGAGAGGAACCCGCGAGACCGGTGCAGAACGGCGAGACCGATGTAGAAAGGCTAGGCAGGTTGGCAGCCGGGTCAGTTTCGGGTTACCGGGTTGACCCGGACCCGACCCGTTTGTTAAACGGGTTGGAAATCGAAACCCGAACCCGACCCGTTTGTTAAACGGGTCGACCCTAACCCGGATTTTTCGGGTCGAATTCGGGTCGGGTTGTCGGGTCGGGTCAATAATTGACACCCCTAAATGCAATACATTGTAAGGAGTGTTTTTATCAACCATTAACAATGCACATAATCTTTGTATGAACATAAATAATCAAAAGATTATTTATTTCATAAAGATCATGGTCTCAACATGGAGAATCGTCGACAGTCTGGTTGAAGAGAAAATAAATAAAAGAAAAATGAAAGAATTCAACTTTGCTAACCTAGAATGATGGCAAGACAAGCTAAAAATTAAAGGAATTAACAAAGAGCCAGTCTTAACAAAAGTGATTCAAGTAACAAGGAAAGTCCCATAAACTCTAGAGTATGATCAATTACAATTCTCACACTATTAGAGAAAGCTCGAATTCAATGGAAATGGGAAGTGTTCATAAAATATTGAATTCTATAATTTCAAATAATAAGATGAAATGAGAACGAACTTTGATTCAATTCTCATTCTCTCTTTTTTTGCAAAAGGAATTGTGTTCACATATTTCATGTTATTATTTATTTCAAATTTGGATTTGAGGAACTCAACGTAAAATACTTATGGTAAAATACTTATGGAATTTTCTCCAATGAATTTTCTTAATTGATCAAACAAATAAGAAATTCATCAAATAATAATTAAAAAAAATAGTTTGGTACTTTTGAGTGCAGCATTGCTGAGGGGAGTAGCACTATGGCATTTGTATGCAACATTGTGGCGCTAAATCCTCTATTTAAAAGTAACTCTAGATTAAGCATACAGTTTCGCATCACTGGGCACTAAATCATAAATTTTTTATATAAATTGTCCACACAATCATTCCTCCCTCTCCTTGTTTAGCTTGTCGAGGAAGGAAATGAAGAAGAAGGAGACACAACTCACCTTGATCTGTTGGTTGAGAGCTTAGGCTTTCAACTAAGAGGTCTTGGGTTCGAGTCTTTGTATTTGCGTTGTGTGTGTAAGTTTTTTTCTCCTAAACTCTCCATCAATGAATTAAAAATAAAAAACATGTGGATCAATTAATTTGGGTTTTTATAAACAAACTTGTATAATAAATCATAACAAAACACAAGAAAACCAAAACCATAAACAACATACCCCCAAGAGCATTTTGTCATAGAACATAAATTCTTAAAAAAACTTAAAATAAAATAAAAAAATACAAAAATAAACTTAAAATAAAAAAAACCTAAAATACAAATAAAAAACATAAACCAAAGACTTCAAACAAACACACACAATAACCACCCCTTTTTTATCATCAGAAAAAAAAATAATCCCCTAAAAAGTAAGTTGTCATAGACAAATCTAATAGATAATAAAGAAGATAATTTTAAACTATTTATACAGACAATATTGAACTCCTAATGGGAAAAATAAAGACTCAAATATTAAATAAAAGAATAATTTATATAAGAAAATTTGAATGGGTTCAATGTTTGCTCTAGAAAGCAGAAATATCTAATAGAATAATCGGCGTAAAATTAATTAAATAAATATCTTATAGTTTCAAATTCAGTAGTTAAAATTATTATTTAATGCAAGGATTTTTCTAAGAATTAAAGTTGAGGAAAGAACGAAATGTAGTATGGGCTCATTTTATGCCTCTTTATCAATAAAATTTATTTGAGCGACAAAAATTGTGCATATTTTTAAGTTGGGCTCATTTTGTGCCTCTTTTCAAATTTGACAAACATTACACATCTTTTCATGTTGGACTCATTTTGTGTCTTTTTTTAAATTTGGCACACTCTACATCTTTTGACATTTCATTCTTTCTACAACCTAACTCAGTAAATCTTAACGTGTACGATTATCTTCCAAACAAAAGAAAAACCTTTCTCGTATAAAGAAGAATAATCAACAAAAAAAATCTTTTTGTTAAGCATAAAATTAACACATTGATTAAGAAAATAAAAGAAAAAATAAGTCACTAATTTTGCAACAATTGTAACTATAAGATACAGATCTATTAGAACATTGAAATGATCTTATTATCTAAATCTAATTTGTAAATTTATTTATGGTTTGAAAAGAAAAAAAAATTGTTAGGAAATTAAGTTGTAGTACAAAATATTTGATTTTCAATAGCTATTAATGTTAGCTACTTGAGTGAAATTAACTTGTACCATCACATGAATACTAAAAAGAAATAAAGCATACATCAACTACAACAGAAAATAAAAACTAAAATGCTAGAGGATCTTGATATAAAGGTGACTAAGGAGGAGAGAACATGGTAAAGTAGCTATTAATGGTAGCTACTAGTGTTTTTTTTTTATATATACTTGAGTGTTGATATAATCAAATTGTCCTCTAACCCAGCCCATATATTCATTGTATCCAGCATCTTGTTGGTCTAAGCGAGTCTCGATATGATTAAATTGTTGATCAAAATGAGACTCAAGATTATCAAATTTTTGGACCATTTCTTGATAGAAATGATGCTCAGGTTGAGGAGCAGGTGCAGGTGCAGGTGTAGGAGTCCTTCTCCAATTTCATCTTTCTCAACCCCTTGATCCCGAAGAAAGAGAGTACCAAAGGAAGCATCAGCGAAATGGATTGCAAGATTGTTTGGTCGATCGGGATGAATAAAATTATATTTCTTTTTAAGGATATAAGCGATCAAGTGTCCTAAAACAACATTCTTCTTCCTTTTAGTGGTAGGAAGTCTAATGTCGATAAGATTATTGATGTAGTCAAAAATTAATTGGGGTTCATCAATTGGAGTATTGAACATTATAAGATAAGTGACAATAGAAAGTAAATGAGTGAGATTGATACGATCACCTGCTTTAAGAATAATAACTGTTTTTAAAATATGCTAGATCATCCTAGCATTTTGGTTCAAAGAATGTACATGTGATAAGTGATAAACTGAAGGTACACCTCTATAGATTTGATTTATGATAGACCAATCAAAATCAACTCTTGAAGTCATAGTGTGTACCCTTACCTCTATTGTTATAAGATGTAGGAAAGTGCCTAAATCCTCCTTAGCGATTTCTACTCTATCTTTAAACACATATGAAAACATTTTGGTATGATTTTCTTTCATTCTTTGATTAGTAAGAAAATAGTAAAATGTATTAGAATGGAATGCATATATTAAGGTCAGAATGAAGAAAGATTGGGTAGAATCGAAAAGAGACATTATAGAAAAATTGATATCTTCTTAGATAAGAAGACGAGATGGAGTGATTTTTGCCTCAAAGAAATGCTGGTAGGCTTCTTCATTTTATTTAGAAACAAAATTATCATCTAGTTGATTAGAATGAGATGAAGAGTCTCTTGAATGTCGAGCCCGCTTGCTATTGTTGCTTGCCATTTAAAGAGTTTTGAACACAAGAATATTTGAGATTGAAAGAAATTGTAAGGAAAACTCAACGGATAGCTTTCAATTTAAAGAAATTGGGCATGATCATACAACACGATAATAAGTTTGTACATACGGCTATGATTTTATACATGATGAAATAATTTTTGTACATACAAATGGAAATGGTCAATAATGAAAAGTCACTTTTCATAAACTATACAATACGATAATAAGTTCGTACAAATGACTTTTCATAAACTGTAGTTCTCTAGGAGTGTTTCATACTACTTTTTGACTAAAATGATTATACGGATGAACAGATGTTTGTCCGAGATGATCAGGCAATAATGATCATACCTGCCAGTTAGGTTCATCCACACACAAATTGATAGCCAGATCGTACAGACAAATATGTGTTCGTATAGATATTCTTTGAAAAAATAACTATACTTGGAATTCCCTTCATATTCGTACAAAAGAAAAATAAAAAGTTCGTACAGTACGATGATGTGTTCGTATAGTACGATATGTTTACAAAAACACATTTTTTGCCTTATAAAATCAAAAAAATTATCATGTAAAATCTAGTGATTTTGTATAGTACGAATGGAAAAAAGAATTTTTAGATTTGCACATGATAATCATAATTCTTGTCCAGAAATAAAACAAATCAACATGATCCATAAGACATTAAAAAAAAAAAAAAAAAAAACCAAAATAGAGAAAAGTAAAAATCAAACAAAAAAATAAATCACTCATAATAAACAAAACACAAACATCAAAAAAAGATACATCATAAATGAAATTTGTAGAATTACAATTATTAAGCATGAATATCAATAACAGCTAAATTTGTTCTTAAGGTTCTAAACATTTCAAAAGCAAGTGATTTTGTGATAATATCTGTAAATTGATTTTCAGTTGCTATATGATGTAGTTCAATTTTTTCTTTAATAACATGATCTTTAATAAAGTGATGCCTTATATCAATATGCTTGGTTCTAAAGTGCTGAATAAGATTCTTTGAAATGCATATGACACTTGTATTCGTACGGAAAATTGTAATAGTGCTAATTAAAAAATCTTAAATTCACATGTCTTTGTTTTAACTAAAGAACATGTGACACACAACTACCTAAGATAATATATTCTGCTTCATTAGTAAAAAGAGCTACTGAATTCTATTTTCTACTAGCCTAGGAAACTTAAGAGTTTCTAATGAATTGATAAGTTCATGAAGTATTTTTTTCAATCAACCCTACATCTTGCAAAATTTAAATCAGAATATCCAATAATTTCAAAAGAAGAGCTATGCTTTAGATACCATATCCCTAAATTTTGAGTTTCCAAAAGATATCTCAGAATTCTTTTAATAGTAGTCAAATGAGATTTTTTTAGATCAGCTTGAAATCTAGCACAAAGATAAACACTAAATATGATATCTAGTCTGATAGCAGTTAAGTAAAGTAATGATTAATTATTCCTTTAAATTTTTTTTATTAATATATTTTCCTTTAGAGTCATTGTCTAATTGCACTGAGGAACTCATTGGTGTACTTATTAATTTAGCTTTATCCATTTTATATTTCTTATTGATGTCCTTAATATATTTTGACTAATTTAAAAATATGTCATCCTCTTTCTACTTTATGCTAAAACCAAAAAAGTAACTCAAGTCTCCCTTCAAACTCATTTCAAATTTACTACTCATTATTTTTAAAAACATTATCACAAAAAATTTTATTAGTAGATCCAAACAAGATATCAATAACATATATTTGAATAATGAATATATCATCTTCTACTCTTTTTAAGAAGAGAGTGTTATCCATACTTTTTTTAACAAATGATCTTTCTAGTAGGAATGTGCTTAGCCTGTCATACCATGCCCTTGATGCATATTTTAGTCCAAATAGTTCAATTTAAACATATATTTAGGGAATTGTAAATTTTCAAAACTTGGAGGTTGCTCAACATAATCATCCTCTTATATCACCCCATTAAGAAATGTACTTTTAACATCCATTTCAAATAATTTAAAACATTTAAAATAAGCAAAGGCTAGTAACACCCTTATCACTTCAAGTCTAGCTATAGGGGAAAATATTTTATCTAAATAATTTTTTTCTATTTGATTATACCCCTTGCCCACCAATCTTGTTTTATTTTTAACCACTACACCTGAATCATTCATCTTATTTTTGAAAACCCACTTAGTTCCAATAACTCTTTAATTTTTAGTTCTTTTAATTAACTCTCAAACATCATTTCTAATAAATTGATTCAATTCTTCATGCATGACTAAAATTCAAAATTCATTAGAAAGTGCTTAATTTATATTGGTGGGTTCAATTTTTGAAATAAAGACTGCATGGTTTATTTCTTTGCTAAGTCCATGCCTAGTTCTAACACCTTCACTTGGTTCATCTAAAATCAATTATTTAGGATGACTTTTAAAATATTTTCATTCTCTAGGCAATGTATTTTCTATTTCAACCCTCTCTTTAAAATTTGCATTTTCAATTTCTTGAATTATTTCTTCAACATCTTTTTCATTGAACTTAGACCCTCAAGAAATATTAGACTCAACTACCAAAAACTTTTTGTTAAAAACTCTATAGGATTTTCCAACACTTGAATATCCCATAAAAATTCCCTCATCAGATTTATGATCAAATTTTCCTAAAAAAGTTTTACCATTATTATGAATAAATATCTTACATCCAAACACATATAGATGTGAGAGGTTCGATGTTCTTTCTTTAAGAATTTCATAGGATTTCTTGTTCAACTTAGATCTAATATTTATCCTATTCATAACATAACAAGTCGTACTTACCACTTCAGCCAAAAAATATTACAGGCCTTGAAAAATGAGATATATAAATATGATATAATGCTAGTTGTTGAAGAATAAAACATACCATCCAATCTGCCATAACATGGTGAATTGATAATAAAATTTGAGTATATCATATAAATGAAAGATAAAATAATATCTTGTTTTTATATTTCTTATTTGTTAGTGAAGTGACTTAGAGAATGAAAGAGATATAGGCAACATAATCGAGCTCGATCAATCAGATGCATTTGATTTTGAACATTTCGGTGAAGCGAGACCTGGAGACTCAACTTATGTGGACATATTTGATGAAGCTAATTTAGGAGATCTTTGAGTTTTAAGCTTTGTGAAATTATTGAACTGAGAAAGTAAAACATAGTTAATTTCATCTCCCTATCATGAATATATTTTATTTTTGTTATTAGTAGATATAAAATGTTAAATTCTTTATACGATTATTTATGTCTTCAAGTGAAAAATATTATTATGTTTTTGCATCCTGGAGTATTCATGGCATTTAACGTCTTAACATTGTACGAAGATCCAACTCACAATCAGAGTTTTTACGTGGAAACCCATGAAAAGGGGAAAAACTATGGGGTCTGGCCCATTTTGGATGAATCCACTAGTATTTTTAGTCGATTATAAATGAGTCCCTTCTTAGAGAGAAGGCCTTTTCTTGATGTTATAAATATACGTCATATAGAGTGCATTATATGGAGGGAGTTACAATAATCAACATAGACATATTTGATTGGTTGGAAGGGCCATAGTCGTCACGAGACAGGGGTCTAAAAGACCATATTTGGTAGAAGATCAGGGTTAGAAAGATCATTGTTTGGTGATAGAGGTTAGAAGGACCATAACCGGCAGGAGACATGAGTCCGAAAGACCATAGTAGGTAGGAGAATAAGGTCAGAAAGATTATTATCGGGTTATTGAGGTCGGAAGGACCATAGTCGGCAGGAGATATGGGTATGTAAGATCGTAGTAGAAGGGTGGTACTCTGGGAGAACTCTCGGCATTATGTGGTGTCCCAATAGAAGTTTGAGTCTCAAGTTGTGCTCCAGTAGAATTTTGGGCCTTAGGTGGTGGTTCGGTAGAAGTTCGGGACTCAAGTGATGGTCCGGCAGAACTCTAGGTGTCAGGTGGTGTCCTGGTGGAGCTCGGAGCCTCAAGTGGTGGTCCGATGGAATTCCGGGCCTCAAGTGGTGGCCTGGTGTAACACAGTGCCTCAAGTGGTGGTTTGGTGGAGCAGCAACATCAAACGAAGGTCCGACGGAGGTGAGGGCCTCAAGTGGTGGTCTAGTGCAGCATCTACGTCACGCAATGGTCTGGAGGAGGTGAGGGCTTCATGCGGTGGTCTGGTGGAGCAACGATGTCATGCGGTGGTTCGGTAGAGGTGGGGGCCTCAAGTGGTGGTCCGGTAGAACTCAGTGCATTAGGTGGTGGTCTAGCGGAGCTCAGAACTTCATGTGGTGGTCCGGCGGAGTAACGACGTCAAGCAGTGGTAAGGCGGATATGAAGGCTTAAAGTGGTGGTCCGGTGGAGCTCAGGGCCTCAAGTAGTGGTCCGGCGGAGCTCAGGGCCTCAGGTGGTGGTTCAGCGGAGCAATGACGAGAGGCGGTGGTCCGGCGAAGGTGAGGGCCTTATGTTGTGGTCCGGCGAAGCAACGGCATCAGACGGTGGTCTGGCGGAGCTTAGGCGGTGGTCGAGGAGGAGCTTCTTCCTTCTCATCCTTCTCTTCTTCGTTCTCTTCTCTTCTTCTCTTCTTCTCTTCTTGCTTGGGTCCCCTTTCAAGAGAAATGAGGGGTCTATTTATAGATTTATGGAGTGACATGACCTGTAAATAGATGAGAGATCAAGGGTAAATGGGGAGTGGTTGGATGGACGGCCGATGTTGAATCCCTTGATCATGGACCGTTTGATGGACATTTGGATGTCTTAAAGATGTCAGAATTCGGTGATCTTAAGCTCGTTGGATTCGTCTCGTTAAGCCGCTCGGTTCGACTATAAGCACGTTTTGTTTTTGAAAACCGTTTGGTAATCCAAATTGTGGTTCGAACCTTCCAACATTGCTTCTCGCCCTTGATTTGGACCCGTTTGGGCTCGGATTGGTGTCTTTGGGTTCATATTCTTGAGTCGCTCAGTTTGACTATAAGTTTGCTGAAATTAGAGATCGGATGGTCCCAATTTTAATTTCGAAAGTTTTCAACTTAATTTTGCTTTGAGATTCGTGCCCGATCAAGATAATTTTTTGGTGACATATCAATGTTTTTTTTTATTTACTTTATTTAATGTTATGTTCATATTATAATTATGCTTGATTTTTGTTATTTATTTACAAATAGTTATGTAATTTAAATATAATAAATTTTTATTGTGTCATCCGATTCAAAATTGGTTGCACCCAGGTTAAACCATCAAATTATTATCCTCTACTTCTTTCGGATCATTGTCTAATCCAATTTTCAAAGCTATATATATATATATATATATATATATATATATATATATATAAAAGCTAATTTTCTTCTTTTAGAAATCAAAATTAGCATAGCGCGTGGTCAACAAACGAACTTTAAAATTTTAATGGACTTAGCCACCAAGACTTTTCATTAATAATCTCAGTAACGCGGATTTCTCTCCTAACGCATGAGGGCTGCTGTTCTTCTCAATAATTCCAAGCATTAAATTGTCCGGGAATAGGATCTTCAATGAAGATAATAATGCGATAAAATGTCCTTGAGGAGAATCCTAACTAATAAGCTGTAGCGTATTCTCTTTCCAGTGGAGAAAAGTCTTCCATTGCCGATCGATGAGCTCTCTGTCTCCGTCAATGGAATCTCCTCTCTTGTTCCTCCTCCTCCTCCATACCGTCATCACCATCACAGCCGCATCAGCCCAACCCCACAGCAATATAACTCTAAACTCCTTCCTCACCACCGCTACTGCCGGCGCCAGAAACCCCTCCTGGCTCTCTCCTTCCGGCGACTTCGCCTTCGGCCTCCTTCCCCTCCCCACCAACTCCTCCCTCTTTCTCCTAGCCATCTGGTTCGCCAATCTCCCCAATACCACCACCGTCGTCTGGACCCCAAACAGAGACAATCCCCTTCCTCCCAATTCGTCCGTCATCCTTACCTCCGACGGACGGCTCTCTCTCCGAGATTCCTCCGGAACCGAAGTCTGGAACCCCGGCTCATCGGCTGCTTCCTATGCCGCCATGCTCGACACCGGCGACTTCGTTCTTGTTGCCTCTGACCACTCGGTCTTGTGGGAGAGCTTTTCCGATCCAACAGACACCATTCTCCCCACCCAAACCCTAAGCCCCAATTCCAAACTTGTGGCGAAGCTTAGCGAAGATGATTTCAGCGATGGAAAGTTTAAGCTCGATGTACAGCCGGACGGCGACCTCGTCTTTTATCTCATTGCCGTACCCACCGGATTCCAGTACAATTCTTACTGGACCTCTGGCACCAACACTTCCAATTCCAGGTAAAGCTATAAATTAGCTGAGTTCTGTGAAGTTAACATTCTTGGTTATCTCTAGCTTTTTTTTTTTTTTTTTTATCACCAAGTTGAATGATAATAAGTTAAGAATGCTTCTTTCAAAATGAAAATAATAATCATTATTTTCACTACGCTCTACTCGGAAGAATTTGAATTAAATGGAATCTGTAAGATCTATTTTATTATCTTCATTACTACCCCTCTGGAAGATATTTTCAATGGATCTATTAATTTTCTGATCACTTTTATTTATTTTGGTAATAATACTATTCTAAGGAAGTATCTGTGAGATCATCTGATTCCAATCCTAAAAGCATCTGGTTTTATTTAGAATTGCCCACCTCAGTTGTGCTTGGGTTTCTGCTATATCATCTCTGTGTTTTATTTTTGGATCTCTTGGATTATTTTGTTGGTCATTAAAATTTTATTTTGTATTTTTTTCTTACTGTTTTATAACAATTTTTTAGTATAAAAATGTTTATAACCCATTTTAATTGCAGCCTCGTCTTCAATGCCTCTGGAAGCATCGACCTGATCTCGCCAACAGGAGCATTACTAACAACTTTGACCTCAGCAACGACGAAATCAACCTCGGATTTCTACCACCGAGGAACCCTCGACTCTGACGGGGTCTTCCGCCATTACGTCCACCCAAAGCCTTCGGCCATCGCCGGCGCTGCCGCAGAGTGGGTGATCATGGATTTCAAGCCCGCCGACATCTGCACGAATATGATTACATCACTCGGAAGCGGCGTTTGCGGCTTCAACAGCTATTGCACCTATGATACGAATAAGAAGGTCGTGTGCCAGTGCCCTGTGGGTTATACGTGGATCGACCCGAACAGGGCTTACATGGGCTGCAAGCACACCTTCACCATGCCCAGCTGCATCTCCGGAGTCCAGAGCGAGGGGTTTCAAATGGTGAGGGTGGACAATATCAACTTCTTGGGAAACGATTATGACCGCTTGAATCCCATGACAGAAGCGGACTGCGAGCAACAGTGTTTGGAAGATTGCTTCTGCGCCACAGCCATTTACGATGGACAAAACAATTGCTGGAAAAAGAAGCTTCCATTATCCAATGGGGTGAAAGCGAGCAACGTCAATGGAACCGCTTTCATGAAACTAGGCAACTACGATAACCTACCAATCGTCAACGTTACCAAGAAGAGAATCTGGCTCCTGCCTGGCTTTCTAGCTCTGGGCGGCTCGGTTTTACTGAACATCATTGTTTTATATCTAACCTACATGTTTCTTCGTGCGAGCAAAAGGAAACAGAGGCATCAGCTTAAAGACAGCATCTTGGGGCCGAATCTTAAGGCATTCACATACAAAGAGCTCGAAGAAGCTACCAAAAGCTTCGGTGAAGAGCTCGGAAGAGGAGCATGTGGCACTGTTTATAGAGGATATCTCGGTCCTGAACTCACCGGGACCCCCTACCTAGCCGTTAAGAAGCTACGTGACTTCCAGCCGGAGATTGATAAAGAATTTGCTAACGAGGTAAAATCTATCTGCCAAACTCATCATAAGAACCTAGTGCGTCTCCTTGGCTACTGCAACCAAGACACGAACAGGCTTCTCGTCTATGAGTACATGAGCAACGGCTCCCTTGCTAGCTTCCTCTTCAACGGAATTCGGCCGCCATGGGAACAGAGAGTGGGCATCATCCTTGGGATTGCAAGGGGACTTCGTTATTTACATGAAGAATGTAGCACACAGATCATTCACTGTGACATAAAGCCGCAGAACGTCCTCCTCGATGTCAACTTTGTCCCAAGGATTTCAGACTTTGGGCTTGCAAAGCTTCTTAAAAAAGATCAGACGAGGACAAACACAGGGATAAGGGGAACGAAGGGTTATGTTGCACCAGAATGGTTCAGGAACTCGGGGATAAGTGCCAAGGTGGATGTTTATAGTTTCGGGGTGATGGTTTTGGAGATATTATTTTGTAGGAGGAATGTGGAGAAGGATATGGATGAGGAGAAAGCCCTGCTTACTTTTTGGGTAAGTGATTGTTATAATGATGGGCGGATTGATGCTCTTACGAAGGGAGATGAGGAGGCCATGGCGGATATGGGGAGGGTGCAGAGGTTTGTGATGGTGGCTTTGTGGTGCGTGCAAGAAGAGCCGGCTATGAGGCCAACGATGGGGCAGGTGACGCAAATGTTGGAGGGATCGGTGGCGATTAATCCAGTGCCGCCTGTGTGAACTCTTTGAAATTATATTCATTTATATACTTAAATTATATATGTATGCTAGTTTAGTTTAATAATTAAATAGATTTAAATTTTGATCTATTTAATTATTGAAATTTAATTTAATATGTATCATAATACTGATATTTGGGTAAATATATTTGTGATAGTTCTGCTTGAAAAATGAAGGATTGAAATTTTGTTTTGGTCGCAAAAACCCTTCGTGATAGGAATAAGTAATGTGAATGTATAAATAAAATCGTTGCTCGAATATTTCCCCTTTAGATAAAATCAACGACTTCCAAGTGATATCTCTCTTTAATTTCAAGTGATATTTATAGTTCAAAGTTTCATTGCGAGAACCCCTTTAATCGATGGTGTTAATATCTCTTTTTTTTCTTATGCAAATTTGAATGGGGTCATATGTACCGCTGATCCACCAGGATGCCACTAAGAAACCATGTACCATCAAAGGACCTGCAAAGATACAGAACAGCACGAGCCAACCGAGCACAACCTTCAAGGAAGAAAATTGAGCAACGCAAAGGATAACCCAAACAAAGAGCACAGAGGAGACAAGAACAAATGAAAACAAAGAGCGGGCCAAAAAATAAGATAATTCCATAAGCATAAACTTGAGCCCACACTAAATTAGAGATGACAGGAGTAGAATAGACGATCTGGACAAAGAAAAATCAGGAACGAAGCTAACAAAACAACCCAAGGCAACACATAGAATTCACAGAAAAATAAAATTTGATACCATAGCTACTAAGAAACAAACAACCATAAAAGAAGCAGCACCCCAAGTCAAGCTAAAAGAGAGAGAAAGAGAGAGACAAAATAATAGACTTCAAGATAGCAAAAGAGAGGCACCTAGGTGTTGACCTCATTTTTGTATGAAGTCACTTGGACCAATCCCGGCCTCAGATCAATTTAACCTCAAAACCTATCTAGACTCCTAGGCAATTTAATCTCCAGCTTAATCCAGACTTGAATATTTGATCCAACCTTCTATCAAACTTTAATCATATCCTATCACTCATGATCATCCCAAATGATCATAAATGATATGGGTAATTCAAATCCAATCAACCCAGACTTAATCATTCTAGCATCCTATTTAGCTTCAATCTCATCCATTCATTTTCAATCATTCCATTGATTGTGAATGATGTGGATGATTCAAATCCATTTCTAAATATCACTCAAATATCTTCAAATCCTTTTGAAGTCAAATCACTTAGAGTTTAACTTAGTCAAATCCAAACTCATAGTCAAATCTTATCTTTCATGTGTCCTTCTATTCAATTTGTTTCAAGAGACTTCAAGAACACACCATTCAATAATTTGAACCTTCTTTGATTCAACATGGGTAAAGCTCAAGTTAAGTTGACAAAGTCAACACATCAAGACTAGGTCAAAATAACTCAAATTCCTTTCCATGCATTCAAATTCCAACTTGCAAGCCTCAAACCTCCTTCAAATCTCCTCAACCAGTAAACAGTGCTTTCCCCATGTCCACCTAAGCATAGGTTGCTGCTTGACCAGACAAACAGTCAACAAAATGCTTTGCATGGGGCTTTAAGTGGTCAAACCCTATTAAATACCTACCACTTTCCTTTGACATTAGGCCTAATGTATCCAATTATCTCTCAAGTCCCCTCCCATTCCACCTCAATTTCCATGTGGCATGGGTACCAGGCAAACAGTCAAACCAAGGCTTTGGAGGAGTCAAACTTGGTCAAAACACCTCAAGCTTCATCCCTAGCGATTAAACGCCTTCCAACCTACCATCCCAGCATTCAAGGCATATTTCTATGCCACATCATCAGTCCATATGGCAAGTGGATTGGTCAAATAGTCAAATCAAGGTTTGGGATGGGTCAAAGATGGTCAAAACCTATTTAAAACTAATCCTATCCTTTCTTAGACCACTCCATTAGTCTTAATCAACTTCTAGAATGTTATCAAGACATTTCCTAACCTTTGATCTAGGATCAAAAGGTTCTAATTGAACCCATGTGCTTTCAAGGACAAAATCCCTTTACACCTGGGATGTCCTCTTGTCCTTTGATTCCATGCCATCCCAACAACTCCAGCACACGTAGAGGGCATTAGGGACTCCATCCAGTCAATCCTAGTCGTCCCTTTGGCCTAAAGAAGGATGAATATGGCAAAAAGACTAAAAAGGAGTCTCATTATATTCTCTTTACTCTCTCTCTCTCTCTCTCTCTCTCTCTCTCTCTCTCTCTCTCTCTCTCTCTCTCTCTCTCTCTCTCTCTCTCTCTCTCTCTCTCTCTCTCTCTCTCTCTCTCTCTCTCTCTCTCTCTCTCTCTCTCTCTCTCTCTCTCTCTCTCTCTCTCTCTCTCTCTTTCTCTCTCTCTCTCAAAACTCAGCCTCTCCAACCGAGCTCTTTTCTCTTTCAAGCTTTTAACCAACCCCTCAACATCCCCTAAGCCAGAATCCGGCATTTGGACGCTGGTGGCAGCGGGTTTCAGGCCAAATTGAAGGCTAACCATGTCAAAGTCCTCTCTAAGTCGATTTGTAGCTTCTCCAACCTTGGTGTCTTCAGCAAATTTAAGTGTGGACAGTCTATAAGCTCATAGAAACAAAAAAATCCAAAATCCATCGGTAAAATCTCTCAAAATATCTAGATCTAGGTCACATTATTTATATTTAAATACCTCTCTATTAAGTGCATTTAAACTTGAAAAAATAGTCCCCTTTAATGCTCTTCATTAAAGAGTTCTTCGTTTAAAATTTCAAGTAAAATGGTTGAGGCAAACGAGCGAATGAGCCATTTCTTTGATTAGGGTTTTAGTTCACTGCGTGTATAAATTGCATGCTTTCTGGACCGTTGATCGTCTGATCAATGGTCTAGATTAAGTCTCTCTATAGTTCTATCCAACTACGTGGTTGATCCCATAGTTTCGCATTTCGTCCAACTCAATCAGAGCTGTAGGTTTTAACTGTGGGTGATCCATTGGCAGGCGAGATCCATTGCTCCGAGTTAGTGAAAGCGAATGGGAACGACGCACTTTTTCAATCAACCGGTAATGATTACGTGGCGGCGCAATCATTACCCATAATTTTCACCACCACCGTGGTTTGAACCGACCAATCGTCCTTTGCCATGTGGCATCCAACCGCGAGTTATTTAAAATGATTTAAATTTTTATTTTTAAGTCATTTTAAAATAAAAAAAATCTAAAATTTAAATTAAACTATTTTAGATAAATAAAGAATTATTTTTAAAAATATATATATTTTTAATTTTAATTTGAAGTAATTTAAGATATATTTTAATATATATTTTAAATAATTTCTAATTAATTAATCATTTAAATATTTAATTCATAATTAATTTAAATTACATTTAAGTAATTTCAAATTTCAAATAAAATAATTTAAATTTTTTGAAATTATTAAATTTTTATTAAATTTAATTTAAGAATTATTTTAAATTTTAGTCAATTTTAAATTATTTAAAATATTTTAATTAACATCAAAACTTCAAAAATTTATACAAAATTCAATTTAAATCATAAAAATATAAATTATATCTTAAAATTTTTAGAATTTTAAACATTATAATTTAAAATTAATTTTGAAATTTAAAATCTAATTTATATTAAATAATTTGATTTTTCTAACATTTAACTAATATTTAAATAAAATATTAAGTTAATTATTTTCAAAATTAAATAATTATTTTAAATTATCTTAAAATATCAAAGGACCTTTCAAGATAAAATAAAACATTTTGAAATTATTTTAAATATATTTTTATTTCTTAATTTCAAAACCTTTATTTTTGAATAAATATAAATGCATATATATTTAAATATTTTTTAAAAATATATTTTAAAATTATATGACTATTTAAATCTTCAAGAATTGAGAGGTCCATTATAATTTTAAACATAGGTTAACTTTGAATGAATAGGATTAATGGGGATGATTAGTGAATATATTTTTTTTCACTAATTAAATTGTTAATTACTTAAGTCAATATCTAATTTGCATGTATAGGATGCACACATCATATTGTTCAAGGCTCTCCTAGATCTAAGAATCGAATTTGATTATGTGTATGCATATATATATATATATATATATATATATATATATATATATAGTTCAAGGATTAGAAACTTAAATTTAAACCTAATTAACTTTGTAACATCGTTAAGGACAATAATTAAGGACATTTGTCTAAAAAATATAGATTAATTTTAAAAATTAGGACACACATCATCATGACTATAAACTTTGAACACTTTAACTTGGTGATATATACAGCCTATAGAATTATTCTCATTGATTTTTGAAACTATTAAGCCCTCTTAATTAATTTACTTAAGTTTAAACCTTTAATTAAGCTTTAAAACTTCTAAAAAATATAATAAATCAACTTTAAATTCAAAATGAAACTATTAAGCCCTCTTAATAGATCAAACTAACCATAATTCAATCCTTAATCAATGAAAAATAAAACCACTTTAATTTGATAACAAAATTAAGCTTAATTCAATTATAATTAAAATTTAATATTTAATTAATTTAATAAATTAAAAATAACTATATTTCCAAAAAAATTTCAAACACTTGAAAATCTCTCATTAAGTCATTCCTAACTTTTGGACTTGATTTCAAAAGGTTTGGAGTTCATTTGGACTGAAAACATTAAAACACACTTATTTAAATAATTTTGAAATTCAATTAATTTATCAAACTTTGAAAAACCATAACAATATATAGAAGTTTCCAAATTCTACAAACTTATTGTTTAACAAATCATCCTAAGGTCTAGTATTTTATAAAAATACTAATTTTTTAGAAATTACTTTTAATTAAAAAGTCAACCTTTGATCCCTTAATTAAATAATTAAAATAATTCATAAAATTCTTAAAATTTAAAAATCACTTTAAAATTCTAGAAATATGTAATCAATCTTAAAACCAACAATCAACCAACTTTAATAAAAATTCATTAACCTTCAAACTTTAATCGAATCAAATCATTTAACTATATCAAGTACCACTAGATAACTCAGGCCTACAAGGCTATTAAATTAGCCCCAAGAAAGATGAAATAAACTTCACGGCCTCGATAAGAAATAAAGGTGGTATGGTATCCATTTAAAATTTTAAAATATATCATAAAATTTTGAATCATTAATATTTAAACTTTAATTAAAATTCTTCCTCAAACCTTTTAACCAACGAGAACATCAAATAACTCTAACTAATTATCCTACCTAGGACATATCGAAACTACACAACCTACCTCAGACACTTTAGGTGGTTTTCTAGGACAACCAAATCTAGTCTTAGTCTAGGCCGGTATTTATTTTTTTGCTGTGTGCGGAATTTTTAAGTTTTTACTACATGCTATTTGATGACATTGATGTGATTGTTTACTTACATCCTGTACTCAGTGATGTGATTATATTATGCGTTAGATCTACCCTTAGGTTATGGAAAATTTATACTAATTCAATTTTATGTATGTGGCCATGCTCATACAGGATAATTAAAGTAAAGGGGGCATTCAATAAAAAAAGTATTATTATGCTTTATATTGGTGCTCCAGAATGCTTAAGTCCACAATTAAATTAAAAGTGCATGACCAAGTGTGGGTGTGATTGAGCATTTTAAATTTTAAATATTAACTGCTTGGGATTATTTCTATGTAGATTATTAGGATAACCCTGCATGTGGTTCGAGTTTATAATTATCTCTTTTATTAAATGTAATTTGAGATGTATTTGAGTTGTAATATTTAAGTGATTTGAGAATGGGATGTTAAAACATCCAATTTGGAATCCAAAAAGGAAGGGACATCTCCTAGGGGAGAGTCCCTCACCATTTGGAGATCCAAATTCGGATGATCTTAAAATATCCAAAGAGGAAAGATAACACGTCATCCAAGGAGAAGTTTCTTTTCATTTGGATATCCGTACCTGATGATCCAATAAGCTGTAGAAGGACGAAGAAGTAAAGATTGAAAATAATCCCAAATCTTAAAGTCACTTGAGTCTTAGAAATAGAATACGAGTTGTTGTCAGTGGTGCCCAATCATTTTACTTTTCTACAGACTCTAATTTATAATATTAAGTGGCACTTGTCACATGGACATTCAATTTGAGTAATTAATTTAATTGATTTATTTAATTAATTATGTAGTAGAATTTTTTACAACATGATTTATTTTTTTTTACTTATTTTTCTAGTATTTTATACTTTTGTGCCATATTTGTTTTAGCATGTCTATTGATAGTAATGATTTTAAAAGAATTATTGGTAATTGTTAGCTATAGGTTGACTTTTTGACCAGTCAAACATTCAATAAAATGCTTTGAATGGGGCTTTAAGTTGTCAAACCCTATTAAATACCTGTCACTTTCCTTTGGCATTAGGCCTAATGTATCTAATCAGCTCTTAAGTCCCCTCCCATTCCACCTTAATTGCCATGTGGCATGAGTACTAGTCAAACAGTCAAACCAAGGATTTGGAGGAGTCAAACTTGGTCAACATTCTCTCTCTCTCTCTCTCTCTCTCTCTCTCTCTCTCTCTCTCTCTCTCTCTCTCTCTCTCTCTCTCTCTCTCTCTCTCTCTCTCTCTCCATACTTAGCCTCTCCAATCGAGCTCTTTGCTCTTTCAAGCTTTTAACTAACCCATCAACATCCCCTAGGCCAGAATCCGACATTTGGACGCTGGTAGCGGCGAGTTTCAGGCTAAATAGAAGGCTAACAATGTCAAGTTCCTCTCTAGCTCGATTTGTAGCTTCTCCGACCTTAGTTTCTTCAGCAAATTTAAGTGTGGACGGTCTATAAGCTCTGTTGAGTCCAGTAATTAGGTTGTTAAGCCTAAGTAAATGTCCCACGGCTACCAAGAGGGGGGTGAATTGGTAGTTTTAAAAATTTTAAACCCTCTTAATAATAAAGTTGAACCGAAATAAAATTTTCTTTTAAAGTTAGTAGAAAAATGTTTTTCAACCACAGAGTTGTTAAAACTGAAATTTAAAGTGCGGAAACGTAAAAGCAATAAAGTAAATGACACCAGATTTATAGTGGTTCGGTCTATAACCAGACCTACATCCACTCCTCAGAGGCACCCTCTGAGTATTGCACTAATACCACAAAGTGACTCTCCTTTAGCACCCACAGCAAGGCGGAGAAGCCTGTACAAAACACTCTTTTCACCACTACCCGGTGCGGCAGAGAACCGTCATCCTTTTACACAATCCATAGTGCTGGCAGAGAACCGTCGTCCTTTTACACTCTCCTAGTGTGGGTAGAGAACCCTACGGCTGTTCACACTCTCCAAGTGTAGGCAGAGAACCTTCGTCCTTTTACACTCTCCTAGTGTGGGCAGAGAACCCTTCGTCCTTTTACACTCTCCTAGTGTGGGCAGAGAACCCTTGTCTGTTCACACTCTCCAAGTGTCGGCAGAGAACCGGACCTTCTTGAATGATCTTCTCACAAGAATCTAGAAGGAAGAAAGAAAAGAGTGAAGAAATCCAATTTCACAAGTAGAGACTCTTACCTTAGCAATCCAAGTGAAGCCTTCTCGCTCCAATGGTAGAAATCCTCCTTTGAATGCTCTCTTCCACTCTCTCCTTGGCTATTCTCTCAAGAGGCACGAAGATCAAATGACAAAAAGATTGGGTGGCAGTCTAATTTGGACCTTTTATAGAAAAGACAAGAAAAACCGCCCAAAAACTGCAAATTTCCAATTCTGTACGCAGTGGATCGTCCTGTATGATCCTGGATCGTCCTGGACAATTTTACTTAAACGATCTGAAACGACCCAATTTGTATATGTGTACGAAATGACTTCGTACAACTGATCGTCCTGTACGAACTAGGTTCGTCCAGTACGAACGGTTATTGCAAGGTCGGTTCTAGAAACTGCTGAAAACTGTTCTAAGTCGGTTCATCGTTTGGACGAAAATATGTTCGTCTGGACGAAAATTTTCCAGAGAGCCGATCGTCCTGGACGATTATTTATTTCGTCTGGACAAAAATTTTCCAGAGCACCCATCGCCGCGGACGATAATTTGTTTTCGTCTGGACGAAAATTTTCCAGAGAGCTGATCGTCCGGTACGCTATTTATTTTCGTCTGGACGAAAATTTTCCAGAGGACTGGTCGCCTCGTACGATGATAAATTTCATCTGGACAAAAATTTTACAGAGAACCCATCGTCCGGGACGAAAATAAAATTCGTCCTGGACGAATAGGACTTAGAAAAAAATTTTCAAGCAAGTTCCTATTCGTTCCAAGTGCTATATAGGAGATAACTGACAGATCGTCCAGTACGATAAATATCGTCCTGTATGATCAGTATAGAATTTCAAGATCTCTTTATTTGTGTGTGTGAGATTTTATTCACTCAATTACAATCACTCCCTTTCAAAATTAATTCAAAGAAAAGGCAAACTTCAAATAAACAAAATATCTCATGTTGAATTTGATTTAAAGTTTTCGTAGTCTGGAGTCTGATTTTCTTGAAATGTTAGTACACACAAGAGCAAATGCAAATCTTCTAAAATTGTTAGGAGATAACTATACATCTGAACAATAATGTTTGGAATCATCAAAACTACATAAGTTGCATAAATATAAATCATTCAAATAGCAACTATTCAAACAATCTCCCCCTTTTTGATGATGGCAAAACAATTATTATTAGTATGGTTTCAAGTTAAAACAAATCTCTTATCTCCTAAACTCCCCCTGAATTTATGAGTACATTAAAATAAGGAGGCATTAAAGAACAATATTTAAAGAACAATATTTTTGTTTTTCAAAAATTTTTAAAACAAACAAATAAAAAACTTGCAAACAGAACAATTAAAAATAGAAAACACAAACCACAAAAATACAAACATAATAATTTCTCCCCCTTTTTGACAGCAACAAAAAGTGAAGAAGAAAAAGACAAGAAATGTAAATAATTATATGAAATTCATTGTTAAAATTTAATCTAAATTGTGATTTGACATAGGGTATGCAATTTTAAACTAAAGATATTAGGTCAATCATAGAAATTCATAAAATTTATGAAATGATATAACATTGTAAGTAAGAAGAATTTATCAAAGACATGATTCAATTTAGACATTTTGATTATTGAAAATCATTACAAGTGAGATGTAAAAAAAATTCTGTATTTCAAAGTTCAATAGAATATAAATGAACATTTAGATCAACTTGAATTAAGAGATTGAACAAATTTGGAAAGAAGAGAATTACCTCATGTGGTGCTTTGCACATCTTTTCAAAGTTTTGGAGCACATTTTTGTGCATTTTTCTTTGGTTGGGCTTATTTTGTGCCTCTTTTTCACTTTGCAAATTTTTGTGTATTGCTTTTGATTTTTGTATATTTGTACAATGTTCAAGAGTAATTTGACCAATTCTTTCCAAAATCTATAATCTAAAATTTCAAATATTTCTAGGTGCATAAATATCATTTGAGCATAGAAATACAAAATAAGAAAACATCAAAATTGCAATAACAATATTAACTTTTATGTAGTCTAAATGAATAGACATGAATTTAAAAGTTCTAATTACAACAAGTTATAAACAAATTATAAATTTAGAAAGTCTAGATTTTCTAATATAGATAATCTCAAATTACAATCGAATTTAAGCACTATGTAGATTAAAAAAAATACTAATGAAATTCATAAACAATAGCCACATTTCAAAACAAATCTAATAAAAACAAACTTTCATTGATATTAAAAAAAAAAATGGATTACATAAAAAACATTGAACTTAAAAAGAAAAAAAAAACAACTTAAAAACAAACACTGAATAATAAAACAGACACGATAAAAAAAAATACACCATACACACATAAAAACAATTTCTACTGTTCTGGAGGAGGAGGAGGAGGAATGCCGCCAAAGAGGTTGAAGTAGGAGGCCATCAACATTACATTGGTATTTATTTCATGAACTTCATCTCTAATATTACCAATGTCATGTTGCTGCTGATTAAGTTGAGCATCAAATTGATCAAACCTTTGATCAACGTGAGTCTCTAGTCTATCAAATCTCTCAATCAGATTCTGGTAATCTGATTGAGAAACAGAACCTTGCACTCCTTCTTCTTCTTCTTCTTCTGAAGCACTAGCATGTGCTTTCTCTTTTTCTTTTTCCTCCTTGAAGAGCAATCTGAATGATGCATCGTTATAGTAAACTGGCTCTTCATATTCTTCATCAGGATGCACTATATTGTACTTCTTCTCCAAAATATAAGTTATTAAGTGCCCTAATGAAATGTTCTTCTTCCTCTTCTGATCAGCATGTCCTATTTCTGAAAGCCCATAGATATGGTCTATGATGAGTTGGGCTTCGTCAATAGGATGTCTTTGCATGATTAAAAAGGTTAGAACAGAAAGGAGAGGAGTAATGTTAATCCTATCACCAGCTTTAGGAATAATTGAGGATCTAAGGATATGCTGGATGATTCGGGCATCTTGGGTCATACCGGATACTCTAGCAACATGATAGGTTATGCCTATCTCTCTAATCACCCTATTGATTTCAAACCATTTGAAGGTGTTTTCTGATATTAGGGTGTGGGCTATATATCCTTCAGTTCTTAAGTTTAAAAATGCACCAAGGTCGTGCTTGGTGATTTCAACTTTTTTCTTAAAAATAAAAGAACTAATGATAGAGTGGTCAGAATTGAAACTCATGTTGGCTAGAAAGTAATGGTAGGTTTGCTTATTATAGAAGTGGGCGAGAGAAAGAATGAACTGAAATTGGGTTGAGGCGAAGAGGTGCAATACCCGAAATTTCAACTCTGTTTGGATAAGAATGCGAGACGGAGTGATTTTTGCGGATGCAAAACGAGGAAAAGATTCCTCATTTGCCTTGGAAAGAAAGTTGTCTGGGGCATTCCTGTTAGGTTTCTTCACCAAAACTTTTTGTCTTTTGCTAGAGGAGGCCATAGTTGATTTGATGTAAAAAGGGATTGAAAAAGAAGTTTGAAAGTGTAATTGTCAAATTTCAAAGCCTTCATATTTAAAGAAAAACGATACGTTCGTCCTGGACGAAAATATTCGTCCTGGACGAAAAATTATCGTTCGTCTGGACGAAGTAATTTCGTACAGACGATCCAATTCGTCCAAAATGTAACGGCTTTTCGTATTCAACACAACTTACGATGCGTCCCTTCGTACAGGCTTTTTGACTTGACCGATCGTACAGACGAAAAAATTTCGTACAGACGATCGAAAAGTGTTTCGTTTTAATGACTCTTGAAAACCGTCCCCTACAATGAACCGACACATGTTCGTACAGACGAAAAAATTTTGTACAGACAAAGTTCGTATTAAAAACTGTCTTATCCACTCAACCGCTGCATTCAATCGTCCCGACGTTTGAGAGAGAAAAAATTCGTCCTGGACGATTACATATCGTACAGACGATCTAATTAAAAACTGCTCTCAAAACGGTTTAAATTCGCGCAAACTGTTCCTTCACATATCGTCCCGTACGAAAATAATTTCGTCCTGGACGATGTCCTCAAAAAAAAAATTAATTTTGAATTTTTTAATTTAACAAAAACATTCAAAAAACACAGAAAACATAAAACAAAATCATAAATCCAAAAACAATTCATTAAAAAAACACACAAAATTCACAAAATCACAAAAACAAAACAAAACTCAATAAGTATCAATGTTGCAAAGACATTTTGGTTAAGCATTCAAATCAATAACACCAAGCCTTGTTCTTAAAGTACTGAATGTATCAAAGGCTAAAGGTTTTGTAAAAATGTCTGCAAGTTGATTTTCAGTTGAAACATGTATGAGTTCAATTTCTCCTTTGGATACATGATCCCTTATGAAATGATGCCTTATATCGATGTGTTTGGTTCTAGAATGTTGAATAGGATTTTTTGAAATGCAAATAGCACTAGTATTGTCACAATAAATTGGAATAGTGCCTATAGTTAATCCTAAGTCAATCAACTGTTGTTTTAACCAAAGAACTTATGCCACACAACTTCCTAATGCAATGTATTCTGCTTATGCAGTAGATAGTGCCACTGAATTTTGTTTTCTACTAGACCATGAAACTAATGAATTTCCAATGAATTGACATGTTCCAGAAGTGCTTTTCCTATCCACTCTACAGCTTGCAAAGTCAGAATCTGAGTAACCAATAATTTCAAATGAAGAGCTAAACTTAGGATACCAAATTCCTAAGTTTTGAGTTCCTAGTAGATATCTTAAAATCCTTTTTACTGCTGTCAAATGTGATTCTTTTGGATCTGATTGAAATCTAGCACATAAGCAAACACTAAACATAATATCTGGTCGGCTAGCAGTCAAGTAAAGTAAAGATCCAATTATCCCTCTAAATTTCTTTTGATCAACAGATTTTCCCTTAAGGTCTTTATCTAACTGAACTGAAGAACTCATTGGTGTACTAACAGGTTTAGCATTGTCCATTTCATATTTTTTGAGGATGTCCTAAATATATTTGGTTTGACTAAGAAAAGTACCTTCCTCAAGTTGCTTAATGCTAAATCCTAGAAAGTAATTTAAATCTCCCATTAGACTCATTTCAAATTCACTACTCATTGTTTTAGAAAAATCATCACAAAGATGTTTATTTGAAGATCCAAAGATGATGTCATCCACATAAATTTGAACAATAAGTATATCCTTTCCAATTTTCCTTAAAAAGAGAGTTGTATCCACACTTCCTTTTTCAAAAGATCTTTCAAGTAGGAATGTGCTTAACCTCTCATACCAAGCCCTAGGTGCCTGTTTCAATCCATATAATGCCTTTTTTAATTTGAAAATTATGATTTGAAAATTTAGAATTTTCAAAACCTGGAGGTTGTTCTACAAAAACATCTTCTTCAATTACTCCATTTAAAAAGGCACTTTTAACATCCATTTGAAACAATTTAAAACCTTTAAAACAGGCAAAGGCTAGTAAAACCCTAATTGCTTCAAGTCTAGCTACAGGGGCAAAAGTTTCCTCAAAATCAATTCCTTCAATTTGATTATACCCCTTAGCTACTAATCTAGCCTTATTTCTAATGACTACTCCTGAGTCATTCATTTTATTTTTTGAACACCCACTTGGTTCCTACAACACTTTGATCTTTTGGCCTTGTAGTTAGTTCCCAAACTTTATTTCTTACAAATTGATTTAACTCTTCTTGCATGGCCAATATCCAAAATTCATCTGAAAGTGCTTGATCAATGTTAGTGGATTCAATAGTTGAAATAAAGGCTGAATGATTGACTTCCTTGTTTAATCCACGCCTAGTTCTAACACCCTCACTTGGTTCACCTATAATCAATTCCTTTGGATGGTTTTTAGAAAATCTCAAATCTCTAGGCAAAGGGTATTCTCTTTCTAAATTTTCTTCCACATTTTCTTCCAAATTTAATCTATCAATCTTTTGGGAGTTTTCTTCAATTTATTCTTCAACAACTTTTGGCTCTTCCATGTTTCCATTTTCATCAAAAACAACATGTGTGGTTTCTTCAATGACTAAAGTTCTTTTGTTGAATACTCTATAAGATTTTTCAACACTTGAATATCCAACAAAAATTCCTTCATCTGATTTTGGATCAAATTTTCCTAAGGCAGATTTTCCATTATTATGTATGAACACCTTGCAACCAAATACATGCAAATGAGACAAATTTGGTGTTCTACCTTTTAGCAACTCATAGGGTGTTTTATTCAAATTTGATCTCACATTCACCCTATTCAGAACATAGCATGCAGTGCTAACCGCCTCAGCCCAAAAATATCTAGGAAGTGAGTATTCTGCTAACATTGCTCGGGCGGCTTCTATTAATGTTCTGTTCTTTCTTTCAACTACTCCATTTTGTTGAGGAGTTCTAGGTGCAAAAAATTGTGATCAATACCCTTTTCTTTACAGAAATCTTCAAATCTTTCATTTTCAAATTCTCCTCCATGATCACTTTGTATAGAAATTATTTCACATCCTAGTTTTCTTTGTATCCAAGTTGAAAAATTTCTGAATTTCTCAAATGATTCACTCTTATGAAAAAGAAATTTAACCCAGGTGAATCTTGAAAAATCATCTACTATAACAAATCCATATACCTTTCCTCCTAGACTTATCGTGCTTACAGGTCCAAAAAGTTCCATGTGAAGAATTTCTAATGGTTTACTGGTCCTTAGATCTTTATTGGACTTAAAAGAGGACTTCACTTGTTTTCCTAGTTGACATGCATCACACAGATGGTCCTTAGTAAAGTCTAGTTTAGGTATTCCTCTCACCAAATTCTTTTGGGTAATTTTTCTAAGATTTTTCATACTAGAATGACAAAGTCTCCTATGCCAAAGCCATGATTCATCAGAAACAGTTTTCAAACAAAAAGCAGTAGGAGATTGAATACAATTTAAATCTAGCATGTAGACATTGTTCACCCTTTTTCCATTTAAAACAATTTTCCCATTTAGACTAATTATGCAGCTAGTAGGTAAAAATTTTACATTATAGCCCTTATCACAAAGTTGACTTATGCTAAGCAAATTATGTTTTAAGCCTTCAACTAATAAAACATTGTCTATGAAAAAGTTTTTCAAATTTCCAATCATACATGATCCAACCACTTTCTTTGTGGTATTATCTCCAAGTGTAACCTTGCCTCCACTCCTGGCTTCCAGCGTTATGAATTGAGCAGTATCTCCAGTCATGTGCTTAGAACATCCGCTGTCCAGGTACCATATACTCTCACGAGGTCTTGTGTGAGAGTATTCCTGCAAATTCTCAAATGTTAGATCTGGAAACCCAAACTAGTTTGGGTTCACCTTTATGAAATTTATAATCAGATGCATGTGTGATATGTCTAGGTTTATGCATCTTAGTTCTCCACACCAAATTAGGTTTCATCTTTAAAGTGCAGGTGTGAGATATATGTCCCAAAAATCCACAATTGTTACATTTAACATTAGGAAAAATATTCCTATGTTTTCTTTCATATGATTGTCTTCTAAGGGATTTCATGAATTTAGGATAATATTTAGGATTTGTAAAATCTTCAAGTTTAGGGGGGTTCCTATTATCCTCGAGAGCTCTTATAGTAAGTTTGTAAAATGAATTCATATCCTCCAAGATTCGATTTGTATAATTGATTATATATGTCTTGCTCTCAGATTCATCCTTAAATTTCTTAAATTCTTTTTCAAGTTCAGCATAGGATGATTTTAAATTTTCAAAATTTTTATTCAAGTCATCATATTCATCAAGTATTTTCATGTGGTTGCTATCAATTAAAGCATGATCTTTCCTAAGGATTTCGTGTTCCTTATTAAGCTCTTCCAATTCTATAACTAAACTAGTATGTATCTTTCTTGTTTTCCTATATGCATCATGCATGTGTTCAGAAACTTCAAACAATTTGTTGAGTCTAGTAATTAGGTTGTTAAGCCTAAGTAAATGTCCCAAGGCTACCAAGAGGGGGGTGAATTGGTAGTTTTTATAAAAAATTTTAAACCCTCTTAAAATTAAAGTTGAACCGAAATGAAATTGTCTTTTAAAGTTTGTAGAAAAATGTTTTTCAACCACAGAGTTGTTAAAACAGAAATTTAAAATGCGGAAACGTAAAAGCAATAGAGTAAATGACACCAGATTTATAGTGGTTCGGTCTATAACCAGACCTACATCCACTCCTCAGAGGCACCCTCTGAGTATTGCACTAATACCACAAAGTGACTCTCCTTTAGCACCCACAGCAAGGCGGAGAAGCCTGTACAAAACCCTCTTTTCACCACTCCCCGGTGCGGCAGAGAACCGTCGTCCTTTTACACAATCCACAGTGCTGGCAGAGAACCGTCGTCCTTTTACACTCTCCTAGTGTGGGCAGAGAACCCTACGGCTGTTCACACTCTCCAAGTGTAGGCAGAGAACCTTCTTCCTTTTACACTCTCCTAGTGTAGGCAGAGAACCCACGGCTGTTCACACTCTCCAAGTGTCGGCAGAGAACCGGACCTTCTTGAATGATCTTCTCACAAGAATCTAGAAGAAGAAAGAAAAGAGTGAAGAAATCCAATTTCACAAGTAGAGATTCTTACCTTAGCAATCCAAGTGAAGCCTTCTTGCTCCAATGGTAGGAATCCTCCTTTGAATGCTCTCTTCCACTCTCCCCTTGGCTATTCTCTCAATAGGCACGAAGATCAAATGACAAAAAGATTGGGTGGCAGTCTAATTTGAAGTATTTATACAAAAGACAAGAAAAACCGCCCAAAAACTGCAAGTTTTCAATTCTGTACGCAGTGGATCGTCCGGTACGATCCTGGATCGTCCTGGACGATTTTACTTAAACGATCTGAAACGACCCAATTTGTATATGTGTACGAAATGACTTCGTACAGCTGATCGTCCTGTACGAACTAGGTTCGTCCAGTACGAACGGTTATTACAAGGTCGGTTCTAGAAACTGCTGAAAACTGTTCTAAGTCGGTTTATCGTTTGGACGAAAATATGTTCGTCTGGACGAAAATTTTCCAGAGAGCCGATCGTCCTGGACGATTATTTATTTTGTCTGGACGAAAATTTTCCAGAGCGCCCATCGCCGGGGACGATAATTTGGTTTCGTCTGGACGAAAATTTTCCAGAGAGCTGTTCGTCCGGTACGAAATTTATTTTCGTCTGTACGAAAATTTTCCAGAGCGCCCATCGCCGGGGACGATATTAAAATTCGTCCTGGACGAATAGGACTTAGAAAAATTTTTCGAAGCAAGTTCCTATTCGTTCCAAATGCTCTATAGGAGATAACTGACAGATCGTCCAGTACGATATATATCGTCCTGTACGATCAGTATAGAATTTCAAGATCTCCTTAGTTTGTGTGTGTGATTTTATTCACTCAATTACAATCACTCCCTTTCAAAATTAATTCAAAGAAAAGACACTTCAAATAAACAAAATTTCTCATGTTGAATTTGATTTGAAGTTTTCGTAGTCTGGAGTCTGATTTTCCTGAAATGTTAGTACACACAAGAGCAAGTGCAAATCTTCTAAATTGTTAGGAGATAACTATACATCTGAACAATAATGTTTGGAATCATCAAAACTACATAAGTTGCACAAATATAAATCATTCAAATAGCAACTATTCAAACAATCTCCCCCTTTTTGATGATGGCAAAACAATTATTATTAGTATGGTTTCAAGTTAAAACAAATCTCTTATCTCCTAAACTCCCCCTGAATTTATGAGTACATTAAAATAAGGAGGCATTAAAGAACAAAATTTTTGTTTTTAAATTTTTTTTTTTTCAAAAATTTTAACAGAAAACACAAAACACAAACAAAACAAAAATACAAACATAATAATTTCTCCCCCTTTTTGACAGCAACAAAAAGTGAAGAAGAAAAAGACAAGAAATGTAAATAATAATATGAAATTCATTGTTAAAATTTAATCTAAATTGTGATTTGACATAGGGTATGCAATTTTAAACTAAAGATATTAGGTCAATCATAGAAATTCATAAATTTATGAAATGATATAACATTGTAAGTAAGAAGAATTTATCAAAGACATGATTCAATTTAGACATTTTGATTATTGAAAATCATTACAAGTGAGATGTAAAAAAAAATTCTATATTTCAAAGTTCAATAGAATATAAATGAACATTAGATCAACTTGAATTAAGAGATTAAACGAATTTGGAAAGAAGAGAATTACCTCATGTGGTGCTTTGCACATCTTTTCAAAGTTTTGGAGCACATTTTTGTGCATTTTTCTTTGGTTGGGCTTATTTTGTGCCTCTTTTTCACTTTGCAAATTTTTGCGAATCCCTTTTGATTTTTGTACATTTGTACAATTTTCAAGAGTAATTTGACCAATTCTTTCCAAAATCTATAATCTAACATTTCAAATATTTCTAGGTGCATAAATATCATTTGAGCATAGAAATACAAAATAAGATAACATCAAAATTGCAATAACAATATTAAATTTTATGTAGTCTAAATGAATAGACATGAATTTAAAAATTCTAATTACAACAAGTTATAAACAAATTATAAATTTAGAAAGTCTAGATTTTCTAATATAGATAATCTCATATTACAATCGAATTTAAGCACAATGTAGATTAAAAATAATATTAATGAAATTCATAAAGATTAGCCACATTTCAAAACAAATCTAAGACAAACAAACTTTCATTAATTAAAAAGAAAATTACATAAAAACATTGAACTTAAACAACAAAAAAAAACATAACAACAAAACAAAAAAAACTTCTACTGTTCTGGAGGAGGAGGAGGAGGAATGCCGCCAAAGAGATTGAAGTAGGAGGCCATCAACATTACATTGGTATTTATTTCATGAACTTCATCTCTAATATTACCAATGTCATGTTGCTGCTGCGTAAGATGAGCATCAAATTGATCAAACCTTTGATCAATGTGAGTCTCTAGTCTATCAAATCTCTCAATCAGATTCTGGTAATCTGATTGAGAAGCAGAAGCTTGCACTCCTTCTTCTTCTTCTTCTGAAGCACTATCATGTGCTTTTTCTTTTTCTTTTTCCTCCCTGAAGAGCAGTCTGAAAGATGCATCGTTGTAATAAACTGGCTCTTCATATTCCTCATCAGGATGGACTATATTGTACTTCTTCTCCAAAACATAAGTAATCAAGTGCCCTAAAGAAATATTCTTCTTCCTCTTCTGATCAGGATGTCCTATTTCTGAAAGCCCATAGATATGATCTAGGATGAGTTGGGCTTCATCAATAGGTTGTCTTTTCATGATTAAAAAAGTTAGACAAGAAAGGAGAGGAGTAATGTTAATCCTATCACCAGCTTTAGGAATAATTGAGGATCTAAGGATATGCTGGATGATTCGGGCATCTTGGGTCATACCGGCCACTCTAGCAACATGATTGTCAATTCCATTTTCTCTAATTACCCTATTGATTTCATACCAATGGAAGACGTTTTCTGACATTAGGGTGTGGGCTCTATATCCTTCAGTCCTTAAGTTTAAAAATGCACCAAGGTCGTGCTTGGTGATCTCAACTTTTTTCTTAAAAACAAAAGAACTAATGATAGAGTGGTCAGAATTGAAACTCATGTTGGCTAGGAAGTAATGGTAGGTTTGCTTATTGTAGAAGTGGACAAGAGAAAGAATGAAATGAAATTGGGTTGAGGCGAAGAGGTGTAATACCCGAAATTTCAACTCCGTTTGGATAAGAATGCGAGACGGAGTGATTTTTGCAGAAGCAAAACGAGGAAAAGATTCCTCATTTGCTTTGGAAAGGAAGTTGTCTGGAGCATTCCTGTTGGGTTTCTTCACCAAAACTTTTTGTCTTTTGCTAGAGGAGGCCATAGTTGATTTGATGTAGAAAGGGATTGAAAAAGATGTTTGAAAGTGTGATTGTCAAGTTTGAAAGCCCTCATATTTAAAGAAAAACGATATGTTCGTCCTGGACGAAAATATTCGTCCTGGACGAAAAATTATCGTTCGTCTGGACGAAGTAATTTCGTACAGACGATCCAATTCGTCCAAAATGTAACGGCTTTTCGTATTCAACACAACTTACGATGCGTCCCTTCGTACAGGCTTTTTGACTTGACCGATCGTACATACGAAAATATTTCGTACAGACGATCAAAAAGCGTTTCGTTTTAATGACTCTTGAAAACCGTCCCCTACAATGAATCGACACATGTTCGTACATACGAAAAAAATTTCGTACAGACGAAGTTCGTATTAAAAACTGTCTTATCCACTCAACCGCTGCATTCAATCGTCCCGACGTTTGAGAAAAAAAAAATTCGTACTGGACGATCACAGATCGTACAGACGATCCAATAAAAAACTGCTCTCAAAACGGTTTAAATTCGCGCAAACTGTTTCTTAACACATCGTCCCGTACGAAAAATTTCGTCCTGGACGATCCTCCAAAAAAAAATTTTTGATTTTTAAATTTTTAAATTAACAAAAACAACAAAAATAATCAACAACACAGAAAACATAAGACAAAAACATAAATCAAAAACAATTCATACAAAAACACAAAAATTCACAAAATCACAAAAACAAAACACAACAAGTATCAATGTTGCAAAGACATTTTGGTTAAGCATTCAAATCAATAACACCAAGCCTTGTTCTTAAAGTACTGAAGGTATCAAAGGCTAAAGGTTTTGTAAAAATGTCTGCAAGTTGATTTTCAGTTGAAACATGTATGAGTTCAATTTCTCCTTTGGATACATGATCCCTTATGAAATGATGCCTTATATCAATGTGTTTGGTTCTAGAATGTTGAATAGGATTTTTGGAAATGCAAATAGCACTAGTATTGTCACAATAAATTGGAATAGTGCCTATAGTTAATCCTAAGTCAATCAACTGTTGTTTTAACCAAAGTACTTGTGCCACACAACTTCCTAATGCAATGTATTCTGCTTCTGCAGTAGATAGTGCCACTGAATTTTGTTTTCTACTAGACCATGAAACTAATGAATTTCCAATGAATTGACATGTTCCAGAAGTGCTTTTCCTATCCACTCTACAGCCTGCAAAGTCAGAATCTGAGTAACCAATAATTTCAAATGAAGAGCTAAACTTAGGATACCAAATTCCTAAGTTTTGAGTTCCTAGTAGATATCTTAAAATCCTTTTCACTGCTGTCAAATGTGATTCTTTTGGATCTGATTGAAATCTAGCACATAAGCAAACACTAAACATAATATCTGGTCGGCTAGCAGTCAAGTAAAGTAAAGATCCAATTATCCCTCTAAATTTCTTTTGATCAACAGATTTTCCCTTAAGGTCTTTATCTAACTGAACTGAAGAACTCATTGGTGTACTAACAGGTTTAGCATTGTCCATTTCATATTTTTTGAGGATGTCCTTAATATATTTGGTTTGACTAAGAAAAGTACCTTCCTCAAGTTGCTTAATGCTAAATCCTAGAAAGTAATTTAAATCTCCCATTAGACTCATTTCAAATTCACTACTCATTGTTTTAGAAAAATCATCACAAAGATGTTTATTTGAAGATCCAAAGATGATGTCATCCACATAAATTTGAACAATAAGTATATCCTTTCCAATTTTCCTTAAAAAGAGAGTTGTATCCACACTTCCTTTTTCAAAAGATCTTTCAAGTAGGAAGGTGCTTAACCTCTCATACCAAGCCCTAGGTGCCTGTTTCAATCCATATAATGCCTTTTTTAATTTGAAAACATGATTTGGAAATTTAGATTTTCAAAACCTGGAGGTTGTTCTACAAAAACATCTTCTTCAATTACTCCATTTAAAAAGGCACTTTTGACATCCATTTGAAACAATTTAAAACCTTTAAAACAGGCAAAGGCTAGTAAAACCCTAATTGCTTCAAGTCTAGCTACAGGGGCAAAAGTTTCCTCAAAATCAATTCCTTCAATTTGATTATACCCCTTAGCTACTAATCTAGCCTTATTTCTAATGACTACTCCTGAGTCATTCATTTTATTCTTGAACACCCACTTGGTTCCAACAACACTTTGATCTTTTGGCCTTGTAGTTAGTTCCCAAACTTTATTTCTTACAAATTGATTCAACTCTTCTTGCATGGCCAATATCCAAAATTCATCTGAAAGTGCTTGATCAATGTTAGTGGGTTCAACAGTTGAAATAAAGGCTGAATGATTGACTTCCTTGTTTAATCCACGCCTAGTTCTAACACCCTCACTTGGTTCACCTATGATTAATTCCTTTGGGTGGTTTTTAGAAAATCTCAAATCTCTAGGCAAAGGGTCTTCTCTTTCTAAATTTTCTTCCACATTTTCTTCCAAATTTAATCTATCAATCTTTTGGGAGTTTTCTTCAATTTCTTCTTCAACAACTTTTGGCTCTTCCATGTTTCCATTTTCATCAAAAACAACATGTGTGGTTTCTTCAATGACTAAAGTTCTTTTGTTGAATACTCTATAAGATTTTCCAACACTTGAATATCCAACAAAAATTCCTTCATCTGATTTTGGATCAAATTTTCCTAAGGCAGATTTTCCATTATTATGTATGAACACCTTGCAACCAAATACATGCAAATGAGACAAATTTGGTGTTCTTCCTTTTAGCAACTCATAGGGTGTTTTATTCAAATTTGATCTCACATTCACCCTATTCAGAACATAGCATGCAGTGCTAACCGCCTCAGCCCAAAAATATCTAGGAAGAGAGTATTCTGCTAACATTGCTCGGGCGGCTTCTATTAATGTTCTGTTCTTTCTTTCAACTACTCCATTTTGTTGAGGAGTTCTAGGTGCAGAAAAATTGTGATCAATCCCCTTTTCTTTACAGAAATCTTCAAATCTTTCATTTTCAAATTCTCCTCCATGATCACTTTGTATAGAAATTATTTCACATCCTAGTTTTCTTTGTATCCAAGTTGAAAAATTTCTGAATTCCTCAAATGATTCACTCTTATGAAAAAGAAATTTAACCCAGGTGAATCTTGAAAAATCATCTACTATAACAAATCCATATACCTTTCCTCCTAGACTAACAGTGCTTACTGGTCCAAAAAGATCCATGTGTAGAATTTCTAAAGGTTTACTGGTCCTAAGATCTTTAATGGACTTAAATGAGGACTTCACTTGTTTTCCTAATTGACATGCATCACACAGATGGTCCTTAGTAAAGTCTAGTTTAGGTATTCCTCTCACCAAATTCTTTTGGGTAATTTTTCTAAGATTTTTCATACTAGAATGACAAAGTCTCCTATGCCAAAGCCATGATTCATCAGAAACAGTTTTCAAACAAAAAGCAGTAGGAGATTGAATACAATTTAAATCTAGCATGTAAACATTGTTCACCCTTTTTCCATTTAAAACAATTTTTCCATTTAGGCTAATTATGCAGCTAGTAGGTAAAAATTTTACATTATAGCCCTTATCACATAGCTGACTTATGCTAAGCAAATTATGTTTCAAGCCTTCAACTAATAAAACATTATCTATGAAAAAGTTTTTCAAATTTCCAATCATACCTGATCCAACCACTTTCTTTGTGGTATTATCTCCAAGTGTAACCTTGCCTCCACTCCTGGCTTCCAGCGTTATGAATTGAGCAGTATCTCCAGTCATGTGCTTAGAACATCCGCTGTCCAGGTACCATATACTCTCACGAGGTCTTGTGTGAGAGTATACCTGCAAAATTCTCAAATGTTAGACCTGGGAACCCAAACTAGTTTGGGTTCACCTTTATGAAATTTATAATCAGATGCATGTGTGATATGTCTAGGTTTATGCATCTTAGTTCTCCACACCAAATTAGGTTTCATCTTTAAAGTGCAGGTGTGAGATATATGTCCCAAAAATCCACAATTGTTACATTTAACATTAGGAAAAATATTCCTATGTTTTCTCTCATATGATTGTCTTCTAAGGGATTTCATGAATTTAGGATAATACTTAGGATTTGTAAAATCTTCATGTTTAGGGGGGTTCCTATTATCCTCGAGAGCTCTTATAGTAAGTTTATAAAATGAATTCATTTCTTCCAAGATTCGATTTGTATAATTGACTCTATATGTCTTGTGCTCAGATTCATCCTTAAATTTCTCAAATTCTTTTTCAAGTTCAGCATAGGATGATTTTAAATTCTCAAAATTTTTATTCAAGTCATCATATTCATCAAGTAGTTTCATGTGGTTGCTATCAATTAAAGCATGATCTTTCCTAAGGATTTCGTGTTCCTTATTAAGCTCTTCCAATTCTAAAACTAAACTAGCATGCATCTTTTTAGTTTTCCTATATGCATCATGCATGTGTTCAGAAACTTCAAACAATTCATTATAAGTTAAATCACATACCTCTTCTTGATCTGATTGTTCAGCTTTATCTGCCATCAAGCAAAGGTTGGTGACTTCTTCTTCTTTTTCAGTCTCAGATGAGTCTGAAGCTGAGTCCGCCCAAAAAGCCTTTTGAAACTTCTTCTTGCCCTTCTTTACCATTGGTTTCTCCTCTACCTTCTCCTTGCTAGGAGAGGCTTTGAGTTTTGGACAATCAGTCTTTATATGACCTGGTTTCCTGCATTCATAACAAATCACTTCATTAGAAACCTTGCCATTTCTATTATACTTACCTCTATTCCATTGCTGGCGTCTCTTCTGCTTCCTCTTTAAAAAGCTTTTGAATTGTCTAGTCATCAGTGCTATATCATCTTCATCCTCAGGTTGTGAGTGTTCACTTTCTGACTCTTCCACATTTAGTGCAATATTCTTGTCCTTTCTTGGTTCACCTGCATCAATCTTTCTTTGACTTACTCCTTGCTCGTAAGCAATGAGTGAACCAAGAAGATTGTCAATAGAATAAATGTTCAGATCTTTTGACTCTGTAATTGCAGTAATTTTAGCATCGTATGCAGTAGGTAAACAACGAAGAATCTTATTAACCATTTCAGCATTAGTTAATTCCCTACCAAGTGCATGCAAAGAGGTGACAATTTGAGTGAATCTTGTGTACATGTCAGATATAGATTCATTAGGTTTCATGCGAAATAGTTCGTAGTCATGTAACAAGATATTGAGCCTTGATTGCTTAACCTCATTTGTCCCTTCATAAGTAATACAAAGTCTATCCCATATGTCTTTTCCGCTTTTACAAGTAGAAACTCGCATGTAGTCTTCAGATTTTAAAGCACAAAAGAAACTATTTAAACATTTTGCATTTAATTGTGCTAAGTCACGTTCTTCTATAGTCCAATCTGCATAGGGTGTATCTACCCTAATTCCATCAACTAATCTAGTTGGTTTTGTGTAACCTTCCTGGACTAACATCCACATGCGATAATCAAGTGACTGTAAGAAAGTAGACATGCGTGTTTTCCAAAAATCAAAAGGAATATTGTCAAACAGTGGAGGTCTAGTGATAGAGTAACCCTCAGGTGTGTTTCGGTTTCCAAATGTAGCCATCTACGTTAATCAAAAAGTAGTTCAAACTTATGATTTTGAAACAATGCTCTGATACCACTTGTTGAGTCTAGTAATTAGGTTGTTAAGCCTAAGTAAATGTCCCACGGCTACCAAGAGGGGGGTGAATTGGTAGTTTTTAAAAATTTTAAACCCTCTTAAAATTAAAGTTGAACCGAAATGAAATTTTCTTTTAAAGTTTGTAGAAAAATGTTTTTCAACCACAGAGTTGTTAAAACTGAAATTTAAAATGCGGAAACGTAAAAGCAATAAAGTAAATGACACCAGATTTATAGTGGTTCGGTCTATAACCAGACCTACATCCACTCCTCAGAGGCACCCTCTGAGTATTGCACTAATACCACAAAGTGACTCTCCTTTAGCACCCACAGCAAGGCGGAGAAGCCTGTACAAAACCCTCTTTTCACCACTCCCCGGTGCGGCAGAGAACCGTCGTCCTTTTACACAATCCACAGTGCTGGCAGAGAACCGTCGTCCTTTTACACTCTCCTAGTGTGGGCAGAGAACCCTACGGCTGTTCACACTCTCCAAGTGTAGGCAGAGAACCTTCTTCCTTTTACACTCTCCTAGTGTAGGCAGAGAACCCACGGCTGTTCACACTCTCCAAGTGTCGGCAGAGAACCGGACCTTCTTGAATGATCTTCTCACAAGAATCTAGAAGAAAGAAAGAAAAGAGTGAAGAAATCCAATTTCACAAGTAGAGATTCTTACCTTAGCAATCCAAGTGAAGCCTTCTTGCTCCAATGGTAGGAATCCTCCTTTGAATGCTCTCTTCCACTCTCCCCTTGACTATTCTCTCAATAGGCACGAAGATCAAATGACAAAAAGATTGGGTGGCAGTCTAATTTGAAGTATTTATACAAAAGACAAGAAAAACCGCCCAAAAACTGCAAGTTTTCAATTCTGTACGCAGTGGATCGTCCGGTACGATCGTGGATCGTCCTGGACGATTTTACTTAAACGATCTGAAACGACCCAATTTGTATATGTGTACGAAATGACTTCGTACAGCTGATCGTCCTGTACGAACTAGGTTCGTCCAGTACGAACGGTTATTACAAGGTCGGTTCTAGAAACTGCTGAAAACTGTCCTAAGTCGGTTTATCGTTTGGACGAAAATTTGTTCGTCTGGACGAAAATTTTCCAGAGAGCCGATCGTCCTGGACGATGATTTATTTCGTCTGGACGAAAATTTTCCAGAGCGCCCATCGCCGGGGACGATAATTTGGTTTCGTCTGGACGAAAATTTTCCAGAGAGCTGTTCGTCCGGTACGAAATTTATTTTCGTCTGTACGAAAATTTTCCAGAGCGCCCATCGCCGGGGACGATATTAAAATTCGTCCTGGACGAATAGGACTTAGAAAAATTTTTCGAAGCAAGTTCCTATTCGTTCCAAATGCTCTATAGGAGATAACTGACAGATCGTCCAGTACGATATATATCGTCCTGTACGATCAGTATAGAATTTCAAGATCTCCTTAGTTTGTGTGTGTGATTTTATTCACTCAATTACAATCACTCCCTTTCAAAATTAATTCAAAGAAAAGACACTTCAAATAAACAAAATTTCTCATGTTGAATTTGATTTGAAGTTTTCGTAGTCTGGAGTCTGATTTTCCTGAAATGTTAGTATACACAAGAGCAAGTGCAAATCTTCTAAATTGTTAGGAGATAATTATACATCTGAACAATAATGTTTGGAATCATCAAAACTACATAAGTTGCACAAATATAAATCATTCAAATAGCAACTATTCAAACACAATTCATTATAAGTTAAATCACATACCTCTTCTTGATCTGATTGTTCAGATTTATCTGCCATCAAGCAAAGGTTGGTGACTTCTTCTTCTTTTTCAGTCTCAGATGAGTCTGAAGCTGAGTCCGCCCAAAAAGCCTTTTGAAACTTCTTCTTGCCCTTCTTTACCATTGGTTTCTCCTCTACCTTCTCCTTGCTAGGAGTGGCTTTGAGTTTTGGACAATCAGTCTTTATATGACCTGGTTTCCTGCATTCATAACAAATCACTTCATTAGAAACCTTGCCATTTCTGTTATACTTACCTTTATTCCATTGCTGGCGTCTCTTCTGCTTCCTCTTTAAAAAGCTTCTGAATTGTCTAGTCATTAGTGCAATATCGTCTTCATCCTCAGGTTGTGAGTGTTCACTTTCTGACTCTTCCACATTTAGTGCAATATTCTTGTCCTTTCTTGGTTCACCTGCATCAATCTTTCTTTGACTTACTCCTTGCTCGTAAGCAATGAGTGAACCAAGAATATTGTCAATTGAATAAATGTTCAGATCTTTAGACTCTGTAATTGCAGTAATTTTAGCATCATATGCAGTAGGTAAACAACGAAGAATCTTATTAACCATTTCAGCATTTGTTAATTCCCTACCAAGTGCATGCAAAGAGGTGACAATTTGAGTGAATCTTGTGTACATGTCAGATATAGATTCATTAGGTTTCATGCAAAATAATTCGTAGTCATGTAACAAGACATTGAGTATTGATTGCTTAACCTCATTTGTCCCTTCATAAGTAATACAAAGTCTATTCCATATGTCTTTTCCACTTTTACAAGTGGAAACTCGCATGTAGTCTTCAGATTTTAAAGCACAAAAGAAACTATTTAAACATTTCGCATTTAATTGTGCTAAGTCACGTTCTTCTATAGTCCAATCTGCATAGGGTGTATCTACCCTAATTCCATCAACTAATCTAGTTGGTTTTGTGTAACCTTCCTGGACTAGCATCCACATGCGATAATCAAGTGACTGTAAGAAAGTAGACATGCGTGTTTTCCAAAAATCAAAAGGAATATTGTCAAACAGTGGAGGTCTAGTGATAGAGTAACCCTCAGATGTGTTTCGGTTTCCAAATGTAGCCATCTACGTTAATCAAAAAGTAGTTCAAACTTATGATTTTGAAACAAAGCTCTGATACCACTTGTTGAGTCCAGTAATTAGGTTGTTAAGCCTAAGTAAATGTCCCACGGCTACCAAGAGGGGGGTGAATTGGTAGTTTTAAAAATTTTAAACCCTCTTAATAATAAAGTTGAACCGAAATAAAATTTTCTTTTAAAGTTAGTAGAAAAATGTTTTTCAACCACAGAGTTGTTAAAACTAAAATTTAAAGTGCGGAAACGTAAAAGCAATAAAGTAAATGACACCAGATTTATAGTAGTTCAGTCTATAACCAGACCTACATCCACTCCTCAGAGGCACCCTCTGAGTATTGCACTAATACCACAAAGTGACTCTCCTTTAGCACCCACAGCAAGGCGGAGAAGCCTGTACAAAACACTCTTTTCACCACTACCCGGTGCGGCAGAGAACCGTCGTCCTTTTACACAATCCACAGTGCTGGCAGAGAACCGTCGTCCTTTTACACTCTCCTAGTGTGGGTAGAGAACCCTACGGCTGTTCACACTCTCCAAGTGTAGGCAGAGAACCTTCGTCCTTTTACACTCTCCTAGTGTGGGCAGAGAACCCTTCGTCCTTTTACACTCTCCTAGTGTGGGCAGAGAACCCTTGTCTGTTCACACTCTCCAAGTGTCGGCAGAGAACCGGACCTTCTTGAATGATCTTCTCACAAGAATCTAGAAGGAAGAAAGAAAAGAGTTAAGAAATCCAATTTCACAAGTAGAGACTCTTACCTTAGCAATCCAAGTGAAGCCTTCTCGCTCCAGTGGTAGAAATCCTCCTTTGAATGCTCTCTTCCACTCTCTCCTTGGCTATTCTCTCAAGAGGCACGAAGATCAAATGACAAAAAGATTGGGTGGCAGTCTAATTTGGACCTTTTATAGAAAAGACAAGAAAAACCGCCCAAAAACTGCAAATTTCCAATTCTGTACGCAGTGGATCGTCCTGTACGATCCTGGATCATCCTGGACGATTTTACTTAAACGATCTGAAACGACCCAATTTGTATATGTGTACGAAATGACTTCGTACAGCTGATCGTCCTGTACGAACTAGGTTCGTCCAGTACGAACGGTTATTGCAAGGTCGGTTCTAGAAACTGCTGAAAACTGTTCTAAGTCAGTTCATCGTTTGGACGAAAATATGTTCGTCTGGACGAAAATTTTCCAGAGAGCCGATCGTCCTGGACGATTATTTATTTTGTCTGGACGAAAATTTTCCAGAGCACCCATCGCCGCGGACGATAATTTGTTTTCGTCTAGACGAAAATTTTCCAGAGAGCTGATCGTCCGGTACGATATTTATTTTCGTCTGGACGAAAATTTTCCAGAGGACTGGTCGCCTCGTACGATGATAAATTTTGTCTGGACAAAAATTTTACAGAGAACCCATCGTCCGGGATGAAAATAAAATTCGTCCTGGACGAATAGGACTTAGAAAAAATTTTTCAAGCAAGTTCCTATTCGTTCCAAGTGCTCTATAGGAGATAACTGACAGATCGTCCAGTACGATAAATATCGTCCTGTACGATCAGTATAGAATTTCAAGATCTCCTTATTTGTGTGTGTGAGATTTTATTCACTCAATTACAATCACTCCCTTTCAAAATTAATTCAAAGAAAAGGCAAACTTCAAATAAACAAAATATCTCATGTTGAATTTGATTTAAAGTTTTCGTAGTCTGGAGTCTGATTTTCCTGAAATGTTAGTACACACAAGATCAAATGCAAATCTTCTAAAATTGTTAGGAGATAACTATACATCTGAACAATAATGTTTGGAATCATCAAAACTACATAAGTTGCATAAATATAAATCATTCAAATAGCAACTATTCAAACAAGCTCATATAAAAAAAAAATCCATCGGTAAAATCTCTCAAAATCCCTTGATATAGGTCACATCATTTATATTTAAATACCTCTCTGTTAAGTGCATTTTAAACTTCAAAAAATAGTCCCCTTTAATGCTCTTCATTAAAGAGTTCTACGTTTAAAATTTCAAGTAAAATGGTTGAGCCAAACGAGCGAATGAGCCATTTCTTTTATTAGGGTTTTAGTTCACCGCGTGTATAAATTGCATGCTTTCTAGACCGTTGATCGTCTGATCAATGGTCTAGATTAAGTCTCTCTGCATTTCTATCCAACTGCGTGGTTGATCCCACAGTTTCACATTTCATCTGGCTCAATCAGAGTTGTAGGTTTCAACTGCAGGTGATCCAATGGCAGGCGAGATTCGTTGACGCGAGTTAGTGAAAGCGCGTGGGACCCACACGCTTTTTCAATCAATCGGTAATGATTGCGCGCAATCATTATCGATGATTTCCACTGCCACCGTGGTTTTAACTGACAATTCGTGCTTTGCCACGGGGCATCCAACTGCGAGTTATTTAAAATGATTTAAAATTTTATTTTTAAGTCATTTTAAAATAAAAAAATAAAAAATTTATATTAAACTATTTTAGATAAATAAAGAATTATTTTTAAATATATATATATATATATATATATATATATATATATATATATATATATATATATATATATATATATATATATATATATATATATATATATATATATATATATATATATATATATATAATTTTAATTTGAAGTAAGTTAAGATATATTTTAAATAATTTTTAATTAATTAATCATTTAAATAATTTCAAAATTTCAAATAAAATTATTCTGATAATTTAAAATTTTAGAAATTATTAAGTTTTAATTAAATTAAATTTAAGAATTATTTTAATTTTTAATCAATTTTAAATTATTTTAAATATTTTAATTAACATCAAAACTTCAAAAATTTATACAAAATTTAATTTAAATCAGAAAAATATAAATTATATCTTAAAATTTTTAGAATTTTAAATATTTTAATTTAAAATTAAATTTGAAATTTAAAATCTAATTTATATTAAATAATTTGATTTATTTAACATTTAATTAATATTTAATTAATATATTAAGTTAATTATTTTCAAAATTAAATATTTATTTTACATTATCTTAAAAAATCAATGGACCTTTCAAGATAAAATAAAATATTTTGAAATTATTTTAAATATATTTTTATTTCTTTATTTCAAAACCTCTATTTTTGAATAAATATAAATGCATATGTATTTATATATTTTTTAAAAATATATTTTAAAATTATATGACTATTAAATCTTGAAGAATTGAGAGGCCCATTAAAATTTTAAACATAGGTTAACTTTGAATGAATATGATTAATGGGGATGATTATTTGAATATATTTTTTTTATTTTTCACTAATCAAATTGTTAATTACTTAAGCAAATATCTAATTTGCATGTGTAGAATGCACTCACCACATAGTTTAAGGCTGTCCTAGATCTAAGAATTGAATTTGATTGTGTGTATGCATATATATATATATATATATATATATATATATATATATATATATATATATATATATATATATTGTTCAAGGATTAGAAACTTAAGTTTAAACCTAATTAACTTAGTAACATCATTAAGGACAATAATTAAGGACATTTGTCTAGAAAATATAGATTAATTTTAAAAATTAGGACACACATCATCATGACTTCAAAATTTTAACACTTGAACTTAGTGATATATACAACCCATAGAATTATTCTCACTGATTTTTGAAACTATTAAGCCCTCTTAATTAATTTACTTATGTTTAAACCCTTAATTAAGCTTTAAAACTTCTAAAAAATCTAATAAATCAAATTTAAATTCAAACAATACTAATAATACATTAAACTGACTAAAATTCAATCATTAATCAATGAAAAATAAAACCACTTTAATTTGACAACAAAATTAAGCTTAATATAATTTTAATTAAAATTTAATATTTAATTAATTTAAATAATTAAAAATAATGAAATTTCCAACAAATTCCCAAACACTTGGAAATATCTCATTAGGTCATTCCTAACTTTTGGAGTTGATTTCAAAGGGTTTGGAGTTCATTTGGACTCAAAAAATTAAAACACTGTTATTTAAATAATTTTGAAATTCAATTAATTCATCAAACTTTCAAAAACCATAACAATATGTAGAAAATTCCAAATTCTACAAACTTAGTGTTTAACAAATCATCTTTTGGTCTAGTATTTTACAAAACTACTAATTGTTTAGAAATTACTTTTAATTAAAAAGTCAACTTTTGATCCCTTAATTAAATGATTAAAATAATCCATAAAATTCTTAAAATTTAAAAATCACTTTAAAATTCCAAAAATATTTAATCAATTTTAGAACCAACATTCAACCAACTTTAATAAAAATTCATTAACCTTCAAACTTTAATCGAATCAAATCATTTAACTATATCAAGTACCACTAGATAACTCAGGCCTACGAGGCTATTAAATTAGCCTCAAGAAAGATGAAATAAACTTCATGGCCTCGATAAGTAATAAAGGTGGTATCCATCTAAAATTTAAAAATACATCCTAAAATTTTAAATCATTAATATTTAAACTTTAATTAAAATTATTCCTTAAGCCTTTTAACCAGCGAGAACATCAAATAACTCTAACTAATTACCCTACCTATGACATATCCAAACTACACAACCTACCTTAAACACTTTAGATGGTTTACTAGGACAACCAAATCTAGTCTTAGGCTAGGCCAGTATTTAGTTTTCTGCTGTGTGCTAAATTTTTAAGTTTTTACTGCATGTTATTTGATGACATTGATGTGATTATTTACTTACATCCTACACTCTATGATATGATTGGATTGTGCATTAGATCTACCCTTAGATTATGTAAAATTTATACTAATTCAATTTTATGTATGTGGCCATGCTCATAGAGCATAATTAAATTAAATGGGGCATTCAATAAAAAAAATATTATTATGCTTTATATAGGTGCTCCAGAATGATTAAGTCCACCTTTAAATTAAAAGATCATGACCGAGTGTGGCTGTGATTGAGTATTTTAAATTTTAAATATTAAGTGCTTGGGATTATTTCTATGTTGATTATTAGAATAACCATGCATGTGGTTCGAGTCTAGAATTTTCTCTTTTATTAAATTTAATTTGTGATGTATTTGAGTTGTAATATTTAAGTGATTTGAGAATGAGATGTTAAAACATCCAATTTGAAATCCAAAGAGGAAGGGACATCCCCTAGGGGAGAGTCCCTCTCCATTTAGAGATCCAAATTCGGATGATCTTAAAATATCTAAAGAGAAAAGATAACACTCCATCCATAGAGAAGTTTCTTTTCATTTGGATATCCGGACCTGATGATCCAATAAGCTGTAGAAGTACGAAGAAGTAAAGATTGAAAAGAATCCCAAATCTCAAAGTCACTTGAGTGTTAGGAATAGAATACGGGTTGTTGTCAGTGGTGTCCGATCATTTTACTTTTCTGCAGACTCTAATTTGTAATATTAAGTGGCACTTGCCACATGGACATTCAATTTGAGTAATTAATTTAATTTATTTATTTAATTAATTATGTAGTAGAATTTTTAACAAGATGATTTATTTTTTTTACTTATTTTTCTAGTCTTTTTTACTTGCGTGCCCATATTTGTTTTAGCATGAAATTTTATCGTAGGCTCATAAAGACTCGTTTAAAACTATTTCTACTTAAACAAAATTAAAACTTTTAAGACAAAATAGTAACTCTAACAAATTTAAGAACTAAGCCCGAAATCGTCACGAGTTCACATGCATACTTGTTGCATTTTTCTTTTCTTTTGCTAGGCTTCTCCCCGCCTGCAAGTTTTGGTAGATCACTTGGCCTATGAGAGTGCAGATATGTCAAGGTGAATCTGTGCATTCTTCTAAGAAAAATATTTTTAATCCTTTTCAAATACTGTTTCATATTTGATTTAAACATTTAATTGAGTCGACTAGCATGCATTGCATTAATAATAAATCTAAAAGTGTTTAAAACTATAATTGCATTTAATTAGACATTAAATATCCAATATAAGCTAAAGGGGCCAATTAGGATATGTTCTAAATGTTAGCCTTACTCTCCTCAAACTTAATCTAATTAATGTCCCTACCACTCTTACATAAATGACTGGACACATGATGTTAAAGCGCCTAGGTGGTTTAGCTAACTCCCTAATCCAGGCCGGGGTTCTAAGATAGGCTCAGTCTATAAGACCTCAACCTTTGAGAATTGAATCCGAATTTTTTAATAAAATTGATCATTCAAACTAAATATCTCTTTCAATCAAATTCAAGCACAATACTTAGAATAGGTTGGGGTGTTTCTGAAGTAAATCAGAATCTTAAGACACCTCCTACCCTTCTTCATTTGACTCCAAAAATAAGTATTCAATCTTGAACCAATCCTATTTTAAATTCCAACCCTTACCACCTTTGACATAAAGCCTTCAAATCTTAAATGAAATTTCTATCACTATTTTAATCTAGAGTATTGGTAGGAAACTCCAGTTTCCTATGATGTAATTAACTACGAGGTCTTATGCTCGTAGGAGATTTAGAAACCCAGATCTAATTTTCAACATCAAGTTTTCAAAATCTCAAATGATCATCTTTGGGAAATTCAAAATTCAACGATCATTATCATCATTTTCAAACGATCAATAGTGATTGTTAATTTCTTTCCTCGGAGAGATATATCAATTACTATCATGATTTTGATTATGAAATTAATGATCTCTTATCCAGATTATTTTAGTCAAGCACTTGCTTAAACATCATTTTGATTTTTCGAGATCATATGTTGTCTCTCCTGAGTTTGCCTAAGATAATCAGGGTAGAATTTAAAGTTCTAAAATTTGAACCCATTAGAGAATGGTAGATTCGCATCCCAAGGTGACATACTATTCAGAATGACGTGTTCGATTTTAAAACTAAAATTCTAGATATTTAACTTTCCCAAAAAAAATTAATATTTTTCAAAACCTTAACATTTTTTAATCAGACACCAAGAGAGAAGAAATAAACAAAGAACATCCAAATCCAAGGTAGCCAAAGTTTAGATTTTATGAATATAAGGTAAACCCAATTTGTCCAGTGTTATAAGACCTTTAAAATCATGAAACCCATTGTCATTATAAATAATTTCAGTAACTGGACAAATACTATTTTCCTTAATTTTCTCTCCTCATCGAATGCCTATATCATTATATTAGCCTTCAATTTGATTATTTTATACATATAGGAATTTTTTTAAAAAAGTACATAGTCTAGTTCAAATATCTTTCAAATAGGATTTGAATAGGTAATATGAGATTTGAACTTTGTTCGAGATGTCTTTGAGCTCTATTCTAAAGGTTTGTGTGCTTTTAGACATGTAAAAAGTTTGATATTTTGATTTGACTGATTTGATATAAGAAGTTAGCCTTGAAGTTTGTAATGATTCATTAAGTTATTATGTTTAATGTAATGTTAATAATTAGTTCTATTTAATATAGTTATTAACATAATATAGTTCAGTTTTATTAATTATGTAGTAATGCCATTAAGGGTTGTATTAATTTTTGTAGCAATGTAAGTATTATATTAGAGATTGGTTTTATTGTATGTTGTAATGTTTGTTATTGTGATGGTATGTAGTTTTTCTTAAACTCCAAGAGATTAAGCTCTCTAAAACTTGCTTGTGGCATGATTTCTTATTTGAACAAAATTTGAATATGGTTCTAATATAATAAGAACTTGTAATGAGATTTGAATTATGTTCCAATATTCTTCCTATTATATGTTTGACCATTGTTTTCGGAAAAAAAAAAAAAAAAATCTTGGTGATTTGATTTGCAAACCAGAAATGAGAATTTTTCATGTGAGTGTATACTCATTATTTCTTTATTCTTCTTTATACCTTGCAATCCACCAATTTACTGATGCGGTTATTCTACTGGTGTAAATGAGTTGAGACAACTCAAGTAGTGGTCTTATCTGTCAGACAATTGGATCGAACTTGAGCTTGAGCTCAAAATGCGAGCTCAAGCTTGAGCTCGTCGCACAACAAATGGCTTGTCGAGCGACTCATGAGCCCACAGTCGAGTGGTAGGCCTGTTCGTCATTCGGAATTGATGCCCGATGCCCACCTTCCATCATTCAGAATTGCTGCCCAACTCCCGCGTTTGTCATTCAAAATATTGCCACTTCTATTTTTCAGAATTCCCACCCGATGCACTCCTTCCGTCATTCGAATTTTCCACCCAATGCCAGCATTCAGTCATTTTAGTTTTTTTTTTAATTCAAATAATCATTCAAGCTCCGCTCTCAAACCGAGCTTCATCAGCTCGAGCCTCGTGCTAGCACGAGGCTCGATAAGCTCAACTCGTGAGCTCGTTATCAAGTCGAGTTCGAGCCGGCTCACCAACTCGGCTCACTTACACCCCTAGGCTATTATAAGGGTTATGGCTTCTTGTTTGTAAGAGATCACTTTGATCTCAAATATCTTACTATCACTCGTTGGTGGGTTAAGGTAGTTTTGTTCCCCCTTGGAGTTTAAGTGGGAGCATATGGTTCCTCCACTCATTAAGAAGAGAGATTTATTCTTCCTACCATTAAAGGGAGAGTATTAATGGAACACTTGAGTGAAGGATTTGAGGCATGGACCTAAGTGTTTATGTCAAACAATGATATATTCGTTTTTGTCTCTTCTACTCTTTTCATCTATCACACAATTATTCTAATATAGTTTGCTCTTATCACTTAATGATATGATAAGACTTTTATGATATCAATCTCACATGTTTTAGAAGATTGGTTGAATAATAGATTTATTTTTTATTGATTTTTGAAGCAAATTGTATAAAAATAAGTTGAGAAAATTAAAGAAAATAATCAATTATTTGTACTTGTACCTCATACTTGATTTTCAAATTCTTGTTGCTTATATATATATATATACTTGAAATTTCTAGTTAAATTAAATTAAAAAAATATATATTTTTAAGTTTTTTTTTTTGGACATTTAGGCCATTTATGGCAAACTCACACACACAATGCATACACATAGACTCGAACCCTAGACCTCTTAGTTGGAAGCATTAGCTCTCAACCAATAAGTTAAGAAGAGCTGTGTTTAAGTTTCTATTTTATTAGCTTATTTTAAAATCACACACCTATTCACATCTCATTTGTTTACGTCGTATACTTCCATTGATATCAGAGTAAGATTCTTATTGATAGATTTTATCATATAAAACAAATCTACATGGCACATTCACTCAATAGAAGCACGACGTAAAGGAATTTAAGTATCCCTTCACCATTGCTTGATAATATTCCCTTTGCTTTTTTTAAAAGTTCTCATGGCAAAATTCATATACCTTATTAATTTTTGCTCGTGGAACTTAGTTCAAGTAGGATATACACCTTGTGAAATTCAAAATTAATAAGCAGATAAATATATCTTTTAAGGAATGAGAACAATTGGAGAGAGAGAGAGATGGCACATCTGAATTCTAATTGTCTAATTTTTTTTTTCTGTACTTTAAAATCTAAATAATTATTGATTGTTACATTATATACATTCTTGGTAATAAATATTTTAATACAAAAAGAAAAATAAAATTTTTGGGTGTCTATTGGTCTTGGGATGCTAAGATTATAACTATCTCTCAATCTAATTGTCTATGTATTCTATTAACCTTCTTACCGGCTCTCTTACAGCTCATGAACAAAAATTTAGCCAAAGAGCAATTGACACATTGAAAGAAATAAGAAAAGAAGATTGCCTTGAAAGTGAATGAATTTAACAATAGCATGATGGATAGTTTTGGTAATGATGATGTGATTTTATTGATAAGAAAATTCAATTATTTTTTTAAAAAAATATAAAGAAAAATAAATCAATGATAGAAAGAATGGTTATGAGTATGATACATCAAGCTCAAAGTTTAACACAAACATAATTTTTTTTCAGAAAATGAAATCAAGGCATACTAAGTGGTGTGGGTATTTGAACTTGAAAAGCTTGGCTCAGAAGGAGAAATCAAATGACAAATGCTATTTTAAAAATTCCAAAAGGAAGACATAACTTTTGAGATCCATTCGAAGGCTTTGTTTGAGACGGCTTTCTTACTGCTTCTTAAAACAGATTTTTAATACAAAAATTGAATTTTTTTACTAGAAAACTGCTTTAAGAAGCAATAAAAAAACCGTCCTTAAGATATAATTATTAATTACTAGTATACCTAAGGAGGATGTTAATACATTTTGTTTGGTGGCTCAAGAAGGATTAGGAAACTCTGAATTAGAATAGCTATGTGATCTTCCTTACGATGAATTACTTTCACTAGCTACAAAATTGCATAAAGGTGTAAGATTTCCCGGAAAGAATCATTTTTATTTGAAAAATAACTTAACATGTTTTGAAAAAAAAAAAAAAAAAAACATAACATATTGCTAGAATAGTCTAAGAATGACTTAGATGATAAGAGATCATTTGTGCATATAATTTGTAAATGAATATAATTTGATGCAAGAAGATATTTTTCTAGTAGATATTAAAAAATTATAATTGCATGTTAGGATAAGGTCACACACTACTACTAATCAAGATCATAGAGACGAATTAAAAATATTAATACCTATATGTGCACTTATATAAGATATATGAAAGCTCTAGAATGGCTAGAGGGGGTGACATTAAGTCACCTCCTCCTAATGAAGGCAGAGACGGCGATAGAAGGGATTATCGGCAAAATGGCAACTACTGGCATCTAATCGCTCCCGACGGTGAGGCGCTGGTGGAGACTTCCAAGCTCACTCCAGTGGAGAGGACGGAGAGTAGCTACCAATCTTCTCCTAAGGTTCGGGATACAGTTACTAGGGAATCTTGGAATGAGGTGGTAGCGAAAACCCAAGCCATCATCTGGCGGGGCAAGGAAGAAGTCTTCAAGCCGGTGCAGATTTCGTGCCCGCTAGGTTTGTCCAACTTTTCCAATCAGAAGGATGGTAGCGTTAAGACCCTATCTATTGCTTCCTCTTGCTCGGAAGGTGTGATTAGTCATCCCGAACTGCCTCAAGGAGTCACACAGCTAGGTGCGGATGTTCAGCTCAACCAGTCCAGCCATTTGATTGGATCAAAATCATCAAGCAAATGCAACTCGGGTGGTGAATAAGATAACTTCGAAGGAGAGCTAGAGGAGTCGGTTGGCGACTCCGATCCTAATTCCAAAATGTAGGATAATCAGCATGTGAAAATCAACCCGCCCAGGAAGACCGACCAAATGCAGGAACCAGGTAACAGCTCTGATGAGGGTTTCTCGGATGATTCCATGGGCTCGGCTAGGCACCCCGTCCCACCTCCCAAATGCTCTGCCCGTAAGCTGAGATCCCCAGCTATAACCAAGTGGCTCCCGCACAAGTTGGTTTTCCATCTCCTGTCCTCCCATGTGGGGAGTTAGCCTCCTCTATAACTTTATTTCCGGAGAATTCCCCCAACTGTAGGTGTATAAAACCCTTTGATCCCTCCCCCATTCAACAATTTGCTACAGGAGTGCACCCTCCAAGTGTTTGTGTCAATGTCGCTGAATGCCCAGAATCAGCCAGTCCTCTTTGCCAGCCCACGCAAGCACCTCCGCTACAGCCTAAAGGAGTGCAGTTCATGCCCTTTGCTTGGAACAAGGTCCAATTCGTCAAGCTGGATAGAATCCCAAGTGAAATCTTCTTAGCCAAAGATGGAATATCCATGGAGCCGAAAATGGCAGCTGTCCATGATAACATTGCCAAATTTGATCAAGTTTTAGTGGCTAAGCTCATGGGATGGAAGGTTGCATTTCCCTTCCTTCGCAGTGAACTCAAACGTAGGTGATTTCACTTTGGGAAATTCAACTTCATTACTATTGCTCCAAACTCATTTATATGTATTTTCCATAGCATAGAGGCAAGGGATGCAGTGCTCATGAGTGGGTCGTGGATCATAGTAGGGAACATAATCAGAATGGGCAAGTGGCTTCCTACTTCTTCTCCAAGCTCTCTTCATGGCCTTCACTTCCCTATTCGGATACAGCTTCCATAACTCCCTCTCATGTACTGGGATACGAACAACATTACTCAACTTGCTAATATGCTTTGGGAACCTCTGTGGATGGACTCACACACGAGTACATGGGGGAAATCTTCCTATGCAAGAATTTGTGTTAGGATTGATCTCTCAAAAGCTTTAATTAGAGGTATGGATCAATGGGCTCCATGGACGATTTTTTCAAAGAGTCGAATATAAAGGGCTTACAAATTTTTGCTTCAATTGTGGTTTCATTGGCATGGGGCTTGCCTATCCAAGGCTCCAACCCTAGACCCTCAATCTCCCCCAATGTAGCCGTCATCGCTAACCAAGGTGCAAGTCACACCCATGAATCTCCCCTAGTCATCCCCTCCTCTTGAGTCAAAGAATAAAGCTATTGAAGAGCCCCATCTTTGTAAGGACAAGGATGAATCTTCCCTTAGAGTTTGGAACCTAGTTACGTGAAGAAGGAAAGGCAAACCGAGGGCTCCTAAAGACCGAGGTATTCAAAAACCTGCTGATCTCCCTATCCAATTCTCATCTGAGAAGTTACAACAAATGGAGGAAACTTCTAATAGGATCGTGAACTTTCGCAAACAACAACCTAGAGGGTCCAAGTTATGCTTAGACAGAGAGCTCCTCCGTCTTTGGCCATTAAGTGCTTTACTCACCTCCCCTAGGAAAAGGAAGAATACTTCTACAGATTCCGCAGGGACTTGGTCCCCTCAAGTGTTTAAGGAGTGATCTCTTTTCATTTGTTTGTATTGAATTTTTTTGCACAATACAAATCAATGAAGGGGTCCTTCTCTTGAGGGGCTCTTTATTTCCTTTTGTTTATCCTTTGTCTGCTACTTGGATTGGGATGCTTTTCAAGTTGTAACAACTCCCCCTTTTGTCCTAGGGAAGTGGTAGTCTTTCCCTTTCAAGCTCTTTATTTCACGTGTATCATTCTTCTTCTTTATTAATATATCTGTTTCTTTTATATATATATATAATACATATGAGCATTGAGTACAAATGACTATATATCATAGCATCACTGCATCTTTATTCATTACCTAGAAGAGTTTAGAGTATTGGTTATCAATCCATATATCAAGAGTAAAGTTCTTTAAGTTTATAAGTAATTCTTTCAAGAAGTTTAGAGTATTTGTAATTTGATTTAAAGAAAATTTGGATATTTGAACTAGATAATTCATAATCATGGAGGGCAGTTTAAGAATTTTTATTAAGAGTTAGGGATACCATGCAAATTTTTTTTTTTCTTAGCACCTAGAACATCATAGTAAAATTGTAAAATATATATATATATATATATATATATATATATATATATATATATATATATATATATATATATATATATATATATATATATATATATATATATATATATATATATATATATATATATATATATATATATATAAATATGCGAATCAATTTTAGGAAACAAGAAGAATGATTTTTCCTTAGAGAAACCTTGGAGATTTGATTTTTAAAGCCTAGGAGAGAGTTTTTTTTTAATGAGTGTACATTTTTCTTTTACTCTTTTACTATTTGCAACATTATTTTCATTTTATTTGATATTGCGTTTTTGTTATATTCTGAAGAATGTTATTATATGAGTCTCATAAGATTTAGAAGAAGGTTTGAATGGTAGATTTATTTTTTCATGATTGTTGAAGCACATATATTTTATGATAACAACTTGAGATAAGAAAAAAAAATCAATCATTGGAACTCATTTTAGATCATATTTGATTGTTCATTTTCAATATATATATATATATATATATATATATATATATATATATATATATATATATATATATTGCATTTTATTTTAATTTAAATAAAGAAAAAATATTTTCATGCTTTTAATTTTAGATGTTTGTTCTAAAATACAAATCAATTCACAGTCTCTTCATGGATGCTTGGTACATTTATTCCAAATCTTATATAAAGAAAAGAAAAAAGAGATAAAAGTATGTTTTATATTTATCATAATGATAATAGTTAGATATAAATGATTGACATGTGTTAAATGTGCTCACAAAAAAAATCTTATTAATGATTTGTCACAAGCTAGCCCAATAACACGTAATGACAGAACAGGTCGTATTTTGTTCGATAGAAGAAGCCCAAGATCTAAGTTTTAGAGACTATCGATTTTCTTTAATTTAAAATAGACTACAGCGCTTCTAATTTACCTCTAATAAGTAGTAAATAACCTCATCCACAATTCTTTCATTTCTCAATCATCATAAAAAATAACAAGCTCAAAATTTAAGTTTTAATGACTTTGCAGATTTTCTTTAATTTAAAATAGACTACATAGCATCTAATTTACCTCTCATAAATAGTAAATATCCTCATCCACAATTCTGTCCTTTGTCAATCATCATCAAAGATATATATATATATATACTTTGACTAATCAGAACCTCCAACCCTAGCTACTTAAGCTACTCTTTCACATTTCTCTAACTTTAAATAGAATGTTGAATATGTGTGAGTTAACACAGCTCAATTGGCTATACCCACTAATCAAAATTTTTAATAATTAACCTATTATGATGTTGCTAGATTTTAAAAATAGTTATTGTTGCATCATGGAATATTCACAGTGGTAGAGAAACATAAAATTTAATGTATGTGCTTTATACAAAGATCCAGCTCACAAGCACATAAAAGAGAGGGTGTAGCATTCATAAGAGACACCAGAGTTTTTACATGGAAACCCCTAAAAGGAAAAAAAAAACTATGGGGCCTAGCCCAATTTGAATGAATCCACCATTATTTGCAGTCGATTACAAATGATGTCCTTTATTAGAGGGAAGCCCTTGGCTTGATATGACAAATATAAATCATATAAAATACATTACATGGTAGAAATTGGAAGAATCAATATTAATATGTTTGTTTAGTCGGTAGGATCATAGTCGGCGATGAGAAGAAGAAACCATTGATGTTGGACGGCAACATGTTTCAATGGGGAAGGAGGGAATTTGCAAGAGTATGTGTAAGAATTAGGCTTCATCAGCCTCTTCTGGTAGGTGTTTGGGTGGATAGCATGGCTGGAAGATTCTTCCAAAATGTGGAATATGAGAAGATTGCAAACTTTTGTTTTGTATGTGGACAAATAGGACATGTGGAGAATGAATGTGCTCTTAAAGGAAAAAAATCCAAATGTTGTGGTAAGTGATGTAGAAGCTAGCAGAAGAGTTGATATATAGGAGAAGCAGGAGGTCTTGATTGAGCCGTCATATGGGCCGTGGATCCTAATCAATAATAAAAGGAGTAGAAGAGTTAATCAGAGCCACAAGGTGTTTAAGTCAAAAACTGTTAAGCCAAACACGATTAAATATGTTAAGAAGAATAATGTTCTTGTGATTACTACACAGGATGTTCGGAATGGTTTGGGCGAAGACAGCAGAAACGTAGTCCTTAACCTGGAGATTCCAGGTAAAATTGGTGTTGAAGTTGATCAAATTGAATAAGGAGAGTATATACCTGGAAGAGTTTTGACTGGAGAGTTAGAACATAACAGTGCTCTTATGGAACAGGAAGATCAGTCAGAGAAAAATGCTATTTGCTCTGATGATGAATTAGGTGAGGACAAACCTGATTCAAATTGTTTTTCAAATTCATCCAATAAGTTTGATGTTTTGAATATGGTTGATGATGATAAGTTAGAAGTTGGTAATTTTAAAAACATAAGTGATACTATGGTAAGCAACATCATTTCATCTGAAGCTGTGAAAGAAATGGACATTTGCTGTGAATTGAGATAGAACAAAGATTCAAATGGAGGAAATAAAGCTATAGAAGTTATATCTTGGGGGGGGGGGGGGGGGGGGGAGGCTAACAAAATTAAGTTAGCAAAAGAACTGAAGTTTCTTGGCCCAATCAAAAGTGCTCCTAGAGGAAAAAAACATGGATGGGGTGGGCAGTAGAAAGAAGGTAGGGGCCTCATCCCCTAGAATTAAATTAAGAATTCCATAGCTTTTTGGAATTTTAGAGGAGCCAAGAAGAAGGAGGCTTCTCTCTATCTCAAGGAGTTTGTTAGAGATCATGGAGTTCTTTTTGTGGGACTAGTGGAAACAAAAATCATCAATTTCAACAAAGTAGATTTGGAGAAAATCTTGGGTAATGATTGGGACTTATTTATGGTTCCGTCAGATGGCTTATCCTGATGGATGTTGTTATTATGGAGATCAGATATAGCTTCTTTTACAGTCCTCAAGGAGTCGGATCAATGTGTGATTGGGAACCTTGATGTTCCCAATAAAGGGTTATGGATGGTTGCTACAGTATATGGAAGCAAAGAGGTGGTGAAAAGGAGAAGTCTGTGGGGTTGTATTCAGGAAGATGCAAATTTGAAGGTCCCTTTGGTTGTAGGGGGAGACTTCAATTGCATAATCTCTCAAGATGAGAAAAGAGGAGGCAAAAAAATTTTTGTTCTCTCAAGGTCCAATAGAGATGGTGGACTTCATGAATGAGAATGATTTGCATGAAGTAAAGGTGGTGGGACCAAGGTTCACTTGGTGCAATAACAAAAGTGGGAGTGGCCGGATCTTGGAGAGATTGGATAGGTGTTTACTTAACACCTTGGCTATCCAACTTTATTCAAGTGGCTCAGGTGAGACATTTAGCCAGAATTGCCTCTAACCATTGTCCTATAATATTGAAAATTTTTTATTCAACTTTTAGAAGTAAAGGGATTATCAAATTTGAGGATGTATGTTTATCCTATAGAGGCTCAGCTTTCATTATAGATAAAGTTTGGAAGAGAAGATTTCAAGGAAATGATATAGAAATCCTGAATAAAAAATGTAAAAAAGCTTTAAAAGATTTGCATTTTTGGGGGAAGGCTAAAGTAAAGGAATTTTCTAGTGAGAAGGACAAATTGAAAGAAGCAAATTTTCATCTTCAAGAAGAGGAAGCAAATGTGGGCTGGTTGAGTGAAGAGATGCTTTTGAAGTTGAGAACTAAAGTTAAAGAACTCAATTTGACACTTGCCCAGTTAAATACTTGATGGAAACAAAGAGCAAAGGTAAGATGGTATGAAGAGGGAGATGCTAATACCAAGTTCTTTCACTCTTTTGCAAATGCCAAAAGGAGCAGAAACTGGATTTCACAAGTTAAGAAAGGCAGTGGGGAGCTAACTGAAGAACCTAAAGAGATTTAAGAAGTATTCTTTAGATATTTTCTGGACAAATGGAAAGAGAGGAATTGCTATGAAGAAAATTGGCATGCACCGTATAACATTCTAGATGATGATGATAGGAGAAGACTGATTGCTGAAATTTCATATCTGGAAATCGCAGAAATTATCAAGTCGCCGGGCAACAATAGAGCTCCTGGAGTTGATGGCATTACTTACTCCTTCTATAAGGCTTATTGGAGCATTGTTGGCAATGATGTGTGCAATGTAGTAAAAAATTTCTTTGTGACAGGGAGGATGTGCAAGGAATGGAAAGACACTCTAGTGGTGTTAATTTCGAAGATGATGAACCCAGTCATGCTGACTGGGTTTCATCCGATTAGCTTATGTAACTCAATTTATAAAATTATTGTTAAAATTCTTTTGAACAGGTTGTTGATGGTCATTCCAAAGATTATTTCGGAGGACCAGGTAGCTTTTTTCAAAGGAAGGAACATTGCGGATCACTTATTACTAGCTCAGGAAGTTTCTAATAAAATTAGGATTTCTAAAGCGGCTGATGGCATGGTAGCAATCAAATTAGACATGGAGCAAGCTTATGATAGCATGTGTTGGAAGACTCTTCACAAAATGCTGGGGATCTTGGGTTTCCCAAAGCAATTTATGGATTTAGTGATGGAATGCATTAAGGAGCCTAGATATGTTATCTCTATTAATGGTGGAATCTCTAATTGGATTGAAGGGAAGAGTGGGTTCCGTCAAGGTTGCCCCCTCCCTCCTTTTCTTTTTATTATTTGCTCCCAACTTCTTTCTAATGGCTTTTACAGTGAAGGCAAAGATCTTGGCATCAGAATTGCTCCTAATACTCAAAGGATTTCTTATTTGCTTTATGCCGATGATGTCCTCTTATTTTCTGATCCAAAGATTAAAAGTATCAAGAAGGTTAAAAGCATTTTGGTCAATTATTGTGCTTGGACTGGATTGAGTTTGAATACTAAAAAATTAGCTATGATTTGTAACAAATCTGTCAACAGAGGTAGAAGAAAAAAGATATTAAGGTTTTTGGAGATAAAGCAAGTAGAAGAAATGGATTATTTGGGTACCAAATTTGCTCTCATAAGACTTAAAAAGACTTATTTTAAAGGTCTTTTAGACAAAGAAATGAAGACAATTAACGCTTAGGGAAATAGATACATTTCTCTAGTGGGGAGGATGGTTTTGATTAATCATGTTTTGGCTAATCTTCCTTTGTTCCTTATGTCTTATTCTCTTATCCCCTTAAGTATTTTGAGGGAATTTGAGAAAATTTCAAAGAATTTTATCTGGAATAAAATTGATGGTAGACAAGGAATGAACTATGTGGCTTGGAATGAAATTTGCAAACCAAAATCAATGGACGGTTGGGGGCTTCATTCGGCTGTATCATGCTTGGAACAAATGAGAGCAAAGTTTGCTAGGAATATGGTTCTTAATCCTAATTCCTTATTAAATAAGAGCCTAATAGCTAGATATGGAAAAGATTGGTGGAGGTGTAATTCTTCATGATGTGGTTTTTCTTCCTGGAAAATCATAACTAGCGGTTGGAAGGCCTTGAAAGATTTTATAAGATGGAAGGTTGTAAATGGCAGGAGCATTAATGTATTAAAGGATATATGTATCTTGGACAAATGTTTGAATAAATGGCCTACTTTTGTTGTTGTTTTTGAAGATGACATCTCAACTCTTGATTGCATTATTCAAGAAGGTAAATGGAATAGAGAGAAGCTTACTCTATTTATTTTGGGGAAGAATTGATGAAAATAATTTGTAATATTCAGATTTATCAAAATTCAGAATCTGATTATATGGAGTTGAAAAGGAAATTGTCTGGGAAATCTATTTCATCCATGTTAAGAGAAGAAAGTGTGAGAGAAGTAGCTGTGGTAGATCATAATGCTTGGATTCACAAGGTGAAAATGAATGCTAGAGTTAAGTTATTCATTTGGAGATTGAGTAAAGATGCAGTTCCTATAGCACAATTCTTGAAGAGAAGAAAGCTTAGTAGATGCAATCTCTGTCCTAGAGGCTGCGGGGAGGTGGAGGATGTAGATCATATTTCTACTAATTGCTCAAAGCTTATTGAAGTTATCTTGAAGTTGAGAAAGTGGGGATTTCTTGTACCGATTTTTAGTTCATTTCAGCAATGTTTAAATGAGCTAAAATTGGTGTATGAAGATAACAAATTGTTGGTGAAATCATACTTTGCCTTGCTCTGTTTTTCTTGGAATAACAGGAATTTGAAGAATCACAGGAAGACTGAAGATAGCATATCTGTCATTGCAGCTAATGTGATTAACTTTGTTAATATGGACAAAGTTAATAAAGAGATCTCAGATTACTGGGATGCCGGCCGGTCTTTAGGATCGTCCTACGATTTCTGGCGTCCTCCCCCACCCGAGTGGTACAAAATAAATGTTGATGTTGCACTAAAGAATAACTATGAAGCAACCATTGGAGGCATTGTTCGGGACTGCAAAGGAAGATTTATTTTGTCATTTGGCTTTCATGGAATTCATTGGGATAATTCTCAGGTAGAACTCCTTGTTTCAGCTCACTTAAGGAGGATTTGAAGGATTATTTTTTTAATACTAAAGGTATTATTTTGGAAGGAGACAATAAGAATGTGATCCTATTCCTTCAAAATTTGTATAGCAAATAGAAGGAAATAGGTGGGAGCATGATACATGATGATTTCTCATTCTTCAATAATTGGGATAACATCATTTTTCATTTTGTGGATAGAAAATGTAACAAGGTAGCCGATTACTGTGCTAACCTTGCTTTCTCATTTGATTATGTTTGGGATGTCTTTAGTGAGAGATCACTTCCTTCTACATTTGTTCATCTTGTAAAGGAAGAAAGTAATAGAGTAAATAACACTCACTAGGTTGTATCTGTCTTTCTTTTTGTTTTAATCTTAATGCACTTTGCATTTCTTAAAAAAAAAAATAAAAAAAAAAACCGAGCATTGAGTACAAATGACTATATATCATAGCATCATTGCATCTTTATTCATTACCTAGAAGAGTTTAGAGTATTGGTTATCAATCCATATATCACAAGTAAAGTTCTTTGAGTTTATAAGTAATTCCTTCAAGAAGTTTAGAGTATTTGTAATTTTATTTAAAGAAAATTTGGATATTTGAACTCGATAATTCATATTAATCATGGAAGGTAGTTTAAGAATTTTTATTAAGAGTTAGGGATAACACAATTATTTATTTATTTATTTATTTTTTGCACCTAGAACATCATAATAAAATTGTAATATATATATATATATATATATATATATATATATATATATATATATATATATATATATATATATATTCCCTAAAATGGGCAAAACTATGAGAATCAATTTTAGGAAACAAGAAGAATGATTTTTCTTGAGAGAAACCTTGGAGATTTGATTTTAAAAGCCTAAGAGAGAGTTTTTTTTATAATGAGTGTACATTTTTCTTTTACTCTTTTACTATTTTGCAACATTATTTTCATTTTATTTTATATTGCGTTTTTGCTATATGGTGAAGAATGTTATTATATCAAACTCATAAGATTTAGAAGAAGGTTTGAATGGTAGATTTATTCTTTATGATTGTTGAAGCACATATATTTTATGATAACAAGTTGAGATAAGAAAAAAAAATCAATCGTTGGAACTCATTTTAGATCATATTTTATAGTTCATTTTCAATATATATATATATTGCATTCTATTCTAATTTGAATAAAGAAAAAAATATTTTCATGATTTTAATTTTACATGTTTGTTCTAAAATACAAATCAAGTCACACTCTCTTCATGGATGCGTCGTACACTTAATCCAAATCTTATATAAAGATAAAAAAAAAGAGATAAAAGTATGTTTTATATTTATCATAAAGATAATAGTTAGATATAAATGATTGACATGTGTTAAATGTGCTCACAAAAAAATCTAATTAATGATTTGTCACAAGCTAGCCCAACAACACATAATGATAGAACGGGTCGTATTGTGTTTGATAGAACAAGCCCAAGATCAAAGTTTTAGAGACTATTGATTTTCTTTAATTTAAAATAGACTACAGATCTTCTAATTTACCTCTAATAAGTAGTAAATAACCTCATCCATAATTCTTTCATTTCTCAATCATCATAAAAAATAGCAAGCTCAAAATTTAAGTTTTAATGACTTTGCAGATTTTCCTTAATTTAAAATAGACTACATAGCATCTAATTTACCTCTCATAAATAGTAAATATCCTCATCCACAATTCTTTCATCAAAGATATATATATACTTTGACTAATCAGAACCTCCAACCCTAGCTAATTAAGCTGCTCTTTCACATTTCTCTAACTTTAAATAGAATGTTGAATATGTGTGAGTTAACACAGCTCAATTGGCTATACCCACTAATCAAAATTTTTAATAATTAACCTATTATGATGTTGATAGATTTTAAAAATAGTTATTGTTGCATCTTGGAATATTCACAGTGGTAGAGAAACATAAAATTTAATGTATGTGCTTTATACAAAGATCCAGCTCAAAAGCACATAAAAGAGAGGGTGTAGCATTCGTAAGAGACACCAGAGTTTTTACATGGAAACCCCTAAAAAAGAAAAAAAAATACTATGGGGCCTTGCCCAATTTGAATGAATCTACCATTATTTGCAGTCGATTACAAATGATGCCCTTTATTAGAGGGAAGGCCTTGGCTTGATATAACAAATATAAATTATATAAAATACATTACATGGTAGAAATTGGAAGAATCAATATTAATATGTTTATTTAGCCGGTAGGACCATAGTCGGCGGTGATAGAGGTTGGGAAGACTATAGTCTAGTGACGGTGGTTAGGAGGACCATTGTCTAGCGAGGGAGGTCAAAAGGACCATAGTCGGCAGGATACAGGGGTCAAAAAGACCATTGCCTAGCGATTGTGGTCAGAAGGATCGTAGTAGGCACCAGAGGTCAGAAATACTATTGTTGGTATGAGACAAGGTTCAAAAAGGTCGATGTTTGGTGATGGAGGTTGGAAGGACCGTAGAAAGCGACGGAGGTTAGAAGGACCATAGTCTCTAGGAAACAGGAGTCAAAAAGAATTTTGTGTGGCAATGGCGGCTAAAAGGACCGTAGTAGGTGATAGAGGTTAGAAGAATCATAGTCGGATGGATACAAGTGTCAGAAAGACTGTATTCATAAGGTGGTGGTCCGATGAAAGTCTAGGCATCAAGTAGTGGTCCGGTGGAACTCTGGGCACCAATTGGTGGTCGGGTTGAACTCCGAATGTAAGGTGGCGGTATGGTGAAACTCCAGCCTCTAGTGGTTGTCCAGCGTAACTTTGGCTGTCATGTGGTAATCTGATGGAATACGAGTGTTAGGTGGTGGTCTTGTGGAACTTCAGGCATCAGGTGGTGGCATGGAACAACTTCGGGCATCAGGTGATGGTCCGGTGGAACTTCAAGCACAGGTGGTGGTATGATGGAGCACCGGCATCAGGTGGTGGTTTAGCGGAACTCCGAGCGTCAAGTGGTGGTTTGACAAAACTCAAGATGTCAGTTAGAGGTCTAGTGGAACTCCGAGAGTCAGGTGGTGGTCCAGTGAAACTCTGGATGGTGGTCAAGGAGGAGCGAAGAGGCAAGAGTGATCTCTGATCACTCTCTTGATCTCTTGCTTGAGGCCCCCGTTCAGGAGGAAGGAGGGGTTTATTTATAGATTTTGTAGAGTGGCATGACCCATAATTAGGAGGAAGGTCAAGGGTAAAAGGGGAGTGGTTTGGATGGATGGCCGATGTTGAATCCCTTGATCGTGGACCATTCGTTATACATTAAAAGATATTAATGTTGTTAGAATTATGTGATCTTGGCCTTATTGGATTCGACTTGTTGAGCTACTCGATTCGTCTATAAACATATCATGTTGTGAAACCATTGGAGAACCAAATTGTTCTTCAAACCTTCCAACAGCACTTTAGGTCCTTAATTTGGACTCATTTTAGCTCAGATTGAGTCGAATTTGGTGTCATTGGTTTTGTATTTCTGAGATGTTTAGTTTGACTAAACGTTTGCTGCAATAAGAGTTCAGATGATCCCAAATTTTGTTTTGGAAGTTTTCGACTTTATTTTTCCTTGAGATTCATGCTCTATTAAGATAATTTTTTGAGAATGTATCAGTTTCCCCCTATTTCGGATGTTGAGGCCCGATAAGTTAAAAAATATGCATTATAACTCCTAGGGAAACTTTTGTCAATTTAAAATTTGGAAAAAATCTAATCTTAGGTGTAGAGGTCCTGAAGTACTTTAAAAGAATCAAAATTGAGACTAGAATGTAGAAAAACGGTCATGAGGACCCCAAAAAACTCTAATTTGGCCTTTTTAGGCAAAAAATTGGGTCCATACACAAATTTTCCCACCTGTTCTGCTAGCTTACCCATCATGTTCCTGACCCGATTATGAGACCTACCTTGGTTATGTATGCAGTCCGTCTAGGCCATGCTCTTTGGCCCGTCCAAGTTTATAATTATGGTTTAATAGTGGAGTAGTGGGTTGGGTTGAGAGAGAATGGTGGGAGTTATGAGCCATTTGTGGGGTAGTGAGAAGGCATCGTTAGTGGAGTAGTGGTAAGATGGTAGTTATGGGCCATTAGTTGGATAGTGGGAATGTGCCATTAGTGGATTAGTGGGAAGGTGCCATTAGTAGAGTAGTGAGACGGTGGGAGTTATGGGGCATTAGTGGAGTTGTGGGAAGGTGCCATTAGTGGAGTAGTGGGAAGGGGGAGTTATGGGCCACTAATGGAGTAATGGGAAGGTGGGGTTCTAATTATAATAAAATTATAATTTTTTTTTTCAACTTCCCCAACTTCTTCCTCCTCTCTATTTTTAGTATAAATACCCCCTTATGGGCATGAAAATATTTTCCACTCCTTATTTTCTCCTCTTCTCCTAAGTATGAGGCATTATACTAGTCCTATTCAAGTGGTATCCCTTATTCATGTTTAAGTCCCCTCACTGAGTAGGAGTCTCCTTCTCGTTTCCTCTTTTCTTTCATTCTTCTTCTAAGGCTGAGGCCTTCCCTTGGTCCTATTCAGGTGGTATCCACAATGCAGGTTTAGGTCCCCTCACTTAATAGGACTCTCCTCCTCCTTCCCTCTTTTCTTCCCTTCTTCTTCTCAGGTAAAGGCTTTCCCCTGAACTTATTTAGGTGGTATCCCCTGACCAAGTTTAGGGCACATCACTGAGTAGGAGTCTCCTCCTCCTTCCCTCTTTTTTCAATTGAGGCATTCCTCTAGTCTTGTATACATAGTATCCCCTATGCAAGGCTAGGGCCCCTCTCTGAGTAAAAGGGACATTTTCTTACTTCTCCCTTCTCTCCTCCTCTGTCCTCTTCCTATACGCGAGGCCTTCCTCTATTTTTAGATAACTAGTATCCATTATCTGACTGTAGGGACCCTCCCTATATAGAGGTCATGACGGGGATCACCATTCTTCGAGAGATCCCACGACCAAGAGAGATTCATAGTTGGTTGGTTATGGAGGTTAGAAGGACTATAGTTAGGTGAAAAGGCCTTGATCAGGAGGAATGTCGAAAGGACCACAATTTAGAAATGGAGGTCAGGGAGGACCATTGTCTGGTAATAGGCGAAAGTCCAACATTGGGAAAAAGTTAGATAAAAGTTTGGCAATGGGTAAAAGTCCAATGATAGATGGAGGTTTAGTGTTGGGTAGAATTTTAATGACAGTCCAATGATGTGCGATAATTCAACGTCGGGTAGAACCTCGATAAAAGTCCAGCGACGGGCAGAAGTTTTATGATAGGTAGAAATTCGGTGTTGGGTAGAAGTCTGAAGAGAGTCCAACGATGGGTGGAAATTCAGCTTTGGATAGAAGTACAGTTAAAATCTAGTGATAAGTAGAGAACTGAAGGAGATAGTTAGAGAGTGTAGTACTATTAATAGTAGTCAAGTGAGCTGTCTCTGATGGCTTGTCACTAATTGAGTAGAGGCCTAATGATGATCAGATTATAATCTTTTTTTGAAAGAGAAGTTATATCATATACTTTAATGTGTAGTAGAGTAGAAATCAATAGAATCCACCAAAGATTCATGACATATTCGAGGTTGTATGTCAAAGCATTGCTCGATGATGTTAACTTATAGAAAATAGGTCAAGAAAAATCCATCAAGGATGTATGAACTATCAAAGGTTGTGTGTTAGAGAATTTCTTGATAATGTTAACCTATATGAAAGGGTTGAGAGATTCTACCAAGAATGTATGACCTATCCAAGATTATATGTCAGAGTGTTGCTCAATGATGTTAACTTATATGAAAGAGATCGAATCGAATCCCCATAGGATTTATTTTGCCTTGATTAGGAGAAGGAGAACATCATATATCTTGAATCAAAGGTGAAGAATAGTCTATCTTTAGACTGTTACTGCTTTTTTGAGATCGATATTAAGAGTAGAAGTCCTAAATGTATGAGATGTGTTAAGATAGGCGGTGAATTGGATATTCAATAACTTCTTTAACGAAAAGAAGAATATTTTTATAACTTGATGCGGAAGTGAATTACATTCACAATAAAAAGATAAATTATCAATTTCACCCAAGCAGTTAAATGCAATAAAAATAAATACGGAAATAAAGTGCAGAAATAATAAATGAAATAACATACCAGATTTATAATGGTTCGGTCAACCTTGGCCTATATCCACTCCTTGGAGACACCCTCTGAGTATTGCACTAAACCTTTAGTGATTCTGCTTTAGCTCCCACAGCTTGGTAGAGAAGCCCTTGCAAAATCACTTCCATCTTCCCTGATGCAGCGAAGGAGCCGGGTCCAATGAAACCAAAGAGATCTTCTTCTGTCCAAAACTTCCCTCAAGATGAACCTTAAATTTGATGGCACTAAGCAGCAACTGTGTTAAATTCCCTCCACACTCCCTTGACACCCCCTCCAAGGATCTTCTCCCTCTCAAACTCCACCATTTTCTCTCTCCCTTTCAAGTTATCTCTTCAAATTTTCTCTAAAAGAATGAAGACACAATAGTTGCTAAAGACTCTCATAAAGACTTATGAGAAACCTTAAATAGAGGGTTCAATAAACTTTAAAAAAAATCAATTCAACCATCAAAGATCGTACAATATGATCTTAGGATCGTCTAGTATGATATGCAAAATTTGACCTGTTAATATTATACAATCACCAGTAAGTACCGTATAAATAGTTCAATTTATCTGTTTGTACTGTATGATTTCTAGTTAGTATTGTATGAATATTTCAATCAAAATGCAGCTCATCTAAGACAAAACATAGGATGATCAAAATGGTATCTTTTTATCATATATTATGATCTAGTTTGTTTAGTACAATTAAAATATCCAAATGGACCTGATTTGATTGATTAATCACAGGATTAAATTAGGCAATATTTTAAACATCATACAGTATGATCAGGTTCATGCATTACAACTAAAATAACTTTTCAAATTCAAATTTTTGCCTAATTTATGGATGTCAGTCTTTCTAATTATAACAGATCATCAAATATGATGTGATGTTCATACTGTACGATTAGTTATATTTCTAAAATATTTTTCTCAGGAAAATAAAATATTTTAATTAATCTCTATAATATCATATCATATAGTATGATCCATATCATATAGTATAATATATAGAAAATTTAAAATATTTAAAATCATTTTTGCTCCCCTGTGTGTGTGCACGGTCACCAAGGTAACATACATAATTATATAACTTGAGCAAAGAAATTAAAAAATATATATTTAAAATTACATACTCATTTAAAATAACCTATTATACCTAATCTTGAGCCCTGAACCTTCAAAGAACATTGAATGGTGTACCTAAAATATTAGTCAACATATAAAAAAAAATGTATACTACAAATACTAGGAGAAATGAAGAAGTAAATAATAATATTTATTATCATCAAAATCATAAACTCGAAAACCTAAGTTGCAATAATCTCCTACTTTTTTATGATGATAAATAATATTTGTTGAATTTATAAATTAAAGATATTTTCTCCTAAACTCCCCCTCACAAAAAGAATTACATTAAAAATGGGGGAAATATTTTTTATAAAAGCTAAATAATAGAAAACTTTTAAAAAATAAAAAATAAATACAATAAAAGACAATATATTCTCTCCCTTTGATATTATAAAAAATAAGAGATAAAATAACACATAAAATCAAAATACATATAGAAGAAATTAATAACTTAATAAAGAAACAACAAACATGAAATTAATCTTAAAATATAATAAAAACTAAACACACAAAATAGATAAACAAGTATATAAAACACATAGAAAAAACACACAAATAAACCTTAACATACTTATACATCATTGTCTTGCTTATGTTCTGATGATTCAGAAGCTAGGTCTGCCCAAGAGATTTTTTACTTTTTATCTTTTCCCCATATTACAATCGACTTTTTTTTAACTCTTTTCCCATTTTTATCTTTGTTCCACTTTTGTTGATGCTTATGTTTGTATTTCAATAGGCTTTCAAATTTGTTTGTTATCAATGTTATCTCCTTACTCCCATCATCTACTAAGCCACATTCATTTGTGTCTTTGGCTTTTAACACTATAGTCTCTTCATAACCTGCATTCAAAGGTCTTTGACTCACACTTTGCTCGTAGGAAATGAGTTAGCCTTTTAGATTATATATAAAATAATCATTTAAATCTTTTGATTCATATATAACTGATGCCAGGATGTTGACACAAATGACCTTTTGAGGTTGGAGCAAAAATTTCCCCCAATCGGGAACCAAGTTCCCACAAATGGCGCCAAACTACTGCGTCCTAAAATATTCATGGTGGTTGAGAAACATAAAATTTAATGTTTTTGGTTTGTACTAAGATCTAGCACACAATCAGATAAAAAAGAGAGTGTAGCGTTCATAAGATACATAAGAGTTTTATATGGAAACCTCTAAAAATAAGGAAAAACCATGGGGCCTTGCTCAATTTAAATGAATCCACCATTATTTGCAGTCAATTATAAATAATGCCATTTATTGGAGGGAAAGACTTTCCTAGATCTCACAGATATAAATTCTATAGAATGCATTACATGATAGAAATTGGAAGAATTAGTATTGATATGTTCGTTTAGTCGACAGGTAAATAGTTAGCGGGCGATGGAGGTTGGGAAGACCATAGTCTTATGACAGTTATTGGGAGGACCATTATCTAGAGAGGGAGGTCAAACGGACTGTAGTCGATGGGAGACAGGGGTCAAACATATAGTTATTTGGTGATGGTGGTCGGAAGGATTGTAGTAGGCGATAGAGGTCGGAAGGATCACAGTTGGTAGGTGACAAGGATCAGAAAGAACATTATCTGGTGATGGAGGTCAGAAGGACTGTAGTAGGTGATGGAGGTTGGAAGGACTGTAGTCCATGGGAGACAAGGATCAGAAAGACTATTGTCTGGTGATGGCGGTCAAAAGGACTATTGTTGACCATGATATTTATTCAAGTGCCCTCGAGCATCTTTGATCAAATTAATTAGACCTTATCGAGCCTAATTTGAACTTGAGATGACTCAAATCGAGTTGAATTACATTCAAAAAAATTTAATTAACCTTGATCCATATATTTTAATTGTGCTAACTTCAATTTGAATCGAGTCATCAAAAATTTTGGTTCGATTTTGTTTATTTTGGTTGAGTGGAGTAAAACCTAAATTGAGTCAAGTCAGGTTTTGTTTGGATCTAGTTTTAGCCTTATGAGCCCCACTTAATTCCCATTAGAGTTTATTTGACTTTATAAATAATTTGAATTTCATTCATAAATCAGAAAATGAAACTAAAATTCTTGATTTACCTTGAAACCTGAGATCTGCCACAGTTGGGCTCTCCATTTATGTGGCCTCCTATTTTGATACATGCCTTGGTATCCTTTCATGGAGACTTAGGTGGGATGATGTAAATTTAATGTTTAGGAGTGGCAATAGTCTTCATGGAGGTGCTATTCAAGGCATGGAGATCCAATTTTCTTCAGATTTGTGAACCCCAGATGGACGGACGCTTAGCTCTCAACTTCCTCTCTTATTCATAGAAGCCCAGAGGATTCCCGCTCCAGCTCTCTCATTTTGCACATCTCCCCCATCTCCCACCATCTCTCCCTGGTGTGTTCACAAACGCTAGGAGCTAAAGCCCAACGCAAGTCCAAGCCTCTCCCTCTCTCAGTTTTGCTCACTAGTTTGTAAAAGCTAGGTGACAAACTGCTCCTCCCTCTTTCCTATTCATGGATCTTAGGAGAAGTTTGAAGTCCCCTTCGATCTCTATCTAAGTTCCAGGGTACCATCGACCTGCCCTAGTTAGAGTTTGCTAGCGAGTTCACACCCCTTCATCGCTGAGCCAGCTTCATTATAGGAGCTGAAACCCCTCCGATATCCCCTTTTTCTTATTTACGAGCTTTAATATTGACCCCCATACCCCCATCACCCCTTACATGCAAGAACTAATTCGGCTCCAGCCCTAGTCACCGGCTCTTTCCACTTCTCTTTGCAAGGTGAGTATTCTCCCCTTCTTTCTTCTTCTCCTTCTTCTTAACCTTCTTCTTCTACCTAAGTTACCCTCGATTCTCTTCATTCTAACACAAAGTTTTATGGATGATTTAATTGACAACTAGTTACATCTATGTGAAGTTTATTTTGGCTAGAATTGAGAATGTGGATAGAACATTTTTGTGTACTTTCCACTACATCTCTAGCCTTCTTGTTCCTAGTGAATGTATTTGCTCTCTAAGTAACATTTCATGATAGCTTTTGGTCATCGTAGTTGATTTTCTCTGATTTGTTGACTTATAGATCTCTTTAATGTGTTGATGGACAATTGATATGTGGTTAATTCATGTCTTTTGGTGTAAAGTTGTGGATGTGAAATGGTGGGAGATCATGAGAAATCATGTTGTTTATTGTCAAGATATGTGTGCAAAATAGTTATAAGAATGCCTATTAAGAATAAATACATGTTTAAATGAAAATGATGATGGGTAGTTAGTGTATTTGTATTTCTTTTGTATATGCCTTGAAAATTTAAGAAATTTCCATGACAATAAAAAAAAAAAAAGGATTTGCTCATTCTTATCATTAATGATGGCTGGTGATTCTTCCTATATGCACATTGAGTGATTTCCCTAACTTCTCTCACATAGGCATATGTATCTTTTGTTCATGATTGCATTCATCCGTTTGATGCTATGTGGATATTTGGTTGTCAATATGTTTGGAGAAGTTTGAACTCATGAGTATGTTTCAATGTTATATGTATGATTAGACATGACGATTTAAGCACTTTAGTTTGAGGCTATATCATGTTATTACAAGTGGATTTTATTCTGTTAGCATTTAAAGTAACACATGTTGATAGATTTTAGTATTTTTATTGAGTTTGTGTTGAAGAATTGAGCAATACTTTTCTCTTGTTTCCCTACAAGTAAATATTTGTCGCAAAATGAAAGTGATTGGAAGAAGTATCATGAGTCATTTTATGTTAGAAAGTTTTATGGTTGGTTTTGCATTGGGAAGTCTTATGAGTTATTTGACATTGGAGAGTCTCATGAGTTCCTACATTGTTGAAATCTTTACGAAAAGCTTTGTGAGTTGTTTTATGTTGAAAAGTTTTATGAAATGCTTTATGAGAGAGGGTTTCATGGGTTATATTTATTGGAAAAGCTTTGTGAATTGTTTTAGCTCGATAAATTCTTCTATATGCTTTGTGAATGTTTTATAACAGAAAGCCTTATGAAACCATCTTGTTAGAAGATTTTTATGGATATATCCCACATCAAAAATGTTTGTTTTACGTTGGAAGAAGCTATAATGGATTTTGTATGGGGAGGTTTTCTGAGTTTCTTTTGATTGAAGGTTCTATGAGTTGTTTGGGGGATTGAGTGTTTTATGAATGGCTTTGCGTTCGGGAAGCTTCAAGTTGGAAGTCTCTTTAAGTCTCCTTAAAGTAAAATAAACCTTCATGGATGAATCTTCTTTTTCTTATTCGCATTTGGTTCCAAAGATAGGTTAAAAAAAAGTGGGTTGAAAGTGTGTTTGGATTTAGAGTGGAAGAACTTGTTTAGGTTTTGGTTTTGGGACTTGTTTCTTCTTTGCTATTTTAAGTTTTTAGTGGAAAGTATGTGGCCATCCATGCTATATTAGTGAGCTTTCATATGCTACATGTATAATTTTTGTTAGACATTCTACAATCTCAAAGTTTTATGTTTTTTGTTAATAAACCTTTAAAAAATTTGTATGTAGTTTCCTCTTATATACCATAATACTACACTTTTGAATATTCAATGTATGATTATAATAGAAAATTTGCACGTCATGTTGATAAACTTTACATGCTTCATATGTAGCGTTATGCAATGTCTTGGGTTCTTAATTTCTTTATGTGATTCACGTATAGTTTGTCTTATACTCTATGTTAAGAAACCTTTCACATTACTTTATGTTTTAACAAATTATGCATGTGTTTGGTGGATATGAATATCGAATTGCTTACTAGTTAAATTGTTATTTATTTGCATTTCTTTTCAAATAGCCTCTACGCTAACCCCTTGTTTCTTTATTTCCATTATTTGTGAGGTACCTATCATTTTGCGCGGTCAGTCATTGGTGGGTTATTAGCTTGGAGCTTTTAAGTAGGCATGCTTGGGTTAGGTATATCTTGATAGTCCTATAGAGACCTCCAAATTCATACCGAATAGAAAACACTTTAGCACACACTTTACGGACTGATCTTTTACTTTCCCACCCGAGCATACTTATTATGATATTTAGTTAGTCGGCTAGGTTAGTTCACTAACAAAGTTTTGACCTTGCAGGCCAAAGCCTGCCCCCATGTCATGAAACCTAGAGACCCTTAAGTTCATTTTAGGCCTGTAGTGTAGGCCACCTACTTGTGTCATATACATCATTTTTCCCACACAAAGTGGGCACTGCTAGGATGATTTTCTTCAATTTTTAAAATATTTAAATAACTATAAAAAATACTTCTTAATGATTTTGAGCCTCCAAATATACTTTCACAAGCATGAGAAGAAAAATGTATAAAAATGAAATAAAATATGAGCTCTAGTATGTTAGATAGTTTCTTTTATTATTTTTATGATTATGATGTCTTTTGTTTATTAGCATGTTTGCTATTGTTCGAACCTAATGTAGAAACTATGTTATAATGTTCATTTTCTCCAAACAACATAATGAATTTGCAAATTTTATAGAACCAATTAATAAAAATATATGATTTACAAACATTTAATCTCTCTTAAAATTTGTAAGGAACCAATCTTAATATTAATCACCCCTAAAAAATCACTAAACAACAAACATAAAACTTAACAACAAAATGATTACCTGGTAACCCGAACCTACGAGGCTATTAACTTAGCCCCAAGGAGGGTGAAATAAACCTCATGGCCCTAGTTTAACAAGGGTAATTATTTCTTAACTTAAGCAAGTAGTAATAAATCATAAACAAACTAAATCTTACAACCTATATCCTAATTATTCAAAAATATAAGCACTGCATATCAAACCTAAATATTAAGTATTAAAAGTGGCTAATAAAATGTAACAAACATGCAAATCCCTAATCAAATTCATGAACCTATACAACTATTAAAATCCTTTAATTAACCTACAATCTCTAAAAGTCTTCTAACCAACATACAACTTTAAAGTCATTAACTAATCAAGTGGAATCAAAAAATTATATAAAACACACCTCTCATAAACCCCTAACTTAATCATATATAATAACCTACATTAATTAAGGTGAAACTAAATTAAAATTAATAAAAACCTATTAACCAACTCTTTCATGTTTAATAAAACATTAAGACATTAATATTTGAACTTTAACTAAAGTCTCTTAATTACAAGCAAACCAAAAGTGAACATATTGGAGGAGGAAATGAAATTCAAGTTATACCTTAGTACCATAACCTATATAGAATTTATATTCACATTTATACATTCTATCTTAATATATATGAGGTATATAGGATGGACTACCTTGAGATACGAGACTAAGTATTCCTCAAGCCCACTATGACAACACCAGGTACCTCATAAATTAAGGGGAAATAATGCAAAGGTCTATATAAATTGTCCCCTCTTTAAAAATTTAAAGCCACCTTTAGGGACCTAAACTAATTACCTTAACCACTCAACTATTACACCTTAAGTCAAGTAGAACCTATACTCCTCTATAGGTAGTGTGTCATTCTATTCTTATGTCAACTTTTAAAAATGAATTTACCCTAGACATAGGAAGCCTAAAAATTTATTTTTATGGTAGGTAGTAGGCCCATCTTAGTGGTGTCACCTAATAGTCATTCCATGAGTTTTAGATTATTACCATGGGAATGACTAACTAACCCTTGTCACCTTTTAAAATCATTTCAGCCTTGATTAAGGGTAGGATTGAGAATGGATCATTTGCCACTCAATTTTTATAATCTTAGTATAGGTTAGGGCCTAAGTATTTAGGCTCTTAATAATTTAATAAATAAAATTTTCGTCCTAAAATTAAGCTTTAATCAATTCATCCTAAATAGCTAAGTATTTAAAGATAAACTTGATGGTTAATAAATATAATAATAAGAACTTGATCTTATAACTCAAATCACTCACCTAATTTGGGTAGTTAGGTGCATCTTCTTTACACACACTTAGGTGCTTGATAGTGTTGCAAATATGGATTTAAGGAATATAATTTTGATGATAGCAAATATTTCTGACATTCATGTTTCCTTACTACTGTTACTACTGCACATCTATTTTGATTGCCCTACCTACGAATAATTTAGGTCCACGAGGTCAATTGTAATTTAACCCAACTCAAGATTGGGTAGATTAGGATTGAGTTAGTCTATAATTATAATTTTAATAATTTTTATCTTTTCTTGAGTCAAATGTAATATGGTGGATCCTGATGCTAAGTAACATTACACACACACACCCAGGAGGTGAATTTATATAAGTTTAAGGGTTTCTCTAATTTTTAGCACATCATATATGATAATCAAAAATCACACTGGATGATCAGTTAATAATAAAAACCCTAATTAGGGCTCCTGTGTTAAGAAAGATGAATTAAGCAAAACATCCTAGACAATATTAACATCATCCTGGATGATAGGCTCAAATCAGAAAGACTCAGCCACCAAACTCTTTTAGGTATGGTATTATTTTTAGAAATTATACATAACCATATCATATTATCTTGGAAAATTCATTACAATCATGCCTAAATTAGTTTGGTGATTAAGAAAAGCAATTAAGATTATATTGATCGATCATATTATTCTGGATGAATGTAGGATCATCTTGGACGATCAGTTAGAAAAACCTTAAACTACTCTTAAATCAGCTGGATAATAAAAACTATTTACTGGATGATTAATTATAATTTTTCATCATCCAGATGTTTCTAATAGATGACTAGAACTATATGTTGGATTATAATCACTGATTTTGAACTAATCATACAGCACGATCTAGAAATCATCCTGGATGATCAATTATGTTTCTTCATTGTCCAACATGGATCTCCTAGATGACCAGAACAGTGTTGGATGATATATATGATTTTGAACTAATTATACAGGATTATGTTCGCATCATCCTTGATGATAAAAAAAACATTATGTTCTAATTATTCAGTACACCCAGATCATCCTGACAGAAGAGCTAAAATACACTGATTGTATAGGACGATCTGTCAATCATCCTAGATGATCTTTGATAGCAAGTTACAAATTAGGGTAATTTTAAATCCCTTCTTTATAAGATCTCTTAATTATTATTGAGAGAATTATTTGATGAGAGAATTATTTGATGCTTTCCTTACTTGAGAGAGCTTAGAGAAGGAGATAGAAAGTTTGGGAGAGAGAGAGAGAGAGAGAGAGAGAGAGAGAGAGAGAGAGAGAGAGAGAGAGAGAATCTTATGAGGGGGAGTTTATGAGGTGTTAATAAAGGTTTCTCCAAACAAGGATTTGAGTCATCTTCTCTATTCATCATCTTTGGCTCCTTGGTGGCTATAGGAAGGTCTTCTTCAATAATTGATCAAGGTTCTCTGCTTATTTTAGGAGGAAGAAAAAAGTGTTCAGGTTCTCTGCCTCATCAAGGTTGGTGTAATGGAGTTTGTAAAGGCTTCTCTTTCTTGCTATAGGAGAAAAATGAGATTCACTATATTTTAGTGTAATACTTGGAGGAGAGGCTCGAGGGAGTGGATGTAGGTCAAGTTGTCCGAATCATTATAAAATCCGATGTGTTCTTTCTATAATATTCTTGCACTTTATTTTTCCATATAATAATTTATATGGTTGATTTTGTTTGTTTTAACATATTAAAAAAGGTTTCAAAAATGTTTTTACTTTATATTTAAGAATTTTTTAAAACTATCAATTCACCCCCCCCCCCCCCCCCCCCCCCCCCTCTTGGTTAGCCTCGGGCTAGCTCTTAAGGGCTTAATAACCCTAACAAACTTTCAAGTGGTATTAAAGTGGGATTCATAAAATTTAGTTTTTGAAAACTTTTGAATTATGATCAATAGCTAACTTTGGTAATCAAAATTTTGCATGGGTATTCCATTACTCGACCACTATTATTCAAAAATATACCTTTTGATTTCTGGAAAACTCGCATATCTATATTTTTATAATTTGTAGATTATCGCATGTGGATGCTTGTTAAAGAAGGTTATTCTACACCATCACGTGAAATAAATGGAATTAAAATTGAACTTCCTTTTACTGAATATACTTTTGATGATAGGGATTTAACACAACTTAATGCAAAATGTTTAAACTTCTATTTTTGTGCACTAAAATTTGAAGATTACATGTATGTCTTAACTTGTGCTACTGGTAAAGAATTATGAGATATATTATGTATTATTTATGAAGGTACAAGTGAAGTTAAGTAATCTAGGTTGAATATTTTGCATCATGACTATGAACTCTTTCACATGAAATCTAGTGAATTAATATCTAAAATGTATAGTAGGTTTACATAATTTGTCATCCCTGCATGTCTTAGGAAGAGAGCTAACTAACTATGAGAAAGTTAACAAAATTTTGAGATGCTAGCCTTCTGCCATTATTGCTAAGATTACTGATATAACTGAATCCATGGATTTAAATGTTTATTCAATTGATAACTTACTTGAATCACTAATTTCTTACGAGCAAAGAGTGAACCAAAGGAAGCTTAATGCTGATGAGAAAAGGAAGAAAACTATAGCCTTGAAGGCTAATGATATGGATACTGATTCATCTAGTATTGAAAGTGATGACGTTGCCTTAATTACGAGGCAATTCAAAAGCTTTTTGAGAAAGAAACTAAAACACCATTAGAAGTGGAAGAAAGGTAAGAGTAGTAAGAATTCTAAAGTTTCTTCTGATGTGATTTTTTTTTAAATATAGGAAGCTTAGACATATAAAAGCTGACTGACCTACACTTAAGGCTTACCCAAGCAAAGATAAGGGTGAGGAGAAACCCAAGTTCAGAAAGGACAATAAACTAATCTAAAGACTTTCTAAGCAGATTCTGTATCTGACTCCTCTGAGACGGAAGCTAAAGAGGAGACAATAAATTTGTGTTTGATGATAGATGAACATCTTGGTCATTTTAACTGAGAAGAGGTATGCAAATAAACATATAATCAATTGCTTGATATTTCTGAGAAAATTCATTCATCTTATAAAAAGCTTAAAAAATTGCATGCTAGCCTAAAACTTAAATTTCCAAACTTACAAAAAAGAGTGATATTTTATTTAAAGATTACTCTTTACTTGATAGCAATCACATGACATTACCTAATGAATTTGATGAGTTAAATAAAAAGCATTATGATTTAATTATTGAGCAGGATTCATTGAAAGTATTACATGTCAAACTAAAAACTGCATATATGGATTTAGAAACTCTTGTAACTAATTTAGATAGTTAGAAGCATGCTTTAAAAATAGAAATTTCAATTCTTGAAAATTTAAACAAGTTTTTAGAATCTCAATTGAATGCTTTCAAAAAAAAAAAAAAAAATACCTCTCACAATGCTTGAGTTTCATAATCCATCTAATCAGGTTGTATCATTCATTCCTAGGAAGAGGCACTATAAACCAAGTAGACTAGTAAACCCTTTTCATGGTGTTAGATGTTTTTCATGTGGCATTCTAGGCCATTTCTCACACACTTGCACTGTTCATCATAGTACATATTAGGTGTGGAGATCCAAATTATATGATTCACAACATAACACACATTTATTATATTCATCTTTCCATAAAAAGTGAGCCATACTTATTTGGGTTCCTAAATCTAATGTTTGATGATTTTATAGGTGTGCTCTCATATAAGACCTCATGAGAGTATGTGATACCTAGACAGCGGATGCTTAAGCTATATGACTGGAGATGATAATCAATTCATTTCATTATAGGCCAGGGATGGAGCCAAGGTCACTCTTAGAGAAAAAACCACCATGAAAGTGGTGGGCATGTACAATTAGAAACTCCATAAATCTTTTGATTGAACATGTTTTAATTATTGATGGCTTAAAACACAGCTTGCTCAACATCAGTCAACTTTACGATAAAGGCTTTATCATAAAATTTTTGTCAAATACATGCATCATGATCTTGAATAACAATATTATTTTATAGGGAAAAAGGATCAATAATATTTACATGCTTGATTTAAATAATAATAATATTGAATGTGTTGCATCTTTTTTAAAAAAAAACTATTATTGATGAGTCTTGATTGTGACATAGGAGGTTATATCATGCTAGCATGAAAATACTTAGAAAAATAACCCAAAAGAACTTAATAAGAGGAATTCCTAAGCTTAGGTTCACTAAGGACCACCTCTGTGAAGCCTATCAAATAGGAAAATAAGTTAAATCCTCTTTCCATTTCATTAAGGACATTAGTACGTCTAAACCTTTAGAAGACCTTTATATAGATTTATTTGGACCCATTAGCATTGCCAACTTAGGAGGAAAAGTCTTTGGATTTGTAATAGTGGATGATTACTTGAGATTACTTAGATTACATTTTTGTCACATAAAAGTGAATTATTCGATGAATTTAAATCATTCTCCACTTAGATTTAGAAAAAACCTAGGATGTGAAATCTTGACCATTTATACTGATCATGGTGGAGAGTTTGAGAATATGAGATTTTAAACTTTTTGTGAGGAACAAGGGATTAGTCATAACTTCTCAACTCCTAGGACCACTTAGTAGAACAGGTTAACTAAAAGGAAAAATAGGACCTTAGTAGAAGCTGCTAGAGCTATACTCACTAAGTATTCACTTCCAAAATATTTTTAGGCTAAAGCAATAAATACAGCTTGTTATGTGTTGAATAGGGTAAATGTTAGATCCAAACTGAATAAGACATCTTATGAGATCATTAAGGGTAGGACACCCAACCTCTCTCACCTCCATGACTTTAGTTGTAAGGTTTTCATTCTAAATAATGAGAAATCGCTCTTAGGAAAGTTTAACCAAAAGTATGATGAAGGAATGTTCTTGGGCTATTCAAGTGTATAGAAATCCTTTAGAGTATTTAATAAGAGGACTTTAGTGGTGGAGGAGACTACTCATATAGTGTTTGATGATTTAATTCTAAGAAATCTAGAGTTGAGGAAGAAGGTGAGATTACCCAAGGAGTAGAAAATACAAATCTGGAGGAAAGGATAGAACCTCAAAACACTGATGAAGTAGGTGAGATTACCCAAGGAGTAGAATCTATAAATCTTGAGGAAAGGGTAGAACCTCGAAACACTTTGCCTAGAGATTGGTGGTATTATTTGAGTCATCCTAAAGAACTAATCTTACGAGACCCTTCTGAAGGTGTTAGAACTAGGTGTGGCTTAAAAAAAAAGTTAACCACTCTACCTTAATCTCAATGATTGAACCCACCAACATCAATCAAGCCCTTTTTGATGAATTCTAGATCTTAGCCATGCAAGAGGAATTAAACTAATTTATTATGAATGATATTTGTGAGCTTCTAGAAAGACTGAAGAGCCAAAGTATAATAGGAACCAAATGGGTTATTAAGAATAAAATAAATGATTTTGATGTAGTGGTTAAGAATAAGGCAAGATTGGTAGATAAGAGGTATAATCAAATAGAATGGATTGATTTTGAGGAGACTTTTATCTCTGTAGCTAGATTGGAAGTAATTAAAGTTCTACTAGCATTTGTGTGTTATAATTGATTTAAGCTTTTTTAAATGGATATCAAGAGTGTCTTTTTAAATTGGGTAATAAAAGAAGCTGTGTTTGTAGAGCAACCCCCAGGTTTTGAGAATTCTCAATTTCCAAATCATTTTTTAAAATTAAAAAAGACTTTATATGGATTAAAATAGGCACCTAGGGCATGGTATGAGAGGCTTATTATATTCCTGCTAGAAAGGGAGTTTATTAAGGGGAGCATAGACACCATCATTTTTCTAAGGAAAGTAAGAGATGAGTCACTCATTATTCAGATTTATATTGATGATATACTTTTTAGATCTTCTAATGAAAAGTTATGTGATGATTTTTCTAAAACAATGAGTAAGGAATTTGAGATGAGTATGATAGGAGAATTATCCTACTTTTTGGAGTTTAGTATAAGACAAATAAATGATGGAATCTTTCTTATTCAATCAAAGTATATTAAGGACATCTTGAAGAAATATGAAATGGATAAAGCCAAGCCAATAAACACTCCCATGAGCTCTAGTGACAATTAGATAAAGACTGAAATAGAAAATCGGTTGATCAAAAGAAATACATAAGAAAAATTGGATTGCTTCTTTACTTGACAGCTACTAGACCTAATAGAATGTTTAGTGTTTGTCTTTGTGATAGATTTCAAGCTTATCCAAAGGAATCCCACCTGACTACAGTTAAGAAAACCCTTAGGCATCTCTTAGGAACCAAAAACTTAGGAATATGGTATACAAGACACAACACTTCTTTTGAGATTATAGGATATTCTGATTCAGACTTTACAGGAGTAGGGTTGATAGAAAGAGTACCTTTGGAATGTGTTAATTCATAGAACAATCCTTAGTCTCTTGGTCCAGTAGGAAACTAAACTCAATTGTACTTTCTACTACTAAAGCTAATACATAGCCTTGAAAGGTATGTGGTCCAATTCCTTTGGTTAAAGAAATAGATTATGGATTTATGATTACTTGTAAGCACAACATCAATTCTATGTGATAACACTAGTGTCATCTATATTTTTAAAAATTCTATTCAACACTCTAGAACCAAACATATTGATATAATGCATCACTTTATAAGCGACCATATTACTAAAGGAGATATTAAGTTACACCATGTAACAATTGAAAACTAACTAGCTGACCTTTTTACTAAACCACTGTCATTTAAAACTTTCAGGATCTTAAGAACCAGATTAGGTGTCATAAACATAAATGTGTGAACTTGATGATTTCTAAACTCTGAATTTTTTATTTTTATTATTTACTTGCTTATTTTATTTATTTTTATGCTCTTATTTTCTTTTTTATTTAGTGTTTTATTATTATATTTTTTACTTATGTTTTGTCTTATTAATCACTGTTGGAATGACACATTTTTCCATTTTTTTATTTTTTAAAAATTTCTAATCATTGATTAACATCCCTAAATCAGTTAAAGAGAGAAACACCATTGATTGTTTCCCTTCATCTAACTCTTTTTAGCGATTTTTTTTTTTCTAAACAAAAGTTTATCTCAAATTAATAACTGGACTTTGCAATTGAGAACTTTTATATATTCTTATAGTAATCTATATCATATAAATAATATTCAAAGACATTAAATCACTTTCATGCTTTCTTGATCATGTTATTATATTTATCATATGAATATGATTCTACTTTATAGTTTACTCCTCCTTATATTAGGGAGTGAGTTTTTCTTTTCTACTATTTGGAAGATATTCTCACAACTGAGAATATTTAAATGTTTCAAAAGAGAGCTAGCTTGCAAAAAAGATAAGAGGCATAAAAAAAGCCCAAAAAGAAAACCTTAAAAGATGTGCAATGATCATCACAAAAATTGAAAGATACACAAAGTGTATCAAAAATCAAAAGTGGCTCAAAATGGGTCAACCAATTGATATGAGGTACAAAATAAGTCAACAATAAAATATGCTTTCTTCTCTTTCAAACCTTTAAATATTAGAAGAATTTATATGTCACTTGATTTCTTCAATCACTTGATTTTTTAAACTCTTGATTTTTTTTGATACATTACTCTATCAGATATATTTTTTGGAATGAAGTTTTGAACAGATCGCCTTCTTATCCAATTTTTTTCTTGAGTTAGATCTTTGTTTTCAAAAGATAGTTTGCCTTGTAAAAAGTTAGATTAAGAGGATCAGTTGTTCAACTATTTTTTGAACTTCGACGATGTTAATTCATTTCTTATAAATTTTTAATTCAATCACATGAAAAATTTATCATATTCTTGCATTCATAAAAAAAAACTTTATTTTTTCATTCTTTTTTTATCCTTTTTACCATCTTTTTATTATTTTATGTTTAATTTTTACTTATTTTTTATGTTTTGGGGCCTCTTCTTATCAACTCCTTTCATCATAATTTTTTTTTATTTTTTATGATGTTTTTTGTGTGGTTTTGTACCTATTTTTGTACTTTGTTTTGTTTTATGTTTATTTTTTTGTTTCCACCTTTGTTTGATATCAAAAGAGGGAGTACTGATTATTATTAGTGTTATTATTGTATCATTTAGTTTTTGTACTATTTTTGTTATATCACTTGCTTATTTTAGTAAAATATGCATTGCTTTATTTATAATGTTCTCTTTTATATTATGTTCCATTTTTATTAATCTGCTTGATTTGAATTTCCTAATAAATATTTGTCATCATTAAAAAAGGGGGATATTGTTATAAATCTCAATTTAAGGATTATAATTTTGATGATAGCAAACTTTCTTGGCATTCCAATTTCCTTACTGTTATTACTACTGCACATCTATTTTGGTTGTCCTACCTACTAACTTTTCAGGTTCACAAGATCAATTGCAATTCAAGCCAACTCAATATTAGGTAGATTAAGGCTGGGTTAGTTTGTAATTGTAATTCCAACAAGTTTTACCTTTTCTTGAGTCAAATATAATAAGGTAGATCCTGATGCTAAGTAACCTTGCACCCACACACTTAGGGGAAGAAATTCATTAAGTATAAAGGTTTCTCTTTTTTTGATCACATCGTACATGACAATCTAAAATCATCCTAGACAATCAATTAAAAATATAAATCCTAATTAGGGCTCCTATGTTAAGACAACAAAATTAAGAAAATTGTACTGGATGATATTAACATCGTCTTGGACGATAGGCTCAAATAAGAAAGACTCAACCGCCAAACTCTTTTAGGCATGTTGTTATTTTTAGAAATTATACATGATAATATCATATCATCATGTATGATTCATTACACTCATGCCTAAATTAGTCAGGAGATTAAGAAATATAATTAAGGTTATATTGATCGATCATATCATCATAGAAGATTGCAGGATCATCCTGGATGATTAGTTAGAAAAATCTTAAAACTTCTCCTGAATCAGCTGGATGACCAGAACTATCTATTGGATGATCAAGTTTAATTTTTCATTGCCAAGATGTTTCTGTTGGACAACCAAAACTATGTATTGGATGATAATCACTAATTTTGAACTAATCGTACAAGATGATCTAGGAATCGTCATGGACAATCAGTTATGTTTCTTCATCATCCAACATGGATCTCCTAGACGACCAGAACTATGTGCTGGATAATATGTATGATTTTAAACTAATCATAAAGGATGGTGTCCACATCATCCTAGATAATTAGAATAAATAATGCATTCTAATCATCCAGCACACCCTGATCATTCCGGCTGAAAGTTCTGAAATATACTGATCCTACTGAACGATCTCATCCTGGACAATTTTTTATGGAAAGTTACAAATTAGGGAAATTTTTAAGCCCTTCTTTATAAGATCTCTTGATTATTATTGAGAAAATCTTTTCCTGCTTTTCTAACATGATAGAGCTTAGAGAAGGAGAAGAAGAGCTTGGGAGAGAGAGAGAGAGAGAATCTTATGAGGGAGAGTTTGGGAGGAGTTCATAATGGTTTCTCCAAGCAACGATTCAAGTCGTCTTCTCCATTCGTCATCCTTTGTTCCTTTGTTGCTCTAGGAAGGTCTTCTTCAGTAATCGATCAAGGTTCTCTGCTTGCTTCAAGAGGAAGTAAAAGGATTTCGATTTCTCTGCCTCACCAGGGTCAGTGAAAAGGAGTTTATAAATGTTTCTCCATCTTAATGTGGAAGTGAAAGGAGAGTCACTGTATTTTAGTGCAATATTTGGAGGAGAGGCTCTAGGGAGTTGACGTAGGTCAAGTTGATCGAACCACTATAAAATTTAGTGTGTTCTTTTTGTGTTTTTCCTGCACTTTATTTTTTTACATATTAATTTCTATGGTTGATTGCATTTATTTTAAAATAATTGAAAAGATTTCAAAAAGGTTTTTACTTTATATTTAAGAATTTCTTAAAACAATAAATTCACTCTCCCTCTTGGTTATCCTTGGGATAGTTCCTAAGGGCTTAACAATTCTAATAAACTTTTAGATATGATACCTTTTATAGGCATCCTAGGGTAGGGTGTAGCTAAGATATGATTATTTTTAGCTTGGCTTATTTTTTGTTACTTTCTTTTCTTTTTTATTTATGAGTGGTTACTTGCCCTTAAGTGGTTAGATTTTACAGAAATACCTTCTATATGTGGCTATGTTCCTAAAGAGTAATGCAAAAAAAATTATATCATTATAAATGCGCTCTTTAATAGGTACTACGAGGATTACAAAAAAATCCCTTGAGAATATGGCCCTAAGGATTAGGTTCTAGGTGATTTATATGTGATTATTATAATTATGCTAAAATGTATATTTTGTAAGAGCTCAATGTAATTTTATTTTAAATATATAATTTTATTTAAATTATTATAAAAGCTTTTAAATGGGGTATTTTTAATATGTTAGAGATCCAAAGGAAAAAAAACCCTTTATAGGAAATTTCATTACATTTGGATATCCTATTAGACGATGCAACATGAGGGGCTTCAAGGAAAGAAGATGAAGATAAAAATACCTCATTTCTAATACTTGTGTTATTTCATAGGGAAAGAATTTGGGTTGTTGTCGGTGGAGCTCGGTCACCCTTACTTTCAGCACTTTTTGGATTGTATATTAAGTAGCGCTTTTCATAAACTTTAAACATTTTTTATTAATATTATGATGATGTGTTTAATTTATTTGTGCATTAGAACTACATGTTTTTCCTAGCTTTCTTACTTTGTTTTACTTTGGTGTGGCTCAAACGGAGTCTTTACATTAGGTTCTTTAGGATGTTAAATTTTCTATAAAGTTAAAATTTATTTAAGCAATATAAAAAAATGAACATATGATTAAAATCAATCAATTTTTTAAAATTAATGTATGACTCCTTTAAAGGGTCACTTTTTAAAATTATAATGAATAAGCCTTATTCACTTTACAGTGACTATTAGCTAGAGCTGATTGGCCCTACCTACACATGCATAGCATTGAGTTAGCAAATAGATTTTTCCTTTACACCATAAAGGGATAGTTCACTTCATATAAGCATGGTATCATCCATGGTCGGGTTTGATACCTATTTTCTTTTGTGTCTCCTACCACTCTTGCATTTGCATAAGAGTGAACAATATGGATTTGATATGCTATGTGGAGTTTAACTGGTACCCCTTTTTGAGCAGGGTGGTAAATCTAAGTCTCGGCTGCTTAAATCCCTTATGGGATTAAAGTTATAAGTCCCCTCAGGTGTCTTGACTTAGTTAGGTCATGGACGTCTGTACTATATTTATAGTGTACTCCTTGTAGATTTAGGATCAAAGGCTAGTAGTATTAGTATATCATTATATCCCTTATCGGTGGGTAAGTCCTCCATTTTTTGGAAGCTATAAATCCTACATGTTCGTGTCATTTTGATGGTGTCGTTTTCCATATTTCTCTCACGCATGTGGTATGAAGTGATTTCTCTTTCAATTTCCTTTAGTTTGACCGACTGTGTGCTTATGTGAACCGTGTATATTGAAATAATCAATTGAGCCTATCTTCCCTTGAATTAGAAGAGCCTATATTTTTCATTATGCGCTAAACCCTTTGAGAGAATAATATAGAGTCCTTAATAGAGAGTTTTCTTAAGTCAAGTCTTAAGATGTAATTAACCATAGGGGCTTGCACCCTTGGGAAATCGATCCCCACATCAAATAAACCTCATTCGAGCTGATTTATCAAATGGGAGAAATCTCATGACTTTGATCAGGTCATATATATTATTACCTATCGAGGTATGTAAGTGAAAGTCGATATCCTCCATTGTTAATTATATATATGATTTAATTCGCTCTTCCATTGGTCTTCTTGCATTGAGAGTAAAGGCCTACTAACATTTTCCCCTACAGGATAGAGTGATTGTACCCTTTGCATTCAAACCCCATAAAGCAGAATCCTTTCAGAGACCTGCAATTATATTAGGCAATGGAGGTCAGAAGTACCATAGTTGGCAGGATATAAGGGTCAGAAAGATCGTTATCGTAAGGCTGTGGTCCGGTGGAAGTTCGAGTATCAAGTGGTGTTTCGATGAAACTTCGAGCGTCAGGTGGTGGACTAGTAGAAAACCAAATTCAGGTGATATTTAGGGAAACTTCGGGCATCAAGTTGTGGTAGGGTGTACTTTTGGGTGTAAGGTGGTGGTCTAGCGAAACTCCGTCATCATATGGTGGTCCGACGGAACTCCGGGCATCATATGGTGTTCTAGAGAAAGGCAGGCATCATGTTGTGGTCTGGCAGAACACCAACATCAGGTGGTGGTCTGGTAGAACTTCAAATATCAGGTAGTGGTGTGGAGGAACTCCGGGCATCAGGTGGTGGTCCAGCGGAGCACCGGCATCAGGTGGTGGTCTTGTAGAACTCTGGATGTCAGGTGGTGGTCCGGTGGAAATCTGAACAGTGTTTGAGGAGGAGCAAGGAGGCAAGAACGATCTCTAATCTCTCTCTTGCTCTCTTGTTTGGGGCCCCCTTTCAAGAGGAAGGAGGGGTCAATTTATTGGTTTCCTAGAGTGGCATGGCTTGTTAATAGGAGGAAGATCCAGGGTAAATGGGGAGTGGTTTGGATGGACGACCAATGTTGAATTCCTTGATTGTGGACCAGTCGTTAGACAATTGAAGGTCTTAATGATGTCAGAATCTCGTGATCTTAGGCTTGTTGGATTCAACTTGTCAAGCCACTCGATTTGACTATAAGCATATCACTTTGTGAAACTGTTTGATAAACCAAATTGTTCTTCAAACCTTCCAACAAAGCTTCTGGTCCTTGATTTGGACCCATTTTAGCTCGAATTGAGTCAAATTTAGTGTCGTTAGGTTTGTATTTTAGAGATATTTAGTTTGACTATAAGTTTGTTGAAATCAAAGTTTAGATGATCCCAATTTTAATTTTGGAAGTTTCTAACTTGATTTTTCCTTGAGATTCGTGCCCGATTAAGATACTTTTTTGAAGATGTATTAGTTATTAATAATCTATTGTATTAAGAAAATAATGCTTATGGATAACAATAGTTAAATAAATATTTCATGAAAGGTAAATTAATAAGTACTTCTTATATTAGAATATAAAATAATAGATTTTTCTCAAGCCCTTATACCACCCATCAAAAATAAATATCTAAACTTAGACCCTTAACTCTTTATGCTAGCATATTAAAAAATACGCCCTTAAAATTGTTAAATACTTAGCACATAAGAAATTCATAAATTCAAGCCCTTATTAGTCTCAATATAATAGAACTTCCTCAAACATCAGAGCTCAACAAAATCACACATTTCAAAAAGATAGCAGATATAATTGCATTACTATAAAATTCACATATGCGTGTCAATTTTGGGTCACATATCGGGTTCGGGTCGAACCCGAAACTGAGCCGGCACTATTTTGGTCAACCTAAACTCACCCCATTTTTGTAAATCTGTCAGTTTTTCAGACTCAAACATGACCTGCTTCGGATCTAGGTCAACCCAAGACGACCTGAATGACCTGGTACCAACAAAAAATTACTAGTTTTCAAGTCTAAAAATAGGCCAATCTTCACTGTTCATGTAAATCTAGGGTCAATCTCGGGTTGCCGGGTCAAAAATGGGCTTTCAGGTCAATTTCAGGTCAAAGGGTTAACCCAAACTCGACCCAATTTTTAAAATAGATCGAATTGTTGAAACCGAACTAGACCCCCTTTGGGTTCAGGTTGAACCTAATACGAAAATTTCAAGAGGGTTCGAGTTAGGTTTTCAGGTCGTGTCAAATGTTGACACCTCTAAATTCACATAATTTTTTATTAGTAGGAAAAAAATTAAACAACTGAGTAATTTTTATTATTTTAGAATTTTACTAGATTAATAGAGATTATTCAGAATATTATTTTAAAGCTTGAAATATGTCACAATATTATTTTCTAAGGTCAAATTTTTTTAAAAAAAATTAAGAAGAATTAACTTTTGTATTTATAGAGTGGGAATTCTTCAGAAAAATTCTAAGATGTAGAGAGTACTCATATCTATAATATATAGAAAAGTTACACTATGAAAGTTTAATGGATGTGAACTTATCTTTGTTTTACACTACATATTTATAATTTTAATAAAAACCCCATAAATTCCTATATGTTTAAAAATTGGCATAAGTAGAATATAATCTATCTCGAGCTAATTAACTTCCCAAATTGAGTTGAATATTAAAAATAGACTGAAGTATCCAATTTTCTCTCTATAGAATCTCACCCTCACACACTCACTCACTCACTCTCTCTAAAATAACAACTTAGTGGGGGAGGTTTCACTAAAGTCGGAATTAAATGAATTTTGTTACTTTTTATAAAAAAAGGCTTTGTATTGTGGTGCTCAGGGCAGTGATATTAATATGCCGACCCAAATCATTTTAAAATGAGCTAAACCAAAGAGCTTAGCATTCTAGCACTAAAACTCTCCCAAGGGAATTTTTTTAGCTTTTAATTTCATGCACACTTATATTTAAGACCAACAACATAATATATTTCATGCATATACACATTCATAAAACACTAACAAATATATGTTGATAGCGTGCAAAAGTTTTAACATGTTAAACTCCTCAGATTGGGTCAGATTAAGCACAACTACATTATCTTAGTGGGTAATACAATCCTCCCATCATGAGAAAAATATCATTCTTGATCTTTTAAATCTCACAGCAAGAAAATATATTAGAGTACAACTATCTCATCTTAGATTCCTTCTCAGAAATAAGTTCTCTTTTATTTCTCTTCTTTTATTGCATTTTGACCATTAGGATTTATTTATTTCTTATCATTTTAACATCATATCCCAAAATCCTCATATATTATTATTTATAACTCAATTTTTTTATGTATCACAACTTCAACCATATATGCTCGATTTCCAAAATAAGACACCCATTTCATCATAGATGTCATTTATAATACATTATAAATATCAAACATGTGCTTTGACAACAATAATGTACAGGCAGACTATCCAATCATTTCAAATGGTCTAACTCATATTGGACTCGGCTTCCCTTTTTACCGAAATTTATTGATACCTTTTATTGGTTCGATCTTCATATATATGAAATCTTGAACCTAAAATTCCACAACTCAGTATTTTGGATCATAGTACTATGTATATCTATCCTAGATAGATTTTAATCTATCTTCGATCAGATAGATTTTTAGTGGCATCATACTCTAAGGTTAGCCCAATCAAACTCTTTTCTCCCACTCTGTCCAAGATAGTTGGGTTCTACATCTTCTACCATATAGATCTTCATAAAGAGACATGTATATACTTGATTAGAAACTATTATTCTAGAAAACTTTGATTAGGAAATGTGATCCTCCCAACTATCACTAAAGCATAGAATGCAAAGCCTTAGAAGGTATTCCAGAAGTTGGATAGTCCTTCTAGATTATCTATTGGTTTATAGTGTTGCAAATTCAGTTTCATGGACTATGTTTTGATGATTGGCAAACACTCTTGCTTTTCTTCAACTGCCTGTTACTACTGACTTTTCAGGACTCAAAGATCGGACGGAAATCGGAATTAGCTCAAGACCAGGTAGATTAGGATTGAGTCAGTCTGTAATTTTCTTTTTTCTTTCTTGAGTTAATTGTAATTATTTGAAGTGACTGATGTTAAGTAACCCTACACACACACAATTGAGAGATTTAGAGCTTGTGTTTTTACTCACATTGGCCCTAACAATATTTATATCGTCTTGGACGATCGAGTTCAAAACAGAAAATCTAATCATGATTTATTAGTTAAGGCAGCCGTAATTAACTAATCGGCCTGGACGATACATGTATCGGCTAGGACGATATGCTCAATACAGAAAGAAATTACCGCCATGATCAGTTTAGGTATTCTGCATTTTTGGAAATCGACCACATCGTCCTGGACGATCACATCGTCCTGGACAATCGCAATATCGTCCTGGACGAACTTGCGATCATCCTGGATGATCCATTCAAAAACCCTTGGTTGCTCCTGGACGATAAATATCGGCTAGTACAAATTCAGGGCGTTGCGCTGGCCGATTTGGATCGGACAGCTCAAATTCAGGGCGATGCTCTGGACGATTTTCCTCTGATTTGAACTGATCGGCCAGGAAAATCGTGAGATCGTCCGAGAAGATCAAGCAAATTTTCAATCATTCAGTTTACATTCAGGGCGATGCTCTGGCCGATCTTATGAGATTTGTACTGATCGGTCAGGATAATTTCCATATCGTCCTAGATGAAAAAGTCAGCAACTTGCAATTAATGAGCCCCTTTGAAGCTCTTCTATTTAAGAGCTCTTGTTCAACATTTTTTTAAACATCCTTGGCTGCTGTCTTGACCTGAGAAAACCTAAAGGAGAGAGAGAGGGAGGGAGAGAGAAAGAGAGAGGATCTTGTGATGGGGAGGTTGTGAGGGGATTCACAAGGGTTGCTCTAAGCATTGTTCCACTTCTTCTTCCCTAGAGTCTCTTATCCTTGGAAGGGTTGGGAGAGGTAAGTTTCAGCAAGTGATCGAGGTTCTCTGCCTGCTTTAGAAGGAAGCAAAAAGAGTTGGGTTCTCTGGCTTGCCGGGTGTGGCAAAAAGGAGGTGTTTTTGTGAGGGCTTCTTTGCCTAATTGTGAGGGCTAAAGGAGAGTCACGTTGGTAGTGCAATACTCGGAGGGCACCTCTAGGGAGTGGACGTAGGTCGAGTTAACCGAACCACTATAAACCCTTGTGTTCTTATTTTTACTGCTTCCACATTTATTTTCTTCCGCACTTATTTTTGTGGTGATTTGGTTTGTGATAATCGTTCTTTTTTGCTTAAAAAAAATTTTAAATACCAATTCACCCCCCTTCTTGGTTAGCCTTGGGACAGTTCTATAGGGCTTAACATACCTAACTAACTTTCATATATTTAGAAAGATATACTGAAATTTAGTTTTGTACCCAAATCTTGTTGAATTCTCCTTCAAAGCCTAGAGGTAAATCTGTCATCTCTATCAGATATTACCATTCTTGATACTCTATGTAGTCATAGAATCTCTAGTACATATTCTTGAGTTAATCTATTTATATAATCATTTTGCTAGACCATAATGAAGTGCATAGACTTCGTTATATGATCCACTACCATCTAGATGGCATCATGCCCTTACCTTGATCTCAAAAATCACATAGCAAAATCCATTGTCACTTCTTCTCATTTCAAATTTAGAAGAGGACATGGTTGCATAAAACTTCTCAATCACTGATGTTTTACTTTCACTAACTAGCATGCCTCATATTAACTAATAAAATCTATCACATCCTTTCTTCAATCCAAGCTACCTAAATATACATTTCAAATCCTTATACATCTTGCTACTCATTGGGTGTATTATATAAACTAAACTTTGCACTTCATGTATGATATATTATCTTTAATCTCCATTGCCTTTCCTTATAAAAAATGATATCATATTCATATAATCATAGTTTAGGTCTCTTGCTAGACTTGATTTGATCAATCAACTTTTAATATTTTGCATAAGAATTTTGAGCTTTTAGGTTCTTTTCTTGTAAATACAATTATATGATAATTCGAGCCTTTACACTTGAACCTTAACATGAAATCCCTCTGTACCTAATAAGATTGTCAAAATTAGAGCTAATGTAAAACAATCCTTCAAATTCTGAAAGCTTGCCTCATAGACAGGTGTCCAAATAAATGCTAATGAGTTCAGAGTCTGTCTCTTTAGAGGAGCATAAATTTGAGAAAATCCTTTCATGAGCAACATATAATAGCTAACCATGCCTATGAAGCCACATACCTCATATACAATAGAAAGCTTTGGCTAATCAGCAACAACTTAAACCTTCTCAAGATCCATAAAAATACCTATAATACTAACCACCTCCTAAAAATGAAATACTCTTTGGGCAAAGTTTGTACTTGGAAAATTTTGCATAAAGTTGTGTTGTCTTAAAGTCACCGTTACAGATAGAGAGAGAACCTTCTCTCTATCTAGGGAGAAGGTCCACAAAAATAGGAGGGATTTTGAAGGGATCTGGCTGCAAACGTTGAAGATGGAAGAGGGTGGCCAGTCATCCTTAGATGACTGGAGCACCTTCTCCTCATTATCTACCGCGCGTCCAACCACATTAGATTCAAAAGGTAGATTCTCGTTCAATCGCAGCTTCTCCCGCAATTCCTATGTCATGAACTCTCCTCTTGTAATCAAAGAGGGAAGGTTAGTCTCTAAGCAAAAGATATTGTTGGAGATAGGGAAAGGAAAAGAAGTGATTTCTGATTTGAAAAGTAAGTCATTTTCACCTTTGTCGGTCGTCATTCCTAAAGTAAATGATATGGAGGCTTCTTCTTCAGGTTGCAAAGATAATAATATGTTGAAGAATGGTATGACATGGATAATAACATTCTTGGTGATGTTAATATTAAAATTTCAGATTATTCTTATGGATTGGATAATTCTAATGTGTGGATTAAAAAATCACATATTAAAATTAATTTTAATGGAATTTCTGATGGGAATGAGGATCAAAATGTCGTCAAGCTTGATATGGAGAATGAGAAAACAAATGTTCAAATTTTGAGAAACTCATTGGTGGTGAAAATTTTATGTAACAACTTGCCTTTTTCTAAATGTTCTATTGAATTAAGGAGGCAATGGATGAAATTTGGAGGGTTTCATATAACCTCTCTTGGATTAGATTGGCTTCTATGTTCTTTTTAGTCACATAAAGTTATGGAGGAAGTTCTTAATGGAGGTCCTTGGTATGTGGGGGGCTTCGTCATTGGTTTAGATAGATGGTCACCTAATTTCTCTCCCACCTCCATGGATGGGATTTCTTCTCCCATTTGGGTTCGACTACCTCATTTGCCTCTTCATTGCTGGGATGAAACAATTATTACTAGAATTGTTTCTAGAATTGGGACTCCTTTATTATTGGATGGTAACATGTTTAGATGGCGGAGAAGGGAATTTGCTAGAGCTTGCATTCGAATTAAGTTAAATTCTAAGCTCCCTTGTGGTATTTGGGTTGAAGGTCTTAATGGAAGTTTTTTTCAAAAATTTGAATATGATAATATGTCGTCACTTTGTTTCAAATGCAGAAGAATTGGACATAAAGAGTCTGTATGTCACAATGTCTCTTATAATCAAATTCTGGTTGATAAAGAATGCCCTAAAAGTTCAATTCAAGGTGTTGATAAATCTTATGGGCCATGGATGCATATGAAGTTCAAGAACAAAAAAAGGCAAAAAAAAAAAATTATTGGATAAGAAGCAAGCTGATTTTCAATCCAAGGATAATCATGTTAAAAGGTATTCTGGTAGGAATTCTATTTCAGATAACACATCAGATTTAATAATATCCAATAAACATAGTGTGTTATCTAAGCAAGATGATATGGATGTTGTTCAAGTTATTAACAAAGTAGAGAAGTTAATTGAGGATGCTGATTGTCAGATTTTTTAAAAAGGTCCGATTGTTGGATCTTCAATAGTTAATTTACGCGATGTTTCTAATGGTTTGATTGCTGATCAGGCTATTCTTTTTTCTGAATTGGTGCAAAATTCAAAAATTGAATTCGAAGACACAAAAATTATGGAAGGAGAAGAGGAATCAGTTATTGATGAGTCAGAGTCGGTTGCTAAATTGATAATAGCTCAAAATTCAAAATTTGAATTCAAAAATGCACAATTGCTAGATGAAGAAGTGGATGCTATTATTGCTGGAACAAAATCTGTTGGTGATCTGAAACAAGCTACTTCTTCAGCTAATATCGTGGAAACTCCAAACGGTATGAACGGGCTCTGTGGAGATTTTCACGAGGAATCACAAGAATTTGTTACTCCTACTCCTACTTCAGAGGTTAACTTGAATTTTAAAAAGTCTGTAAGGAAAATGACAATTATCAAAATGGATCATTCCTTCAGATTTAAACATAAATTGTTCAAAGAAATACAAGCTTTCGGACTAGTGGAAGATTGTCCTAGAAGGACGATGGCAGATCTCAATTCAAAGAAATATTCAAAGTATTCTTTAGCTCATTAATGCTTTTTTTGTGACTACATTGGAAATATCAGTATAGAAGTTCTTAGAAGATACTTGCAGCTCCTGATCAAAAAGTATCTCATATTACTAGCTTTGCATTATGGTCTCAGGTTCTCGAAGAGGAATCAGAGAAATATACTTGAAGTTTTCTTATATGTTCCACTTATGTTGGTGGATAATTGTTTTTATTTTCAGACTTTTTTTATTTAGTTTCCTTTATTTTCTTTTAGTTGTATATTTGTTTTCTAAAATTATTCTAATTGCTTACGGGATCAATACTAGGTCTTATTTTTTAACCAGTTGGGAACTCTAGGATACTAATCAATCGTTTAGGTTGTTTTATTCTTGGTATTGTTAGGCATATTACACAAATCTTGAAACAGTTATCAAGATACACGTGGCTGCCATTCATTGGTCCTTGTATTTACTTTCTCTTATATAAACCTATGTACATTGTATACTTGAATATAGAAAATATTATCTTTATATTTTATTTCCGTTCTGTTCTCCTATTCCTTTCTTGGCTTTCCTCTGCTCTTGCCTGATCACATGTTATCAGAGCGGGTTCTCCCGTGAATACCCCTGTTATCCCTTTTCTTCTTCTTCTTTACCTCCTCTCCACTGGTATCTCTCCGGCGCTCCAACTAATCTCATGGCATCTTCTTCGTCGACCGCCGCTACCACAGACGCAAGACAAGACTCGACTGTCATTCTTAATCAACAACCCATCCCTCAACAGCTAAAATTTGTCATGAGAAATATCAGAAGCGTCATCTCCACCACCCTCACCGCAAAAAATTACCCCCTCTGGCCCTCTCAGGTCCTCAAAATCTTCAAAGCCAATAGGTTCGACGGCTTTCTTGACGGATCTTGCATCTGTCCACCCGCCACCAACTCTACCTATGCCCAGAACTGGATACTCATTGATCAAAATCTCGCCGCCACGCTCTACTCCATCTCACCCAGTATCCTACCATATGTTCTTTCACTTGAACATTGCTCCAACATCTGGGACACCATCACTCGCCGCCTCCAGTCATCCACTCGTTCAAGAACCATTCAGCTTCGCAATGAACTTCATCAAGTCTCCATGAATACCCAGAACATGTCGCAATATCTGATCGACATAAAATTGCTCGACGATGCTATAGCTTCTACTGGATCTCTGCTTGATCCTGAAGAGATCATTTTCTACACACTTAACGATCTCCCGCCCAAATATCAGGCGTTCAAAACCGCAATTCGGACAAATTGCAACACCTCAGTCTTGACGACCTGTACACCCTACTTTGCAACGAGGAGCTAAATCTTGTTCAAGAAGCCTCCAAGGATCTTCAAAACTTGCAGCTAACCGATCCCTCCACTGCTCTCTCTACCTATCGTGGTAATAACCGCGGTCGTCCCAACAACAGAGGTCATCTCGCGGTCTCAGGCCGATCATCCCGCCCCCGTTCGGACAAACCCAATTCCAGATCGGTCACCTGCCAAATTTGTTCAAAATCGGGCCACTCAGCTCTCAAATGCTGGCATCGTCATGATCCGTCCTATTCAGAAGACAACATCAAAACCGCTCTCTACGCACCCGCCGAAACCAACAACTCCAATGACTGGTTTCTTGACACCGGTGCTACAAGCCATCTCACTGCCGACCAATCTCAGATCCACTTGATCAAACCGTACACAGGCAACCAGCAAATAACTCTCAGCAACGGCAACCAAATTCCCATTAACAATTCAAGTAAAGGCATCTTGCCCACTTCGTCAGGTAACCTTCATCTCCAACACCTCCTTCACGTACCCAATCTCTCCTTCAATCTTATCTTTATTCATCGGCTAACCAAGACAATAACTGTACTGTCCAATTTTTGGCTAACGAATTTAAAATTCAGGACTCGACGACAGGTCATTTACTACTCATGGGTCCATGCCTTGACAGCCTTTACCCCATTCGCTCCGCCCGCCGCAACTCTCATCTAGCTCTCTTCTCAGCACAAGAAATCTCCAATCTCTGGCACAAGCGCCTCGGTCACCCTGCTTCCACCACCACGCAACACCTGCATAGATACATTCCTTCTATATGTAATAATAACAATACTCACTGTAATTCCTACAGATTAGCAAAAAGCCAACATTTACCGTTTGTTCGTTAAACTAGCTGTACTTCACATCCTTTTGAATTGGTTCACTCGGATATCTGGGGGCCTTCTCTCACCATCTCTGTACAAGGATTTAAATACTACATTTCCTTTATAGATGATAACACCAAATTTTGTTGGGTTTACCCCTTAATTAACAAATCGGAGGCATTCATTAATTTTATAGATTTTAATAACATGATTACTCGCCAATTTAACGCCAAACTTAAAATTTTTCGATCTGATGGAGGAGGCGAATTAATAAACGGTAACTTCCAAAACTTGTTCAGACTGCTTTTCATTCAACACCAGTACACTTGTGCCTATACTCCCCCTCAAAATGGGGTCGCCGAACGCAAACACAAACACATACTTGAAACCGTCCGTAGCCTCTTAATCGAAGCTCATCTCCCGCACTCGCTCTGGGTCAAAGCACTTCTTGCGTCTATCTACTTAATCAACCGTAGTCCAAGTCGCTCTCTCAACAACCTCAGCCCATATCACATACTCTACAACAATCCTGCGAGCTACGAACACCTCAAGATATTCGGCTGTCTTTGCTATCCTAGGCTAAAGCCGTATAACACCTCCAAACTTTCCCCCATCTGCACGCCATGCGTCTTCATCGGCTACGCCACCGCTCAAAAAGGGTATCACTGTCTCAACCCCAACACCGGTCGAGTCTACGTATCGCGCCATGTCATCTTTAATGAAGCTCTCTTCCCTTATCGCCCCAAACACCTTCAGCCCACTCAAGAACAACCACTCAATCTCACTCCGCCTCTACTTCTTGTTCCCACAAATCTGCAACACAACGTCAAGATCACTCCACATACCTCTGGCACTACCATCCAAACCCCATCTCACAGCAACTCCCCTCCCACCGGCACAAGTCCTATTGCAACCTCACCACCCAACCAATCCTCCCCCCCCCCCCCCCCCCACCTCTTACTCATCACATGATCACCCCGGTCTAAAACCGACAATCTCAAACCCAAGGCAATTTTCAATCTTGTTCACACTGACTCACACCCTGTCACCGATCCTATCTCGTACACTGAAGCTTCCCGCTACGAACATTGGCGTCGTGCAATGTCTGACGAATTTCAGGCGCTTCAATCTCAAGGCACCTGGGATCTTGTTTCCTCCTCCACCGATCAGAATGTTCTTGGGTACAAATGGACGTTCTGCACTAAGTACCTTGCCGACGGCACCGTATCCAGGTACAAAGCTTGCCTCGTCGCCAAAGGGTCCGATCAAGAACACGGGTTTGACTACAACGAGGCATTTAGCACCATGGATAAAATGCCCACGGTCAGAATTCTGTTTATCATTACTCTCCATCACCAATGGAAAATTCATCAATTGGACATCTCAAACGCATTTTTACATGGTACTCTCACTCACACCGTGCACATGAAACAACCGCCCGACTTCATCGATGAACTTCATCCAAATCACGTATGTAGACTGAAAAAGGCTCTCTACGGCCTCAAACAATCTCCACGAGAATGGTTTGCAACGCTATCCGAACATCTCATTACGCTCAGATTCAAGCTAAGCTCCTCCGACACATCTCTGTTTATCTACCATACAAATGAAATAACCATGTATTTTCTAGTATACGTTGACGACATCATTCTTATAGGAAATTGTCCGACGGCGATCAACAACCTCATCACTAACCTCAGCGCCAAATTCACAATGAAAGACCTTGGCACCATATCTCAATTCCTTGGAATACAAGTCGTACATACCACGTATGGACTGCACCTAAACCAAAGCTGATTTGCACACACCATTTTATCTCGGGCAGGTATGACTAACTGCAAACCGGTCTCTACTCCCTTTCAACTTAAATCATCCATTACAAATTCTAACTCCAATGCCTTTTCAAATCCATCTCTCTATCGACATCTCACCGGCTCTTTACAATACTTGAAGCTTACGAGACCGGATCTATCCTTCGCCGTCAACAAAGTGTGCTAACACATGCAGAATCCAACCATCGCCCACTTTGAAGCTCTAAAACGCCTTCTTCGATACCTCCAAGGAACCATTCATACCAGTCTACCTCTATTTCGTGACAAGCCACTCCTCCGATCCTTTGCCGACTTCTACTGAGTAGGCGACAAAGTTGACCGAAAATCCACTACAGGATTCTGCAACTTTCTAGGATCGTCTCTCATTTCCTGGACGGTAAAGAAACAAACTGCCGTCTCCCACTCCTCGACCGAAGCAGAATACCGCGCCCTCACCGCCGCAGCAATGGAAGTCGTCTGGATCCGCCGTCTTCTCTGTGAACTCAATCACAATCAAACCACCGCAACCACACTGTTTTGTGACAACACCTCCGCCATTGCTCTCGCAAACATTCCGGTGTTTCACGCACAAACAAAACACATCGATGTTGATTGTCACTACATTCGTAGCTGCATCAAAGACAACAGTCTAGATGTTTATCATATATCTACCAAGGATCAACTCGCCGATTTGCTCACCAAAGCACTTCCAGCACCACGCTTCAAATTGCTCTCGGACAAGCTGGTGATTTCTCCCGAAACACCAGCTTGAGGGGGGCTGTTAGGCATATTACACAAATCTTGAAACAATTATCAAGATACACGTGGCTTCCATTCATTGGTCATTGTATTTACTTTCTCTTATATAAACCTCTGTACAATGTATACTTGAATATAGAAAATATTATCTTTATCTTTTATTTCCGTTCTGTTCTCCTGTTCCTTTCTTGGCTTTCCTCTGCTCTCACCTGATCACAGGTATCCCCTCCACCCCAAGGGTTTTAAAATGGGAAATAGGGGGTCTCATTTCAATTATGATAAATTTAGTTTAACAATTATGCTTTCAATAAGGTTTCTTTCCTTGTTGGAGCAAGGAACCATTAGTTTTTATTTTTATTTTTAGTTTTTATTAGGTTGTTTCTTTTTTACTTTATTAATGCATAATTGCATTTCTTCAAAAAAAAAAAAAAAGTTTTCGTTACACTGTTATTTAAAATGTATTAAAATGTATAAAGATGACTATTGTTGTAAATCAAGATTAAATCAATTATATCTTATAAAAAGTGAAGCCAACATTTTATTTGAGGCTTTAAGAATTTATAGTTTACTCTACTTTTAAATGATTAATTAATTGTGATTTTTAATTTTAATATTATATGTAATATTTAAAAAATATATAATAATTATTATAAAAATATATTTTAATTTTTTTATTTACACATAAATAATGTTTTTATATTAATAAGTATATTATTCAATTCAATAAAAAATATTACAATTGTTAATTAAATAATATTATTAATGTTGATTGATATATCCTCAAAAAATCATCTTGATTGGGAACGAATCTCAAGGCAAAATAAATCTGGAAATTTCAAAAATTAAATCTGGGATCGCCTAAACTTTAATTTCAACGAACTTACTGTCAAACGGAGTGTCTCGGAAATACGAACTCAACGACACCAAATTCGACTCAATCCGAGCCCAAATGAGTCCAAATCAAGCACCCAAAGTGCTATTGAAAAGTTCAAACCAAAATTTGAGTTACAAACGGTTTCCAAATATGATGTTCTTATAGTCGAATTGAGCGTCTTGACGAGACGAATCCAACGAGCCCAAGATCGCCGAATTCCGATATCATTAATAACTTCCAATGTCTGACGAATGGTGCACGATCAAGGGATTCAATATCGGCCGTCCATTCGACCACTTCCTATTTACCTTTTATCTCACACCTATTTACAAGCTATGACACTCTATAATATCTATAAATAGACGCCTCATTTCTCATTAGAGGGGGCCAAAGAAAGATAAAGAGAAGAAGAAGACAAGAAGAAGAGAAGGGAAGGATAGGAGGGAATAACTCCTCCTCGACCACTGCCGGAGTCCGGCCCTCGAGTAACGCCGGAATTCTTCCTGATGCCCTAGTGACGCCAGATTTCTGTCAGACGCCCGAGCGACGCCGGAATTCTGCCCAAGTGACACCGGAATTCTGCCCGACACCAAAGTAACGTTAGAATTCTGCCCGACGCCTAAGTGACGCCGGAACTTTGCCTGATTTCAAAGTGACGTCGGAATTCTAAACGATTTTGAATTCGGCTCGAATACACAACTTAAGAGGTTTCTTACTGCACCCTACACACCACAGCAAAATGGTGTTGTAGAGAGGAGAAACCAAACTGTTATGTCTATGGCTAGATGCTTACTCAAGAGTAAGAGTGTACCTTGCATATTTTGGGGTGAAGTTGTGAAGACCTCAGTCCATATCTTGAATAGAGCATCAACTCATGGTGTTCAAGGTATGACTCCCTATGAAGCATGGATGAAGTGCAAGCCAAATGTGCAGTATTTCAGGACTTTTGGTTGTATTGCTTATGTGAAAGCAGCAGGACCACACATAAAGAAGCTTGAAGATAGAAGTCATCCTATGGTGTTGTTTGGATATGAGCCTGGCACTAAGGCTTATAGAGTTTATGATCCAAATGAGAAGAAGATTCATATCAGCAAGGATATAATTTTTGATGAAGAAAAAGAGTGGAAATGGGATGAGAAAGGCACTACAGCAGATGACAGAAAATAAGGCAGTTATGTGACTTTCAGACTAGAAGGAGAAGCACACTCATCTTTACCAATTGAAGAGTAATAAGCAACAACTCCTTGTATATCTACTAGTAGTCTTTCAAGGTATGTGACCTCTGAACCTCCTATTACTAGAGAAATATCACCAAATTTAAATAGTAGTTCATCAGAACCCCATAGATATAGACGGTTGCAAGATATCTATAATGAAACTACTGAGTTGGAAGAGGAGGTTGGTGTATGTTTGACAGCTACAGAAGAACAAATGTGTTATAGTGATGCAATTAAAGAAGATGTGTGGAAGAAGGCAATGGATGAAGAAGTTGCTGCTATTCAGAAGAATCAAACATGGGAATTGGCTGATCTACCTGTTGGATGTAAGGCAATAGGGCTCAAATGGGTGTACAAAATTAAGAAGAACACACAAGGTGAGATTGTGAGGCATAAAGCTAGACTTGTTGCAAAGGGGTATGCTCAGAGACCTGGTGTGAATTTTGAAGAAGTTTTTGCTCCAGTTGCCAGAATGGAGACCATTAGAGTTTTGATTGCCTTAGCATCTCAAGAGGATTGGAAGATACATCATTTGGATGTGAAATTAGCATTTTTGAATGGTGAATTAGAGAAGGAGGTGTATGTCAAACAGCCTGAAGGTTTTGTGAAAGAGGGGCATGAAAACAAAGTCTTGAGATTGAAGAAGGCTTTGTATGGTTTGAGACAGGCACCAAGGGCTTGGACTACAAAATTAGATGAGTTTTTAATATCCCTTGGTTTTAGAAGAAATTCTCAGGAGCATGCCGTTTACATGAAGCATACTGAAGAATCAAGTCTACTTGTGGGAGTCTATGTTGATGACTTGATTGTGACAGGTTCTGATGTACAGTGCATTGAAGAATTCAAGGCTCAAATGAAGGTAAAATTTGATATGAGTGATCATTGCTTGTTGAGTTTTTATTTGGGCATTGAAGTGATACAGACTAATGATGAGATAAGATTATGTCAGAAATCTTATGAATTAAAGATCCTTGAAGATATGGGGATGACAGATTGCAATCCAGTGCAAACTCCTATGGAAGCCAGAATCAAGCTTACCAAATCAGGTACACATTCTTTGGTAGACTCAACTCAATATAGGAGTATTGTTGGTAGCTTGAGATACTTGACTCATACACGGCCAGATATTATGTATTCTGTTGGAATTGTGAGTAGATTCATGAAGACTCCTAATTCTGAGCACCTTGCTGCTGTGAAGAGAATTTTGAGGAATGTGAAAGGGACAACAGAATATAGTTTGGTATATCCAAAGAGGCAAGCAGATGGAGGACTAATTGGTTTTAGTGATAGTGATCACGCAGGAGATATAGATGACAGGAAGAGCACTACTGGGATGGTCTACTTTTGGGGTCCACATGTGATTAGTTGGGCTTCACAGAAACAAAAGATAGTGGCTTTATCATCTTGTGAAGCAGAATATGTAGCTATCACTTTTGTAGCTTGCCAAGGAATATGGCTTAGTCGCTTACTAAGTGAATTGAAAGGGGAAGCAGAGAAGACAGTGAAGTTGAAGGTAGATAACAAATCTGCGATTGTTATGAGCAAGAATCCGGTGTACCATGGAAGGTCTAAGCATATTGATACTCGCTATCATTTCATCAGAAGCTGTATTGAGAAAAAACAAATTGAAGTGGAGTATATCAGAACAGAAGAGCAGTTGGCTGATATATTCACCAAGTCTTTGGGAAGAGTGAAGTTTATAGAGATGATAAAAAATATTGGTCTAAAAAGCTGCAAGTTTGAATGAAAAGATTAGGGGAGGCAATGTTAGTCTAATCTTTGTCATTTTGTGTTAATTTTATGTTTAAGTGTTTTAACTGTATAGCAGTTATTATTTAGTTTTAAGAGCAATAACTATGAAGCAGTTATTTGCTCTGTACCGAAAAACCATCTCCTCTCTGTTTTTCTGTTTAGGCTATATATCTATAGTTTGGTTAATAGATGTAAACAGTTTTTAATGTGAAGAAGAAGAAAACCTGTCCCGTTTTGTTTTTTGTTCTTTGCTATGTTTTTTTTTGCTACAGATAAAATCCAAGTGTTTTGATCCTTCCAAACACTCCCCTCCCAAAGCCTAAGCCCCAATTCCATTCTTCTTGCGAAGCTAAACTACGATGATTTCAGCTATGGCCAGTTCAAGCTCTCTATGCAGACCGACGGAAACCTTGTCTTCTACCAGATCGCTGTTCCCACCGGATTCCAGTACAGTCCCCTACTCGGCTTCTAACACCAAAACGTCTAATTCCTTGTAAGGCTATCAACTAACTGGTTCAGCCTTGTTTATTAGTTTAAATTATCGTTTCTCTCCGGCCATTTCTCTTCTTTTCTGATAAGTTCACTCAATTTTCGTAAAATATAAGAAAAATATTTTTTAATTAATAAATTTAATTACATTGAACTATATTTATAATTTTTATAACATAAAATTATAAAGATTGCTGTTCTTAATTTTTGAATTTATGTATTAATCTTTTGCATTTGAACCTCATTTAGCATAAAGGGTTTTGAGGAACTGTATTTGCTTAGGATTTAATAGAGAAATAAAATTAAAAAAGAAATAAAATTCAAATATAAAATTTCATAGAATAATTCCAGTGAGACGACCCTAACCTTGTTTTGTTTTTCACCCGTTCTATCTTCAGCCTATTCTTCAACGTCTCCGGAAGCATTGACTGGCCTGGTTTCGCCGACGGGGGCTTTCATGACAACTCTGACTTCATCAACGACGTACCCAACCTCAGATTTCTACCACCGAGGAACGCTCGACCACGACGGAGTCTTCCGGCACTACGTTCACCCAAAGCCGTCGGCTGCCGGTGGCGCCGCCGCTGAGTGGGTGGTCATTGATTTTAAGCCGACCGATATCTGCCAATCTTTGATTACATCGCTCGGTAGCGGTGCTTGCGGCCACAACAGCAATTGTGGCTACGATATCAAGCAAATGGTCGCCTGTCAGTGCCCGTTGGGTTATTCTTGGGTCGACCCGAACAAGACCTATATGGGATTATAGCCGGACTTCACCATGCCTAGCTGCATCTCTGGAGTGTGGTGCGAGGGGTTTCAGATGGTGAGAGTGGAGAATCTGGACTTCTGGGGAGAGGATTACGACCAGTTTAATCCTATGGGTGAGGCGGAATGTATGCAGCAGTGTTTGGATGATTGCTTCTGCGCGGCTTCGATCCACAACGGCATAAGCAATTGCTGGAAGAAGAAGCTTCCTTTCTCCAATGGGAGGATTGGGAGCTACGTCGACAGAATAGCCTTCATCAAAGTAAGCGTGAACAAATATATATGAGTTCAATCGAAGTTAGATGATATATAATTGTATTTCTCTAAGAAGGGAATTATATTTATAATGATATATATAATATTATCATTTATCTCTATTCTAAAAAATATTTGTGGTTCTTCTAATAATTTTTTGGTGGTTCTTCTAATTTCTAAATATGATATTTCATTTAGGTTTTATTTATTGTTTTGCTTTTTAGGTTGTTAGTATAATTTCTATTTAGTATTTTTTTTATTGTTTTTTAAAATTTTTTAGTTCTACGTACATCAACATGCGATAGTCTTTTCCTATTGCCGAGCACTAGATTGGTCAAGCTCTTGCGCAATGATGGGTTCTTCTTTCTCCCTCCATCAGAGTTAAAGCATTGCTATTGAGCCCACCATCCCTGTTAGCATGCCGACCGACCGGTTCGTGCAATCAATGCTGCAAAATCTTCTCCACCAGTTGTTCTTTCCTCTCATAACCTTTGTTTAGATTTAAGGGTTACCGAAGCCGTCACCACCGTCGTTCATATTCTAAAGAACTCCGTGAAATTTTTTTGTATCTCTCTTTGCTCTCTTTAACATTTAGACTTCGTTTGGGATGACTTTCTTATTGGTCATTTGTCATGAATATCTTCATTTGTCATGAATAAGAATTTATTTATGTTTTTTTCTATCTATCTTTGAATGTATATAGATTGGTGATTGCTTATGATATTTTCTGTTGGAATTAATTAGCTCATTTGTTAAGTTTCATCGTACATTTTCTTTCCATGAGTGAACATCACTTCAATAATTTTGAACTGCAGTCATAATTTTATGAATAATATAATTGAAAAGCATGTTGTGTATTTCAAAATTTTGAGTAATTTTTTTAAAGAGCATTTTTATTGCATTTTTTGCCGCAATTTTTTTAGAGCACTACAATTATTGTGTGGGAAAGTTTGTTTATGATTAAGATAGTCTATTAGATTTCGTTTGGGAAGACTTTTTAACTACTTAAAACAACTATCTAACACAAAAGTTTTAATTTTTGAATTAGAAGCTACTTTAAGAAACAGTAATAAAGCCATCCCAAATGAAACCTTAGTTATATATTTATAATTGTTGTGTCCTGGAGTATTCGCGGGTGGTAGAGAAATATAAAATTTAATGTCATAGTTTTGTATGAAAATCCAACATGCAATCAGATAAAAAGAGATGGTGCATCATTTATAAGATATACAAAAAATTTTACGTGAAAAACCCTGAAAGGGAAAAAATCATGGGGTCTGGCCCAATTTGAATGAATCCACTATTATTTGCAGACGATTTTACAAATTAGGCCCTTCCTTGGGTAAAAGACATTGGCTTGATGTACATCATATGGAGTATATTACATGATGGGAAAATAAAGAATCACTATTAGCATGTTCGTTTGGTCAGAATGATTATAGTTGATAGATAATGGAGGTTGAAAAAATCGTTGTATGGCAGCGGAGGTTGGAAGGAACGTAGTCGGCGGGCAACGGAGGTCAGAAAAACCATTATCTGGCGATAGAAGTCGAAAGGACCGTAACCTACTATAGTATGCGGCCGATAGAAGTCGGAAGGATCGTAGTTGGCAGGAGACGGAGGTCGGGGTGACGAAGGTCGGGAGGATTATAGTCGGCGGACGATAATATTTAGAAAGATCATTATTGGAGGGCGATGGAGGCCCAACGTCAATTGGAGGGCGATGGAGGCCTGACATCAATTAGAGGCCTTACAAAAGTTCGATGTTAATTGGTAGTTGGACAGAAAAATCGGCATCAAATGGAGGTCGAACAGAAGTCTTACATCTGTTGGTATCCAGATAAAAGTTTGGTAGTATTTATTGGTTAGGTGGAAGTCCAACGTTAGTTGGTAGCTATGTAGAAATCCAACGTCAATTGGCTGTCCGGAAGAAGTCCAGCAATGGGCGGAAGTCCAACAACATGAAGAAATCCAGCGATGTGTAGAAGTCCAACGTAGGGTAGAAATTCGGTCACGAGCGAAAGATCAATATAGGTTAGTGGCCGGGAGGTGGTCGAGGAGGAGCCTCTTCCTTCTCTATATTTTCTTCTTACTTGGGTCTCCTTCTCTCTTCTCCCCCCCACCACCACTTCGGGGTCCCTTTCTATGAGAAATGATGGGTCTATTTATAATTTTTTTAGAGTGGTATCTCCATTAAATAGGATAAATAACAAGGGTAATTTCAAAGTGATTTAGATGGACAGCCGATGTTGAATCACACAATTATAGACTATTTATTGAGCATTTGAATGTCTTAATTATATCAGAATTAGACGATCTTGAGCTTGTTGGATTCTTCTCATCTAGCCACTAGATTCAACTATAAGCATGTCACGTTTGGAAATCATTTGGTAATTCAAGTTATTGTTTGAATCTTTCAAATGCACTTTAGGTCTTTGATTTGGGTCCATTTGGGCTCGGATTGAGTCGGATTTGGTGTCGTTAGATTTGTATTTCCGAGATGTTTAGTTTGACAGGAAGTTTGCTAAAATCAGAGTTCAAATGATCTATGATTTAATTTTTGAAGTTTCCAACTTAATTTTGCTTTGAGATTCATGCCCGATCAAAATAATTTTTTGATGATGTATCAGTTGCCTCCCTATTTTTAGACGACAAAACTCAATAAGTCCAAAAATATATGTTCTAGCCTTTGGAGAATTTTTTGACACAATTTGGAATTCGAAAATAATCCAATCTTGAGCGTAGAGGTTTTGAACAATTTTAAAAGTTTCAAAATTTATTCCACAATGTCGAAAAAATGCCCAAGAGACTCATAAAATGTCTGATTTGGTCGGTCCGGCCCAAAAATTTGGTCTGAATGCATATGGGCCGTCGAACTTATATATATACCCCTCATTTCTCATAGAAAGGGACCCTCCAAGGGCGGGAAGAAGGAGACCCAATAAAGATGAGAATGAAGAAAAGGAAGAGACTCCTCCTCGACCACCTCCCGGACACTAACTGACGACGATCTTCCGCTCGTCATCGGATTTCTACCCTATGTCGGACTTCTGCCCATCGCTAAACTTCTGCCAGTCCCCAGATTTCTGCCTATCGCCGGACTCCTACTCGACCACCAACTGATGCCAATTTTTGGCTAACTACCAACTAATGTCGGACTGCTACCTGTCCGCCAAATAATGTTGAACTTCTACGTGGCTACCAACTGACATCAGGCTTCTGCTCGACCACTAACTTGTGCTGGTTTTTCTGCCAGGCCACCAATTAGCAATGGACTTTTGCAAGGCCTCCAATTGATTCTGGACCTCCATGGCCCTCCAACATTGGTCTTTCTAACCATTATCATCCGTTGGTTATGGTTCTTCCAACCTCTGTCGCCTCGACCTTCGTCTCCCGCCGACTACGATCCTTTTGACCTCTATTGTCTGCTGACTATAATAGGCTACAGTCCTTCTGACTTCCATCTCTAGATAATATTAATAGTTCTTCTGACCTCCTTCGCCCTGACCTCTATCGCCCTCCAACAACGATTCTTCCTACCTCTACCGACAGATAATGGTCTTTTCGACCTCCATTAATTACCCATTGACTATGATCCTTCCGACCAAACGAACACGTCAATAGTGATTCTTTGTATTCTTACAATGTAATGTACTCCATATAATGTACATCAAGCCAAGGCATTTCCCCCAAGAAAGGGCCTCATTTGTAATCGACTGCAAATAATAGTGGATTCATTTAAACAGGGGCCAAGTCCCGTGGTTTTTCTCCTTTTTAGAGTTTTTCACGTAAAAATCTCTCTTATAAATGATGCATCCTCTCTTTTTATCTGATTGCGTGCTGGATCTTCGTACAAAACTATCACATTAAATTTTATATTTCTCTACCACCTTGAATACTCTAGGACACAACAATAATCATTATTTTGTTAATTTTTGGTCCATTCAATAGTCATATTTCATCAAACTTTTTGAAAAGAATTTGATTATAAGATCAAAGTTATAGCTAATTATCAAAAATAAATGAACAAAAATTTAAGTTTTAATCACATTTTCAAATAATATGTGACTATAGCTCAAGATGTTCTTGCACATTTATCTTGGTATTATTAAATTTACAAAATCAATGTGACATTATATAGTTCCAATTTCCAAAAATATTCTAATTAGCCATCACATTGAGTTGTGACACAATATTTTCCCCATTGATGTAATTATTGCAATACCTAAGAACATTTTGGATACATTTTTTTAATTTTACTATATATATATATATATATATATATATATATATATATATATATATATATATATATATATATATATATATATATAAACACACACACACACCACCACCACCACCACAAAGAGGCCTTAATTATAGATTTTCCTCATGCTTTAAATATTTTGCTAATTATATCGTTCTCATCTAACTCATAATAGGGTGATCAATTTCTGGGCGATATCCATAATTCTTGAACCAATCTAAATATTTTTAGGAATGATGTTCTAAGCTGAAACTCTCTAACTACTGCTTCTTCTTGAACTAGCTAGCAAGAATTATACATAGATCTTATGCTTCTCTTTATGAGCTAAACAACATCATAATCTATAAAGGATGTTGTCTAAGAAACATTCTTAATATTCTGAGCTTGAATTAGAAAGTCACATAATTATATACTTATGCCACTTAAGCCAAAGAAAAAATAAATTTATAACTCACTATTCTAAACACAATTAAGTCCAAATAATAGAGTACAAGAAGAAAAAAACTTTGGTATAAGAGTAGAACTGAGGGAGATAACTTGACCTTTATAGGGACAACAAATGAAAATAAAGTGTTATATGATGGGATGCATACGATAGGCCATATTCCTGTTCAAAGAAGTTTAGGTTCCTTAGCAACGATTTAAACCACTACAATCATAGGATGTTGTTAATGCATATGGGCTAATAACAAACTCCAATCAATTCGTTCTAGTTCATTGTTTGATAGAAATTATACTCCATTGATATGCTTAAAATTTTTAAGAATATATTTACATACTATCTGAATAAATATCTATTATAACTAGTGATTTCAAAGTCTATTTTTCATTAGATATGGGCAAGAGCTAGATTACAAAAGCTAAATTAAGTTGTGATTACATAAATGGTATCAATAATTTTCTAGAGTTTGCAAGTCCAAGAGAAAATTCATCAGGATATATTATATGTCCACACAAATCATGTATTAATATATACTTCCATTCAATGAAAGATGTTAAAGATCACTTAATTTCTAAAGGATTTTTTGCTAGATATGTTGTATGGAATCGACATGAGGAAGAATAGTAAAATGTAGGTGACAATGCAATGAATGAAGCATTTCTTGTTACATCTAATATAAAGGTTGTAATAGTTCAAAATAAGCATGTAAATACATATTACATATAAGGATTATTAAGGGACACATTTTGTCTAAATAATACGACCATAAATATAGTAGATAAACATATTGAAGTCAATATGAATCAACGAAATAATGATGTTGAAAAATTTACAAAATTAATGCAGGATGTAGGAGGAATGTTGTACCTTGGGTGTAAATCATTCTCGAAGCTATATTTCATTATACACTTATTTCATTTGAAGTGTTTGCATTCTTAGACTCTATGATGTTAGTGGATGCTTTTCCCAAAGGAGCATTATTGCCTAAGAATACGTATGAAGTGAAGAAGATAATGAAATAATTTGATCTTGGATATATAAAGATTGATGCATGTCCTAATAATTGCATGTTATTTTGAAAAAATAGATCTAATTAAGAGGTACATCATATTGGCCTTACTAAGCTGATATTAAATCTTCATTTCATCGTCTTTTGTTAGCACAAGCCACCTTCTGTGCCTTATATTTAATTCCTTCTCAGTCATGATATACTTTAAACTCAAATGGTTAATAAATATCTCACATCTAACCTCATATAAATAACACTTCTAGATTTTTAGAGTAAAGGAAGAAAAAAATAGACTATTCAAGCAAAACCATTGTATGAAAAGTGACTGAGAAGAACAATAACATATTACTCATAATATTAGAAAAATCTACAGTGTCTCATAACAAATCTAAAAATTCATAATGCAAAATAAGTAATAAAACTAAAATTGTAAACATAACACACTAAGATATATATAATAAAAATTAAACAAATCACATCAATTTTCCATAATAGATCACAACCCTCAAGCCCTTATCCCACCCAACAAATATTAGAATTTATAATTCATGCCCTTAGAACTCCCTATGCCAGTATATTAGATAATTGGTTATAATAAGTCCAATGCTTAGTACCACAATTTTTAAGAATTTGAGGCCCTCTCATTCATATATCAAATTTAGAATGTTAGGCCCTTATATATAGCTCCCAACACAGCATATCAAAACATCTCTAAATCACACATTTCAGATATATAAGCACAAAAATAATTGTATAGATATAATAAACATTATCAAATTTATGACATAATTTCACTGAATGTTCTTGTTGTGGCAAATATATAAAATGTTAAAGTAAACCAGCACAGATTTTCACATTTTTGTAAATCACAAACAAATTACTACACTTTATTCATAGTTATGTTTTGAGATTTTTTTTTCTTTATAATATAGCACCATTTGAACCCCTAAGTAAATTTTCTTGCTCCATCACTGTTCGTATAAGAAGTGCAAATTATAATAAATTTGAAAGAAAATTTACCACTAATAACTCCTTAACTCAAGTAAATTTTAATGGCCAAAAAATAAAATATCTCAAAAAACCGAACAAATTAGTGGGAAAGTAAGACATCTCAAATATAGAGTAAATTATTCTTACAAAGATGCTGTTTGAAAGTTAGTAATCAAAATTTTGTTTTACATGACAGAAACATTCTGGGAGGAAAGTTAACCGCAAGATCAATGAATCCAAACAATTCAATTAAAATAATTTGCTTTTATGTTATTTAATTGCTTTCTTATTTCTCTGATTTGAAGAAAGGAACTAATTAATCAGAATAGTTCCCACTGCAACCCTCGGCCAGTTAGAAGCTGAAAAAAGAAAAACTGTTGCATTTACAGGCCGTTATTTATATTAATTTACATCACAAGATCTAAAATAATAATCAAATTAAATTAATAACCTCATTTATTGATTATGACAAGCATAATCCTCCTCACGGAGAAGGCGGCACCGGATCAATCACCACTGCTCCCTCTAACATCTGCGTTACTTGACCCATCGTCGGCCTCAAGGTCGGCTCTTCTTGCACACACCACAAAGCCACCATCAGAAACCTCTCCACCCTCCGCATATCTGCCATGGCCTCCTCATCTCCCTCTGCAAGAGCATCAATTCTCCCATCATTATAACAATCACTTACCCAAAAAGTAAGAAGGGCCTTCTCTTCCTCCATCTCCTTCTCCACATTCCTCCTACAAAATAAAATCTCCAAAACCATAACCCCGAAACTATAAACGTCCACCTTGGCACTTATTGCTGAGTTCCTGAACCATTCGGGTGCAACGTACCCCTTTGTTCCCCTTATTCCTGTGTTCGTCCTCGTTTGATCTGTTTTCAGAAGCTTTGCGAGCCCAAAGTCTGAAATCCTTGGATTGAAGTTCTCATCAAGAAGTACGTTTTGCGGCTTTATGTCGCAGTGAATGATCTGTGTGCTACACTCTTCATGCAAATATCGAAGGCCCCTCGCGATCCCGAGAATAATTTCCACTCTTTGTTCCCATGGCGGCCGAATTCCGCTGAAGAGGTAGCTTGCAAGGGAGCCTTTACTCATATACTCATAGACAAGAAGCCTCTTCATGTCTTGGTTACAGTAGCCAAGGAGACGCACGAGGTTCTTATGGTGAGTTTGGCCGATAGATTTCACCTCGTTAGCAAATTCCTTATCAATATCTGGCTGGAAGTCGCGTAGCTTCTTGACAGTTAGGTCGGGGATTCCAGTAAGCTCAGGACCAAGATATCCTCTATAAACCGTGCCGCATGCTCCTCTTCCAAGCTCTTCACTGAAGCCTTTGGTGGCTTCCTCGAGCTCTTTGTATGTGAATGCCTTAAGATTCGGCCCCAATACGCTGTCGTTAAGTTGATGGTTTTGTTTCCTTTTGCTTGTGCGAAGATAAATGAGGGTTATAGATAAAATGATGAAATTTATTACAATGGAGCCTGCGAGAACTATAGAACCAGGCAGGATCCAAGTTCTCTTCTTGGTAAAGGAGGAGCTTGGTGGGTTATCATTGTTACTTACTTTGATGAAGGCTACTCTACTTACATAGTTCCCCTTCCTCCCATTGGAGAAAGGAAACTTCTTTTTCCAGCAATTGCCTATTCCGTCGTGAATCGAAGCCGCGCAGAAGCAATCATCTAAACACTGTTGTTCACAATCCGCCTCATCCATAGGATTGAACTGGTCATAATCTTCAATGGGGAAGTCGAGTTTCTCTATTCTCACCATCTGAAACCCCTCACTCGGCACTCCAGAGATACAGCTTGGCATGGTGAAGTTAGGCTTGCATCCCATATAAGTCTTGTTTGGGTCGACCCATGAATAGCCCACCGGGCACTGACAGGCGACCATCTGCTTCGTGTCGTAGCCGCAATAGCTGTTATACCCGCAAGCTCCGCTTCCAGGCGATGTAATTAAATTTTGGCAGATGTCTGCCGGCTTAAAATCCATGAGCAGCCACTCGGCCGCACCGCCGGCGACGGTTGTCTGCTTTGGGTAAATATAGTGACGAAAGACTCCATCGTAGTCAAGTGTTCCTCGGTGGTAGTAATCTGAGGTTGATTTCATTGTTGCTGAGGTCAAAGTTGATAATGCAGAGCCATTTGGAGAGATTACGTCGATGCTTCCCGAAACGTTGAACATGAGCCTGGAGGAGTAGGTAGAAAAATTGAAGAAAATTATATTAAAAAAAAAACCGGATATGAATTAAGAATGCAAAGCAGGTTATATGTAGATTTGTTTTCCTGTCTAATTTTATCTCTTATTTTTTAAAACAAACATTAAAGTGTAAAAAAATATTCATAAACCTTTTTGCGTTTACTTTCTTTTTTTAAAAACAAAATTAAATTTTTAACTTCATGAAAGAAACTTCATATGAAAATTTTTACATAATATTCTAAAACATGTCTAGAAGTGATAATATTGTTTAATTGAGTTAATTAAAATAATTGGTTATTAGTTAAATTATTAGAGATTAAGATATAATGATAATTAATTTAAAAACTATACTTATAACCGAAAAATCATATAAAATATTTTATATTTATTTGAAATTTAATTAAATTATTTAAATTTTGTAATATTTATTGATAATAATTAAGATTTGAATTAATAATCAATTCAAAAATTTGCAGCAAAATTATCAAAAAAAAAATAATAATAATAAGATTTATATATATATGCATTAAAGTTTTAGAATATTTAATAATAATAACTCGATATGATGTATTGAAATCATCAATTAATTAATTAATTAATCATATTAAATTATGGCTATCATTTTGAATGCTTAATTAAATATTAATTATAATTTAATTAATATCATTAGGACATTTTGTAAAATTCACCCCTCAACCCCCCCCCCAACAAAAAATCAAAAAGGACAAAAAAAAGACCAGCTTGTATGGTTAGATTAATTAGGAAAAAAATAAGATTTAAATAGTAAAACTATGAATTAAATATTAATTACTAGTTGAATATAAATTACAAATATTTTCTTTTTTCATTATCAAGCATATCTTTATATTTGGTTTTTTCTTAAATTAAAACATAAAAAATGTATATAAAAAAAGATATAAGTAGAACTGAATCGAAATATCTTCAAATAGAAAAAGTTGAGTTACACAGTATATAATAAATATAGTTTGTAAATATTTATGCTAAATGTTTATTTTTTATTAGGGAAGTAATGAAAGATTTTTTAAGACTAATTAGCCCTCTTATATTCATGAATTACACTCTAAAGTACTACATATATGAAAAGGATAATTTCAAAATAATAATAATAATAATAATAATAAATTTAATTGTATCATAAGACAAAAATGGAAGAATATTTAAAAAGAGAAGAAACTCTTTTAATTTAGTTAAAAGAGCTTAATAAATATTAAATTTAAGAATGAGCAGTCCGTAAAAAAAAAATTACGCTTTCTTTCTTTAAAACTGTAAGAAAAAATTTTCTCGTTCTTTTAATTTAAAAATAAAAATTTTAGTTTCTTTAGAAATTAATTTTTTTTATAATTAAATCAATTTATACTAATATAAATTTATTAAAAAAATAATATATTTTTGTGTTTATATTTTAATAATAAATTTTTTTTTTTTTTTTTGGGACATTTAGGCCATTTAAGGCAAACTCACACACACAACGCATTACACATGGACTCGAACCTTGGACCTCTTAGTTGGAAGCCTAAGCTCTCAACCAATAGGCCAAGGAGAGTTGTGTAATAATAAAATATTTTCATTATATAATTAAATCATAAATAAAAAACTGATTATTTGATTTCGGGAATTCATTAGTTGAATCTGTGCCTGCATTATGATTCAATTGAACTAGAAAAAGAGCAGGTTGTAAGGGATAAGAAATACCCTTACCGGGAGTTCGCCATCAGGGAATTGGCGGCCCAGTAGGAACTGTACTGGTATCCGGTGGGTACAGCGATCTGATAGAAGACGAGGTTTCCGTTGTTCTGCATCCGTAGCTTGAACCGGCCGTTGCTGAAATCATCGTTGCTCAGCTTCGCCACAATTTCCGTTCCAGGGCTTAGGGTTTGTGTAGGGAGAATGGTGTCTGTCGGGTCGGAAAAGCTATTCCAGAGAATGGAGCTGTCAGAAGCCGCAAGAACGAAGTCGCCGGTATCGAGCATGGCGGCATAGGAGGCTTTCGGAGCACCGGGGTTCCAAACTTCGGTTCCGGTGGGATCTCGAAGGGAGAGTTGTCCATCTGAGGTGAGGATGACGGAGGAATTGGGGGGAAGGGGTTTGTCTCGATTTGGGGTCCATATGAGGGTTGTGGTGTTGGGGAGATTGGCGAACCAGATGGCGAGGAGGAAGAGGGAGGCGTTGGTTGGGAGGGGGAGGAAGCCGAAGGCAAAGTCACCGGAGGGGGAGAGCCAGGAGAGGTTTCTGGCTCCGGCGGTGGTGGTGGTGAGAAAGGAACTTAACGTTATGTTGCTTTGTGGCTGTGCTGCGGTGACGGTGAAGGCGATAATTGTGATGAGGAGGAGGAAGAAAGGTGTAAATTCCATTGAAAGGGCTGAGGAAATGGGAGTTGGGTCGTGGCTTCGATGTTGGAATTTTATTAGAGAGCGGTCGTGACTTTTATGGAAGGTTGAGTGCCTAACCTCGCTACAGCTTATTATTTAAGAAATAATTCTCACCTAATGACCTTCACCATTCATCCTGTTCCTTTATTTAATGAAATGGCAGGCATCATAATACAATGAAGAAAATAGATGATAAAATAGTTTTTTTTGTTGGATCAAAACAAGGAGAAATTTTTTTAATGGCAATGCTTGCTATAATGTTTAAATGGAACAAATTTTAACAAGAAGCATGACTAAAGTTTAGAGTATGTGAATATCAGAAAGAATCAAACTAGTTAAACTATTTAGTATTTTTCATTGAAAATGTCAAATAGTTTGGGATATATTTAGAATAAGCTAATTCTATAGAAAATGTCAAATAGTTTGGTTAATTCTAAAAAAGTAAAACTATTTAGCGTTTTCAATGAAAAACTTGGCAAGCTTTTTTTAATAAGATTTTGCTCATTCATATAATTTAAACTTTTGACTGTTTAAGTTTGTTCAATTGATAGTTGATAAGAATGCATATATATATATATATATATATATATATATATATATATATATATATATATATATATATAGTATATATATATATATATATATATATATATATATATATATATATATATATATAGTTGCGTCCTGAAGTGCGGCGGTAGAGAAATATAAAGTTTAACGTCTTAGCTTTGTATGAAGATCCAGCATGCATTTAGATAAAAAGAGAGAGTTTAGCCTTCATATGAGACACTAGAGTTTTATGTGGAAACCTCTACAGTTTGAATGATCCACTAGTATTTGCAGTTGATTACAAATATAACCCTTCCTTAGGAGAAGACAATGTCATAAATGTCACCATAACGAATTACCTAGACATGTTTGTTTTGTTGGCATGACCATAGTCACTGTTAGGCATCATTGTATGATAATGGAGGTTGAAAGGACCGTAGTTCGGAAGAACCATAGTCGGTATATGAAAGACTGTAGTGATACTCAGGCCTCAAGTGGTAGTCTGACATAACTTCAGGCTTTTGGTGGGGGTTTGATGGATCAGGGCCTCAAGAACTCAGGGCCTCAAGTTGTGGTCCGGTGAAACTTTGGGCCTCAAGTGGCGGTTGAACTCAAAAAGGTTAGCCTCAAGTGGTTTCAGAGCCTCAAGTGATGGTTGGCCTCAATCAACTCAAGGCATGAAGTGGTGGTCTAGTAGAGCTTAGGGCCTCAAGTGGTGGTTTTAGGCAGTGGTGTGTAGATCTCTTTCTTGATCTCTTGCTTAGCCTCCTTTGTTTAAATGTGACAACAAATTGATGCTGAACATCATGAAGCAGATATGGCTTAATAATATTGAGTTCATGAGATTTGTCTCATTGAGCTGCTCGATTCGACTATAAGCATGATCGAAACCGAATTCGAACCTTCCAACAGTGCTTTGGGTCATTGAAAATTGAGTCGAATTTTGTGTCGCTGCGTTCGTATTCTCGAGACGTTCATTTCAACTATAAGTTTACTGAAATTGGAATTCAGATGATGTCGATTTTAATTTCAAAAGTTTCCAACTTGACTTTGCCCTGAGATTTGTGCCCAATCAAGATAACTTTTTGACGATATATATATATATATATATATATATTATTTTTTTGCATTTTTATTATTAACGTTGTTTTTATCATAGTTTTTATTTTCATTTTCTTAGAAGTTGTGTTCGTCCCCATCTGACCTATTTTAAGAAGCTTTATCTCGCAGTGAATGATCTGCGTGTTATACTCTTCGTGTAAATATGAAAGCACCTCGCGATTCCAAGTATAATTTTCACCAAGGCTTTTAAAACCGGACCGGTCAATGAACCGGAAGAATGAGGGGTTAGTGGTTTAATGGTTTGACCGGGGTCGAACCGGATGATGTAATAAATAATAAAATTAATATTGTAATATGATGATTTAACCTTAAACTTAAACACATGAATTCATCATATCATACAAATCAAATATCTAAATTAAAAATAAGTTGGAGATTATTTTATAAATAATATAATTCATATTTAAAATAAGATTAGTTCACATGTATATGTTTTAAATTTAATATAAATAATTTCTAATTTATTTTATATGTTTAGATATACTTTATACTTATGAAAAGTATATAAAATTTTCATTATAAGATTATATCTATATTTTTCATGTTATATTATTAAATATAAAAATAAAGATAAAAATTTTAAAAATAATATATTAGATAATTAAATAAAATGAAAACAATAATACATAAATATTAAATATTATTTGTATTATTAAATTTTATTATATATATATATATATATATATATATATAATATATATATATATATATATATATATAGTGTATGTATAGTGAACTTGAGAAGTGAGAACTTTTCTTTAGGTTTTAGTCCCACATCACCTAGACAATATATGTTAGCATTGTTTTTGTCTATATAGGAGCTTTTTGGCTCATTTAGGAAAAGGCACATGATATGATGGGCCATGTGCCATGTCATAAAATATTTTTTTATTCTTGTTTAATTAAAATATATAAATTTTAAATTTATTTGTTAAGTCAAATATTTAATTATAAATGTATTAAATATTTTATTTAAAACAATGTTAGCCAAACCGGTTTTTAAAAACCGGCACCGGTTCGCCGGTTAACCGGTTGAACCGCCGGTTCAAGCTGGTTCAATCCTGGTTTGTGGCTGAAGCGGATTTTTACAAAATTCCGGACCGGCCGGCGGACTGGTTCACGGTTCAACCGGTTGAACCTGGCTGGTCCGGATCCGATTTTCAAAGCACTGATTTTCACTCTCTATTCACATGGAGGCCAAATTTCTGCTTAAGAGGTAAGGTTTCAAGGGAGCCTTTACTCAAGTACCCATAAACAATATGCCTCTTCATTTCATGGTTGTAGTAGCCAAGGAGACCCATGAGGTTCTTATGGTGAGTTTGACCAATATATTTTGCTTTGTTAGCAAATTCCTTATCAGTATTCTGGTTGGAAGTCGCATGGCTTCTTAATGGCTAGATCAGGGTTCTAGTGAGCTCAGGACTGAGATTTCCTCTATAAATCGTACTACATTCTCCTCTTCCTAGCTCTTCACAGAAGCCTTTGGTGGCTTCCTCGAGCTCTTTGTATGTGAATGCTTCAAGATTCAGCTCCAATAAGATGTTTTTAAGTTGATGATTTTGTTTCCTTTTGCCTGCATGGAAATAAATGAGTGCTACGGATAAAATGATGAAATTTAGTACAATTAAGTCGACAAGAAGTAAGGAATTGGGCTGGATCCAAGTTCTTTTTTGGTAAGAGGGGTGCAGATGCTTTGTAAGTTATCATTTTTACCTACTTTGATGAAGGGTATATTGCTTACGTAGTTCCCCTTCCTCCGACTAAGGAAGGAAGATTCTTCTTTTCCAGTAATTGCTCATTCTATGTCGCGCAAAGGCAATCATCCAAACAATGTTGTTCATTATCCACCTAATCCATATGACTGAACTGGACATAATCTGTTGGAAATGAAAAAGGGCTTTTAGAATAAGTGATAGCTAAAGAGAAAGTGGAAGAAAAAAAAAACAAGAATTTTATTTCTCACTTTTTGGCTTGATGCAAACTTAAATACATCTCCACTATTTATATTAGTAGTACACCGTTAGGATTATGCCAACAAATTTGAATCTAATGGTTACAAATGACTCTCTAGAGTATTCTCATATATCCTATCATAATGACATTAAATGCATATTCTAGACTTTTCTAACAATTACTCCTTAAATGACTCTATAGAGTATTCTCATATCTCCTATCATAAATGACATTAAATGCGTATTACTTTTCAATATATTTCTAGAGTCTTCTTTAATAGATTTCTCTAAATTATGGGCTTCAATCAAAAGCCTAAATAATAGCGGGCCAAATTAAGTTTAATTTCCAACACCCACCCTTAAACTTAATTTTGTGACTCCAAAAAAAAATTTCATCTTGATATAGTCTTCATACTTGAGTGGCTTGGTGAAGATGTTCAGCAATCTGTTCTTGTGACTTCACATTTTTCACTTGCACTTCCTTCCTTGTAATGCAATATCTGATATAGTGATAGCGTGTATCAATGTGCTTGTTTCCATCATGAAAAACTAGATTTTTGGCTAATGCTATTACGAACTTATTATCAACATGAATCTTCATTGCTTCTTCTTGAGGAAAGCTTAATTCTTTTAATAAGTTTCGGAGCCAAACTGCATGACAAACATAAGATGTTGCAGCTACATATTCTGCTTCACAAGCAGACAGACTGACAATTGGTTGTTTCTTTGATATCCAGGTGAAAGCTATATCTCCTATGAAGAACACATAACCAGTGGTGCTCTTTCTATCATCCATATCGCCATCCCAATCATTATCGTTATATCCTATAAGTCTAAAATTGTTAGATGATGAATAGAGCAAGCCAAAGTGAATTGTACCTTTGATATAGCGTAGGATTATTTTAGCAGTTTTTAAGTGGCTGGTGGTTGGAGTCTCCATATAGCGACTGACAAGTCCGACATCATAGAGAATATTAAGCCTTGTGCATGTTAAGTAGCGCAAACTCCTGACCATGCTCTTAAAAAATATAGGATCAACTCTTTCTCCTTCATCATGCTTTGATAGCTTAACTCCACATTCAATAGGAGTATTTATAGGTTTGCAATTATCCATCTTGAATTTCTTCAGCATCTCTTTTGCATAGCTTTCTTGTGAGATAAATAATCCATCTTTCATTTGATAGACATTAATGCCCAAATAATAGGCCATGAGCCTAATATCAATCATCTAAAATTCCTTAGTCATTGCTTGTTTGAATTCTTCAAATAACATTTGATTATTTCTAGTGAAGATCAAATCATCAACACATAAATAAATGATTAAAACATCTTTATTCTTATTCTTGATATAAATAGCATGTTCATAAGGGCATTTAAAAAAACCTTTGTCTTCCATGTACTTATCTATCCAACTATTATATGCTCTTGGTGTTTGTTTCAACCCATAGAGCGCATTCTTTAGCTTAAGAACTTTGTCTTTTTTCCCTTTGACTTCGTATCCAGGTGGTTGTTGAATATATACTTCTTCTTCAAGAACTCTATTCAAGAAGGCTGATTTTACATTCATTTGATGTATCTTCCATTTATTTTGAGTTGCCAAGGAAATGATTAGACTAATCATTTCTAAGCGAGCAACAGGAGCAAATACCTCATCATAGTCGATGTCGGCTCTTTGACTATAGCCTTTTTACCACTAGTCTTGCCTTGTATCTTTCAATTTCTCATTTAACATTCTTCTTTGCTTTGTACACCCATTTCACGCCAACTGCCTTGTGGCTGAGAGGAAGTAAAAGTCAGCTCCCATGTGTCGTTCTTCTCGATTGCCTTAAATTCTTCATCCATAACATCCTTCCACTCTTTATTTTATATGGCTTCTTGAAAATTCATGAGCTCATAGTCTGCAAAGAGGCAAAAGAGTTTAAGATTTTCTTGATTCTCTGTTACCTCAAATATATCTCTTAAGCTCCTAAATCATGGTATTCTTTCACTTGAGCTTTCTTGATTATTTATAGTTGATGTTGCTGGTGAAGAAGTAGACTCCTCTCTTGCTTGCTCCGTCCTTGGTTGCTCCATATCTTCTTCTTCATATTTGTAATATTTCTTATATGATCCCCAGTCCCATTCTCCTTCTTCATCAAATATAACATCTCTGCTGATAATTTTCTTTCTAATTTTTGCATTGTATAGTATGTATCCTTTTGAGTTGTTATCGTAGACGATGAAAATAAACTTCTCACTTTTATCATCTAACTTACCTCTTTTCATATCAGGTACGAGCACATGAGCTATGCTTCCAAAAACCTTTAAGTGGGAGATGCCAAACATTCTTTCGCTCCATGCTTCTTGTGGAGTCATTCCCCACACACTTCTTGTTGGTAAACGGTTGGCCAAATAAACTGCACAGGAGACTTCTTCTGCCCAAAATTCCTTCGGCAGCCTCTTGCTTTTGAGCACTCTTTGCCATGTTAAGGATGGTTTTGTTCTTCCTTTATGCTACTCCATTTTATTGAGGGGACCCTTGGACAATTAGAGCTTGACGTATCCCATTAGCATCACAGAATTCTTGGAATTCTTTTGAAGTGAATTCTCCTCCTCGATCCGATCGCATAGCCTTGATCTTGAGTCCACTTTCTTTCTCAACGGTGGCCTTGAATTTCTTGAATATGCCAAATACCTCGAGTGAGCATGTCTTTATTGGTCCACATGCATCTAGATGTATGAGCTCCAATGGCTTTCGAGCTCTTGAACTTGATTCTCTTGGAAAACTTTTTCTAAAATTCTTCTCAAGTAGATATGCTTCACAAATTTGATCAAGATGCTTGATGCATTGAAGAGCTCTCACCATCCCCTTTTTTGAAAGCAACTCCAATCCTCCAAAGTTGAGATGACTAAATTAGAAATGCCATAACCAAGAGACATCTTTATAATAAGCTTTGAGGCACTTGACAACATCATTTTGAATGTTTAGCAAAAATATTCTATTTCTTGACATTGACACTTTTACAATTAAAGTGCCAATATTATCTTTTAAGAAAAGATAATTATTTTTTAAATGAATACCATATCCTTTCTTCAAAAGTTGTCCCAAACTTAAAATATTACTCTTAATATTTGGTACAAAATAGACATAAGAAATAAATTGATGCTTCCATTCTTCAAGCGAATAAGGATGTTACCTTTGTCGTTTACTTCTATTTTTGAGTCATCTCTGAAGAATACATTGCCTCCCACCGTTTCATCAAGCTCTATGAACATGCTCCTTTTTCCACACATGTGATTACTTGCTCCAGTGTCTAGGTACCACATTCCATCTTCACATCTTTCATTATTTTTATAGTCTAGCAATAATGTGCCATCTTCTTTTCTTTCTTCTTTTATGTAGTTGATTTTTTCATTCACTTTACTTTTGGGCGCTCTACATTCTTTAACGTAATGCCCAAATTTGTTACAATTGTAGAACTTAACTTGAGATTTCTCTTACATTGAGTTTGAGCGTCCTCTTCCTCACCCTCTTGTTGAATTTTCTTCTCTTTCTTGATTATTATCATTGAAATATCTTTCTTGTTCATTTGTACGACATCGTCCTTATCCACAACCTCTTCCATGATAATTTTTATTATTGTTGTTAAAGCTTTCATCTTTCTTGGCTGATTTGAGATCTAGTTTGAGGAGTTGCTCGGTAATTTCTTCATTCATCTTCTTTCTTTCTTTGTAAGATTTCAATGAACCCAAGAATTTCTCTATTGTCATCTCTTGTAGATGTTTTGTCTCTTCGATGATGTTGTGATACTATCAAATCTTGATTCTAGCGATCGAAGAATCTTCTCAATGATAGTCACATCTTCTAGCTTCTCACCATTTCTTTTTAGTTGATTAGAAATAGAAAGAACTCTTGAAAAATAATTGGAGACCGTCTCGCCTTCTTTTATTTGCAAGACGTTAAATTATCTTATTAATGTCTGAAGATGTACCTTTTTAACTTTCTCTTCTCCCTTTTACGATACTTGGTGCTTCTCCCATGCTTGTTTGGCTGATGTAGCACTTGAGATTTTCTCAAATCCATCATCATCTAACGCTTGATAGATGAGGAAGAGAGCCTTTTTGTCTATCTTTCTTGAATCTCTTAAACTATCCTTCTGTGTTAAGGATAGAACGAACTCATCGCTTGGCTCATCGTAGCCTTTCTATTCAATCTCCCAAACATCATGCGCTCCAAGAAGTGCCTTCATCTTTATACTCCAATTATCATAATCTATTGTCTTGAGCAATGGAACTTGGAAGGAAATCATACCTCCATTCGCCATCTCTAGAAAGGAACTTGACTCTGATACCACTTTGTTGAAATGAAAAAGGGCTTTTGGAATAAGAGAAGGCTAAAAAGAAAGAGGAAGAAAAAAGCTAGAATTTTATTTCTCACTTTTTGGCTTGATGCAAACTCAAATACATCATCACTATTTACACTAGTAGTACACCATTAGGATTATGCCAACATATTTCAATCTAATGGTTACAAATGACTCTCTAGAGTATTCTCATATCTCCTATCATAATGACATTAATAGCATATTCTAGACTTTTCTAACAATTACTCCATAAATGACTCTCTAGAGTATTCTCATATCTTCCTATCATAAATGACATTAAATGCATATTACTTTTCAATAGATTTATATAGTCTTCTTTAACAGATTTCTCTAGGTTATGGGCTTTAATCAAAAGCCCAAATAATAGAGGGCCAAATTAAGTTTAATTTCCAACATAATCATCTTTTAGGAAGTTGAATTTCTCAACTCTAACCATCTGAAACCCCTTACTCGATGCTTTAGAGATACAACTAGGCATGATGAAGTTGGGCTTGCATCCCATATAAGTCCTTTTTAGGTCAACCAAATAATAGCCCACCGGGCACTGACAAGAAACCATCAACTTCATGTCAGAGCCATAGTAGCTGTTGTACGTGCACGCTCCTCTTTTAAGCGTTGTAATCAAATTTTGGCAGATGTTTGCCAGCTTAAACTCCATGAGCAGCCACTTCGCCTCGCCATCGACGACGGTTGTCGACTTTTGGTAAACGTAGTGATAGAAGTCTCCGTTGTGGTCGAGAGTTCCTTGGTGGTTGTAATCTGAGGTTGATTTCGTTGTTATTGAGGTCAGAGTTGATAATACGTACAAACCCATTCATCTAGAAGAGAAGCCTTGAGTTGGAGCAGCCAAGTGGGTAAAAAAAAATAAAAAGATAAATAATATTCAATCATATTTTTTTCAAATAAATAATATTGAAATATTCCCAAATATATATATATATATATATATATATATATATATATAAGGCATAAAAAGTCATTCCTATTCAATTATGACCTTTGAACATTTAGAACAGATAAACTTTTGATTAAATGTATAATAAAATTTAATTTTATCATTGGACAAAAAAATAGTTTGTCATTGTCATTACCTAACCCATAAATATTATCTTGAAATTATTTAATGAATATATTAAAGACAACTAGTTTTCTCATTCAACTTTTTTTTTTTTTTTTAGCTTGTAAACCCATTCAAAGTCTCAACAGTTAATTTTTTGATGTAAGAAAATTTAAAGGAATCATCGTCACTCAGCTTCGCCACAATTGTGGTATCAGCCTATCAGGTCATAGGGTTTGTGTGGATAGCAGAGTGCCTGTCAGGTTGGAAAAGCTATTCCAGAGAACGGAGCTATTAGAAGCCACAAGAACGAAGTTGCCAGTATCGAGCATGGCAGCATAGGAGGCTTTCCGGAGCACCGGTGTTCCAGACTTCGATTCCAGTGGGAACTCGGAGGGAGAACTGTCGATCTGTGGTGAGGATGAAGGGGTTTGCCTCGATTTGGAGTCCATATGAGGGTTTTAATGTTTGGAACATTGGCGAACCAGATGACGAGGAGGAAGAGGGACGAGTTAGTTGGCAGGGGGAGGAAGCCGAAGGCAAAGTCGCTGGAGGGGGAGAGCCATGAGAGGTTTATGGCACCGGCGGTGGTGGTAGTGAAGATGGAACTTAAGGTTATGTTGCTATGGGGTTGAGCTGCAGCAGCGGCGAAGGCAATGATTTTTAGGAGGGGGAGGAAGAAAGATCGATATTCCATTGAAAGGAATGGAGAACTGGTAGTCGGGCCTTGGATTGGAAGTTGGAATTTTATTTAGAAGAGAACGGTTGTTGAAGACTTTACTAAACAGGAAAAAGAATTAGCTACAGCTTGTGTTTTTTTTTTTTTTTTGTATGAAGCATTGAGTGCCTAATCTCGCTGCAGCTTAGTAATTAAGAAATATTTCTCACATAATGGAGAAATTATTCTATGAGTCGGGATAGAAAGAACCGTCATTTTTGTGAATCAGTGAATGTACATACTACTAACATATTCGATAGATTCTTTCCGTCCAAATTCAATACAAAATAATTTCTCCACCTCAATGAGATGTCATTCACCATAAAACAATGAACGAAATGGGACATAAGAAACAAGGAGAAAATTTTGAATGGTCACATCCTCCAGCAGCCAAAGAAGAAAAGTTTGGGTCAGTGCAAACAAACTAAAATATAAACTACGTACACACGCATATGGCAAAATGGAGAATGATCTTGCTCACTAAAGCATCGTTGGAGTAGGCTTCAGATTTTTTGCATGGACTTCATGAGAGGGAACACCGAAGAGAGTCCCCAATTATCTACTCAGACTTGGCGAGTGTGAATGATGAAAAAAGTCTGTGTTTCATGAGAGAGAATGGTGGGCATGGGCCAAGCTAGGGTTTTGTGAGAGATGAATAGTGTTTGTTGGTTGGGAGCTTAGGCTATCAGTTAAAAAATTTTGGGTTCGAGTCTTGCGTATCCTATTTTAGTGAGTTTTAAATGCAACCCAAATATAATATCTAAAGAGCTTCAAATGCTTCACATTTTTACTTTGTATTTATTTTATAATACATTATAAATAAAGGCAACCAAATAGCCCCATAATGAACTATTTCATTCCAATCTCATTCAGCGTGAGGGACTTTTTGCAACTAGACTCGAGAATGGTTTCTTATTTTTATCTATAGCAACTTCTTGTTGAGCTATTTAATTTTTATTTTGTATCCAAGTTATTGATTAAATGTTTTGCCGAATTAACTAAATTTCAGCAAATATGAAATAAAATTTTAATTATAAGATCATTTATTTGTGTTATGAAATGACATTTAAACTTGTTTTTTTTTTTTTCGAAGAAAAAATTATATTGATTTATACATATCTGATAAATTGATTTTATATAGGGTAATATTTGGATGCCATTTCTTTTTTTATTTGTTTTGTATCTTTAGCTTGTTTGTCTGCATACTAATTTTCTGTTTTCAAAAAAAAAAAAAAAAAAGACGTGCTTGCAACTGAAAAAAATGAAGTCATCAATTTAAATTAACTTTGCATATATAGTAGTAATTATTTCATAATTAATCTTTCGTATTAATTTGTTATTTTCAGAATTAATGATTAAAATTTTAGATTAACCTATATTTTTCCATAAAAACAAGAAAAAATTCAAAAGAAATTCTTTTATTCTTGACCTGTTGTAACTCCAGCCTGTTCTTTAACAAGCGTGAAAGGGTCAACTTGGCCTCATTGGCAAGGGTATTAATAACTACGTTGAGCACAGCAATGATGACATCAACAGATTTCTACCACTAAGGAACGCTCAATCATTGTCATGTTAGTTTTGTGAAAAATCTGATTGTGTTGATCAATTAAGTTATACTGTTGTCTCAGATCTCAATACAGTGTGTTAAGCTCATTGGGGTTTCTAATTGGTCTTCACCCTACTTAGGTTCCGATGTAAAGTACAACACTACGATGCCATGTCCTTGAGTGTCGTGGTCTATTTAGTTTGCTTGGAAAATTGACAAAGAGTAGAGTGTTACAATACTCCCATCCCCGGGGCAGCGACGCAGCCAATGAGCGCTTATGCTCCCCAGATCTCGACGCTGACAGACAAACTAAAATAACAACGTTGAGCAATGCTATGCTTCAAAGTTGGCGCTTATTAGAACTGTAGGATTTACTTTATTATATTTGCTTTGTTGATGACATGGTTGATCACAGTTGGCTCATTTGTCTTGAGCCGTACCTAGCTGTGTCTATATAATAGTTCTATAATCTCTGTAGCTGGACATGAAAGATTTATCAATTTCTTTCTTCTCTTTATTTCCATCGTGCTTTCTTGTTCTTCTTCGTTCCTTAGGTTTCTACATGGTATCGGGAAAAGGATTCTGATCCTGCTCCATGGCCGACTCCAACTCCTCCCACTTAGAAGATCAACGTGATCAGCAGTCCATCGAAGATCCGATCATTCCCACTACTCTGAAATTCGTTGTCTCTAACCTCAAGAAATTCGTTCCGATTCAACTCGTCCCTGATAACTACGCCATTTGGAAATAACAAATCCTCAAGATTTCTCTCGCGAATTGCTTTCACAGCTTTCTTGATCCTCAATCATCTCCTCCTGTAAGGTATTTGCCAAATCAAGATGGTTCCTCTTCATCTACCCTCTTTTCTCTCAATGGATCCTTACGATCAAAATCTTGCAGCATCCATTTGTTTGACTATTTCTTCCTCAGTTTTACCATACGTTATACCTCTTGACTCTATAGCAGCAATTTGAACAACATTAGAATCTAGATTTCAATCTACTAACCGATCCCAAGTCATCCAACTCAAAAATAAACTTCACATGCAATGTATCTCTCAAGAACTCCACCATGACCCATTACTAAACCGAAATAAAATTGCTGGTATATCAAATAGCAGTGGTTGGATCTATGGTTGATACTGAAGATATAATTATTGACTTCCTAAATGGCCTTCCCACCTCTTATAAATCCTTCAAGATAGCGATTAATCTTGGTTATCATGCTTTTCGTGCCTTACCCATCCAAGATCCTACTACGGCCCTGTTTACTTACAGGGGTCGTGGCCGAAGGTCTAGAGGAAGAACATTTTCCAATGTGAATGGAACACCTCGGACAACAGCAAATGCTTCCATCACATGTAAAATTTTCTACAAAAAAGGCACTCGGCCCAAGCTTGTTGGCATCATCTAAATGCCCAATACACTCCTCCATCAAGAACGGTGAATAACGCGCTCATTGCTACTTCAAACTGCTCAGAAGCCAGTTGGTTCTTAGATTCAGGTGCTTCATCCCACATGACAATTCACTTGACAACTTGTCGATCTCCACTTCCTGTCAAGGATCGGACAATATCACGATCGGTGATGGGAGTTCAGTTCATATCGCTTATGCTGGGGAGGGAATCCTCCCGACCCCCACTCATAAGCTGCATCTATCACAAAATTTTCATACTCCGCCTCTTCAATATATCAACTAACCAAATATAACAACATCTCAATTATCTTTGATCCATCTGGCTTTACCTTAAAGGACCTACAGAAGTAACAAGCCATCTTTTGTGGGCCATCTAATGGGGGGTTATACACTATCCTGATCTGTTCTTCCTCTATGAAACATCATGCACTGTCTGCCTCTACTTCCTCAAAAAATTCTTGGCACCATAGACTCGGCCACCCGCACAAAAGAATTTTAGATCTAATTTCTCGTTGTAACCCTCATCTTACTTTAGATAAACATTCTTTTATTTGGCATTCTTGTAAAGCATCAAAATGCCATAAGCTTGTTTTTGAAAAGTCTAAAAAACATCAGCATTCTCCTCTTGCCCTCATTCACTCTAATGTTTGGGGCCCTAACTCCTGCTGTCTTATCTCAAGGATACAAATAATACGTAATTTTTGTTGACAATTTTTCTAGATATACTAGGCTATTTCCTTTATGACAAAAATCAGATATTTTAAGTACTTTTATTGCTTTTAAAACTCAAGCGAAAAAATATACTTCTACTCAGATCAAAATCTTGAGAATTAATGGTGGATATGAACTTGTTAACCATGCGTTTCACAACTATCTTAGCACTAATGGCATCATGCATCAAATCTCCTATCCTTACACACCAGAACAAAATGATCTGGCTGAGAGGAAGCATAGACACATCATTGTGACCACTAGAATGCTCCTTCACACATCCTCAATTCCTTACACCTATTGGCCAGATGTGATTCTAACTTCTATGTATAATCAATAGAATGCCATCACCTACGACAAACAACTTATCACCGTTATAACTTATTTATCATACAAAACCTGATTATAGCCATCTTCGAATCTTTGGTTGTGAATGCTTCCCTCTTACTCCACTAATTCTCATCACAAATTTCAACCAAAATCTCAATCTTGTGTTTCCTTGGGCTACTCCGACACCTACAAAGGCTATAAATGCTTATATATCACTCAATCTTGTGTTTCCTTGGGCTACTCTGACACCTACAAAGGCTATAAATGCCTATATATCACTACTAACATAAATTATAATATCTAGGCATACTAGTATTAATGAACATGTGTTTCCCTTCTCCAAATCTTCATATAATCCCAACACTATTTCCACTGAACCATCATCTCTTCTCCTAACCCCAGTTTCTATTCCTCATGCTACTACTTCATTAAACTACATCAATCCAGCAATTCCATTCAACCCACTCCTAACCAAATTCATCACAAACAACCTGTTCTCTCTCATAGTAGTAAGACTATTATTCACCTTCATTTCAGTAGTCAGTTATTCCAAATATTACAGGTCATCCGATGCTGACTTGTAGCAAAATCAATTCTATCAAACCAACAAATTGCCTAAATATCTTACATAAGAAAACTTCCCCTTCATTGTCTTCAGATCCTACAACATAGACTGAAGCTGTTAAGAGTTTTGAACGGCATCAATCCATGGAATAGAATTCCTAACTCTTCAGAAATAAGGCACTTAGAGTCTAGTTCCATGGCCAGAAGCTACATCTGTCTTAGGATGCAAATGGACCTATATAACCAAATATCACGCAGACGGGTTGGTCACCAAACACAAGGCAAGGTTTGTCACTCAAGGAAATAACCTGTGGACCTCCTCAAATGGACACCGCCACAGCTACCAAGTGCAAAGGGTATTTGGCCGCCCCATCCTAAGGGATAGAGATGATCGTAGGCCTCTGTGCTCTTCACAAGCGGGCCAATCAGAGGGCAAATTAGATTATACATACGACTAATAATTGAGGATAGAGGCTCTTACCAGCGTACACTAATGGGTAGTAATATATATGACCTTGATCATAACAATGGGTTTCCCCCACCCGATATATCAGCTCGAGTGGGGTATATTTTATGTTGGAGTTCTGTTTCCCATGGGCACAAGCCCTTGTGGTTAATTACATCTCGAGCCTAGGGCCCAAGAAAACTCTTGATTAAGGATCCGGTATTATTCTTCCCAGACAAGAGATTGGCTTGAAAGGGGAGACTAAGAAATCCTGCTCAAAAGGAAAGAAAGGGCTCAACTTGGCTTAGCCAACATACGTAGTTCATCTCAGCATCAGGAGAGACTAAGGCAGTTGAGGAGAGAAAGAAATTTATACCCTTAGAGCACACAGAGAGAAAGTATGAAAGTGGTGTCATCCATGTGATGCGAATTAGTAGGATTTATAGTCCCTTTAAAGAAGGAACTTATCCACTATTTATGCATACTACAAAACACCCAACATAGTAGCCTTGAATCTTATATCTAAGGTGGATTTAGTGTTCTACCAAACACTAATACCCATATCCTAACTAATGCACCTAAGGCTTATATCCTGCCTGAAACAGAATGCTAGCGTAGCGTAAAATCCATGCTATCAAAGTCTTTATGAAATATAAGTAGGTAGGATGAGTGCTTTGGAAGTAAGGCCGATGTTTAGAGAGTTTTCAAATTGACCCTGGACCTACGTAGGGTGAATGCTCCTAGAACTAATAAACCACTTCGTAGCATAAAATCATGCTATCAAAGTCTTTATGAAAGATAGGTAGATAGGTTGAGTGCTTTGGAAGTAAGGCCGATGTTTAAAGAGTTTTCAAATTGACCCTGGACCTATGTAGGGTGAATGCTCTTAGAACTAATATAATTTAAGTTTTAGTTTAATTGATTTCTAATGTAATGCATGCTGGTTGAAAAGGCTAAATCAAATATGCTTAAGATTTTAAAAAATAGGCTTATAAAAAATAATTTTTAGAAAAGACTATGCCTCCCCGGGTCCGGCACTTCATCTTCATATGCCAAATTATTTGGACTCTACCCACAGGAGGGGAGGTGTCTTATAGAAAAGAGAGAGAGAAAGCATTAATATGCATGCGACCCGGACGATTTCTGGCAGTTCCCTAGCTCGTTAAATGTATTTATTATTTAATTCTTAAAATTTTAAGTATTAAATACGAGTAAAAAATATTTTAGTCCTTAAAGAGCCTAGCAAAAATATGTCACAAACATGCAAGAAAGAAACATAAAAAAAAACAAGTTCTACTACGCAATCAAAATAAATACATCAATATAAAACCACAACACAGTAAAGTAAGAAAGTCCACTGTATGTGCCATAAAAGTATAACCCAGGATATGCAAAAAAAGTAATGGTGTCCTAGGCCCCACCTACAACAACTTGGATTATAGTCCTACTAAATGACACAAGTCTTAAAAGCCAGATATTTTCATCTTTAAGTCTCCATCTTCGAGTGGATTATCCTTCCCCAGATCATCTCCCTTTGGATCATCTCCTTTGGGCTTCATACTGTTTGTCCTCCAAGAGGGTGCCCAAATGACTAAAAACTTTTCTGAGAGGGGGCCTTTTTTTTTCTCTTTGGATACATAGTATTTGAAATGTTGGATTTTTAAAGACTTTCATAACTCGATAAAAATTACAACAAATTATATTATAAGAAAGAAAATCTAGACTAGGACTCCTGTATGGTTATCCTAATAAAAATCATAAGCAGTTCAATATATCACATCGCAAGCGGTTATATATGTGCAGAAAAGTAAACACACCTGGCCACGCTCTTTCAATGTTAAAGGGGACTATGTAGTCTTTGGAGCATCTACAAAAAATAATGTTAGTTTTAAAGCTTTTGAATTATTATTGCCCCTTTATTTTTAGAGTTGCACGAGTGTGACCACCTACATAAGATTGAATAAATATCAAAGCAAGCCCTAGCCATAGGAAGACTATCACATAAATCACAATATAATCAAATAAAAAATATAATAAAGTAAAGCTCAATCACAACACAATATAGCAAACTAATATATCATCACTCGTGTCACACAATGAGCATCACAATACAAAAAGAAAAAAAAAAAACACCAGCCCTAATCCTAGAGTTAGAAGTGGTGCCCAAGGCAAACCTACATGTGTGTAGTAGGCCTGTGTGGCTTTGGATAGGCCATATGTCAGGTAGTTAGTTCAAGTTGCATCGAGTTCAGATTTGTTGGAGGCTAAAAGAGAAAATTTTAATTAAAAGTTTACATATTAATGGATTGGGGTCCATTTTTAGTTAATTTAGTTTATTGATTTAGTTTAATGCTTCGGATAACAATATTTGAAGTTTAAATTATATTAACCAATTTTGGAAGGTCACAGGTCCTCTAAGTGCTAGGCTAAGGGGGTCCAAAAGGCTACTATTAAAAATGGGCTAGGTTTGAGTTTTCTAGTTTTTTAGTTAAATATTAAGCCTTAATGGATTAATTAGGCTTTGAGTTTGTTGGATTTAGAGTTTTCTAGGCAAAGTTATGAAATTTAGAAGTTTTGGGCAATTATGGAAATATTAAAATTGCTTAATTAGTAGTATTTTAAGGATTTTGGTCCAAATCAACTCCATACTGATTAGAATCACCCCTAAAGGTTATAAATAACCTAAGAATATATTCACAAGTGTTTGATGAAATTTTGGAATTTTTAATAATTTTTTTAATTATTTAATTTAGGTAAAAAGATGAATTTTAATTAAGGTTAAATTAAGGCTTAACATAAAGTTCAATTAATGGGCTCTAATTATTTAATGTTAAGGACTGACTTCTAATGAGTTTGAAGTATTATGTGTAATTTTTTGAGTTGAAAATGATTTATTAGAACTTTTAGGAGTTATCGGAACCTAATTAACGGGTAAATTAGGGTTTGTTAATTAAGGGGTTTAAAAGGATCTTAAAAATTCCTAAAAAATTCTTGGAAGATTTAGGATATTACTAAGTTTAAGTGTTGAGAGTTTCATATAAATAAAGGATCTACCCTAGCTCCTAAAATTTTTCTAAGTTCTCTAGTCGTGTCATTAATTATTGTCCTTAGGGTGTCACTATGTTAAATATGTTTAAAATAAGTGTTCAAGAGTAACCCTTAGGGAAGACGCATGCAAGGAGTTCACAAAAAATAGTAAACACATCAATCCTAAAATCTAGGAGGGCCTAAGTTAAGTGCTTGTGCGTCCTACACATGCAAAAGATGGTAAAAATAGTAATTAAGCATGCTTTATGATGTAATTAGTAGATGATTGGAGCTCAACTCACCCTTACTAATCTTCCTCTCCATGAATGGTGTTCACATTCATGAATCAATGCTTAAAATTTCATGAAGTGGATCTCCCAAAATTAGGGGATTTAAGGTACAATGTTTTTAAAAATAATTTAAATTACATATAATTAATAAATGAATTTTGAAAAATAATGTAATTCAAAATAATTCATTTGTAAAGATAAACTTAGGAGAGATCCACTGGCCACCCAAGAAGGATTCAAAATAATTTTTTAATTTCAAAATAATTAATATATTAATTATTTAAGTACTTTTTAAATAGCCAACAAATTTTAAAAAATACAGAAATATAACAAAAAAATAATTTTTGCATCTAAAATAATTTTTAACTCAAGTGGTAATATTAACTGTCAAATCGTCCATTGTTTCGAATAGACGGCACTGATCTCGCCAGACCAAAAATGAGATCGCGGGATTAAATCATATGGTCGATCCAAACCACGGAACAACTAGCCCACGGTCGTTGACCGCGAGATCAACGGACTCGGATCGTCCCCCAGCTTCTAAAGATGTAACCTAAAACTTTTTTTTTTTGCCTCGTTATAATCAATTTACTAGACCAAACTCAATGAAATTTTAAACATAGCATCCATGCATGAAGAGCATCCATGGGGGACCGTTTTTACGGTCTAAAACATGATATATGAAAATCTATTTAAACCTAAGTGTTGTGACCTAGGTTTAGGATTTTTGAAGAATCTAACCATTGGATCTTCAAGATCTTCAAACGATTGAGCTTGTAGATTGTCCTCGTATGTTTCCCTAGTTGAAATCGAGCTCTGATTCACTTGGATCAATAAAAAAACATCTTCAAAAGATTTTGACTTAAGCTCGCTGAAATCCCGTCACTGGCAAGGGTTTGAATGGAGGGAAATGACTTGGGAAAATGGGAGGATGTTAGAAGAGCTTTCATATCAAAGGACTCGGGCTGAGAGAGATTAGGGAGAGAGAAAGATCTAACCCCTATAATAGGAGCCCTAATTAGCCTATTTATATCCCCTAACCCTTGAATTAGTGGCAAAGATTCAATCAAGAGTGGATTATGAGGGAATTAGGCTGATTAGGTCGGGATTTGGCTCTAAGGATCATTAGGCAATGATTTGAATGCATTGAATGCCCTAATTTGACCAAATTAGGTCAAATTTGACTAGAGAAGACTTGGGTTAACCAATTCAATGGTTTACTTGGTCAACTTAGTCAATTTGACCTATCAGATGCATGGATTGAGCCAAGGATAGGTTTGAAATGGATTAGATTTAAATTAGGCTCAAAAAGGTCTAAATGGGTCAACCTGGGTTGACCTAGTCAACTAGGTTGACCCAGAGCCAAGGTCTGGGCTACATAGACTTAATTCGACCAACGAAGTTGAATGGGAGAGGTCTTGGGGCCAGGCTTGGTTAGTTTGACAAAGTCAAAGTCCTTTGGCCAACTATTTAGTTAAAAAGTAGGTCAATAAATGGACCCTCAATATGGGCGACGAATAAACTAGTGAATCGTGTGTGTTGGTATTGACTGAATGTGACAAAGTAAAGTGAGACATATCATTAAAAGGTTAAAAATAGGAGAATTCTTTCCTAGCCTTACCCTATAGTAAGGGCAGAGCCAAGGAGATAATAAGAGCAAAGTAGTTAAGGAGAGATCACTGAATGATGAACCAGTAGTGGGATCTTCTCCTGTCCTCACCCTATAGCAAAGGTAGAGCCTATGAGAGAATAAAGAGCAAAGTAGACAAGTGGAAGACCACCAAAAGGTGATCAAGTAGTGTGATCCTCTCTTGGCCTTACCCTATAGTAAGGGCAGAGCTAAGGAGAGGCCAAAAAATAAGTAGTAAAGCAAACCGACTACCTGCCTGATTCTATCAAAATAGTAAGGTAGAAGGTGAAAGGGGTGGTGAGGAATGCCTTCTAGGGGCTCTATCGGGCTCTCTCAACCTTGTAATTTTCTACATATGCTTGACCAGCTCAGCCTAGCAAATGCAAAGGGACTCAATACTCACTTGATTATTTTAAATAAGTGAATAAAGAGTCAAAGTAGTAAAGCTAAGTACACAAGTAATAGGTCACAAAAAGGTGAACAAGTTATGGAATTCTCTCCTTATGTTACTTTATAGTAAGGGCAAAGCCTATAAGAAAACACAGAGTAAAGTAGTAAAGTAAACTAACTATCTGCCTGATCTTATCAAAATAGTAGGATATAAGGTAAAAAGGGGTGGTGAGGAATGCCTTACAGAGGCTCTGTCGGGCTCTCTTAACTAATTAATTATCTATATCTACCTTACCATTTCAGCTTAGCAAACATAGATGGGCTTAATACTCACTTGATCATTTCAACCAAGGGAATCAAATGTTAGGGTCTGACACCTACCTGATCACAACAGGGCTTCAGAGAAGTAGAAGGTGGTGAGGAATGCTTCATAGGGAATCTATTTGGGCACTCTCAACTGGGTAATTCTCAATATCTGCCTTGTCATTTTAGCTTAGCAAACATATATGGGCTATATACTCACTTGATCATTTAAACCAAGGGAATAAAGAATCAGAGTCTGATGCCTGCTTGATCGCAACAGGGCATCAGAGAAGTAAAAGGTGGTGAGGAATGCCTCCCAAGGACTATATCAGGCTCTCTTAATAGGGTAATTCTTTATATCTTCCTTACCATTTTAGCTTAGCAAATATAGATTGGCTCAATACTCACTTGATCATTTCAACCAAATGAGTAAAGAGTCAGGGTCTGACGCCTGCCTAATCACAACAAGGCATCAAAGAAGTAAAAGGTGATGAGGAATGCTTCCTAGGGACTCTGTTAGGCTCTCTCAGCTGGGTAATTCTCTATATTTTTATTACCATTTTAGCTTAGTAAATATATATGGGCTTAATACTCACTTGATTATTTAAACCAAATGAATATAGAGTTAGGGTCTGATGTCTGCCTAATCACAATAGGGCATCAGAGAAGTAAAATGTGGTGATGATTGCTTCCTAGGGACTCTGTCTAGCTCTCTCAATCAGGTAATTCTCTATATCATCTTACCATTTCAATATAGAAAAAATATATGGGCTTAATACTCAATTGATCATTTCAACCAAGTAAATAAAGAGTAAGGGTCTGACATCTGCCTGATCAGAATAGGGCATCAGAGAAAAAAAGGTGGAGAGGAATGCCTCCCAAGGACTTTATCGGGCTCTTTCAACTGGTTGATTCTCTATATATGCCTTACCATTTCAGTTTAACAAACATATATAGGCTCAATTCTCACTTGATTATTTCAACCAAGGGAATAAAGAGTCAGGGTCTTACACCTACTTGATCACAATAGGGTGTCAGAGAAGGAAAAGGTGGTGAGAAATGCCTCATAGGGATTCTGTGTTGAGATAATTACAACTTAGCTCTTTATTATTGATATTCTTACAACATGTATGTATTTGATGATTTCAAATATTATTGTTATGATTATTATTTCTCCTAACATATTTTAGATGCATTATTTTGTTCACTACAGGAAAAACGTCGAAAGCCGGCGGTTTTTTCCGGCGGTTAGCCTATATTAACCGGCGGTTTTTTTGTCTACCGGCAGCTTTACGGCGGTTTTTGCGCCGCCGGAAAAAATCGCGTAGGAAACTATTACCGGCGGTTTTTTCCGGCAGTTTATGTAGCCGGCGGTTTTCCGGCGGCTACGACCGCCGGTTTCAACCGGATTTAATGCCGGCGATTTTCCGGCTGTGACGCCGCCGGTTATTTGACCGACGGCCTACCGGCGGTCTTTTTACCAACGGTGCTCCGGCGGTTTAGTTAGCCGTCGTATGTTTTTAAAACTGTCGGTCGTCGCCGGTAGACCGCCGGTTACTTAACCGGCGAACGCCGGCGGTCTAACCGTCGGTATTTCTGGCGGCCGAAACCGCCGGATATCCACCGTATAACCGCCAGCTTATATTTGCAAAATCACCGGTGCAGCCGTCGTTAAACTCCGACGGCCACACCGCCGGTTATGCCGCCGGTACTACCGGCGGTCCTAAAACCGCCGGTTAGACCGCCGGTTTAGGGCATTTTTCCTGTAGTGGTTGTTTGTATGTTCTAATATTTCAGGAAAATCATATTCTAGATTATTGAAGACTTCAAATTAGATTTATTTAGGGTTTATTATAAATGAAGTCTATAATTTTTATTTTATTGAGTCTGAGTGAGAATGATTGTAATTGAGTAACTATGCACACACACATCATAGAAGAGTTTAAAATTTATAATTTTTTAAACTAATCGTACTATACAAAGTCATTTCGTATGGGACATTTTGTTCAGTTATTTTTCCTATGAGCAATAAAATGAACTTAAAGTAGAAATTTTTTTTGAAGTATAGATCGTACTGTATGATATACCATTTGTACATACATTCTAGAGTATGAATTAGATGGGTCCATTTTCATCCCAACTTTTTGTCCAAACGAACTTAAAATTTTTTTGAATAGTTTATATTGTACGATGTCATCATCAAACGTATGTTTTCCATGGTACGAATTAGACGGGTCTCTTTTTGTCCTGACGATCTTAAAAAATTTTGTAACTGATCATACCTGTTTTCATTGAAAAATGTTGTTTTGAAAAGTATTAATTCTCTTTGGAAAATATTTAATTTCTGGGATTTTAAATTTTAAAATTGAACTCTCATTATGAATGACATATCACCTCAAAAGATGAACATATCGTTCTCTAATGGGTTCAAATCTCAAAGTTTTAAATTTATCCTGATTACTATAATCAAACTCAAGAGGAGACAACATATGATCCCAAAGGATCAAAATGATGTTTGATCAAATGTTTAACTATAATAATTGGGATAGGGGATCATTAATTTTGTAGTCATAATAATAATAGAATGACATATCTTTCCGGGGAAAGAGGATATCGCTTATTATTAATCATTTGAAAATGATAATAATGATCGTAAAATTTAAGTTTCCCAAAGATAATTAATTGAAGTTTTTGAAAAGTTTAATTTTTGAAAATTAGTTCTGGGTTTCTAAATCTCCTACGAGCGCAAACCCTCGTAGTTAATTACATCATAGGAAACAGAAGTTTCCTACGAATACTCTCGATTAAAATAGCGGTAAAAATTTTATTTAAGGATTTCAAAGTTCGATGTCAAAGGAGGTAAGGGTTTGAATTTTCAATCGGGATTGGATCAAGGTTGAGCACTTATTTCTGGAGTCGAAGGAAGAAGTATATGAGGTGTTTTGAGATTCTGAATTACTTTAGAAACACCCCAACCTATCCTAAGTGTTGAGCTTGAATTTGATTGAAGGAGAATTAAATTTAAGTGATCAATTTTATTAGAAAATTGGGACTATATTCCCGGATGTTGAGGTCTTATAGCCCGAGCTTGCCTCAAAATTTAAGTCTAAATTGAGTACTGAAAATCAGCTAAACCACCTAAGCGCTTTTAAAATTATGAGTCCAGTCTTTTAATGTTGAGTGGTAGGGACATTATTTAAGAAACGTTTTTGAGAACGGAGCCGACATCTAGAGTAGATCCTAATTGGCCCATTTGACTTGTATTGGATATTTGATGCTTAAGTTAATGCAATTAAAGATTTAGATCTTTTTAAATTTATATCTAATGCGATGCATGCTGGTCGACTTGATTGAATACTTGAATTTGAATGAAGACTTTTGAAATGAGAACTCCCGGCGATCCCGAGCTTACTTCTTAAAGCGTTAGAGTTTCTAATTTGACTTAACATTTTTAATTTGATTTAAGTGGAAAAATTTTAATGATTTAAGTGGAAAAATTTTAATGAGTCCTTAAGAGCCTATAATCGGATTTCAGGCTAAATCAAAATAGACATGCATATAAAAAGACTAGAAAAATAAGTAGTTCTACTGCGCAATCAATTAAATAAATCAATCAAATCAAATTAATATTAAATTTAAAATCCATATGGCAAGTGCCACTTAATATTACAAACCAAGATTGCATAAAAGTAAAATGGCCGGGCGCCACTGATAACAACTCCGATTTTTAATCCTAAGACTTAAGTGATTTTAAGATTTGGGATTCTTCTCATTATCCACTTCTTCGTCTTCTCACGAACATCTTGATTCATCGGTCCCGGATATCCAAATGAAAAGAAACTCCCCCTTGAACGGGGTGTTGTATTTCCTCTTTGGATATTTTAAAGTTATCCTAATTTGGATCTCCAAATGGGGAGGGACTCTCCCCTAAGGGATGTCCCTTCCTCTTTGGATTCCAAATTGGATGTTATCTCATCTCAAATCACTTTAAATAAAACTCAAATTATATATAATTATATTAATCAAAATTAAAAAATCTAGACTGGATCCTGTAGGGTTATCCTAATAATCAGCAGTTGCATATGCAATTCCAAGCAGTTAATATTCAATCTCAAGTAGTTAATATTTGAAATTTGAAATGCTCAATTACTCACAACACAGAATGCAGAAAAGTAAGTAAACAAACACACCAATTCTAAGTTAGCAACCAGCATGCAGTGAAAACTTGAAAACCCAGCACACAGTAGAAAAATAAACACCGACCTAGCCTAAAACTAGAGTTGGTTGTCCTAACAAACCATCTAAAGTGTGTGAGGTAGACCGTGTGGTTTGGATATGTCTTATGGAGGGCAATTTGTTAAAGTTGTTTGAAGTTTTGATTGGTTGAAAGGATTAAGAGAAGAATTTAGGTTTGAGTTTAAATATTAATGACTTAAAGTTAATTTTAAAATATATTTTAATTATTTGTTAGATAACACCTTTGTTGCTCACCGAGGTCGTAAAATTTATTTCACCTTCCTTGAGGTTAATTTAATAGCCTCGTAGGCATGGGTTACCAAGTGGTACCGGTATAATTAAGTGATTTAACTTGATTAAGATTTAAATGTTAATGAATTTAAATTTAAGTTGATTGATTACTGGTTTTAAAAGTTTGATTAATTTAAGTTTGCCATTAATCGGTTCATGGCGTTGTGCCACCAGGCCCGAGGAACAATGCCTCCTTATGATACGTAGCCCCGCAGCCCAGAGTAGTCCAGCCGATAAACCAGATTAATGTGATTGAATTAGAGAGTTTTAAATGGTTAAGTAATTAACGATTAATCTATTTTAAGGTTTAACATCCCTTAGAATCCATTCGTGGCATTGTGCCACCATGCTCGAGAAACAAGCCTCCTTATGACACGTAGCCCTGCAGCCCGGAGTAGTCCAGCCAATAAACTTCATCTTTAAGATGGTTGGTGTATTTTAAAAGATTTGTTGATTGTTTTAAACATTAATTTAATATTTTCTGGAGTTTTAAATTAAATATTAAATTTTGGAATTTTTCTGGATTATTTTAATCACTTAATTAAGGGGTTAAAAATTGACTTTCTAATTAAGAGTATTTTTGAAAGATTAATATTTTATTAAAATACTAGACCATAATACAATCAGTTAGACAATAAATAAGCTAAAATTGGAGTTTTCTACATTTAGTTATGAAGGTTTGGAGTTTTGACTATATTTTAACTTAAGGTTGATCGATTTATTTACTTTTTGACTTTGACTGATTTTGGAAGGTTTAAAAATTTTAATAAATACTAGACTTAATTTTGAGTTGAATGTTTTTTAGTTTGGTCAATTTGAAATTTTCTAGAATTAGTTATGATTTTTCAAATTATGAGTATTTTATTAGAATTTTTAAAATTGTTTAATTAAGGGGATTTTTATGATTTTGCTCCAAATGAATTCCAAACTCCTTGAAATCAGCTCCAAAGGTTGGAGATGACCTTAGGAGAGATTTCCAAGTGTTTCGGAAATTTTTGGAAATTTGTAATTATTTTTAGTTAATTAAATTAATTAAATATTAAATTTCAATTAAAATTAAATTAAAGTCAAATTTGCTAATTTTTGTTCATTATGGGTTCAACTCTGGTCAATTAGAGGTGTTATGTGTATTTTTTGGTTTTAAATTTGATTTATTATAATTTTTGTAAGTTTGAGTGTTAATTAAGGGTTTAAGCTCAAGAAAATTGATTAAGGGTCCTAATGATGTCTTAAACCAGTGAAAAGTTTTTGTAAGGCTGAGAGTGTGAGTAAGTTTAAGTGGTTCAAATTTCAAGTCAAAATGTTGTATATCCTAATTTCTAAAATTTCTCTAAGTTTTCTAAGCTTGTCATTAATTCTTGTCCTTAACGATGTCACTAAGTTTGATGGGTTTAATCTAAGTCTCTAACCCTTGGACAAGAATGAATGAAACATACATAACAACACAATCAAGTCCTTAAAACTAGGAGAGCCTAGGCTAGGTGGTGTGTGCACAACCTAAGCATGCAAATCAACTTAAAGCATAATTAAGTAAAGGATTAATCAATAAATAATTAACAAAGTAATTATTCATTGATTAATTGTCATTCCCCAAAATTTCTATTCAATCATACTTATTCTATGTTTAAAGTCTCAAGGGATCTCTTAAAAATAGATATTTAAGTACATTAATTAAAAAAATTGTTTTTAAATACATATTTATATATATGTATACCTATACATAAAGATATAAGTTTTAAAATAAAATAATTTAAAAACATTATTAAAATAAATTTTAAGGATTTGAGAGATCTCTGGTTTATTTAAAATATTTTGAAATTAAAGCTTTGAATTTTCAAAATATTTAATTTAATACTTAAATATATGAATTAGATATTTAACTAATTAAATAGTTTAAATTATTTAAAGAATCTCAAATATTTTAAAATATATTAAAGTTTAATTAAAGAATTTTATTTTACAATATTCCCCATGTTTTAAAATGATTTCAAAATAAATTATTTTGAAATTATTAAATTGGCTTGGTTTATTTTAATTAATTATTAATTAAAATATCAAATTTTAAGTACTTTAAAATTATTTAAAATATATTAAATATTTTAAAGTAATTTCAATTTTATTTGAAAGGTTTTGAAATCTTGAGAATTTTGATACTTTAAAATATTTTTTGGAGTTATAAATAATTTTTAATTATTTTTTAAAGTTTCTATAATTAAATGGTTTTAAATTTAATTTAAAACCATTTAAATAAATACGGTGGCTGCTAGTGGGACACGTGGCGCATTTTGGTTGGATGGACCAAAACACATGGCAATCATTGCCATTTAATACACGGCGGCGGCTGGGGCCCTCGCGCTATTCCACTTAACTACATTAGCTTCAAGCTACAACCGACCGATCGAGCGCCAGTAGCTTTGGACGACGGAGATCACACCGGATGGAGATCTTCGCAACTGCTTGGCCATGCGGTTCAAATAAACCGCAACGTGGCTTGATCCAAACTGTTGGTTAGATGATCAACGACGTGGGTCAAATACAATCAATGCATGTAGCAAATGTCGTCCGATCTTTGGCCTTTTGAAATCAACGACCTCGATGGTGTCAGACGTGAAGATGACTGCGAGATCACATTGGCGGTTGATTAAAGTCGCGGGGAGGCTTGATCTGGACCATTGATCGTGTGATCATAAGTCCAGAAAATGTGCATTACATGCACGTTACGATCCGAGTCCATAATGAAGTAAACGGCTCATTCTCTTGATAGGCTCAACGAATTTAATTGAAAATTAAACTTGGATTAAGATAATGAAGAGCATTTCTGGGGATACAAAAACTTGGCTTAAAATGAGCTTTTTCAAAAGCTATTTAGACTAGGGTGTTCTAACCTAGGGTTTGAATTTTCACCTCGAGTTATGGACAGTTTAGACCATTTTTGGTATCTCTGAATTTATAGACTGTCCACATTTATTTGTCCTGTTGAACTCGAGGCTTGAGAGGCTATGGATCGAGTTGTTAAAGGCTTAGACCGATTTGAGCTTGAGTTCGCTAGAATTTGATTGCAAACAAGATTTGGCCGGAAGGATCTGGTCGGAAACGACTGTGGAAGAAGCCTGGAGGTCGAAGGAGCTGAATGCTAGGTCTGGGAGATTGAGAATAGAGAGAGAGTGCTAGGGTTTTCCAATGGGGGCTCAAATGAGGGTTTTCACCCTATTCAATCTTTTTTAGGACAAATGAATGGCTGGGGTCGACTTGGGGCTGTCCAGGATCAGGCCACCTGTCCAGTGGGTAGGTAGGAGCAGGGAATCAAAGGCAAAAACGTACAAGCCATGTGGAAAGCTTATTTTGTCACCTAGCAATCATGTGGGATGACTAGGAGCCATTTGATCAAGATCCAAGAGTTGTCATAGGTCCTAGGAAGGTTCTAGAGGATGATTAAACAGCTGGAGAGATTTAGATTAGAGGGGATTGCACTTAAGTGGTCATTTGACCATCTTTGACCCCTTCAAAGCATGATTTGACAGTTTGACCAGTCAAATAGGAATGTTAACTGCTTAGGTAGCATGTGGGAGAGTGTTCACCTGCTGACTAAGTAAGCCCTAGGCTTATAAGTAATGTGTTTAAAGTTTGAAGGGGGTTTAACTAGGTTTGACCACTCCAAAGGGTTGATTTGACTATTTGACTGGTCTCCCTGACATGTGGCAGGTGATATGGCATGAGAGTGGGGCTTGGGATCTGGTTGAGTGAGTTGGATTCAAAAGGATTAAGGGAATTTGAGTTTGCTTGAGTATTCAGACCTCTTAAAGCCTTTAGAAGGCTTGTTGACTGGGTTGACCAGTCAACCAACCCTCGTGCTTGATGAGGTGGCAGCCACATAATGGCTAGGAGTCATTAAGAAAGGTTGCAATTGGTCTTAATGACTCGAGCCCAAATATGATTTAAATTAATACATGTTTAGAGAGTGTTGACCAAAAAATTGAAAAGTTGATTTGATCAAACTATTTAGGATCTAACTCAAAGTGGGTTTAGAAATGCTTGAAATGTCAAATGAAATAGGTTTGAGAGGTTGAAGAGTTAGATTTGGTCAAATGGTTTGAAATGACCCATTTGAAGCCTTAAAGGGTACTTAGGTCAACCTAAGTTGACTTGGTCAACTAGATTGACCCAAGGGGTGGGTAAAGGCTCGATAGATTTGATTTGATGTTTTGAATATGTTAGAGGTGGTCCCAAGGTCTAGAAAGGTCAATATGGTCAAAATGCCTATTTTGACCATAAAGGGCCTATTTGGTCAACCTGGTTGACTTGGTCAACCAAGTTGACCCAGGGTCTGGGTTTGGGTCCAACAAGTTGGGTTTGATATTTGAAATTTATTGGAAGTGGTTCCAAGCAATTTGGAGGTCGTTTGGTTTGAAATGAGTATTTGAACCCCTAAGAGGTACTTTGGTCAAAATGGTCGAATTGATCGACCAAATTTGATCAGGGTTAGGGCTTGAGTTCAATGTATTACTAATGGTGATTAGGGTGCATTGGAAGAGGTTTTGGGGTTTGATTTGAAAAGGGCATGTTGAAGTCTATGAAAAACTCCAAAATTACGCTTAAGGGGCATTTTGGTCATTTTGATCCCTGGTCAACTGGGGGTCAAAGTGGGTCTACCAAAATGCAGTTTAATGCTCAATGGGACAGAATTAAGGCTCTAGAAGTGATTGGAGATTTTGTAAAAGCTCCAAGATCAAAATCCACTGGGTGGCAGGTCCAATGGCACAGGCCATAAATATTTGAAGGTTTTACAGCTTTTAGATTTTGATTTAGTTTCTGGGGTTAGAAACCTCAGAATGGGCTCAAATTTGGCGGATTACCTCTTAAGACATGTCTTATCACTTTGCAAGTGACAGACTCTGAATCAGAGGTCATTTGATTAGGTTTTGAAGTGTTTGAAAGTTTGCTGGAAAAGGCTTTTAGGACACAGCCTTTTACCCTTGAACTTTGATTTTAAAACTCTGGGTTTGATTTGGGTTTTGAGTCTGGATGATATGATTTGAATTATCCAAATCATTTATGATCATTTGGGTTGATCATAAGTGATTGGATAGGATTGACGTTGGATTAAGATTTGAACTAGAGTTTAGATTTTGAACTGGACTAAAGTCTGGATTTTGATTGAGGTTTGAATTGAATTGAGATCTAGATTGACTTGAGGTCAGGTTTGATTTGAAGTCTAGATTGATCCTAGAATCTAAAAGAATTCTAGGGATTAGAATCTAGAAGAGTTGTAGGGCGTATATAGATCCTGAAGTCTAGAATCTAAAAGGATCCTAAAGTCTAAGAAAATCTTAGGGTCTGGATGTAGGAGAGTCCTAGGGTCTAGAGTAGATCCTAAGATCTAGATTCTGGGAGGATCCTAGAGTCTAGATTAGTCTGGAGATTAAATTGATCTGGGTCAAGATTTATCTGGAGTCTGGGTGGGTCCCTAGTGACCTTATACAAAAATGAGGTCAACAATACCGTATGATGTCATCATCATACATACACCATATAGGGTATGAAATTATGGGGTCCCTATTCGTTTCGGCGAAAGTGAAAAATTTTCTAACTATTTATATAGACAAACTTGGTTTATACCGGAAGTACAAAATCGTTTTGTACCGATTCACAACATGTTTGTAGGTAACAATTTTTGAACTGTTCGTATGTATGAAGATACGACCGTGTACGCTTAAAATGGAAAATTTTAGTTTTTTGGATAGTTTTTCGTGTCTTTGATATAAAAGGTAAATTAAAACTGACATGAAAATGTCTAGTCTTTGTGATCTTTCAAGGTCAATTGAAAGAGAGAGTGTGAGAGAGTATTTGAGAGAGATTTCTTGCAAGTAGAGTGTGATGGGTTCACAAGGTTACTCCAAGGTAGGGATCTCTTTATAATTTTGGTTATAACTCTTCTTCTTCGCTTTCTAGTTGCTTGTGAGAAGGTGTTTAAAGATTATTTGATACTCTTCCAACACTTGGAGAGTGTGAATGGATGACAGTTCTCTGCTGATACTTAGAGTGTGAATAGAAGATGTTTCTTTGCCGATACTTGAACAGTGTGAAAGGACAATGATTCTCTGCTGACACTTGGAGAGTGTAAAAAGATGACGGTTCTCTACCGCATCAGGGATTGGTGAAAGAGAGGATTTGTAAAAGCTTCCCCATGTTGGTGTGGGGGTAAAAGGAGACACTTTAGTAATAGTGCAATACCTGAAGAGGGAGTCTTCAGGGAGTGGATTTAGGTCGTGTTTGACCGACCATTATAAATCTTTGTGTCTTTTAATTTGTGTATTTATTTAATGCAAGTTATTTTTTTGTGGTTGAAATGTTATTTTAAAATGTTAATTAACTTGCTACAAGAATCAACAGTTAAGAAATTTAAAATTCAAGAGAAAAATTTAAATTACCAATTTACCCCTATCTTAGTTAGCCTTGGGATATTAGTTTAGGTTTACAACCTAATTAAGATTCAACAAGTGGTATAAGAGATTTGTTTCAAAATCATAAGTTTAAACTTCTTTTAAAAAAAATAAGAATGACTACTTTTAAAAACTGAAATACACCCAAAGGGTATTCGATCACTAGACCTCCGTTATTTCGAAATATCCCTAAAACATGCATATCTACATTTTTATAATCACTTAATTATCACATGTGAATCTTACTTCAAGAAAGGTATACTAGGCCAACTAGATTAGTTGCTGGCATTAGAGTTGAAACACTCTTTGCTAACTGGACTGTAAAAGAATATGACTTAGCACAACTAAATACAAAATGTTTAAATAGTTTCTTTTGTGCACTTAAGTCAGAAGTTTACATACGGGTTTCCGCTTATAAAAGTGGAAATGATATATGTGATAGGCTTTATATTACTTATAAAGGGAGTAATGAAGTAAAGAAATCTAGATTAAACATCTTGTTACATGTCTTTGAATTATTTTGCATAAAACCCAATGAATCCATTTCTGAAATATATACAAGGTTTACTCAAATGATCATTTCCTTACATGCGTTAGGTAAGGAACTAAGGAACGCTGAAATGGTCAATAAAAATTTTTATTGTTTGCCTGCTGCTTATGATGCTAAAATAACTACTATTATAGAGTCTAAAGATTTAAATATTTACTTTATTGATAATTTTCTTGGATCACTAATTGCTTACGAGCAAGGAGTGAGTTAAATGAAGATTGATGCAAGTGAACAGTAAAAGGAGAATAACATAGCACTGAAAGTGGAGGACAAAGAGAGTGATCAGTCACAATCCGAGGATGATGATGACGTTGCCTTAATAACTAAGCAATTTAGAAGTTTTTTTAAAAGGAAGCAAAGGAGACGCCAGCAGAGGAACATAGGTAAGTTTAATAAAAATGTTAATATTTTTAATGATGTGATTTACTATGAATGTAGGAAACCTTGACATATAAAATTAGAACACCCAAATTTAAAAGCCACTCCTTCCAAGAAGAAAGTAGAGGAGAAAGCAAATATGAAGAAGGACAAGAAGAGATTTCAGAGAGCTTTTTGGGTAGACTCAGCTTCGAATTTATCAGAAATAGAAAAAGAGGAGGAAGTCAACAACCTGTATTTAATGGCCTATAATCTTGATCAGTTAGATCAAGAAGAGGTATGTGACTTAACCGATAATAAATTGTTAGAAGTTTCTGAAAGAATTCATGATGCATATAAAAAATTTAAAAAATGCATGATAGTCTAAACCTAGAAATGCAAGAATTACAAAAAGAATATGAAATTCTTACGAAAGATCACACACTGATAGATAACAATCACATGAGCTTACTTGATTAATTCGATGACTTCAATAAAAAGAATGATCTTTTAAAAACATCATATGCTCAGTTGGAAAAATAATTCAAAGAATTTAAGGATTAATTTAAGAATAGAGAGCACAATTTAAAATATGATAACACTGTGTTAGAGGATACAAATTCATTTCTTAGAATAATAGTGAAAGCTCTTAAAGAAAATAGGAAACCCCAATACTTGATGATTTTACTAATCCTATTTTGAGGCCAAAAATTTTAAAACCTAGGGAGAGATAGATTTATTATAAAAGATTGAGAGATCTATTTCCTGAAGTTAAATGCTATTCTTGTGGGATGATTGGACATATTTTACACACATATACTTTAGATTGAAAAACTCATTATGTGTGGAGACCTAAGATGTATAAACCAAGTCATATCATATATGCATCTAGTTTTATTTAGCTAAAAAGAGAATGCAAACTTGTTTGAGTTTCCCAGACTAATGTTTGATTATTTTACAGGTATGCTCTCATATAAGGTCTCGTGAGAGTATTTGATACATGGACAACAGTTGCTCAAAGCATATGATTGGAGACACTACATAATTTATATTGCTGGAAGCTAGAAATGGAGGTAGGGTTACACTGGGAGATAACTCCACTAGAAAAGTTTTTTGCACAGGTTTGATCAAAAACTTAAAATTTTTTCATAGAAAATATATTGCTTGTATAAGTCTTAAAGCGTAATGTATTAAGTATTAATCAACTATGTGATAAAGGATATAATATAAAATTTTTTTCTCACTATATACATATTAAGTTTAAATGGAAATGATATTTTACATGAAATTAGGGTAAATAATATTTATATGCTAGATTTGACATCAGGCTTCCATAGCACAAGACCATTCATAAAATCCCAAGATCCCAAAAACAACCCATAAAATCTTTCAAACAAAGTAACACATAAAACCTTTCTCATATGAAATTCACCATAACGCTTTCCGGTACAAAACGAATGACAAACGTTGTCAACGTGGCATAAATCATCGAAAATTCTCCAACAATAAAATTTTGTAAAGCTTTTCGTCGTAAAACATTCACAAGCCTTTTCCAAGAAGTACAACTCATGAAATTCTCTAATAACAAAGCACTTTATAAAACTTCTCAATGCAAAACAACTCATAGAGCTTTTCATAAAGCTTTCAATAATATGGAAACTCATGAGACTCTCCAATGTCAAATAGCTCGTAAAACTCCCCAATGCAAAACCATCCATAAAACTTTCTAATATAAAATGGTTTATGTCAGTTTGCATCCAAAGCACTTCATGGAACTTTCCAACAAAAAGAGGCTCATAGAGTTTCTCAACATAAAACAAGTCACTAACTTTATCAATATGAAATAAACGATAAATCTTCATCCCAAAGGGTTACATAAGTTCATGACAAAATTCTACAAAAAGCTCTTAAATCACTCGGAGAACGAAGACTCCACAAAACATAAAGTAACAAGAACACTTCCCAACACCACTATTAACATGACTTTCCACATGAGGCCCAAAGAAATAAAGAGAAAGCCCAAAATCAAGAAAAACCTGAAAGCCTTTCAGCATTAAGCACAATTCTCAAAAATAGATACATGCAACATTAATATTCTCCATGCTCATGATAGGAATTCTCAAGAATCACATTACATAGAAATTACTATTCATGCGAGTGTAAGCCATGAGAGGATTAATGCATACAAAACAGTTGTCAATGTAAACCTTTCAAGCAAACAAGCTCACTTCTCTTGGAATATCACATACATACAAGTCACAATTTGAATATAAAGCATATGGAAGCTCATTTGCATGATTAACAATCTCTACATCACCTGATATTGCTTTTTTGTAAGAGTCTATACAATAAATCATGATAGTGATCTTCATCAACTATTACTATGGCTTGAATTTATCTCCTCAAGGCACAATCCGTTCATCACAACATAGCGTAAGCAAGATGCATGCATGCTAATAGGATAAGTTTTTGCAAAGCTTATCATGTGTCAAATCAAAATATAATCTCAAATCTCCATTATCTTTTTATCTAAACATGTATCCTTTCCAATAGGCATTATCACAAACAATTTGTATGCTTACCTTGATACTGGGAAAAATAACTTCCTACAACTCACACAATGTTCACACTTCACACCCAAAACTTTAAATCATATGACATGAATAAAAAATATAAATTTCTCGTACCAACTGTTTATTCTCAAACAGCACAAGCCAACACATGGGATAAGTACATAAATCAACACATGGTGTCAAGATCAACTAAGCAAGCTATCATAAAATCTGACATAGAGAGTGAATGCATCACTAGGAATCAAAAGTATTAGAGGTGTATTGACATATACACCATAAAACTTCATTTTCACTTTCAGTTTTGATTCAATAAAATTAACTTTGCATGAGTGAAGTTTGTCACTAAACAAATCATCCACAAAATTTTAGGTTAGGATGAAAAGAAGCAAAAGAAGCTTAAAGTAGAGGGAAAAGATTAAGGATAAGAAGGAGAAGAAAATCAGGAAGAAGGGGAGAAGAAAAGGAATGAAATGGAGGAAATGGATGGAGTAGAAGAGAAGCATAAGGGGATGGAAGAAATATAAGGAGAAGCGAGAATAGGAGAAAAAGAAAGAGAGGGGAAGAAATCATCTTGCAAGTCTAGAGGCGTATTGACATATACACCATAAAACTTCATTTTTCACTTTCAGTTTTGATTCAATAAAATTAACTTTGCATGAGTGAAGTTTGTCACTAAACAAATCATCCACAAGATTTTAGGTTAGGATGAAAATAAGCAAATGAAGCTTAAAGTAGAGGAAAAAGATTAAGGATAAGAGGGAGAAGAAAATCAAGAAGAAGGGGAGAAGAAAAAGAATGAAATGGAGGAAATGGGTGGAGTAGAAGAGAAGCAAAAGGGGATGGAAGAAATATAAGGAGAAGCGAGAATAGGAGAGAAAAAAAGAGAGGGGAAGAAATCATCTTGCAAGTCCAGCAGTTAAGGCAAGTCGATGGCGTCGGGCTTGGTCTCAAAACTCGCGAACAAGAGAGGAAGGGAGGCCGGCGAGGTTTTGGCTCGTTGTTGGTCGCTCGAATGAAGGAAGACGGAGGGAGCTGATGTCGGGTTTGGTCCGCTCGAGTAAGAGAACGGGGAGCAAAGGGTGCTGGAGTGCGGATGACTGGAGCGGGAGTAAAGCCTCGATTTTGCCTGGTCTCTGCAAACAAGGAAATCTGAAGAGAGGGATCTTGCGAATCCTTGGAGCGGGACCAAATGAAGACATGTCGAGAGGGAGTTCTCTATACCAATTGGGTTATGCTGAGAGAGTTGCGAGCCTTGGAGATATTTTTGCTTCCCTGCCTTCTCGATCCCGTCTCTATACATAAAAAAAAAAGCTCTATTGTGCTTTTCCTTTAATCCACGTCTGCATTCCTTCCAAAACAAGCAGATCACACGACTCTGCCAACTAATAATGGCATAATGGGATTTTTTATTAAATCAGGTATGTAGGTTCCATTTCTTGATTTATAACTCAAATTAAAATTTCTTAGAAAGTTAATGAAGCTTTAGTTAAAATTGAATTGAACCAATTAGGTCCATATTGGGTTTGACTCGACTCGACTTGGGTTAATTCAAATTTGACTAAACTCGATCATATCAATAAAATTAAACTCGAATAAGTCATCAACTCGAACCAAATCGAACTCGATGTGTCTAAAATGAACGGACCTAATTTAATTGAATGTGATCAGGTCTAATTTAACCCAATTTCGAGTCGATTCAAGTTCGATTGAATTTTTATCAAGTCGATTTTAATGGAATCGAATTTGAATCAACTCAATTGGACCTAAATCGTCATCGATCTTGATTAAACTAGGCTTAATGAGGTTCAACCAAAGACCCTCAAGATCACTCATATGAAAATTGATGCAAGCACACTAGCTAGAAAAGCCAAAAAAGGAGAATGATGGGCAAAACTATAATCAAATTCGATTCAAATAGTAGCAATCATCTATTAGCACAGAAACCGATGGATAAAAACTAGAAGAGAGATCAAAAGAAATTAAAGAAATAAAAAAAGTCGCTATCCTCAGAACAGCCGACAGAACAGTTTCCTCACATGCATTGAAATGTAGGTTAAGTAAAGTTTTTGCTTAGGGCTAACAAACCGATTGTCCACCACAACAAGAAGGTCTAGACGTCCAACCAAACTCCTCCAGCAAATGCTCTCAAATCAGCCAACAAACACCTCCAAAGCTCAAGAAGAAGGATACAAATGGAGTGGAACTTGCGTAGAGAAGAAAGAGGTAAGAAGCCTAGACGAAATAGAGGAGAAGAAGAAGTGGACAAAGCTCTCAAGCTTTTCCAAGAAGAAAACCCTCAGGTTTTTAAAGAGACAATGCTCAACAATTTTCAACCATCTTTTCCCTCAAAATACTTCTTCAATATATAGGCAAGAGAGGGGAACTCAACAGTCATAGCACCACCAAATAATCTAATTAGACTTAGGGAAATGAAAGGCCAACAGCTACAATAACAATTCCCAAACGACACAGCAAAACAGAGAAGAGAACTCACGGGAACCCAGCAGAAAATCGCAAAACCGAGCAGCCCAGCACGAAACCATGCAACCAGCCGCAGAACCGAACAGCCAGCCACTAGAACCAAAGGGGCAAAGGTACTGAAAATCACCCAACACAGCCAGCTACAGGAACCCATTGGAGAAAGGTACGGGAATTCACCCAACACAGGGAAATGAGAAGAAAAAAAGGGGAGGAGAACAGACAAGTTCACTCTAAAATGAATCCAAGATTTAAGAGCATACTTTTGTAGATTAATGAGCTAGGTAGTTCAATAAATCCCCCAATAAATGAACTAAACTTCAGCTCAACATTAATGAGCTTACAACTTAGAAAAAAATAAAGCTCAACTCCAATAAACCTCCACCTCCCAACATCATCATAAGCTCAAACCGAGAACCATAAGCGAACCCGAGAACTAGCAGCAGCCCAAAGGACTCATCAAGCTTGCAAACCAAAGGTCTACTAAAGCCCAAGCACAACCTACCATGATCATTGGATGCTTTCCCATCATTAGATAGCTAAAAAAATAATAAAACTAAATTAAAAACTAAGGTTAATATTCGATAATGAAAATGCATAAATTATGATTGCATCAAAAATCGAGGTCAACAACGTTGTTGGGGGCCATTCAGGGGTGCAAAAGACATACAGAAGGCTTGCTTCAGAGCTTTACTAGAAGGGGATACATAAAGATGTAGTGAAGATGGTGTCTAGATTTGAGATATGTCAAAGGAACAAATACCTGGCTATGTCACCAGGAGGACTACTACAGTAGTTGGCTTTTCCAGGACGAGTGTGGATAAGTCAAGTCGAATTTGTACTTGGGCTTCATTTGAGATAATTTTCTTGTCGCTTTCTAAATCAGTTTTTACTACAAACATTTCTCAAAACAACAAAATAGTAGTGGCTAAAAACTATCTCGAACGAAGCCCTTAAGCCTCGGTTGAGATAGATTTCTTACTGCTTTCTAAAATAGCTTTCGAATACCAAAAGTTATTGAAATCATCAAAAAAATGGTGGCCAAACGCTATCCTAAACAAAGTTTTAGTCGAGCCAAGCTCATTTAATTTATACTAAGCTCAGAGTAAAGTTCGTATCGAGCTCATTAGTTGAGAAGTTCGTATCAAGCTCATTAATTGAGCTGCCTGATTGAAAAAATGTAAGGCTCAAGCTCTACTTGAATGCTTGAAGTCAATAAGAAAGCTTTGAGATTGACTTACTTTGGAGCTCAATTTTCATATTTTTAATGTGGACGAAAATAATATATTATTATAATAGAAATGTTGATATATTAATTAATATTATTCGAGCTAGCTCGACAAGCTGATTAGCTGAGCCAGCTTGGCAAGCTGATGAGCCAAGCCAAGTCGAGCACATATAATATATGAGCTCGAGTCGAATCCTAGCTCAATAAACTCAACTCGTGATAGATCACGAGTTGAGTTCGAGCTAGCTCACAAGCCAACTCCGCTCACTTACACCCCTAATAAGGATAATATTTGAGATATTCGTAACATATAATCGTATTATTGTTAGCTCTAAATCTTAAGGAAACAATAAAATATCTAAGTAAAAAGTATTTGACTATTTGATTGAAAGAGTTGATGGTGTCAAGACAATTTGATTTTTTTGTTGATTACAACAATTTTACTAAAACAAATGGAGAGAAGCCAATTTGTCTATTCCTTATCTTTATATTGTAATACAAGTTGATGAAGAGAGAATAATTGCCTCTTTTGGATCAATGGAAGAGCTCCCGTTGATTATGCTCTATTTAAAAATGTATAGCTTGTCGCGACATACCAAAAAAATGAGTATATATTGTCGTTTGTATCAATATTAAGAGTAAGTCATAACAAACAAATATGAAATATCCACACTTATATATTTTGTAATATGAAACTTTGTAGTTATATTTATTGATAAATGTGTGACAATATCTATCACTATTAAGATAATATTCAAATTAATAAAATATAGATTCACTCTTCATTTGGGATAGCTTTCTTGCTGCTTTCTAAATCAGCTTTTTAGTAAAATAAATTTTTGTATTAAAACGCTGCTTTTGAAAGGATTAAGAAAGCTGTCTCAAACGAAACCTTAATATATTTCATATTATTCAGAATGGGTTAAAAAAAATGTAATCATATCATCACAATATATCTTTCGTAAAGGTTGTTTGATTTGTTAAAAAGAAATGCAGTATAAAAGAAATGTAATGTATTTAAAATATTTTTAATTTTTTTTCCTTAAATTGAAGTAAAATAAATGCACCGTCAATTCCAATGATGATAGTGGCCGGGGGATTAGACAATGGCTGGCGGTGGTGGTAGCGGGCAACAATTGGCGGTCAAAGAAGGCGAAGGTGGCTGATGGTGGGCGGTAGTGGCTGCTAGCAAATTTTAATGGCAACAGATGGTGGCCATTGTAAAAAAAATTACAGTTTATTTAAAACTTGATCAACACTAATGATTTTCAAAACACCAAAATTAGCTCAAGAGTGAATTTCAAATACTTAAAAATAGCATTCATTTTACGTCAAAACAAGCCTTAAAGTTTTCAAAACTACTGCATTTACATATATTTTACTTCAAACCAAATAACACATTAAGGGACTTTAAAAAACATGCAAATATTCTATAAAAAAAACATTAATGACCTTAAAAAAATATTAATTGATATGTTTATAACTAAATATAGAGAAGCTTATGATAAATAAATTACACTAATGACATGATTTTCAACAAACTTAAGGATCAAAATAAAGTTTTGTTTGGGACGGCTTTCTTACATTAATGACATGATTTTCTTTAGGAAGCATTAAGAAAAAAGTCCCAAACTTAGACTCCGTTTAGGATAGTTTTCTTACTATTTTTTAAATCAGTTTTTTAGTAAAAAAAAAATTATAAAAAAATGCTAAAATTTTGTTTTATAAAATAATAAGAAATAGTCCCAGAAGCCTAAATATGTCATGCAACAAGTCAAAGATGATAATCAAACATTGCAGTAGCATTACATGTCAAAAAATTGTAATTTCATCGAAATTAAGAAAAAATAATTAAAAAAATAAAGAAAAAGAAAAAATAATTTCATTAAAAAACTACTAATCACATGGCAATATTATGATTAAATGATATTAATATTTAATTACAGCCTCCTCTTCAGCTATACAATCACCACTAGGGGTGCAAACGAGTCGAGTCGAGCTCGAGCTCAAGGTTGTTCGAGCCTAGCTCGTTTGTTATGCAGACAGCTCGAGCTCGAGCTCGACTCGTGTGTCCGAATACAAGCTCGTTTAAGGCTCGTTAGCTCGAGCTCGAATAGTGAGCTCGAGCTCGACTCGATTATAAGCTCGATTACAAGCTCGAATTGATTATATTTTAATGAATTTTTCACATTAAAAAATGTTGCTTTTAACAAAATTGTCACTATTAAAAAGCACATTATAAGTTACTTAAAAAAAAATGATGTCATTAAGATAATATCTAATATAAAACAATAAAAAATTGTACATTTTTTGACAAGAGCAAACCACAAGGATATCATATTAATAAAATTAATAACATGAAAGTTATGAATCCATAAAGGTTTGGTTGGTTACAAATTTCTCAAACATAAACATAATAAAATAAAAGATCTGAAATAGTCAATACTGTATGATCAAATTACAAAATTCCCAAAACATAATCATATATAATGTCTCAAACAGTCCTTAAAAAATACATTATGACCAAATGACAAGTTTTTCACATCTTCTTCATCTTCGAGACTTTATCTACCTGCAAAACTGCAATTAGAATGAAGAGCATTATAAAACCTACTACGGAATCAAAACTAAAGCATTAGTTGAGAGAAGGTATATTGAAAGAAATAACAATACCTGAAGAACCCAAAAAAAGAAAACCTTTACAGCTTTTGAAAATCGATGTGCCCAAATAAAATATGGGAAGTATCTGCTTAAAAAAACCAGTCTACTGAGAAATACAGTTGTAATTCCTCTCTTACATAATTGAGGATAAGCGGTATTGGAAAAATTAGTCATCAATAGTTTGTTCTTCCAAAAAACCTACATTTCTTCTCTCCTCCAATTATCAACTATCAACAGTAGCAGGAATAGTAAATTGAATAAACATTTATTTTGCTTGGTTAAAATAAGCAAACAAATTTCACGTACAGTTACCATTCAAACATTTATTTATCATTTACCAGATATTTACCTTGATAATAATCTTCAAGTACATGGTATCGGTATCTCAATTTCATCGTCGTCCTCCTCTTACTATAAACAATTGCAAAGTTTATCAGTTATAAAAAAAACATAAGTTCATGACAAAATTCTACAAAAAGCTCTTAAATCACTCGGAGAACGAAGACTCCACAAAACATAAAGTAACAAGAACACTTCCCAACACCACTATTAACATGACTTTCCACATGAGGCCCAAAGAAATAAAGAGAAAGCCCAAAATCAAGAAAAACCTGAAAGCCTTTCAGTATTAAGCACAATTCTCCAAAATAGATACATGCAACATTAATATTCTCCATGCTCATGATAGGAATTCTCAAGAATCACATTACATAGAAATTACTATTCATGCGAGTGTAAGCCATGAGAGGATTAATGCATTCAAAACAGTTGTCAATGTAAACCTTTCAAGCAAACAAGCTCACTTCTCTTGGAATATCACATACATACAAGTCACAATTTGAATATAAAGCATATGGAAGCTCATTTGCATGATTAACAATCTCTACATCACCTGATATTGCTTTTTTGTAAGAGTCTATACAATAAATCATGATAGTGATCTTCATCAACTATTACTATGGCTTGAATTTATCTCCTCAAGGCACAATCCGTTCATCACAACATAGCGTAAGCAAGATGCATGCATGCTAATAGGATAAGTTTTTGCAAAGCTTATCATGTGTCAAATCAAAATATAATCTAAAATCTCCATTATCTTTTTATCTAAACATGTATCCTTTCCAATAGGCATTATCACAAACAATTTGTATGCTTACCTTGATACTGGGAAAAATAACTTCCTACAACTCACACAATGTTCACACTTCACACCCAAAACTTTAAATCATATGACATGAATAAAAAATATAAATTTCTCATACCAATTGTTTATTCTCAAACAGCACAAGCCAACACATGGGATAAGTACATAAATCAACACATGGTGTCAAGATCAACTAAGCAAGCTATCATAAAATCTGACATAGAGAGTGAATGCATCACTAGGAATCAAAAGTACTAGAGGTGTATTGACATATACACCATAAAACTTCATTTTCACTTTCAGTTTTGATTCAATAAAATTAACTTTGCATGAGTGAAGTTTGTCACTAAACAAATCATCCACAAGATTTTAGGTTAGGATGAAAAGAAGCAAATGAAGCTTAAAGTAGAGGAAAAAGATTAAGGATAAGAGGGAGAAGAAAATCAGGAAGAAGGGGAGAAGAAAAGGAATGAAATGGAGGAAATGGATGGAGTAGAAGAGAAGCATAAGGGGATGGAAGAAATATAAGGAGAAGCGAGAATAGGAGAGAAAGAAAGAGAGGGGAAGAAATCATCTTGCTGAAAGTTCGATGGGGATGTTAAGCCCTATGAACTTAGTCCCAAACTAACCAAGAGGGGGGGGTGAATTGGTATTTTAAAAACTTCTTTTTAAACAAAGAAATAAAATCACATAAACCAAATCACATCAAAAAAGTGCGGAAGCAAGAAAAAGAACACAAAAATTTATAGTGGTTCGGTCGACTCGACCTACGTCCACTCCTTGGAGGCACCCTCCAAGTATTGCACTACACAAAAAGTGACTCTCCTTTAGCCCCCACGGCTAGGCGGAGAAACCCTCACAAGAACCTTCTTTTTGCCACCCCGGCAAGGCAGAGAACCTATCTCCTTTTTGCTTCCTCCTGAAGCTGGCAGAGAACCAGAACCAAAAGCAAAACTCCTTACCTCTACCGACCCTTCCATGGACGAGAAACTCTAGACGAAGACGATACAGAGAGATCCTTGAAGCAACCCTTGTGAAAACCCCTCAAAATCTCCCCCTCACAAGATCCTCTCTCTCTCCTCTCTCTCTCTTTCTCTCCTCAAGGTCTTCTCAGGTCAAGGCAGCAGCCAAAGGTTTTTAAAAACGTTGAACAAGAGCTCTTAAATAGAAGAGCTTCAAAAGAGCTCATTAATTGCAAGTTGTCGACAATATCGTCCAGGCCGATATGGACATCGGCCTGGCCGATCAGTACAAATCAATGAAGATCGGCCAGAGCATAGCCCTGGATGCAAAACTGGACGATTGAAAAATAGCTTGATCGTCCAGGCCGATCTCACGATCGTCCTGGCCGATCAGTTCAAATCAGAGGAAAATCGTCCTGACAATAGCCCTGAATACGGGCTGGCCGATATTGATCGTCCTGAAGTAACTTAAGGTTTTTGACTAGATCGGCCTGGTCGATCTTGCGATTGTCCAGGACGATATGATCGTATCAATCATCCTTAATTACTTCCTTGATTTTCTAAACAATTATGGCATAATTTATGAATATCGTCCAGGCCGATCCGAGGATTGTCCTGGCCGATAATTTAAAGATACAGTATACCATACTTGTCTATGGCGGCTACTTCTTTCTGTTTTGAGCTTATCGTCCTGGCCGATACACGTATCGTCCAGGACGATCTGTTAACGTCGGCTGCCTTAATTAAGAATCCTTAATTAGACTTTCTGTTTTAAGCTGATCGTCCAGGCCGATCAAAGAAATCGTCCTGGCCGATATTAGTAAAAACAGAAATTCTAAGTCTCTCAAGTGTGTGTGTGAAGGGTTACAAAGCATCAGTCTCTTTGACTATTACAAGTGGACTCAAAAGGTAAAAAAACAAAAGTACAAACTGACTCAACCCTAAACCTACGCATTCCTGAACTTGGCTCCTTTTTGATTGTCCGATCGTCGATTCCTGAAAAGTTAGAAGCAACAAGCTGTCCAAGAGAAACAGTGTTTGTTAATCATCAAAACATAAGACATGAAAAATAGATTTGCAACAATCTCCCCCTTTTTGATGATGGCAAAACACAAGTAGGACAAAAATAGATTCATTAGAAAAACAAAGTTACAATATCAACTTTTTCCTACCACACCCTATCCTACTCCCCCTTTTTGTCATCACAAAAAGAGAGCTCATAAACAGCAGAGAAAAGAAAAAAAAACATCATGAAAGACTACTACAAAAAGACAAGAAACAATAACTCAAAGCACAAACTAAAAGAACGAGGGATCCTGATCATCAGATGGAGGAGGTGGAGGTGGCTGCTGAAAATAACTGGCAAGGGTGGTAAACTGAGCATTGAACCAGGCGATGTCCTGGTCATGCTGCTGCTGGTGGTGAGTAAGAAAACTGTCAAATCGAGCTAAATCCTCAGCGCGGTGATGCTCGTAGCGGGCAATGTCCTCAGAGTGTTGCTGCTCCTGGGCAGCAACATATGCATCAAATCGGGTCTCCCAACGATCAAATCTCTCAATCAACTGATCAACCGATGAGTGTTGGTGGAGAGGAGCAGGATCAAGAAAGGGAGCTGGAGCGGGAGCCTCCTCCTCTCGAGCCCCCTGAGGTTCCTCAGGGTGGAGACGAGTACTGTGAAGGGTGCTGAAGGAGTTGTTTGAGTAGAAGGGAGTTGGGAGGTTTGGTGGAATAGGATATTGAAGTTGGTATTTAGTTTCAAGAACATAGGCTATGATGTGTCCTAAGGCTAGATTTGGCTTTCTTCTGTGGCCTAGGTCGCGAATTGTTGTTAGGTGATCAATGTAACGACAAAATAGGTCCGCAGTGTTGAATTCCCTATGAGCCATGATGTAGAAGGTAGTGAGGGAAAGTAGAGGGGTAATGTGGACACGGTCGCAGGCTTTTGGAATGACGGAGGTGCGAAGGACATGTTGGATTGTCCTAGCATCTATGACTAAAGAGCTAGTCTCTCCAACATGGTAACAGACATTGGTCTGGCGAAGAAAGTGATTTGCCGTGGACTAGTCAAAATTAGGGTCAGGGGCAATTAGGTGCAGCTTATCTCCGGTGGTGGATAGCTGTAAAAGATCAACACAGTCCTGATATGTGATTTCGACAGGGCGTCGATTCACATAGGAGGATAGGGCTGTGAAGGTAGAGTTGATGTGAAGGTTTGCAAAAAATTCTAGAAGGAACTCAGAATTGAAAGGGAAAACAAGAGACAGAATGAAGCAAAGGGACGTGTGAGCGAAGAGATCCATTACCGGGTAAGAGATGTGGACCGGATTGATAATTCTGGAAACAGTAATTCCACATTCTTTATAACGATGATATGCGGCTTCATCTTCTGCTTCCCGAAAACGAGGGTCAACCCTTGCCCTCGAGGAACTTCCAGAGGTCTGACGGATGCGCTTCCCACCAGCCATTTGAGAGAACTTAAGCAAAAACACAAAGGAGAAAGGATGAAGAGTGAAAAATCATGGCTGGATCGGCCTGAATTTAAAGAAACGTCCATATCATCCTGGCCGATCGCGGAATCGTCCAGGCCGATATGTGTCAATAATTACGTACAGGCCAATTGGTCAAAAAGGCGGTCCAATCATCCGGGCCGATCAGATATCGGCCAGGCCGATTAGACACATGCTATCGGCCCGAGGAGTCAGTCCGGACGACCGTTGAAAAAGCAGATCGTCCGGGCCGATTTGGTGTATCGTCCAGGACGATGCACAATAATTGATCGTACCGGCCGAAGTTAAAACGTTTTAAATGCTTGCCACGTGTATCGTCCAGGACGAACAGTGGATCGGCCCGGCTGATGGTCCAATAATGGATCGTCCGGGGCCGAATTTAAAGATCAAAACGTACTGACACGTGGATCGTCCGGGACGGTCCAGTGTATCGGCCAGGACGATGCACACAGAATGCATCGGCCAGACAAATATACTATCCATCAGGACTATCACCATGAGTTTGATCAAATCGGCCAGGACGATAATGTATAGTCCAGGACGATGAATTTCAGTAAGCACAGAAAAAAGGTCAGCAGATGGATTTTGGAAAGAATTTGTCATATCGGCCAAGACGATAAAAATATCGGCCAGGCCGATGTGACTTGAATTTGAAATCAAGAAAAGAATGGTGATGATCAAGATCCTCAAAAATAAAACAAAAGAAAAGACAGTCAAAGACATAAAAATAACACAATGAAAACCAACCACCGAACAAAATTTTTTTTGTTTTTAAATTTTCTTTTTTTTTTTTTTTTATGGAGGCATCATATGAGAATTCTTTTCATGAATTTAAACTTTTAAAGTTTTTAGGAGATCAAGAGGTTTAACAAAATCCAATCAGAAGAAGATAGAAAAACGGATTTCATTTACCCTAGATCGGACATCCTTCAGCGTACAAAATTCTCTTAAAAACAACAGAGTCCTAACTCGGAATAACAAAAAGGATAAGAAGATCCAATCAAGACTTGTTAACAATTAAAATATCTCATAAATAATAAACCAAAATAATTTTTCTCAATCATGGAAATTGAAATCAAATCTTTGAATGTATCACATAATCAATGAGTTTTCTAAGTTTTAAGAGTTTTATCAAAGAGATGATAGCTTGCATTTAGTGGGCTAATTTTATGCCTCTTGTCACTTTTATTGACTCTTTGAGCATCTTTTGATTTTTGATACACTTTTGTGTATATAGCTTTCTTTTCAATTTGGCTTCATTGGTCTCTTTCCTTTTTAACTTTTGCAAGCTAAAAATTCTTTAATATACCCTTAAAAAAAACTTAGTTGTGAGTATATCCTCCAAGTATTAGAGAATAGGAGCTCTCTCTCTAACATAGGGAAGAACAATCCACAACACAAAATCAAAATCACGTGATAACTGCAATGGTAAGATTTCAAAAGCTTGAATGATATCAAAGAATTTTGACTATTATGCATAAGATGTTTTAATGTAGCAAGATTTAGAAAGAGATCTTAAAAAGCCATTGGTTAAACTGAGTTTAGACTTTTGTTTTATAGAAGAAAATCATGCCACTAAACAAAGTCAGAAGAAGGGAAAAAACATCAACAGTTTACTCCCTTTAATCAATTTTAAAAAGCTAAACCCTATCTCTAAAAACTCCAATATTTAAAAGCTTGAGAAGTTTCATCATATGGAAGCCCAAAAAAAAGAAGTAAAGACCAAAGTGAAAAAGCAAAAGCAAAAAAAAAATAAGCAAACTAAAGACAACACAAAGTGAACACAAAAACTAAAAATAAAAGACATAAAAAAAAAACTAAAGATTTCAAGCAAGTGATAAAGCAACGGATTTAAGCAATTGAGCTGCAAGCCTTCTTATGTTCAGTTATCTTATGCTCCCACGAGGTCTTTGGTGAGAGCACTCCTGCAAAACTCAACAACAGTCAGTTTTAGGAACCCAAACAGATTTGGGCTCCTTCTTAGGAAATGTAGAGTGCAATGCAGATGTGGTATGCTTTGAATCATGCATCTTAGGTCTCCACACCCAATGTGTACTGCGGTGAACTGTGCAAGTGTGTGAGATGTGTCCTAGCATGCCACAAGAAAAACATTGAACTCCAGGAAAAGGTTTTCTTAAATGGTTTGGGTAGAAATGTCTCTTCCTAGGTTCTGGCCTTTGATTAAAAGTTGGTGTCATCCTAGCTTTCTTACATGTTTCCAAATCATTTTGAATTCTCAAGTTAGTTCTTTTTAATGCATCATTCTCAATCCTCAAATTTTTCTCAATCTCTTTAGATTTCTTAAGATCATCGTTAAGTGAGGTGTGTGAAGCTTTTAATGCATTACTTTTATCAACTAATTCCAAATGCTTCTTGTTTAATTCATCAAATTCATCAAGGAGAGCCATGTGATTTGAATCAATCGTTGCATGATCTTTGAGAAAAACTTCATGCTCTTTTTGTAGATTTGAATGTTCTAATTTTAGGCTAGCATGAGTTTTCTTAAGTTTTTTGTATGATGTATGAATTTTTTCACAAATTTCAAACAATTCATCATATGTTGGTTTACATACCTCTTCCTCATCACTTTGATTTTCTCCCATGAAACACAAGTTTGTAGTCTCTTCCTCTGGTTCAGTCTCAGAGGAATGAGTACCAGATTCTGCCCAGAAGCCTCTTTGGATTTTCTTATTCTCCTTCCTAGGCTTAGCTTTCTCCTCACCTTTTTCCTTTTCTTTGCTTGAATGATCTTGAAGTGTAGGACAATCAGCTCTTACATGTCCAGGTTTTCTGCATTCAAAACAAACAACATCAGAAGATCCTTTAATATGTTTATGATCCTTACCTTTTCTCCAACTTTGATGATGCTTTTGTTTCTTCCTTAGAAAGCTTTTGAATTGCCTTGTGATGAAGGCAACTCCATCGCTTTCAGACCCGGAAGATTCAGAATCTGATTTGTGTGCCTTCAATGCAATTATTTTCTCCTTTTTCTTCTCACCTGCATCAAGATTTCTTTGATTCACCCTTTGCTCGTAAGCAATGAGTGAGCCAAGCAAGTTATCAATAGAATAGGTGTTCAAATCTTTAGATTCAGTGATTGCAGTAATTTTTGCATCATAAGACGAAGGCAAGCATCTCAAAATCTTGTTAACTTTTTCATAGTTTGAAAGTTCTTTTCCTAGTGCATGCAATGAAGTAGCAATCTGAGTAAACCTAGTGTACATGTCAGAAATCGATTCATGAGGTTTCATACGAAAAAGTTCGTAGTCATGCAAGAGAATGTTTAAACGGGATTGTTTAACTTCATTAGTGCCTTCATAAGTAATGCACAATTTATCCCAAATTTCTTTACCAGTTTTGCAAGTTGAAACACGCATGTAATCCTCAGATTTCAAAGCACAGAAAAAACAATTCAAACATTTCACATTTAATTGAGCTAAATCTCGTTCATCAAAAGTCCATTCGGTAAAAGCAACTTCAGTTTTAAAACCGTTAATTTCACGAGAAGGTGGAGAATAACCTTCTTGAATAAGCATCCACATGCGATAATCAGTAGATTGTAAAAAAGTTGACATGCGATTTTTCCAAAAATCAAAAGGTAGGTTATCGAACAGAGGAGGTCGGGTAATAGAATACCCTTCCGTAGTGTTGCGATTCCCAAAGTTAGACATGGATCAAATTCAAAAAGTTTTCAAACTTTAATTTTCGAATCAAGCTCTGATACCACTTGAAAGTTTGATGGGGATGTTAAGCCCTATGAACTTAGTCCCAAACTAACCAAGAGGGGGGGTGAATTGGTATTTTAAAAACTTCTTTTTAAACAAAGAAATAAAATCACATAAACCAAATCACACCAAAAAAGTGCGGAATTTAAAAGTGCGGAAGCAAGAAAAAGAACACAGAAATTTATAGTGGTTCGGTCGACTCGACCTACGTCCACTCCTTGGAGGCACCCTCCAAGTATTGCACTACACAAAAAGTGACTCTCCTTTAGCCCCCACGGCTAGGCGGAGAAACACTCACAAGAACCTCCTTTTTGCCACCCCGGCAAGGCAGAGAACCTATCTCCTTTTTGCTTCCTCCTGAAGCTGGCAGAGAACCAGAACCAAAAGCAAAACTCCTTACCTCTACCGACCCTTCCACGGACGAGAAACTCTAGACGAAGACGACGCAGAGAGATCCTTGAAGCAACCCTTGTGAAAACCCCTCACAAGCTCCCCCTCACAAGATCCTCTCTCTCTCTCCTCTCTCTCTCTCTCTTTCTCTCCTCAAGGTCTTCTCAGGTCAAGGCAGCAGCCAAAGGTTTTTAAAAACGTTGAACAAGAGCTCTTAAATATAAGAGCTTCAAAAGAGCTCATTAATTGCAAGTTACCGACAATATCATCCAGGCCGATATGGACATCGGCCTGGCCGATCAGTACAAATCAATGAAGATCGGCCAGAGCATAGCCCTGGATGCAAAACTGGACGATTGAAAAATAGCTTGATCGTCCAGGCCGATCTCACGATCGTCCTGGCCGATCAGTTCAAATCAAAGGAAAATCGTCCTGACAATAGCCCTGAATACGGGCTGGCCGATATTGATCGTCCTGAAGTAACTTAAGGTTTTTGACTAGATCAGCCTGGCCAATCCTTCGATCGTCCAGAACGATATGATCGTATCAATCATCCTTAATTACTTCCTTGATTTCCTGAACAATTATGGCATAATTTGTGAATATCGTCCAGGCCGATCCGAGGATCGTCCTGGCCGATAATTTAAAGATACAGTATACCATACTTGTCTATGGCGGCTACTTCTTTCTGTTTTGAGCTTATCGTCCTGGCCGATACACGTATCGTCCAGGACAATCTGTTAACGTCGGCTGCCTTAATTAAGAATCCTTAATTAGACTTTCTGTTTTAAGCTGATCGTCCAGGCCGATCAAAGAAATCGTCCTGGCCGATATGAGTAAAAACAGAAATTCTAAGTCTCTCAAGTGTGTGTGTGAAGGGTTACAAAGCATCAGTCTCTTTGACTATTACAAGTGGACTCAAAAGGTAAAAAAATAAAAGTACAGACTGACTCAACCCTAATCCTACGCATTCCTTAACTTGGCTCCTTTTTGATTGTCCGATCGTCGATTCCTGAAAAGTTAGAAGCAACAAGCTGTCCAAGAGAAACAGTGTTTGTCAATCATCAAAACATAAGACATGAAAAATAGATTTGCAACACTTGCAAGTCTAGAGGTGTATTGACATATACACCATAAAACTTCATTTTCACTTTCAGTTTTGATTCAATAAAATTAACTTTGCATGAGTGAATTTTGTCACTAAACAAATCATCCATAAGATTTTAGGTTAGGATGAAAAGAAGCAAATGAAGCTTAAAGTAGAGGAAAAAGATTAAGGATAAGAGGGAGAAGAAAATCAGGAAGAAGGGGAGAAGAAAAGGAATGAAATGGAGGAAATGGGTGGAGTAGAAGAGAAGCAAAAGGGGATGGAAGAAATATAAGGAGAAGCGAGAATAGGAGAGAAAGAAAGAGAGGGGAAGAAATCATCTTGCAAGTCCAGCAGTTAAGGCAAGTCGATGGCGTCGGGCTCGGTCTCAAAACTCGCGAACAAGAGAGGAATGGAGGCCGGCGAGGTTTTGGCTCGTTGTTGGTCGCTCGAATGAAGGAAGACGGAGGGAGCTGATGTCGGGTTTGGTCCGCTCGAGTAAGAGAACGGGGAGCAAAGGGTGCTGGAGTGCGGATGACTGGAGCGGGAGTAAAGCCTCGATTTTGCCTGGTCTCTGCAAACAAGGAAATCTGAAGAGAGGGATCTTGCGAATCCTTGGAGCGGGACCAAATGAAGAGATGTCGAGAGGGAGTTCTCTATACCAATTGGGTTATGCTGAGAGAGTTGCGAGCCTTGGAGATATTTTTGCTTCCCTGCCTTCTCGATCCCGTCTCTATACATAAAAAAAAAAAGCTCTATTGTGTTTTTCCTTTAATCCACGTCTGCATTCCTTCCAAAACAAGCAGATCACACGACTCTGCCAACTAATAATGGCATAATGGGATTTTTTATTAAATCAGGTCTGTAGGTTCCATTTCTTGATTTATAACTCAAATTAAAATTTCTTAGAAAGTTAATTAAGCTTTAGTTAAAATTGAATTGAACCTATTAGGTCCATATTGGGTTTGACTCGACTCGACTTGGGTTAATTCAAATTCGACTAAACTCGATCATATCAATAAAATTAAACTCGAATAAGTCATCGACTTGAACCAAATCGAACTCGATGTGTCTAAAATGAACGGACCTAATTTAATTGAATGTGATCAGGTCTAATTTAACCCAATTTCGAGTCGATTCATGTTCGATTGAATTTTTATCAAGTCGATTTTAATGGAATCGAATTTGAATCAACTCAATTGGACCTAAATCGTCATCGATCTGGATTAAACTAGGCTCAACGAGGTTCAACCAAAGACTCTCAAGGGCACTCATATGAAAATTGATGCAAGCACACTAGTTAGAAAAGCCAAAAAAGGAGAATGATGGGCAAAAATTTAATCAAATTCAATTCAAATAGTAGCAATCATCTATTAGCACAGAAACCGACGGATAAAAACTAGAAGAGAGATCAAAAGAAATTAAAGAAATAAAAAAGTCGCTATCCTCAGAACAGCCGACAGAATAGTTTCCTCACATGCATTGAAATGTAGGTTAAGTAAAGTATGTGCTTAGGGCTAACAAACCGATTGTCCACCACAACAAGAAGATCTAGACGTCCAACCAAACTCCTCCAGCAAATGCTCTCAAATAAGCCAACAAACACCTCCAAAGCTTAAGAAAAAGGATACAAATGGAGTGGAACTTGCGTAGAGAAGAAAGAGGTAAGAAGCCTAGACGAAATAGAGGAGAAGAAGAAGTTGACAAAGCTCTCAAGCTTTTCCAAGAAGAAAACCCTCAGGTTTTTAAAGAGACAATGCTCAACAATTTTCAACCATCTTTTCCCTCAAAATACTTCTTCAATATATAGGCAAGAGAGGGGAACTCAACAGTCATATCACCACCAAATAATCTAATTAGATTTAGGGAAATGAAAGGCCAACAGCTACAATAACAATTCCCAAACGACACAGCAAAACAGAGAAGAGAACTCACGGGAACCCAGCAGAAAATCGCAAAACCAAGCAGCCCAGCACGGAACCATGCAACCAGCCGCAGAACCGAACATCCAGCCACTAGAACCAAAGGGGCAAAGGTACTAAAAATCACCCAACACAGCCAACTACGGGAACCCAAGGGAGAAAGGTACGGGAATTCACCCAACACAGGGAAATGAGAAGAAAAAAAGGGGAGGAGAACAGACAAGTTCACTCTAAAATGAATCCAAGATTTAAGAGCATACTTTTGTAGATTAATGAGCTAGGTAGTTCAATAAATCCCCCAATAAATGAACTAAACTTCAGCTCAACATTAATGAGCTTACAACTTAGAAAAAAATAAATCTCAACTCCAATAAACCTCCACCTCCCAACATCATCATAAGCTCAAACCGAGAACCATAAGCGAACCCGAGAACTAGCAGCAGCCCAAAGGACCCATCAAGCTTGCAAACCAAAGGTCTACTAAAGCCCAAGCACAACCTACCATGATCATTGGATGATTTCCCATCATTAGATAGCTAAAAAAATAATAAAACTAAATTAAAAACTAAGGTTAATATTCGATAATGAAAATGCATAAATTATGATTGCATCAAAAATCGAGGTCAACAACGTTGTTGGGGGCCATTCAGGGGTGCAAAAGACATACAGAAGGTTTGCTTCAGAGCTTTACTAGAAAGGGATACATAAAGATGTAGAGAAGATGGTGTCTAGATTTGAGATATGTTAAAGGAACAAATACCTGGCTATGTCACCAGGAGGACTACTACAGTAGTTGGCTTTTCCAGGACGAGTGTGGGAGGAGATATCCTTAGACTTCATAGATGGGCTGCCACATTCAAAAGGTTTCACGATGATTTTTGTTTTGGTGTACAGATTGAGCAAGTATGTTCATTTCATCCCCCTCTGATACCCTTACACTGCGGTGACAATGGCTTTAGCTTTCATTATAGAGGTGGTCAGATTGCATGGAGTACTAGAGACGATAGTATCAGATAGAGCTGAGGTGTTCGTCGGCTACTTTTGGCGGGAGTTGTTCAGATTACAGGAGATAGTTCTGAAGAGGAGCACCACTTACCACCCACAGACGGATGACTACACGAAAGTAGTTAACATGAGCTTGGAGACTTACAAGAGATGCTTTGTGTCAGAGGCACCCAAGCTATGGGCCAAGTAGCTATTATGGGTGAGTACTGTTACAATACATAATTTCTTCCTTCTTCTCAGGTGACCCCATCTAAGGTATTGTACGGAAGGGATCCTCCCCACTTGGTGCACTTTAAGAGTAACAGTACTTTAGTTTTTTCAGTGGAGGAGTACTTGGAGGAGAGGGATAGAGTGTTAGAGGAGTTAAAGAGACATCTTCTAAGAGCTAAACATATTATGAAGAAAAAAGCTGATGGACATAGGAAGGACATCCCGTTTGATGTGGGGGAGAGGGTGTTCTTGAAGCTCCGACCATACAGATAGAAAACAATCACCAACAGAAGGAATGAAGAGCTTGCTCCAAGGTACGTTAGACCTTATGAAGTGTTGGAGAAGGTCGAAGCAGTAACATATTGGCTGAAACTATCACCAACGGCGACTATACATCCGGTTCTCCATGTATCTAAGTTGAGAAGAGTCACTGATAATTATACAACCAGCTCCAAGTTATTGGTGTCACTTACTGAGGATTTAGAGGTGGTTCTGGAACCCTTAGAGTTGATGGAGGTTTGCTAGAAAGAAGATGGAACTAAAGAAGTGTTGATCAAGTGGAAGATCCTTCCTGACTACGATGCCACGTGGGAGCCATACGAGAGGATGAAACATCAGTTCCCTTGTTTTCACCTTGAGGACAAGGTGATTTTTTTGGTGGGTGGTATTGTTAGGTCGGTTCAACCTGAATTGGCCCAGTCGGCCCAAAGTCCGGCTCAGGTCTACATGAGGCGGACAATTGCCGCCTCCCTTTCTTCTTGCCGCCCACAATAGCGAGTCCCACTAGTCCAATTGAATTCAAAATTGAAAAGAGGGGGCGGCTAGGGCTTGGGAGGAAAATTAGATTATGAAAGTTTATGTATTAAAGAGCCTGAGATGTTTTAGGGTGAGGTTATGCTTTATTTTTATTTCGGTTAGGGTTCCGTAGTGATTTGGGCTCTAGACTATCTCATTTAGAGATTTGGGAGAGATGATCCTCTTTAATTGAGGATCACTTGTATCTTGTTTCTGTGCTTGTTTGGCTTTGATTTTCATATTGCAATCTATCGTTTGTGCTGATTTCTCCCAGATTTTGTGTTATTCTCGCTGTTTTTCACCAATTAGTGATAGGTTTGCTTGCGAACTCAAGTATTATCCTTAGAGTTACTTGTGAACTCAAGTATTTCCTATCAATCTCCTATAGAATTTATTTTTAGATGATGGAGTTTTGTTGCTCTGATGAGTGATGTCCCTTGGAGAGGTGTAGTAGCATAATCTCTTGTTATAAAAAAGAAAAAAAATGGAACTTTATTAGATGAAGTTTTTTTTAATAATTTCCAGAATGTTGTCCAAACATTAGGTTCATCTCTACCATGAAATAATGTTTCGAGGGATTAATCTTGTGCCAATTAAGCTCTGTCTGTAGCCTTACAAGAAGATTATCATTAGCAAAAAGCATACATTAGGATACATCCTCTTGTAAATACCTAGTAAGAGCAGATATGGGCTTAAAATTGATCGTTGACGTAAACCAACTGAAATGAGAAATTTTTTTGTCAAACCACCTTGTGCTTAAAACACAAGTGACATCTCCTGCATATATATTAATAATTTGAATATAAATATTTTTAACTGCTTTCTTTTCTAGAACTCTCCAAACTGCATTGTTTGGAACTTTATCATATGCTTTATCTTAATCAATATATATCATATGTAGTCCCTCCTTATTCTCTATGTACTTCTCCATCGATACTCTGAATAAATGTATAACTTCCATAGTAAACCTATGTGGCATGAATTCAAATTGATTTTGAGAAACATTAGTAACATTTTTATCTTATTCTTAATTACTTTCTCCCATAGTTTTAATGTATGACACCTTTATTTAATTCCTCTATAATGTGCACACTCTTGTGCATCACCTTTATTCTTAAAACTTGGAACGAACATACTCTTCCACTCACATGACCTAATGGTGGGTGCATGGTCGGCACCCTCGCAGAAGGTGTGACAGTGGCATACCATTTCGTTACTCTATGCGGTGTAATGCTTTATATATATATATATATATATTTTTTAAAGATTTTAATTTAAATATTTTAAGAAAACATTTATTATATTTAGTTATAGTATTTTTTTTTAAATATTATTTTCAAAAGAGTAATTAGAATAATCAAATAATATTATTTTTAAAAATTTAGTTTCAGGCAAATATATTTTATGATAAATTATAAAAAACTCAGTAGCCATTGGTTGCTGTGGGACATTTCTAAGTTCCTTATGCTAATGTCATGGCAGCTCACAATGGCCCAATGGTTTTCTGGCAACCTCAACTGCAATGTCTTGCAATCAGTGGACATTACTGTTCCATGTTTGAATGCAATTTCCTTTTTCCCTTCTTTGTTCATTTTGCTAATATTATTCTTTTTGGTTTTGGGTGCCACATAATGTTCAATATGGTAGACATTACTTTCTTTGAAGTTTCAATAGCATGAAGAACCGGGTTGATAGTGGATTTTAACGATCACCATATATGACTGCCTTGGTAATACTTTGTTTCTTATGGTGATGATATGCAAACTTAGAGATGACCTGGAGTTTTGGACTTTGTAAACAACTGTAGTTGCTACTATTTTAAGTATTTAAGTATAATTATATGTAGAACCAAAGCTTTTCTGTTACTCCTTAGTATTCAAGCTTTCGACAGATTTTTTTCAAATGGTATTGTGTTTACTGTACGTGGAAGCCTTTCATCTCAAGTTTTGAATGCATGCATTCAATCATGGAAATTTATTTAGGGTATGATGAATGGTAAAATATTTTTGAATGCATTGCAATCTTGTCTCTTCTTCATCATACAATCGAGTTAGGAGTTAGGAGGTCTAATTCATCAAGATTTGTGCCATTTAGTATATTTCAATAGTGTGATATTGTATCGTTTGAGTAAGAATTTGTGAGGGCGATGAGGATGATGATTTCAAATTTAGCTATCAATTGTGCAAGGCTACTATTGAATAGCTGTATGTTTTCTATGGTAATGATGTGGTGTGTTTGGATGGTCTGGAGCTTCACTGGCAACCACACAGCTGCATTTACCAAGGGGATTCGTGCATATCTATTAGTAGAATGCTTCTGCACTTGTCTTATTTTGTGACTTCCACAATCATCTGAGCCCTCTTGTTGTTCGTGTATTGGTCCCTAATTCTTCTTTCCTTTTAGAAATGTAGTCCTTTTGGGTTATGGGGTACTGCATAATTTACAATATAATATGTAAAGCTTCTCCACTCTTCTTATTTCATGGATTCCACAATCTATTTTCTTTCTTATTCTTGTTTTTTTCTTCTTGTTCTCATCTCCTTTTGGGATTGCCTCTCCTTTGACCATGATTTGGTTGTAGGAATTAAGCGAAAAAGAAATATTATTTACCTATTTGTTATGATTTCTGAGGATTAGAGTTCTTGTAAAATGGATAATAGTCGAATTGTCTCTCTTCATAAGAGCCGCTGCTCTTCTAAAATAGATAATACTCTATCACGTATGTAAGGGGGCCTTTGTCTTCATTATAATTTTTATGGATGTTGGTGAGATCTTGTAGTCTTTCTTGATGAGAAGGGAATAAGGAAATTGCATTATGAGGCTAAATCTAAATGAGTGAGCTGCAGGTAAATTTCATATTTTTAGTCTCATTGAACGTTGCTAACTGGGCTTATTTACATGAGAGATACCAAGACTAGTTCTATAAACGTAACAAAATTTTTGTACTCGAAAGTTGCTTCAGAAAACCATAAGAAAGCTTTCTCAAACGAAAAATTAGTATGTCTTTTTATGAGATAGTTATGATAGAGGAAGAAAACCCACCAATGATGTGCTGCGTCACCATTTTTGTAGCTGTATGATTTCAAGATTTTTGGGCATTTATGCCAAGGCATGATTGTTTGCAGCCTGTAATATTTTATTCTTCGTTATAACCCGATGATTTGCAATTATCAAGAGTTCACTAGTGACCCGAGGAAGGTGTAATATCACATATTGTTATGTGATATTGTATCTTGTACTATAAAAAAATATGAGGCAATGATGATGATTATAGAAGTGTAGAGAATGTAGCCATCAACTGCACTTCTGCTTTGTAGTATTTTTATGTTTCCTCTGGTAATGATTTTGGAAGCTTTAGCAGTTGTCTTATTTCATGACTTCCATTATAATTTGAGCTATCGTACTCGTATTCTTCTTCTTAGTCATTCCTAATTCTTTTCAACTTTTTGGAATGTATTATTTTTGGGTTCTGGGTGCTACATGATGTGCTGCAATATAATAGGCAAAGAAACTCAGCTGATCTTATTTCATGAATTTCACTATCATCCGATTCTTCTTAGGAGTAGAGCCATGCTTATCAAATTTTTTTTTGATTTTATCATTATATTGTGGCAGCCAACAAAAATCTTACTAATGTTGGAGAATCCACTATTGTGGGCATTAATCTTACTCAAAATTTAGCTTCCATTTTATTTTTGACAAAATTATCCTTATTTCGCCTGAAAGGATGATCTGTAGGTAAGAACATCCGATGACAGTCGAACCAAGTGTTCTTCCCTCCGTGCTTTAAAGTGAATGACTTCGTATATTCCATACAAAGTGGACAATCTAATTTTTCAGAAGTGTTCCAACCTTAGGAGGAGGTAGACGTCATAATTTCTGAATGGATGAGATATATGCTTCTATATGAGGTGCACTTTTATTCTCCTAATAAGAATATAGTGGGCTGTCATTTAACTGAGATGATCAATTCAATACTTAGGAATTCTTGTCCCTATAAATGCCTAAAACTCTAATGCTATATTTTTGCATATTTAGAGCATGCTGAGCAGTGTGATTTTTGCAAGGGATAATTGGTTCAAACAAGGAGGGTTGATCCTTCCTTCACATGCAACAGTAATGTTTTGCTACTGAATATTTATTTCTTTCTTTGTATTTGTGCATTCTGATGTAGGTAAATTTGTACTTGTAATCTGCCAACTACTCACATTCAAAGAATTTTTTTTATCCTATTAAATGGAAATTATGGTAGATGATTTTTATGCTGAATACTCTTCTTTTCTTGCAGCTGTATATGGCTCCTGTTACTCATAGTGAAAGATACTGTGACAGCATAAATTTTTGGCGTGATGTCTATGGAATTGATAGTGCGTAAACCAGTGACTCACTTATTTAAGAAGCCACAAATTTATTTGCATTATATTTGGAAGTTATGGAAAGAGATGAGCGAGTTTATTCTATTATCATTGTTACTGTAGATTGCAGAAGCAAACATACAACAATATGGGGAAAAATAAATTGAATGGAATGATATTGTAATCCAAGCTGAATCTTGAAGCAAACAGTAGCATCATGGCTATTAGGTGGCGTTTTTAGACTTACTTCACTAGCAAATGTGCTTATGCTGAAGAAGCTATGAGAATATAAACTTAAAATTATGTGAAGATGATAAATAAGGAGTATTTGAATATGGGAATCACAAATTTATTATTTTCTTCAAATTGCTGATCAATTTCTCTTGATAATCCGTGTCTGTGATGCTCCCACTTGCAAAACAGTGTGCGTTTTAAGAGCCTTCTATTGAGACAATTTCAGCTGAGAATGTCCTGACATGGCCATTCGTTGTGAGTTCCACATATTATGCAGCTTTAAAAACTTTTTTGTTAAATATTTCTCTTGTATGAGTTTTAATGCTTGCAGTTATTCTAGTAATATTGCCCCAGTAAGTTGCTCTCCATGCCAAGTATTTTTCTTTTCTGCTTAAATATCAATAAAATGTTGATCTTATACACGAATAAAGCATGTCTGATTTATGTAATTTTCATCATTTCTATCAAAAATTGAAAAGCTGCAGTGGCACAATTTCATCTCAGCTCCTATGACAATTGAAATTGCGAAATTCCCAACTGATTTGATTTGGAAGCATGGTGAAAATGTTTTTTAGTGCATCCAACACTTTTTGGGCCGTGAATGAGGTGTTGCTTGTATATTTGTACGGCATTCATCCAGCATGGAGTGGGAGTTGAAGTGGGAATTGAGGGAGTATTTCTTGTGACAATTTTAGTAGTTTTTTATTCTTCCCAGACATCAAATGATTAGCTGATTTAGGTATCATTATGTCGAGTTAAAGCAAGTTAGGCTTGGAGTTTTACTTGAAAGAACTTGAACTTGAATTGCTTTTCAAATCAAGTTGCTTGACTTGAAATGAATCAAATTTGACAACTCAAAATTTGTTCAAATTGTCTCAGATTTTAATTCATGAATGTTATGATATTATTTTCACTCAATATAGTATTCAATTCAACTTGAAATAAATCCAAATTAACTAATATGTAAAAATGTGATTATATTTAGCTTTTCTCATAATTTTTTCATAGAAATAAGTTAGAATTATTTGCGTGTATATGATACAGTGATATATAATTCAAGTTGATTCAAATCATTTTTTAAATGCGTATCCTAGGCTCAACATTAGATTAGCTTGGTGTACCATACAACTTCGTGGCCAACCTCACCGTCAAGTTATCTTACAATAGAAACTCTCTCTTCTGAATGATGGCAGTTGGGAAAAATTTTGAGCTATTTCGACTTATTTTTTATCTCTCAACCTTGAGCGTTATTTTCCATGCTGATGTGAGTGTTAAGTAGCAAAACATTATCTTGAACTCAAACATAGTGCAGTAACATTATCAAGAATGAATGAATAATTCAGAAATGTGGATACAATATTTCAAGTTTATCATAGAAGGATAATAAGACCCAACAAGTAAAAGAACATTGCCAGCAACAAGCCAATTGGAATAGCCCGTGGTTATTTTATTTCAGCATTAAACCAACCCTCAAACCCATTTTAGTTATTTATTATTAATTGTATTAAAGAAGATGGTCTAACTCTTTATTAGATCCAAATCGGTTGATGTAAACACCATAAATAGACCCCTACAGTTGGAATTTTAATTCGGAAATAATATTTATGTTTTTTTCTTTTTCTACCCCCTCTTCTTCTTTAAGGAGTCCACGCCTATTCAAAAGATTTCTTCTCCTTTTTGATGTAGATCAAGAAGCTTAACACTATATAAGTTATTTAAACATATATTTTTGTTATTTTTTAAAAATCTATTTAGAAAAGTTTCAGATCCTAAAATGCAATTTATCTTAGAAGTTTATAATTTTACCTATTATCAATTAAAATGATGATTGTCCTTTTATACTCTTTACAAGCAAGGTTTTAAAAGGCAAAATCAGGAATCTATGCGTTTTTTTCTAAGCGAGGCGAGGCGCAAGCCTCGAGACGGATCGAGGCGTAAGCCTCAAAACGTTTAAAATAAATTAATTTAAAATTATAAATAATGACAAAAAATAACAAAATATTATGTCAACTATGAATTTGAAGATTTGTTTTAAGATAATATTACTGGAATACAAGATTTATGTTGAGGAAATTGTCCCAACCTCTCAAGCATCAAGTCAATACAATGTGCAACACAAGGAGTCCAGTAAAATTGAGGCCTCTTCTCCATTAACATTCTTGCTGCAGCTTTGTATACACTTGCATTATCAGTAACAACCTGTACTACTAAGGTATCTCCCACTTCCTCCACAACTTCATCCAGCATTTCAAACAATAATTGTGCATCATTTACAAAGCTTGAAGCATCTACTGATTTGAGAAAAATTGTTCCATATGGATTGTTGACCAAGAAATTAATAATACTTTTCTGTCGATTATCTGACCAACCATTTGATATTATTGTCACTCATGTCTCAATCTAAATCTTCTTAACATCATCCACTATTTTTGAAGTTGTCTTAACCTCCTCATTCAGCATCCAAGTCCTCAGCTCATACATACTTGGAAGTTGTAATCCTCTTCCATAGCTTCCAACAGATCGTAACATATTGATCCACGACGGACTCCTAACAACATTAAATGGAATCCCATTTTCATAGATGAATCTGGCGATATCCAAACAAACTCTGTTCCTAAGTTATTTTGTAGTTGTAGGAGGCTGAATATCCTGAGTATTTATGTTTTCCTCGTTATGAATATTTAGCATAAATCTATCTATGGGCCCCCGACTGCCTCGGTCAGAAGAAACTAGATGGCTTTCAGTACTAGAACCTTCATGCTGTGATCCATAGTAAGAAGAGTTTCCTATCATCTCTTCCATATTTCTTTGTGTGACCTCCTTTATGTTGGCAAACTTTTTAAAATAATTTGTACATTTCTTTTTCACCTCATCAGGAACTTTTGCAAATGGTCCCAGATTGACATGAGTGCAGGCTAAATGATCCTTAAATCTCTTGACGCCACTAGTTATGCATTTCTCACAGAAATTATATTTTATTTAAACATATCCCTTCTTTGCACCTTCACCTGACACTTCAACTTGAGTTTCATATTTCCATGCAGGATCTTTCCTTTTTGTGCCACTAGTCATGCTAACAATAGGACATATTTTAACAATTATTTGTACTATCGATAATAAAACAACATAGAATACAAAAATATACCAGTTTGCCGGGGGTCCAAGGGGGCAACGCCCCCGGAACAAAATTGTATTATAAGAGTAATTTTGAAATTCTGCTTGTTGTATATGCTCAATAACGAGCGTACTGAGCATGTACCGCTCGGTACCGAACGGTACTGGCTTGGTACCGAGCGTGTACCGAGCATGTATCGCTAAGTACCGAGCTGTACTGGCTCGGTACCGAGCATGTACCTAGCAGTACCGAGCATGTACCTAGCAGTACCGAGCATGTACTTAGTGGTACAGAGCTTGTACCTTCTCGGTACCGAATATGTACTGAGTGGACGAATGAAAGAAAGCCGAATCAGGAGTTATTCAAGCTTTCGTTACTGCACGTCAAAGTCAAGGCAACAACACCGCGTACCTGCTCTTCTGACCTAATTGATGCCTGAACGTTTCCTGCACTCACAACTTCGGCTTTGTTTATTTCCCTACGTCGTCTCCTTCCGACTTCGTCTCCTACACTCACGGCTTCGTCTCCTTCCCTCACGGCTTCGTCTCTTTCTCTCATGGCTTTGCCTCTAGTTCGGCTTTCAATTCTCACAGGAAGCCCTAATCCTATACGTGAATACATGAACACGAATCGGCTGCGTTGTATTTACATATATACCGAATAAAAAATTTCGAGGAGGTGCCTCATACTGCCTCGGGGTGTTACGCTCTAATGCGTACGCCTCGTGCGAAAAAATCGTAGGCTTCGCTGGATGGTTCGAGGCGTAAGCCCCGATACGCACGACTTCCGCCTCGACTTGAGGCGCGACTCAATGCGGACGCCTCGTCCGCTTTTTTAATGGTTGTTTACAAGTCCTTATACTTGAGATATATTCTGAAGTTGAATTTTCCTTTTAGGGTTTATTTAGCATGCCTTATGCTTTTCTACTTTTTGTTGGAGCTTTGCAAAAGCTGTTTTATGAGTCTTGATTTTTATTCTACTTCTTGAAAAGTATTTTTTTTAATGCAAATTATAAGAAAATATGAGAAAAATTACCTTCGTGCTTTTATAATCCAAATGATGCCCTCTTACTCTCTCATAGCTTATCAGCAATTGAAATAATAAGCTCCTCAAATGCGAATTGAAATAATAAGCTTCTCAATTGCGAATTTGTGGATTACATTATCGAGGCAAGAATATTGTGAGTGGCTTAGCCTCAAAGATCTCGATGCTCTGTGGCAGAGGTAGCTGTAGAGGATGAAGAAGATATTAGATCTGCAAAATGAGTGGATGTCTCTTCACCATAAAGACTATATGGAGTGTAGCTCTAATCATATAAGAAAATATATAAATGAAAAAGTTATTATATTTTTTTTTTCCAATATGAGGTATATATATATACCTCAATTACCTCTTAATGATAATTAAAACATAAAACACAACTTTTAGCTACATTAAATAGAACTTAGAGACACAAACATACACATTGGCATATACACATCAAATTAATAAAATTCTAGTTATTAATTCGTTCAAGTTTTTTCCTATGCTTTTTTAGTATAATCGAGTCTTTCTTATTAAAAGGTTATCGACTACCTTTTAGATTATATTTGAGTTATATAAATTTCTCAAGATTATCTTGATTTATATTATTTTTACTTTTGTAATGATATATATATATATATATATATATATATATGCATTTTATTATAGAGTTAAAGATGTATTTAGGACAATTTTTATAGCTTTATTTTATTGACCACTTGCATGTTTCTATTTAACTACAAATTTCTTGGTTTCCAAGAATTAATGTGGTGAGAACCTTTTCACAGCCATATTTGCCGAAGTGCGGTAGCTGCAAAAAATTTATTGTTCAACTTTTTTTTTGGAGAAAAATTTTGATTATACCCATAACATCTTTCAAAAATTATATTTTTCCCGCAATAGTTTGACAAGTATTTTTACAAACAGCTGAAGCTATCCCAAATGAGTCCAAGTGTTAAACTTAAAGAAAATTCCTCATTACAATTTTTGTTTTTACTTTCTTGTATATTCTTGAAAGAATAATTTAAATTACATTATTGCACATTACTTTATTAAAGCATTTGTCTGTTTCATTTTTCAACACTCATAGCTTTTTGCGTATATTAATCTAACAAATAGCTGAAATTTCCCAGATGGTCTGTAATTGTTAGAACTAAAACTAAATTCCTCATGACAATTTTAGGTTTTTGCTTTCCTGTCTGGTGATTTTACCATAGATGCGATTATGGAAAAATAGTTTAAATTACATAGTTGCACTTTATTAAGCATTTATCTTTGTTTCATTTTTAAATGCCAACTCTTTGATTATATTGATCTTGTTCAGGAAGAACAAAAAAGTTCTTGCTTCACCTTTGTGTGTGCATGCATCCATGCATGAACGTATCTGTAAGATAGCTTTGTGGCAAAGAATTTATTGAAGGATTCACCCCATATTCTCATTTCTACCTGGATTTTTAAAAGTCATATAGCGTCATGTAGGTCCTAGTTAAGTTAGATATTTGTTTCCCCAAAAATTTTTTGAATTATATTATTTAGACTTCTGTTGGCCCCTATATTTTCATTTGTCATTATGTGATGGTGATCTTTAAATTGTAAATTTTTCATGAGAAGCTTTAGTTATTTTCTTTCTTGAGTACTGATCTTGAACCTGTCATTCACTTCACTTTAGTATTGAACTAGCTTGTGCTTTGATATGTGCATAGCTCTTTGATAGCATTGGTCATGCTTAGAAAGGTTCAAAAGGTTGTTGCTTATTAGTTTGTCAATTTTAATCCCAAACTTAAAAAAAAAAAAAAAAGATTGTGGATTTCATGAACAGGTTAAGTTTGTATATTGCTACACAGTCACAGCTCGTGAGCTTGAATCTATCACTACAAAGTATAAATTGACATCTATGTTGCGAGGTAGGATGTTCTCATATTAAAATTTTAGTCTTATTGATTGTAACCCCTATTTTTGGGTCATGCTTCTCGTGTAAGTTCTGCAATGATATTTTTACAGATTCTCTAGCTAGAGTTTTCATTTATCATCTATAGATAGGGAAATAAGCCTCAGACGTGGATCATGATCAAATTTGGGATATAAGAACAATTTTTAAGTACCCTTTTCATCATTTGTCGAAGTTAGTATTTACCTCTATAACTTTTTACTGTTATTTTTGGTTGTCAGTGGTTTATTAACTCAGTTATCTTACATGGATAGGGCCAACCCAATTTTAGTTACCAAGGAACCTAGTGGGACAGTCTTGTTAGGCCTCTTAAGTTGAGGTAGTTGTGCCAGTGGCTCATTATCGTCCGAGCACACTCAGTCGCTTCTCACTCTCACTTTAACTTGCTCAGTTACTTTTTTGTTTGCATCTTATTTTAGATTTCTCTCCCCACACTTATGGGCTTCAGTAATTGGTGTGTTCCTGCCTCAACTTCACCAGGACATTGTCCTTTTTCCTGTTCCTAGACCTCAGTATTTGTAATTCAACATCATTGGTGTTCCTTGTTATGATGCCCCGACATATGTCACCTCCTCTGATCTCAATGCTCTGTTTTATTAACCTTTGTTGCTTCTATTGTGACCCCACTTCCAATGAAATTGGTGCCCTATTTCCATCCATAGTACAGATCATTTATGGACGATACTCTATAGTTGTAAATCTTTTTATTCTTCTCTCTCTTGAAATATATTTGATTTTTCTCTTTTCATGTAAACTAATTGAGAATAGTAGAAAAGTGGCACCTATTGATTGTAGAAACTTAGACGAGCTTCTTGATGTTTTACTCTATTGTGAGTTGGATATTTTATGAGTGTGGGCCGTCACTTTGGGCTGCAGTCCTCTCGTGACGGGAAAGAGAGAGAAATGAATAATCAATATTTCCTAAAAAAAGATGAGAGGAATCAATGAGCTATGGAGACGAGAGAAAAAGGAGATAGGCAATCAATGGAATATTTGATTTGTTTCAATTCAAGATATTGAAATAACATCAACCTAACCCTTTTTATAGAAATAGCGTTTATAATTTAAATTGAAAATTTATTTTGACATCTAATCTAAATTAAACCATATCATCTCAATTAAAATTTAAAATAAGATTATTCAATAGAATTATCAAGTCAATAGTTGGAGCAACATAAATTTGTTCAACGGGTTTTTTGTCTAATATTTAAAATAAGCATCACGTAAATGTTGGCTATATCTGATAAATAAAGGTTGACCAAATAGAATACTAACATCATCCTTAGAATAACTGCCTAACTGATTCAGTTCACGACATGTTTCAATGATAGTTAGAGATATATTGTTAACCCATACAACATTGAAAGGACTTGGAGGTGGCTCTTCTTTGAGATTGCATTTAATTAATATGGCTTTTCATACTCTCTTCACAGTACTTTCACCAATTATGACTAACTTGGACCTGCTGCTATTTGCAAGAAGCATTTGTATGGAATATTCGACTTTTCTATCAATCTTCATCCATGTGAGATCTAGTGGCATTCATCTTGCAACAGCTGAATGGTCATCATATTTACCATAATTTATCTACTCATCTCTTGAACATGGATTATTATCTTCCACATCCTTAGATGAACCATCACATATATTATCCTCGTGCACTACATGCTCAATTGCCAAAGAATTATGAGGGTATTGAGATGTAAAGTGACCCTTATAGAGGATTGTATAGAAGGCAGTATAGTAGTTATCATGTTTTCTGCTGGTCTATGAACCCGCATGTTATCATGATGAATCATAGAGCAATAGGTGTTGCTACCACTTCTAGATTTGTGTAGGAACTTTAGCTATAAGGTTTTAGTTTCATGAATCCAAGCTATTAAAGTAGCTAGTTGAATAAGATGGTCCTTTGTCAATTTGGTATTACTTATTAGAGAACATATCTTCAAGAAAATAATAGCCCCAAAAATCATGTCTAATATTATATTCTCGAACTTGATGGTGATTTTATCAATTACTCAACTATTTACATATATTCTCGAACTACCATCTTTTTTAGTTGCAAGTAATTCAAGTACAAAATATGGATTCATAATCCCCAAATAAATCTTTTCCTATGCAATTCATTCTCTTGTCTTTTTATTTCATTTTATTTTGAAGAATTCATCATACAATGTGGTTAATTAGCGAATGATGATCCATGCAAAACATACAAAAGCATTTTAGCTCAACATAAGCAAATATTTTTCCTTTTCTTTTTCATTAGGAGCCTTTGATTTTCATGACACAGTGACTCTTAACTCAATAGGTTTCAAAATTACCCTCCTTAGATTTACCTTAAATGCATTAGTATTTAGCTTCCTAAAGTGTAACATCTAAATCATCCTACTTATATATATATATATCAAATGATGCATAATTTTGATTGTGCTCAAGTGATTCCAGAAAACTCTAATTCGTGTCACTGATTTATTCCTACGATGTTGCATGTTTTGCAAGCAGATTATAAGAAATTGATTTTCTTTAATTTTCTATAATCTGGATAACAACCTTGATTATTTATTTATTTATTTATTGTTCTAAGTGGAAGTTAACCTATCTCTTTTTTAAATGGAAGCTCCTCTCCATGGATTTGCTTTCTGGTTCGATGCTGAGTTTAATGGTCCTTCAACTTTCCCTGCCAACAACAATATATACATGAAATTAAAGGAGGCAAAACGACAAATCTGATCAAGTGCTTGTGCTTTCCACTGCACCAGAGGACGAACCAACTCATTGGCAACAAGCATGCTTTATCTCATCCTTTTTCAGACTGGATTCTTATTTGCCAATCCTCTTTACCATTCTGAATACCATGTATTTACATACATACCTTTACAATTTTTTATGGATTTATATATTTGATCTCTATATCTTTATATTTTTGTAGATAATATTCTAATTTTTAAAATGAATTCAACATATATACATGAAATTATATTTTTTATTTTGAATAAATTCATATTAGTTATATTTGTAATATCATTTAGAAATTAAGGTGTTAGAAAGTAAACATATAAATTTAAGTGAGGTATATATATATATATATATATATATATATATATATATATATATATATATATATATATGACATTCTTTCTATTTTCTGACATTTTCAGACCTACAACAATAACATATCAAGTCTTTGTCCCATTATGTAGAGTCGGTTACATGAATCTTTTTCTCCATTGTGTCATATTAAAAGTCAAATTCTCATTTAAATCTAATAAATAAAGATCATATCTAATATTTTCTTACAAAGCCTTTTTAGGCCTTTCTCTACTTTTATTAGCATAAGTCAAATCTAATACCTCAACTTTCCTAACTGGGTCATCGAAAGTCCGCTGTTTTCGTGACCAAACCATCTAAGGCGACTCTCTAATCTTATCTTCCACTGAAGCTACTCCAACCTTATCACGTATATGCTCACTTTGTATCCTATCTCTAAGGGTAAAGCACTCATCCATTTTATGTGACAAAACAAGATCAAACAATTGAAGGTTCCATTACTCTCTCTCAAAGTAGGGAGAACCCACGCTTCCTGAATATTCACCTTGAGTACATGTAATGGGATTCGCTTATGAACATTGATATTAAAAAGCCATGCCCAAGGTCAAAATGCTCATTAAGGATAAGTCGTAGTTCTGGGAGGTAGCTATTGTAGGTTTATGACAAATGATTTCCCACTTCTTTTTCTAGCTTCTCTAGTCTATTTGTGTTTATGGAAGTGAGAATGACCACAATAGAAATAATGGAAAACTAAGGGGGGATTTAATGAATAAGAAGCATATGGATACAAAGGGAAGCATATGAAGAGGTATTTAATTAATGAATAGGAAAAAAAACTAAGAACTATTGGGACATTTGAAGGGCTTCTGCTAAGAAATTAAGAATAATGGAAGGCTAAGATTCTATTTTAAGTAACTAAAATGAAAGGCCAAGATTTTATTTGGGAAGAAATGCAAGCTCTTTTTATAATTATAGTATATATTTTGTATAGCGAGGAAAAAAGCATAGCTACATGTTATTTTCATTTAAATATAAATATTGTTATCTACAGTAGTAGTTCCATTTTTATACTCTTGAAGTTATCTTACAAAAATTTTATCCTTCATAGGCTTCAAGTTCAAGAGACAGAGATCATTTCCATCAAAGCCAAGTCACTTATCAGTTAAGCAAATAATTAGATGAGATCTGCTGAGCGGCTCGACTCTTTCTTTTTGGAATTCATATCTATTCTTTCATGAATTGGATACTTACTATTGTGGCCTTAGTTTTTTTTTCTCTTGTTATTGTTGATTGATTGAATGCAATATATGGAATATGCTCGGGGATACTATTGGGTTGTGCCAATAAGATATTCTTCAGAATAGACTTTCTCTACTTTAAGAGTATGTCCAATAAACGAAATAGAAGTAGGATATAAAATAGTATTGATTGACAGACAACTTCATTAGTATGGACAAGGTTAAGGTTTCGTTTGGGACCAACTGTATTTTATCTGCTTTTAAGAGATTTTTGTACTAAAAAAGCAACTTTACAAAGTAGTAAGAAAGCCTTCCCAAACGAAATCTCATTTGAGATGACTTTCTAACTGCTTTCTAAAATAACTTTCTAGTACAAAGTTTTTTAATTCAAAATTTTCTTATACTAGAAAGTTGCTTTAAAAATTAATAAGTAAGCTGTCCTAAATAAAGCCTAAATTAGAACAAAAACTTTAGATGACTAGAGAAGAGTAGCTTCTAACTACTTATGCCTTGATAAATTTTGATTTATAGATGGTTCAAATAATTCACAAAATCAAATAATTTTATGAATTAAATTCATGGCACCGGGACACATTATGTTTCTCTATCATAAAAGTTAATACATTTTATATGCATTTTTTTTTTTTTGAAGATTGTTTATATGCAAATATTAGTGGGTGAAAATTGGACTGATGTGGGCCATTTTTTATACTCTATTGATAAATTATAAATTTTAATCAAATAAATTCAAATTCAAAATATATTTTCCTTAAGTAAATTTATACAGTATATCAAAGTTTTTTTATATTTTATTTTTATTTATATTTGTCTCAAGTAATAACATACCTTTTAATTGTTTAGTTTGGCTTTAATGAATAAATAAATAGGAAAATTATGCTGATGATGTATTGATCGAGTTTTAAAATCTTTCAATTTAAGTTAAAATGAGTATAATATATGAATAAAAATTATATTATGTGTTGTATTAATCTCTTCATTTATTATATCATTCAAAGTTATTAATCAATTTGTTCTATATTTGTTTGTATCCTTTTTAATATTATATGGAAGGCCCGTAAAAAAACTAAACAACTCGTTTAAGGTATCTAATTCTTTGGTGGTGGAGCAAATGAGTACTTGGATAACCTCAAAATTTTACTGTAGAGTATTGTGATCATGTAGTTGAAACTAATAAGAGAAAAATTGCATTAATTATGCATCAATTTTTTCACTTAAATAACTAAGAACTTAATGAACTAATCAATTATGGCTTGTACAATTGGATCTTATGAAAACAAAGAGCTCGAGAAATCCTCTAAATCTCCAATATGTTTGTGGGCTCCGAAAATTCGGCCCCGGAGAAAATTGTCGATCAAATCTCCTCTTCCAAGATCAAAATTCAGCACAGAAAAATCTGTAATGCGTCTCCGGAGACTGAGTCTGGAAGGTTACAGGCATGATGACAAAAGTCAACATCAAAATAAAAACTCTGAGTCATATGTAAGAATTCATAGCTAAGCTATTTTCATTGGCAAACTTCATCCTAATCACTTCTCTTTTTTTGAAGCAGCAACAACAACAATCACAAATAGAAGAAGAGCAATTAAAAGAAGTTGCTCATGATGAAATCAAAAAGAATAAAACGATTAAAAAGTTTGGTCAACACTGGGGTGAGTGTTTGTTTAAGAGGATAAATTTGAATCTACCTTAGCTAATAGAGGGCTTTGTGTCCTATTAATCATATCCTATTGATTCATATCTCAAGGATTTGATGTCACTAAGGAACGTATTGGCTCTGACCATAACCAGTATTTCGTAGTGCCATTCGGTGGCAAAACCACTCGGTTCAGAGGGCCCCGGGTCATAACCGTTTATCCTACGGTGTCATTTGGTGGCAAAACCACTGGTTAGAGGACACGTACCACTTCCTTATTAGCAGCAGATTGTTTGATAATGGATTCTAGTGATATTTTTGAATAAGCATTTAGCTCTTTGTGAGCTTAAGTTATATTTCAATTTGTCCACATCGGCAAACTGTTGTGGAGGGTGGATGGATTTTGCTTTAAGTGTTTGATAAGTTGAACCTCAATTTTAAATATTTAGATTTTAGGATTTTTGGATTTTTGTAGGCTTTGGAATTTTGGAATTTTGGGATGGCATTTGAAGTATTTGATGATTAACCCCTTCGGTTGAGATAAGCATTCAACATGGTCATTATTGGGGTATAATTGGATTATTTCTCTTTGTTAATTGAACCATGTTGACCCTATCAACTTGCCGATAAAGGATCGAGTTTCGTAGGTTTTATGCATTTTGCTAGTGAATTCTCTTGATTATAGGCCTTGAAGGCCTAATATGAATATATTAAAACAAATACATCGGTCGCCACAACCGTATATTTGTTTGATGGTTCGAATCCTATCTACTCCTATTGATATGCATAGAAGGATCGGGTTCGAACTTGAATTCACTTATCGACCCGCGCAGCATCCCTAGACGTCACATGTGTACTAATAATACACTCGTCGGGGCCCATGCGGGTGTTTGGAGGCATTTTTATAGTTGTTTGTTGAACTTTGTCAATTTTTATTACTTAGGAGGATCGTGTTTGAATTTATTAACCCGTATAGCATCCCTAGACATCACGTGTGTACCAATAACACGCTCGCCAGGCCCCTTGCAGATTTTGATTGCATTTACCCATTGTGTTCCTATGTGTATACAAACTACAGTCCACGTGCAAGGGTAATCTAAAGTATTTGTAAACGCCTTCTGTCCGCTTGCAAGGATGTTGCAGATCCGGTGGCGTTATAGGTTCTCAACTATTGCTGCTTATAGGCATGTAGATAACTTCATCCACATATTGAAATCGACTACATGATATTTCATTCACTGAAGCTCTTTGCACTTAGTTTTTATCTTGAGTTCAGACCCCAATGCAAGCTCAAGTCTTTATCATTTGATTCAAATTCTAATTATAGTTCCAAATGATCAACTTGTATGTTAAGTTCGAATTCAAGTCCAAATTTTTATCTTCAAGTTCAAATGTTGAAGCTCTTTACACTTAGTTTCCTTGAGCTCGAGTCCTTGTTCAAATTCACTTGAACTTCAAGCCATTTTGTGATTCACTTAAGTTATAGTTTAGGTTCAAGTTAAATTCAATGTGATTCGGTCCAAGCTTAAGCTTCAGCTTGAGTCCACAATGCAAGTTCATTTGAGTACAAATCCACAAGTCCTCTACTCAATTTTGTTCAAGTTTATACTTAGTTCATTAATGTCTAGTTCAAGTCCCCTGCTGTCTTTTAGAGTTCAAGTTCTTGTTCTTTTGAATTCAAATCAAGTCTGAGGTGTGATCGTATATTCACCCAAAATTTTGACAGCCTCCCAGCGTCTCCCCCATTTCGGGGAAAACTATGAAAACACGCACAATAAAGGCGTGTATGGTAGGTGTCCTCGGACGAGGACACCGCAGCTGTGATCTTTATCCCCACAACGCGCAATAAAGGTGTGTATATGGCCTTCGGTACCTATTTAAAAGACACAATTTTGCTTTCCATCAACTCGGAGGTACTTATGAGTGAACCACCTCGCCGTAGGCGCCGCACCGGGGTCGTTCAATAAAGGCATGTATAGATGGTTTTCCGGTGCACCACAAACATTGAAGTAGGGCTTTAGGCTATTACCCGCCTCCTCGCACCAGGTTCTCATCCCACCATGCACAATAAAATGTGTATGGGCGGTTTTCCGATCCGCCGCAAACAACGAAAACAAGTTCTTGAAGTTTTAGGGTTAAGAAGTTATACCTGCACATGGATCGAGACAAGAGCATTTTGTTTTCTTTATTCTTTCTAATTATAATTAGTTATTAATAAGTATAATAAACTTTAATTAATAATACAATTTATTCTGAAAACAAGAAGCTAAGAGAACAAAGTTTGTTTTAATATAAGCATGAAGTATAGGGCATTTTTTTAATATCTGTTAACCATTTTAGAATACTGTGTAGAATTTATTTTGATTATGACGAACGCGTTGAGGTAGTATGTACAGTTCCTAATGTATCTAGCTACCATTTGTCAATTACTGATAAGCTCGTGGTTTTAGATTTGAAGTTGTAAAACTTAATCCCTTGTATGGCCAGAAATTTTAGGGTTTCTCATTGTTGTAAATTTTATAATATATTCAATATTCTTTAAACTCAATATTAAATATTATATTAGATAAAACTTATCCAATTAATATGTAACAAATTATTCTGGATTTTAAATAATTTTTATTATGCATTTCCTTACATTGAAAGTGTAGTTTAGGGATATAGAAATATTTTTTTTTTCATGATAAGTAATTACATACTTTTTAAAATTCAATCTTAAATTTTTTGCCAAAATATATTATTATTTCTCCAGAAATATAATTTTTTTATGAAGTAATTTGAAAGATTTTTTTTTTTTCAGTATATTCTTAAAAAAATTATTAGTATTTTGATATTTAAAAGTAAAATAATATTTGTTGAAATTGGTTAAAAGTTTAATTTGGAATTATTAGTTTATTATATACATTTTAAAAAGTTTTGGCAGTTAAGTAATTTTCAGACATCTCAATATAAAAGTATCAAGGTACTTTAGTTATAATAGGAGGTTGAAAGTTATACTATCCAAGTAAAATATTATGTTTTTTGTGCAACGATTTTAAAAAGTAACTTTTTATGCAATAGTTTCACAATCTGATTTATTGAGAGTTGTAGTCATTTCAAACACACCTTGAGTTGATCTCAGCACTACATTTCAAAGTGCGATTAAAGAAAGTGTGTTTTGTGTCTTCTGTGATGTCATTTGGTCGAAAAATTATTCGGTGTGGACTACGGGCATAGCTCTACATCTTGACTCCAATAAAATGTCATCACTTATGGCTTGACAACCCCGCACAGCTCGATGAATGATCCAGACCAAACGCGAAAAGTTTCTTTTTATTGAGGCATTTCAATTTTTCAAAATCGATGGGGGCGTTTTAGTATCTCTTGTTAAAGGTACTTTTCTTCTTCGTCCGAAGCTCCTTCTGTTTGCTCTAGATTTTCGTTGCAGAAATACTAGTCATGACTAAGGTCAATTTTTTATTACCAGGATAAGAAGTTCTTTTTCACGAGATATGTTAGTTTTTTTTTTCTACGAGATATGTTAGTTTTATTCGTTCTGCAAATGTCAAGTTAGGGTTTAGGTTTAGGATTTTTCTATACTCTGTACTAGTGTACGGTGTGCACCTATGGGTACTAGTGTGTACTTGTGTGTACAGGTGGATACCAGTGTGTACCGGTGGATATCGATGTGTATCGATAGATATTGATGTGTTTTGATGTCCATTATTTATTATTTAAATGAAGAATTTAACATTTCATTTCAATGACGATTTATTTCATTTTTCTGCTCATGTGTTCCTTGTGTGTTTATGTGAAATTTTGTGTACCTTGAGTACTTCTAGGTACCGCATTTGGGTACTGCTAGGTACCCCATCTAGCTATCTATGTATATCAATTTTGTGTACCTTTTGGTGAAGGTTATCATTTTGGTTAGAGTGTGTCCAAAGAACTTTCCCTAGCTAGTTAGCCAAAAATTTTATTTAATAAAAAAAAAATATTGGTTAATTGATGAAATAAAATAAATTTTATTTAAAACTTTTTCAAATAAAAATAAAACAAGTTTAAAATACATTTTTATAAAATATAATATTAAAGGTAAAAAATTGAAATATATTTAAAAAATGAAAATATATAATTCATCAATTTTATACTTAAACATATAAAATTAATTTTTTTTTTCTAATTTTTAATTAACTTTGAATAATAATTTGAAATAAGTTATGCATAACGGTAACTTCGTATTTGGGCGCTATTGCGTCTTCATTCATCCGGACTTCAAATTGAATCTTTCCAACTTTATTTTTCAGTCCGTTAACCCTTGCGCATTCTCTATAAATAAAGCCCTAATCTCCCTTTCTATTTTATTTCCTTTTCCTTCCTCCCGACTCCCTTCTCTACTCTCTATTAACTTTACTTCTTAACTTGCTCAAGCGGTCGACCGCAGATGCATCGATGCGGAAGAATCTCCCGCTCACGAGATCTATCCTGGCCTCGGAAGACTCTCCCCGTTCAGGCGAATGGCTCTCGATGCTGAAGAAGGTAGATCTCTCTCTCTCTCAATCTCATGATTCTCATTTATATTATGCATCTTGTAGTATCCGGAAGGGTTAGAGAGCTTTAGGGGTTGTTTGGATGCTGGATTTATGCCGATTTTGAGTAGGATTTATGCCAAATCCTGCCATACGTAATTTGAAAGATTTTTTTTTTTTTTTTCAGATTATTTTTAAGTATGAGAGTATATTCTTTAAAAAATTATTAGTATTTTGATATTTAAAAGTAAAATAATATTTGTTGAAATTGGTTAAAAGTTTAATTTAGAATTATTAGTTTATTATATACATTTTAAAAAGTTTTGGTAGTTAAGTAATTTTCAGACATCTCAATATAAAAGTATCAAGGTACTTTAGTTATAATAGGAGGTTGAAAGTTATACTATCCAAGTAAAATATTATGTTTTTTGTGCAACGATTTTAAAAAGTAACTTTTTATGCAATAGTTTCACAATACGATTTATTGAGAGTTGTAGTCATTTCAAACACACCTTGAGTTGATCTCAGCAATACATTTCAAAGTGCGATTAAAGAAAGCGTGTTTTGTGTCTTCTGTGATGTCATTTGATCGAAAAATTATTCGGTGTGGACTACGGGCATAGCTCTACATCTTGACTCCAATAAAATGTCATCACTTGTCGCTTGACAACCCCGTGCAGCTCGATGAATGATCCATACCAAACGCGAAAAGTTACTTTTTATTGAGGCATTTCAATTTTTCAAAATCGATCTAGTCGTTTCAATTTTTCAAAATCGATGGGAGCATTTTAGTATCTCTTGTTAAAGGTACTTTTCTTCTTCGTCCGAAGCTCCTTCCGTTTGCTCTAGATTTTCGTTGCAGAAATACTAGTCATGACTAAGGTCAATTTTTTATTACCAGGATAAGAAGTTCTTTTTCACGAGATATGTTAGTTTTTTTTTTTCTGCGAGATATGTTAGTTTTATTCGTTCTGCAAATGTCAAGTTAGGGTTTAGGTTTAAGATTTTTCTATACTCTGTACCAATGTGTACGGTGTGCACCTATGTGTACTATTGTGTACTTGTGTGTACAGGTGGATACCGGTGTGTACCGGTGGATATCGGTGTGTATCGATAGATATTGACGTGTTTTGATGTCCATTATTTATTGTTGAAATGAAGAATTTAACATTTCATTTCAATGACGATTTATTTCATTTTTCTGCTCATGTGTTCCTTTCTTGTGTGTTTATGTGAAATTTTGTGTACATTGAGTACTTCTAGGTACCGCATTTGGGTACTACTAGGTACTCCATTTAGGTATTTATGTATATCAATTTTGTGTACCTTTTGGTGAAGGTTATCATTTTGGTGAGAGTGTGTCCAAAGAACTTTGCCTAGCTAGTAAGCCAAAAATTTTATTTAATAAAAAAAATTATTGGTTAATTGATGAAATAAAATAAAATTTTATTTAAAACTTTTTCAAATAAAAATAAAACATGTTTAAAATGCATTTTTATAAAATATACTATTATAGGTAAAAAATTGAAATATATTTAAAAAATGAAAATACATAATTCATCTATTTTTTACTTAAATATATAAAAATATTTTTTTTCTAATTTTGAATTAACTTTGAATAATAATTTGAAATAAGTTATGCATAACGGTAACTTTGTATTTGGGCGCTATTGTATCTTCATTCATCTGGACTTCAAATTGAATCTTTCCTATTTTATTTTTCAGTCCGTTAACCCTTGCCCATTCTGTATAAATAAAGCCCTAATCTCCCTTTCTATTTTATTTCCTTTTCCTTCCTCCCGACTCCCTTCTCTACTCTCTATTAACTTTACTTCTTAACTTGCTCAAGCGGTCGACCACAGATGCATCGATGCGGAAGAATCTCCCGCTCACGAGATCTACCCTGGCCTTGGAAGACTCTCCCCGTTCAGGCGAATGGCTCTCGATGCTGAAGAAGGTAGATCTCTCTCTCAATCTCATGATTCTCATTTATATTATGCATCTTGTAGTATCCGGAAGGGTTAAAGAGCTTTAGGGGTTGTTTGGATGCTGGATTTATGCCGATTTTGAGTAGGATTTATGCCAAATCCTGCCATACGGGATTTGATCGCCTGCTAAATCTCCTCACGGCGGAATAAATCCTACGTCTTCCCCTCTGGACCGTAAATCCGGGATTTAATGAATCCTGAAATTTTAGCGGATTTACGGGATTTGGCCGAAGAAGCGCGCAAAATGGCGAAAGGTAGTTACCTTAACAGCGAGCGATTACCCGTAGTTGCTTCCGATTAAAATGTCGTGACTTCCGATCCGACTGAAAGGGAACGTGGTAGAAGGAGCGAAGTCGAACAGCAACGAAGGAGCCAAAGAAGCGACTCGCAAAACTCTACCTCTTATTCGCATGGAAGCTCCCCCATCCAGGCATTCGCAAAAATGGCTCCACCCCAGTCCGTCGCTCTCTGATCGGAAATCCCAGTTCGTCTCTCTCGTTCGCATGACCTAGGAAGTCCGGTTGAACACTCAAGGGAATCGAAGTCGTGCCTCTCTGCTTCACTCGAACCCGAAGTTATTCTTCCCCTACAGCCAATAATGCCTTTGCCCTAGCCGCCATTTTTCTATAGGTAGTTCTTCTTCTTTCTTTCTCTTATTCCCTTTCATTAGTTTCCTTCTTCTTGGTTTTGTGAACAAACATGTTAGGGATTTATCTCCCTCATTGTTAAAATCTAATGGCTGTTTTAAATTTTAACTCAAATTATCTTTCTCTTGCATGTTAATAGATAGGATAATGAGATTTGTTAAAGGAATGGTGATGAGATTTTCATTCTTACTTTTAGAATCAAGAGGTGTTTATTTTCTCTTTTCTTAAAAAAAAAATTCTTAAAACAAACTTGCTTATTTAATTGAGATGTGTATAGTTAGAGGATTTTAAGTGTCAGTTGTGAATCTTCTGATATATCATCCTGATTGTTCGTTCTAAAACTTTAAATGAATATCCGTCGTTAATTGTATCTTCAACCAAATGTCACAATTCGTGTTTATCTTCTTCTTCGTATCAACACATATCTGCATGAAATGCAAATGCCCACCACTACAAAAAATTATCATAATGTGGGTTAGACTTGTCTCACTTATTGAGGAAAATAAGTTATGCACAATTTTTTGAAATATTTTGGTGGTTATCATGAGGAATCCCTTAGGACTTCCCACAGAACAATGTTGCCGCGAGCCGAAACCAAAATCAAGGATTGAAATTGTAGGAAGCATCTTCTCTCCTACACGGACATTTTGCTCCTCTGAGTGCAGCAACATCCATGAGGAGAAACTCTGATTAGAATATATTGATCTTTGTCTCCATGTACTAATTAGATAAACGAAATTGCAGCAGATTAGATAGCAAGATCTTTAAAAGAGTGCAAATTTTTATTTTCAATACTTACACCGACAACTTGATGGTTTAAGTCATCATTCTCAGGTTCTGTATTCATTGCAATTGGCTAAACCGACGACAGCTGAGCTCTTCAAACCTTTGAATTAAGTTTATTTAGGGAAATATTCAGTACAACGGACCTTCCAACCTACAATAAATCAAAAACAGTAGGATGCTACCAAAGAAAAGCGCTTCTAGGTGATTGATGCTTATAATTTTGTGCTTTGATTAGCTGTAAGTTTCATTTGATATTTTTCTTCTTGTTTTTGCATTTGGATTATTCAATGCTTGTAAATGAATTTAGTTCTCTTTTAAAAAGTTTGATATAGCTTGGAATGCAAGAATTGGCTCTGTTCAATGCAAGAATTTTACAAAGTTCAACACTTTGATAATTGAGATATTATTTTCTTTCTATGTATTTTTGTTATTCACTATGTTTTTTTTTTTTTTTTAAATTTATTCATATTTCTTGTTTGCACTTTGGGTACCTAATATCCTATGGTGCAGGATCCCCTATCCATTGACTCCAACGCACGATTTGGTTCTGCTCATTGATCCCTGCTATTTTTTCGAAATTCCTCTTGCCCTACATATCATTCAAGGTAAATTAATTATTATAAACAATTTGTCATTTGTTAAATCATATAATTGCTTACCATTGATTTATAAACACCGTTTGCACGAATTCATGTTTAGTTTGTATTACTTACATTCTAAGATATCTCACATTCTTATTTATAGTGATTGTGTAAAGTTATTAAACTTTAATAACATGAGTTAAACTGATTTTCTAATTTTATCATTCACATTGCATGCTATTAGACATTTTTAATTTAAATTGATTTACTATTGATTTATGAGCACCATTAGTTTTAATAATTGCTTATTTTATGTTACCTATTTCTTTTATTTTTTTTATATTACCTGCACCCATCTTATAAGATTTTATGTGATGCATTTTTTTATTTAGTCCAAACCTTTCTATATTAAACTATGGCTGTCCTCCCTTAGAATTAGTCAAGATTATTCTTCGTATAAGCAAGTGTCATGTAAGATGAATTCAATTGTGGGATTAATACAATTATTTGTTGCTTTGTTTAAGTGTATGTGAGTTAGCTTTATGGTTTTCTTTATCCTTTTAGTTATTTGAGTCTTCAATGCCTTGTGAAGTTCTTTCGTGAGAGTCTTATTTATGTTTCATTGAGGTTCTCTTTTGAGGTTTCAAGAACCATAAGTTATCTTTTCTTTATACTCTACCATCCCTTTTGCTCTTAGCCATGTCTGTTTTCCAAGTTTTTGATTGACCACTACATCATAACTCAACTTCCATTAACATCCTCAAAACTCCACATAACAACACTACTATTAAATCTATACAACTATTAAAATGTAGATTGTGAATCTTCCGATATATCATCCTGAGTGTTTATTAAAAAACTTTAACTTAATATCCATCGTTATTCATTACATTAATAAGACCAATGTTCTGCTCGCTGGATACATCCAACATCTCAATGTGCGGTTTACTTTTTTAGCTTGATAAGCATTTATTTTCTTATTGGAAGTTTTTTTAATTTGATTTATTTTAATTCAATTAAGCATCTACACATACATTATAATTCTCAAATGTGTGATTACTTTATTATAACTCAGCTTCCAATCAATAGAGTAAGGGTTCGTTTGGGATATCTTTCTTTGACATAATTTTTTTAAGGTAATATTTCTTATAGGTAATATAGAAATTTATCAGAGAAGTTAGGTTTTTAATTTGGAGAACAATCTTATTAATGTTAACACCCACATTGCCACAAATATTCAATATCAAATATTTTTTTAATCAAGAGATCATATTATTAGAGGCTTAATTTTTTATGGGACATTTAGGGCTTTTTTGATTTTTAACAAGAGACAATGGTGACGAAGGATTCATGTAGCCGACCCCACATAGTGGGAGAAAAGGCTTGATGTTGTTGTTGGACATTTAGGGGCATAGGCGCATAGCACAATTTTATTATCTAAAAAGGATAACTACAATAGTTAGAACTATGAAACTGGGAAATTTTTTTTATATAGAATTACATGCTGAGAAATGGAATGGAGAAAATCTAAACAATTTAAACATATTCCAAAGTAACAAACATAACTTAGAAAATACAAAAAAAAAAAAAAAAAAAAAAAAACCCATAACTAGGTGTAGTATATGAAATAGTTGATCATCATTGCCTTGCAAAAATTCTACAAATCAATTTCCAAACCATTAAAAAAAAATTGAAAATGATATGAGAAAATTCAAGGAAAAAAAATGTAAGTATGAAATTTTATGCATCCTCATCACGACCGACCCTTGTCATCATGCAGGTATAAAGTTTTTTTTTTTTGGTTTGCTATACACTAAATTTTCTTTTGTATTGCTTATAACTCTTGTTGAATTGCTACAAAACTGTTCAATATTTACATATATATATATATATATATATATATATATATATATATATATATATATATATATATATATATATATATATATATATATATATATATATATATATATATATATATATATATATATATATATATATATATATATATATATTGGTATTAATTTTTTCAATTTTGTTTAGATACCAAAAAAACATATATATATATTTTGGTTTAATTGCTTTATTGATTTAAGATATTATTTATTGGCATTTTGTGCATTGCGGTTGTGCATTGCGGAGCCAACCAGCTGAAATAGAGAGTAGCAGTGATAGCTTTTTTTATTTAAATGCAACTAATGTTATCCTGCCTAGCATGTCATCTTTTAGCAACAAATCACTTTCAACTTTTTAATACCATATGATAATATAAATTTAATTAAATGAAGGTAATCTAAGTCCACCTTGGGTTGGTATATGTATGGTGTTGAGGAACTATTAGTAAGCCAAACTTTAATGTTTTTAACCATCATCCTTTATATTCAAGTTTGCAATCCAACTACTATTAACTTTTTTATTTTCTTTTAAGCATTATTTTCTTATGAGTCATTTTCAAGTGCTTCTAATTGGTAACTTGATTTGTATGCTACACTGCTTATATCATCACACTTCTTCTCTACTCATTGTGAGATGTTTGATCAAAACATACTTTTGCTTGCAAATGAATATTAAATAAGATCATTCGAGATATTAATATTTGTAAATCATCAGGTTTTTAAAGGTTTCTAAAGAATTCAAGCTAAATGATGACATCATATAAATCATCAAGTTTTGGTGTTGTTCTTTGAGCGCAGGTTGTGAAAGATTTCTTTAAGGGTTGGGCTCCGACTCTGCTTGGTTATAGTCGTAAACGTGCATTTTAAGTATTGTTTTTATGAGTTCTTTAAGAAATACTACTCTAACATTATTGGACCTGAGTATGTTGTGAAGTATAACACTTTGATTTATCTTGATTGATTTTGCTTAATTTATTGCGGATATTGCTATTTGTCTAATGGAGGCTGTGAAGGTTTGCATCCAAACTCAACAAGGCTTTGCAAGAGGGTTAAGTGATGGGTTATCTAATATTGTCAAATCCAAAGTGAATCTCAGGTCATCTTCAAAGATATGAAATTCAAGCTAAAATGTGATTCAATGCATTGATGAAACTTAAATACTTTTTTAATTTATATTTGCTTTAACTAGACCTTATTCATAAGGTCTTTCAAATGCTACTGTATTACTTTCTATATAATGATTATTTTGTTGCACGATCGTTAGAAGTTAAGTTTTATTTTGAAGCACTATAATAAGCTTATTTCAACTCACATGTGGTGATGTATAAATCATTGAATCTATTGAGAATATCTTATATGAATCGATTTTTATTCGTAAAATCTTATGCACAATTATTCAGTATTTAATCCTTGTGTAGGACTTCTGCCCAGGTTCTAATTCAAGTTATTCCCAACACTCATTTCGAAAAGACAAGTCTCTTTCTTTCTTGTTGTAATTTTGATCCAAAATCCTTCAGATTCATTTCTAGGTAAGGTCTTATAACTTTTAATTGTGTAATCTTCAAATTCATTTCTAGGAATGCTATTCAAAATACTTTTAAAGCTGTAACTGTTTGTGTGCCAATTGGTCTTGAAGCATTGAATTTCCAAATCAGTAAACACAGAAGCTTTTTCTTCAATGTTGTTGTTATTGTAAGAGTTATACTACAGGATTAAAATTTTCCTCTGTTTCGTCGCAGTAAATTGTTTGGACCTTATTTTAAATTATCTGATTAATTATACTTCACACTGCATTTTGCTATTTGAAGATAACTTTATTTTCTACAAACAACTCCTTATAATGTACTTCGTTATATGTTTTATGTTGTAATAACATTTTAATGCACTTCTAATATTAAATTAAATTTCCACAAACTGTTTGTGCTTACAATTTAGAGATGGCATCCTTTTTAAATTTAATTATTATGATTTTGTTACAAACTCATTGTTGGGTTCACAATAAATAATAGATTCTAGAATGTCGACAATCTAGAAATTGAGTAGGGGATAAAAAGAAGCAGTAAACTTAACTGAAGAGAGGCTTGCAACATTTCATTTCATCATATCTAATTCCTTCAAAAATATACTATTTATAGAAACAAGACTTAAGGGCTCATATACTATATATTAACTCCTAACACTCATGATTTGGCTATAAATTACAAGTACTTAAGGAGATCTTTTAATATAGTCCCATTTCATTTAAGTTATTGAACTGAACGGATTTATTTTGCAAAAATGATGCAACGATCGAATTTCTTTAAACAGACTGGTTGACGGGTTAATGGAACATAGTAGTTAATGGAACATAGTCGTGCTCTTTGAGATTTGGGTTGTCGTATAAATGAAGGTTATTAAGATATAGTTTTATAAATATATAAATTTTGGATGTTAATTCTGCAACTGTACATGTGAACGAGATTCCAACTTTTCTAACTGAGCTTTGTTGATTTTTCTTCATGTCATTGGAGCAGTGGTTTCAGTTTTAACTGCCATAAGAGAACTTTCTAGCTTTATGGATTACATTTCTAAATATTAAAATTGCCTTGTTAGATTGGTTTGGACCTTGTGAAATTCGAATTTGATATGCTGAAATTTATTTAATCATTTCTTTTATTTTGATAGTAAAAGAAAGTTGGCTAGTTAATAGGTTAAACTAAGATGCTCACGTCACTTACAATAATCTAAGATTTCTAAGTGTTCTTGTGTTTAGCTGATTGTAAAATTAATGTCAATATAAAAATTTCCTTTCATTAGTATACTTTAAATATATACTTTGCGTGGATATAATCTGTAGAAGTATTTTATAAATAAATCTATGGCAAGATAGGGAATACTTATGTGGTTTTTTTTTCTTATTTTATTTTTAGTTTACTTATGTAATATATTAGAGTTGTTTTCATTTTTCTCTCATATATAACACAAGTAGCATTATGTTTCTTGTCATAAATTTATATTTGCACTAGGCATGTAAAAATATTGACCCGATCCGTCAATCTGATGTGAAAATAATGAATTCGGGTTAATTTTGGATTTCATGATCATTGAGGATTGTGCTTTTATTCATAATAGAAGGTTCTATCATAACTTGAAAAATATTTTGATCAGTAATTGAACACAATGAATTTGATAAATAGCTTCATGTGGTTTTTCATGTTGCTTACTTCTCTGGTAATGATCTGAATTAGAATAAGGTAGCTAGGATAGATTAAAACTTTCTTTGATTGAGATTACTTAGTTACATTCGTGTTTTAGTACTATACAGGTTATTCATGTGTAGAGATGAGAGTTTTATGCTGCTAGTTTTTATAGATCATATTATCTCGTGTTCTTTATAATGTTGTCAATAATTTTTTATTTCATATAGAAAATGTATGGAGGAAAGAATATTGATGGTTTTTTAGAGTTCTTTCTTTTTGTATAAATGACTTATTTTTGGAGAACATAACTAAATTTTGTGATTAAATATACCATTCTGATTGAAATTTTCAGGCTAGTTTTTCTACAGACATTTTAAACAGTTTATTTCTTAGAGAGCATCCCTGTGTCTTTGATCACAAAAGTTTTTTTCTTTTCCTGAATTAATTGACTGAAAATGCTGGCTGTTGATGTTTTATCATACAATAAAGCTTGTGATTCATGCACTGTAAATTATTTGACTATTTTTTTCTTCCAGTTTATTTATTTTTTATAGATATCTGATGAAGATACAAATCCTTTTATAATACTTAGCACTAATGTACTATTGCTCTCAATCATAAGCTTATTGTAAATATAATGCTTGGATTTAACATTGTTTAAATTGTGTAGGCGTGAGAATTTATTCAACAATTCAATACGATATTCTCTGTACTTTGAAAACATAGATAAGTATAAGGATTAATCAATAAAATAATATTGAAAATTTTTTAACTCTGGTAGTCAAAACATTTTATCACTAAAATTAATGATGATATTAATTAAATTATAAAACTACATAGAGGGTTTGTTTTTGTTTCTCTATTATAAATGCTGACTTTCTAGGAAATGATTATAATTGATTTATGATGAAAAAATGGTGACAAAAATCGACGGAAATATTCCAATGCTTGAACCAGCTGACACATTCATTGAAAATTTGACGACATTACCAGTAGACCGATCCTCCGATAATGATTTAATTTACACGCATGATTCACATTTATCATGCATTTTTTATACAAATAATATCTTCTTTTAATTTATCTTAATTCAAGTATAATAAAAGTATAAATAATCTATATTTAATTATTTATACAAAATTTATATTTTATATTGATATAAAATTTTATATCATGATTTATATCGCATAAAATTTTCTGATTTTATTATATATTTTTTATTTTTAAATTTTTATTCACTTTATTGATTTCAATGATCCTTGTCTGCAATGCATCTTCTTTTTTTATGTTTCTGCTTCATTTAGCTAACTTTTCTTTGCTTTTTAATTAGAAATGGGCAGTCGATCTTAATGAAGCTGGATGCCAAAGTCTAATGTCAAATCATTAAGAAGTTTAGGTAAGCTTCATGTCCATGTGCTACAGAAGTTAAGCTTTCATTCGATAATCTGATAAGGACTTAAGAATTATGCTTGCTTGAATAGATTAGGAATTAGAAGGTTGATGACTTTCCAGAGTTATTGAAGGAATGGAGTATCATAGAAATATTTTAAAATTTGTCATTTAATTTATGTTCTCTCTAAGATGTCTTTCTTTCTTGTATTGAACTAATCTCCCTCTCACGATGCTATTTCCTCCTTGTAGAGAATTCACAGCCTAGCTGTAGCTGCATATGCGCTTGTTTGAGATAAGTTCACTTTAATAACCCTTCTTCTTTATCAAATTCCCCGACAGCTATATTTAAGTAACACTTATGCTTCTTTATCCTCTTCTCCAGCTGCTATATTTGATTTAAATGTATCATAGACATATTTAATAATCTGTCATTTAGTTTATGCTTTCTTTATGATTCCTGTCTTTTTTGTAGTGAACTAGTTTTTTTCTTTTATAATTTGATTTAATACACTGAATACATCATTTTATAATTTGAAAATTCTTCATTTAATTTCTACTCTGAAGGAAAAAAATTATTAAAGTACTAAATAAATGTTGAAAAGAGAGATTGGACATAAATTATATATACTATATTTTATTAGATATAAATGTTCATTAAATATATTCACTTATAAGGTTTATTGAATTTGATGTTTTGCTGACAACTAAGAAGTTCAAATATTGTGACATTGTTCTTGAAGTAGGGATAAATTGAACAGACTATTCTTTGTTATGGACATCAAGTCATGACAAGCTTCCAATGAATTATGAAGAATATGGATAAACCTTTAAACATAGGAAAGCTAATAGATTAGCTTCAATTTTAACAGTCGGTAAATATTAACTTGCAAATTTAACACTATAAAAATCCTCACAGCATCAATCACATTGAATTCTCACCATCACGACAAGCTCTATTTGATGAATTTATGATGATATTGTCTTAGAATATTTACTAATTTAAACTTCTACTCTTTCAGTTGCTTTGAATTTTTCCTTAGCTTCAATATGTGGAAGAAAATTTTCCTCTAGTATTCTCATAAATTTTATCTTTCAATATTCTTACACAGCTCACTGTTTTGCATTACGCAAATGTCATGTTCTTCTATCATTAGCAAGAATATAATATTATATTAATCAAAAGTACATCTAATAGAAGTTGTGTATTGTTTCTTGATTTTTAGTATCTTGATTACATGTTTTCGTGTTTTGTAACTGTATCATAACTTATGTTGAACTTTGAATTAATATTAGTATCATTAGAGATTTAAGAAGAACATATAATAGATCTAAGGGCTCATTTGGTTGGCAATATAAATTTTAATTACATTAAGCAAAATGATGGTTTTTAACATGATTTAAGTAGGATTTAAGCCAAATCCTGCGAAATGAGATTTGAGTGCTTGCTAAATCTCACGGCGGAATTAATCCTTCGTCTCCCCCTTTGGATCATAAAGGGCTGTTTTGTATCGAATTAACAGCTGAGCATAAATCCCGCCAAACGATTTTTATGCGCACGTTAAATCCTGACGATCGGTAAATCCCAGATTTAAGGATTTATGACATTAATATGGGGAATTCACTAAATCCCTCGGTTTAGCGGATTTAACGTTATTTGCAGTTCGCATAAGTGTTACCCGCGTTGCTTGTGTCATGAAGCTTTGCGTTCGCCATTATTTGCCGATACGAATGGAGGCATCACTCCAGCCCGCTGCCTCATCCTTTCTAAGTCGTCTTCCTCTTCGATGTGCTGGTACGTCTTTGTTCGCATTTGCGATCTGGTTGCTTTGACGCACAAGTAACTTTTTTCTCTGCTTTGGATAGCCTGCATACACATCAAATGCCTGTTTTAGTCCTTTTTTCCTGTGATGAATCCCATATGGTGTAGATAGAAGATTGATTTTTGTGCGAATTTTTTCACCTTTTCGTTATCTTAATTTTTGATTTTTTAATTATTAATTGCTCGATTTATACATTTCATTCTTAAATAATGTGACTATCATAATTATGTTTGGTTAATGTTTTTAAAGAAATTGACCAGTAGTGCTGCTCGGTTAAGCAAATAATCATGCTTATGTCGTCGTAGGTCTTATATTGGTAAGTTAATTATTTTCATAATAACTCATGTCTTATTGTCCAATTTAATTTGTAAATATCATCATGCTACTTAAGTTGAACTACAAAATTGTTATCGTAATTGTAAGGGATTTACTTTGCAGAATGTAATGACTGTGGTGTCCTTTGATCGATAGTTGTAACCTATGGATTGGAGGGAGATGGGGACATGCATGTGTTTAGATGGGTGGTGGGATAGCGACAGTTTGAAGTATCCCGTTGTAGATATTTCTTGGGTGATTCAGGTTATACCAATACTGATAAATTGATTACACCATTTCGAGGATATCAATGTCACTTAGGCGATTATCGTGGATTTACATCTAGGCGATACATTGTTGAGCAAGAGTTATTCAATCATTGACACTCACAACTTTGCAATGTGACAATTTATATTGCGTGTTCAAGCAGATATAGTCATTGCATGTGCCGTTTTGCACAACTTTATTGGTTGATATCACAAATATAATCTCATTTTCAATATGCCATAGATGAAAATGCTTAATGATGTTCGAGATGTTAAGTTGATATTTTTTATGAGGATCCTAATTTACATGCGATAATCGGAGAAAGAATTCAGGGTGAAGCTATAAGGCATAATATCACCATGATTTATGGAATGCTCAGGTAAGAGTTTGGTTTGCGTTGTATACTTCTAACTACGTTATATTTTATAATAATTTCTTTGTTTTTTTATTTCAGATTGCAAGTTAAAGAAATTGATCGCAATGACAAAATTTATCTCCACATGTAACAACATATTTGAAGTCAACTGGAAAATTGAAGCTTGCTCTTATTTAATAGTTTAGACGCCTTTTGGTCAATATTAGTTTGTCATTTGCTCTTTATTGAATTTTCGGTAATATTATTTGAACTCGAGTTGATTTTATTATGTTTCATGCAATGATCTTGAATTTTTAATAATCTCCTTCAAATTTAAATCCTTAACAATCATAAATCTTGAAATATGTTAACAAACAGTTTATCAGGATTTAACAAGATTTATCATTTGGTATACCAAACAATATTCAAATTTTAACACCCTCGGGATTTACTAAATCCGAATTAAATGATTTACTAAGTTATATTGAAGTTAAATCCCACTTGTTGCCAAAACAACCCCTAAATCCCAGATTAGTAAATTTTGAAATTTAGCGAATTTATGGGATTTGGTTGAAGAAGTGCATGAAAGAGATAAAGATGATTTTAGTGAGTAATATAAAATTAACTTCATCTTGCATGAGTGACTGTGCTTGTGTGCATGTGTATATAAATCGTTTGCGATTGCTTGGGTGTAAATTATATTGTATATTATTTTATTTATCGTAAAAATTATACTCAAAGGTACCTTAGAAAAATAATTGCAGTTATTTTCTATGCTTCATAAATAAAAAATTCATTAAAATTATTTATGCTCGATGTTTAAATAAATCATTTTCTTAGCTGAGCATGAGTATGTGAACTATATGTGCATTTAGGATAAGAATTATTATAAGAGATTATTGTGTAATTAGCTTTATCTTATTTTATTTAGTACAAATAAACTATTTGATAAAAGATCATTATGCCAAAACCTTTTAGAATTTTTATAAAATTTTGAATAATTATTATTAATCTTTTATGAATTCAATTACTTAGTAAGACAATTTTATTTTTTTAATTCTCATAGCATTAAGAGTGAAATATAAAATTAATTATATTTATTATTAGTGTGTTTTTTGTGTGTGCATGTATATGCTTTGTATGAATATGTGAATTTTATGTGCATTTATGATAATAATGATTGTAAGAAGTAGTATAAAATTCTGGAAAAAAAATATTATCGTAATTAAATCTTGAATAAATACTATTACTTTTTTTATGAAATTCATTACTTAGTAACACAAATTTTTTATTATTTAAGTTTTTATAAATTTAAGAGTGAAGTATAAAATTATTTTATTTTGTATGAGTTTGTATGCTTGTGAATAATTCGTTAATATATTTTGTATGCTTTGCATGTGTGTATAAATTTTATGTGTATTTATAGTAAAAGTAATTGTAGGAGAGTAATATAAAATCAATGTGATAAAATATTATAAAAAAAGTTAAACAAAAACTATTATTAATTTTTTATGAAATCCATTTTTTAGATGAATAGTATTTTTTAAAATTGTCATAAAATTTAAGAGCAAAATATAAAAATTTTCTATTTTGTACTAGGTGTGTATGGTTGTATGCATGTGTATGTTTTGCATGAATGTTTGAACTTTATGTGCATTTAGGATAAAAATATTTCTAGAAGGGTATTATAAATTAACTCCATCTTGCATGAGTGCATGTGCTTTTGTGTGTACATTTATATGTAAATTGTACGTACTTGCTTGAGTTTAAATAACCTTATATATATTTTTATCTATTGAAAAATTATCATTCAAGGATATCATTAAAAAATAATTGAAGTTATTTTCTTAGCTTCATAAATATAAACCCATTAAAATTATTTATGTTTGGTGTTTAAATAATTAATTTTCTTAGGCTATGTGCATTTGTATGCTTTACACGAGTTATTGAACTTTATGTGCATTTAGAAAAATTAATTGTACCTATTATAAAATCCACGTGATAAAAGATTACCTTGACATAACCCCTCTTCACTGCCAAAGCATGCTACCCAGGGAAAAAATGGCAGAATTTATAACGGACAATGTTAGTATTATACATGATTAGAGATATTTTAGTGTTTACAATGTGTATGTATGTATGTGCGATCTTTAAATGCAGGGGAATATGTGTGAACTATGCATGGTTATTTAAGTGTGTTGTATGTCTGTTTGTTTGAACACTTGTATGTGTGATCTATATGATCTCTATCTTGGACGTGCAGGTTTTTGTATGGCTGCTAGCAAGTGTGAGTGCGTACATATGGGTGTTTGTGAGTGGTGTGCGCATGTGTGCACTGTTTGCATGAGGGTAACTCTCTTGAGTGCTTATTTTGTATGTTTATGCATATCATAAGTAAATATTTTATATGTATTAATTATGTATTTGTGTGTGAACGATGTGTGCTCATGCTTGTGATGTCTTAATCCAAAAATAATAAGTATAAATTGACATTATTATTTAAGTACAATTTACTAAATGATTGATCTTGATTAATGGATGAATTCAATTTGTTAGGTGTAATTAACGTATGAATATATGGTGTGTATATGTGGAATGTGCATGTGTTTTTGAATTGTGTGTGCTTATTAAAGGCGTGGGAATTGCTTGAACTATTTATGTATGTGCGACAAATGTACGTATGTGTTTTGAGTGATCAAGGTCAGCGTGTGTATTGGTTCCATATATTTTTAAATACTTGTATATTCTTATTATGTGAACTCTTGCTTTATGCATGCGGGTTTGCGCTTGGTTAGTGTTACACCTCAAAATCTAAAGTGAAAGAAATCCTTTTTTTTTTTTTCAAATTCATTAGCAACCAATATTCATTTATTTACAATCTTTATAATAGCATGTGTGAGTTGTCTGAACTTTTATGTGTATGGTGTACTCATGTGCTTGTTTGTGTGATTTATGCTCTTGTGCATATTTTGTATGAATTTGGGTGTTTAAATAGTTATATGTATGACTTATGTGAACTCTATTTATGCTTGTGGGTTAATGTTCGGTTGGTAAGCATAATGGTAATCACGTTGGTGCTTGCGTTTAATGGGTGTGTGAATGTCATACACGTTTGTTTGTGTTTGAATTGCATGCTTTTGTGTATATGATATGTTTATATATATATGGGAGTCCATTGCCACACGAACCCCCTCTTCACTGCCCAAGTGTGCTACCCTAGGGTAAAAATGGGAGAATTTATAACGTACAATATTACTATTATACATGTTTAGAGATATTTTAGTGTTTACAATGTGCATGTATGTACCTGTGATCTTTAAATGCATGTGAATATGTGTAAACTAAGCATTGTTATTTAAGTGTGTTGTATGTATGTTTGTTTGAACACTTGTATGTGTGATTTTTATGAACTCTATCTTGGCGTGCAAGTTTTTGTATGGAAGCTAGCAAGTGTGAGTGCATGTCTATGGGTGTTTGTGAGTGGGTGTGCGCATGTATGAACTATTTGCATGAGGGTAACTCTCTTGAATGCTTATTTTGTATGTTTATACATATCATAAGTACATATTTTATATGTATTAATTGTGTATTTGTGTGTGAACTATGTGTGCTCATGCTTTTGATATCTTAATAAAAAAATATTAAGTATAAATTGACATTGTTATTTAAGTATGATTTACTAAATGATTGAGCTTGATTAATGGATGAATTCAATTTGTTAGGTGTAATATAAGTATGAATGTATGGTGTGTCTATGTGAAATGTGCATGTGTTTTTGAATTGTGTGTGCTTATTAAAGGTGTGGTGAATTGCTTGAACTATTTTGTATGTGTGGTATATGTATGTGTGTATTTTGAGTGATCAAGATCAGCATGTGTATTGGTTGCATATGTTTTTAAATACCTATATATTCTTATTATGTGAACTCTCGCTTTATGTATGCGGGTTTGTGCTTGGTTAGTGTGACACTCCTAAATCTAAGGTGAAATAATTTTTTTTTTTTCATTCATTATCAACCAATATTCATTTATTTACAATCTTTGTAATAACATGTGTGAGTTTGAACTTTCTGTGTATGATGTACTCATGTGCATGTTTGTGTGATTTATGCCCTTGTGCATATTTTGTATGAATTTGGGTGTTTAGTTAGTTATATGTGTTAACTATGTGAACTCTATTTATGCATGTGGGTTAATGTTTGATTGGTAAGCATAAGGGTAATCACATTGGTGCTTGCGTTTGGTGGGTGTGTGAATGTCTCATATGTTTAGATATATATATGTGAGTCCATCGCCACGCCAACCCCTCTTCACTGCCAAAGCGTGCTACCCTAGGGTAAAAATGAGAGAATTTATAACGTACAATATTAGTATTATACATAATTAGAGATATTTTGTATTTACAATGTGCATGTATGTACGTGTGATCTTTAAATGCATTTGAATATGTGTGAACTATGCATGTTTATTTAAGTGTGTTGTATGTATGTCTGTTTGAACATTTGTATGTGCGATTTATATGAACTCTATCTTGGCTTGCAGATTTTGGTATGACTGATAGCAAGTGTGAGTGCATGCCTATGTGTGTATGTGTGAACTATTTGAATGACAGTGACTCATGAATGCTTATTTTGTATGGTTATGCATATCATAAGTAAATGTTTTATATGTATTAATTATGTATTTGTATGTGAATGATGTGTGCTCTTGCTTGTGATGTCTTAATCCAAAAATAATAAGTATAAATTGACATTGTTATTTAAGTATGATTTACTAAATTATTGAGATTGATTATGGATGTATTCAATTTGTGAGGTGTAATTGACGTATGAATGTATGATGTGTCTATGTGGAATGTGCATGTGTTTTTGAATTGTGTGAGCTTATTAAATGTGTGGAAATTGCTTGAACTATTTATGTATGTGCGGTATATTTACGTGTGTATTTTGAGTGATCAAGGTCAGCGTGTGTATTGGATGCATATATTTTTAAATACTTATATATTCTTATTATGTGAACTTTGCTTTATGCATGCAGGTTTGTGCTTGGTTAGTGTGACACCAAAAAATCTAGAGTGAAAGAATTTTTTTTTTTTTTTTTTCAATTCATTAGCAACTAATATTCATTTATTTACAATCTTTGTAATAGCATGTGTGAGTTGTTTGAACTTTCTGTGTGTATGGTGTATTCATGTGCATGTTTGTGTGATTTATGCCCTTGTGCATATTTTGTATGAATTTGGGTGTTTAAATAGTTATATGTGTGAACTATGTGAACTTTATTTATGCATGTGGGTTAATGTTCGGTTGGTAAGCATAAGGGTAATCATATGGATGCTTACGTTTGGTGGGTGTGCGAATGTCATACACGTTTGTTTGTGTTTGAATTGCATGCTTGTGCATATGCTATGTATTTAGATATATATGTGAGTCCATCGCCACGCCAACCCCTCTTCACTGCCAAAGCATGCTACCCTAGGGCAAAAATGAGAGAATTTATAACGTACAATGTTAGTATTATGCATGGTTAGAGATATTTAGTGTTTGCAATGTGTATGTATGTGCGTGTGACCTATAAATGCATGTGAATATGTGTGAACTATGCATGGTTATTTAAGTGTGTTGTATGTATTTTTGTTTGAACACTTGTATGTGTGATCTATATGAACTTTATCTTGGCGTGCAGGTTTTTTTTTGGCTGCTAGCAAGTGTGAGTGCATGCCTATGGGTGTTTGTGAGTGGTGTGCGCATGTGTGAGCTATTAGCATGAGGGTAACTCTCTTGAATGCTTATTTTGTATGTTTATGCATATCATAAGTAAATGTTTTATATGTATTAATTGTATATTTTTGTGTGAACGATGTGTGCTCATGCTTGTGATGTCTTAATCGAAAAATAATAAGTATAAATTCACATTGTTATTTAATTATGATTTACTAAATGATTAAGTTTGATTAATGGATGAATTCAATTTGTAAGGTGTAATTGATGCTTTAATATATGGCGTGTTTATGTGGAATGTGCATGTGTTTTTGAATTATGTGTGCTTATTAAAGGTGTGGGAATTGCTTGAACTATTTATGGATGTGCGATATATGTACATGCGTGTTTTGAGTGATCAAGGTCAGCTTGTGTATTGGTTGCATATGTTTTTAAATACTTATATATTTTTATTATGTGAACTCCTACTTTATGCATGCGGGTGACACCCCAATATCTAAAGTGAAAGAATTTCAATTTTTTTTTCAATTCATTGGCAACTAATATTTATTTATTTACAATCTTTGTAATAGCTTGTATTTTTACGTAGACAAATTAAATTTTTAGGAATCGTTGTAAGTCCAAATAACAAATCTTCTTTTCCATAACATAGATATTATAGTGCTTCAATTATATTATTTTTTTCATAATTTTTTATGCATTAGTTCAAATTCTAAAAAAACTGACACCATTGGTACAAGTGAGGGTTTTAGGACTGTCATGTGTTTATTTTATAATCGTTTTTGCCAAAATTTTTTAAAAATGGTATTATATTTTATGCATGTTTATTGTAATTTTTAGATATCTAGATTTTAAGATATAATATTGTTTATGGGATCTTTTTATTTAAAACTAAATAATTTATATAATTATATATTATTATATTATTATTTTAATCTAAATATTTTATTCCATTACCTACCCATCCAAAGCCTTTAATTTCCTATTTCTATTCTTAATAGAGTACAATAAATGAAAAATAGCGAGAACATGAAAAGCCTAGGTTTTTGAGACATCAATATGTTAGTTCGTTCAATTGAGAAATGCACTCATTTCATTGTAAGAAATAATTATCCTTCTCTGATTTCAATAATTTTATATATTTTGTGTTTTATGTATTTTAATTTGATCAAAACTTGATATTAGAGTAATTGATAGTGGAAAGATTTTATTGTGACCAGATTATTCATTACATTAATTATTGAATTAATGCGTTAATAAATTTATTTTATTACGAAGAATTTATTTATGATTTGTTTATTTTTGTTTGAAGGATTTATTTTGTGATTCGGATTTATTTATTGATCAAAAAATGGATTTGAAAGGGAAGAAGTCTTAACATGCTAGTGAATTATTTTCAATAACATCATGAACATGGAAAAGATTGCTGACATGATCGATCAAAGGGGTGTATATTTTGGGACGGGTCGGGTTTGGGATGAACCCGATATTGACCCAACACTATTCGGGTCAACCCGAACTCGACCCATTTTTGCAAACAACTCAGTTTTCTAAACTCGAACCCGACCCGCTTCTAGTCCGGGTCAGCCTGACAAGATTCGAATGACCCAGTTCCAACAAAAAATTGCTAGTTTATTTGGTCCAAAAACAGGTCAGTTTTGCTTTTTGAGTAAAAAATGGGTCAATCTCAGGTTGCCGGGTCAAAAAATGGGTTTTCGTGTAAAACTGGTCAATTTCGGATCAAAGGGTCAACTCGAACCCGACTTGATTCGGGTTCGGGTTAACCCTAACTCAAACTTTATGGTTCGGGTTCAAGTTAGGTTTTTGGGTCGTGTCAAATATTGATACCCCTAATCAATCAGATGGTGAGTGATAATTTAGCAAAACGTTCTAGATAGACTTGAAAATATGTGAAATTAGTACGAAATGGATTATAGATGTATGATGGCTGACTGATTGCCCTTTGATGGGACATGGATATGGAGCATGGGACATTCTACGACTTTGCTATAGGGTGATGGAACACTGTTTTAGGTGTGGTGATTATGGGCGCATGATGTCGGACTTTCCATTACCGGACATGGAATGGGATATGCTCAGGTTGAATGTAGATAGTTTGAACCCTTGAAAGAGATTCTTGAAGTGCATGAAAATATGACTGATATGATTTTGTTTAAATTTTTGTTTATAACTTTTGTTTTTTTAATGATTTTAGAATTGATTTTGTTGTGATTTATGTTTGACATAGATTCTTGAGTTTTGAACAATTTTGATTTATTACATTATAGATATGGTTTTTTTATATTAAATTTATTTTGTATTACTTGCGAAAATGTCGAGGGTGATATTTTTCTATGGCGGGGATATTGTAATAGCATGTATTTTGACTCAAACAAATAAAATTTTTAGGAGTCATTATATGTCCAAATCACAAATCGTATTCGCCGCAGCATAGATATTGCAGCGCTTTAATTACTTTAATTTTTTTTTTCATAATTTTTGGGAATTGCTGTGAATCCTTAAGAAATTGATTCCTGTCGGTTCAAACAGAGATGTTGGGATGGTTAGATGTTTTATTCATAAATTGATTTCACAAAAATATTCTAAAAATGATATGATATTTTATGATTTTTTTTGTAATTTTAGAGTTCTAGATTTGAAGATATAAATTGTTTTATATGATCTTTGTATTTAAAATTAAATAATTTATATAATTATATAATATTATATTATTATTTTAATCTAAATATCTATCTATTAAAAGCCTTTAATTTCTTATTCCTACGGTTGATAAAGAATAAGAAATTAAAAATATCGATTAAAAAGGCGTTTGAGGCGGACGCCTCGAGGCGCGCCTCGAATCGAGGCGGAGGTCGGGCGAACTGAGGCTTAAGCCTCGAACGCTCGGGCGAGGCTTACGTCTTTTTCCACGGAGGCGTACGCCTCACCGCGTGAGGCTTCGAGGCGCATCGAGGTAGCGCCTCGAAAGTGAGAAAGTTACCTTCACAGTCAGCGAGCTCCCGTTGTTTCTTCCGATCAAAATGTTGTAGCTTACGATCCGACAGGAAAGGGAAAGTCGTCGAAGGAGCAAAGTCGAATAGCCATGAAGGAGCTAAAGAAGCGACGCGTGCAATCTCTACACCTCCTGTGAAGCAACAAAGCCGAACAACAAGGACGAAAAGAGAAGATGAAAGGCAAACCGTAGACGCAACTAAGTTATTATTGATTAACTTAGTTAATATAATTTAAAATATTAATAATTAAATAAATTAATTAAATAATTAATAATATAATTAGTGCATGAATTAATTATCTATTTTAACTTAACTGAATAATTAGTATTATAATTATTAATTAAATTTTAATATAATTAGCCTAATTAATATAAATTACATGTAAATTACGCGGTATGCTCGGTACTGAGTTGTATATGCTCGGTACTGAGCGGTACATGCTCGGTACTGAGCGGTACATGCTCGGTACTGAGCGTTATTGACTCGGTACTGAGTGGTACATGCTCGGTACGCTCGGTATTGAGCATATACAACAAGCAGGTCGAACCCCGCTAGGGGGCAGCGCCCCCTTGGACCCCTGGCAGACTGGTATATTTTTGTATTCATGTTATTTTATTATTGGTAATACAAATAATTATTATTTTTATTATTTTTTGTCATTATTTAAAATTTTAAATTAATTTATTTTAATCATTTTGAGGCTTACGCCTCGATCGGCCTCGAGGCTTACGCCTCGCCTCGCTTAGAAAAAACGCCTCGATTCCGATTTCGCCTTTTAAAACCTTGATTAAAAATAAAGAGAGAAGAGAATGAGAAAAAAAAACCATAAATTTATTTTTGTTTGTATGTCCAGTTGTGAAATTTACTCATCACGTTTTAAAAAATAATTAACCTTTTTTATTTCAATGATTTTGTGTATATTATATTTTATGCATTTTAATTTGGTCAAAACTCTATAAAGTTAGTTTTGGGACCCTTCCGGCGTCCCCTCCTCCCGAGGGGAGCTTGGGAGCATTTGGCGCTGGTTCTTCTTGACCGGATTCCTGGCTGGATCTTAGATCGATGATACGAGGGCTTCAATTTATGCATTCCTGGCAGGATCTTGGATCGACGGTGCAGGGTCTTAAAAATTGGATGTCTGTTTCCTATAAGATTTATTTAAATATACCAGATTTTCTTTTTACTACTTAATTAGACTATTAGTTGTTGTCATTAGAGCATGAATAAGGCATATATAGATAGTTCAAATTACTTTTTTCTTTTCGAACTAAAGATAACTCAAACCAAACAACATAGTGTTTCTTTTTAGGATTCGACATAGGGGAACTAAGGAGGGTCATGCATAACAGTAGTTTTGAACAAAACAAGAGGTGGACATGCGGGGTTGTCATGAGAAGCAGAGGAAAGGGATCATATATGTTCGATCGGAGTAGACTGTGCTAGGTGTTCGAGTTTTGGTTGATAGTTGGGTGACACAGATAGAGCATGTCCGGTCAGAGAGGAATTTGGATGCTGGAATTTTTGTCTTATATGGTTGTGAGTTCAGAGGTTGATTGTGCAGGAGGGGAGCAAACTATTGAGTTCCATGCATGAACGGAGGGAGAGATGAGTTGCTAATCCCATGCATGAACAAAGGAAGCGGGGGTTGTTGCGTTTGAAATTGGACAGGCGGCTTAGGATTCACATTGGTGCGATTTAGTCAGGAAGGCATAGAGCTAGAGTTAGGAGAGATTGCACGTTAGCCCAGCCCCTTGCCCCCGCGCGAAAAAAAGATATTTATTTCGTGTTATTTATATTAGTTGACTTGCCAAATGGATGTCATTTCACCAAGCATTGCATCTATTTTTATTCCTGTCTTTTTTTAATTCAACTTTTGCTATTTTATTATTATTTTTAAATGAGCAAGCAAATTGTCTCCCAACAAATTTGTTAGGTTATTTTCGTGCAAGAAATTCATTGTAGTTGTTGATTGTGGATTTTCATTGTTCCATTACTTTTTAATTTTTTGATATTTTATTGGAGCAGTCCCTATTCACTACCTTATATTGAACCTTCGGAGGGAATTTTTATATGCCTCAAGTTACCTGACGTAGAGATACATCAGGTAGCCTATAATATATCACCACGTGCTCTTACTCTTTACTGCGCGGCCCGACGATCCAACCCGAAACGAATATGCACGGTATTTGCTCGGTATTGCTAGGTACTACTCGGTATTTCCTTGGTATTGCTCGGTATATTTGCTCGGTATTGCTCGGTATATTTGCTCGGTACTTGCTCGGTATTGCTCGGTATATTTGCTCGGTACTTGCTCGGTATTGCTCGGTATTTGCTCGGTATTTGCTCGGGATCGGAAGCAAAAATGGGATCCTGCTCGCTGTGGAGATAACCTTCTCCATTTCGCGTGCTTCTTCGGCTCCACTCGTGTCCGTTCGACTTTTCTCCATCGACGACTTTCCCTTTCCACCGGATCGGAAGCTACGAAGTTTGATCGGAGGCAACAAACAGAGTTCGCTCGCTGCTCGGGATCGGAAGTTACAACATTTTAATCGAAAGCAAAAATGTGATCCCGCTCGCTGTGGAGATAACCTTCTCCATTTCGCATGCTTCTTCGGCTCCACTCGTGGCCGTTCTACTTTTCTCCATCGACGACTTTCCCTTTCCACCAGATCGGAAGCTACGAAGTTTGATCGGAGGCAACAAACAGAGTTCGCTCGCTGTAAAGGTAGTTTCCTCTCTTTCGCGTGCATCTTTGACCCTCTACAGTTGGTCGAACGAAGTGCCCTGCCGCCAAACCGGAAGTTACAGCATTTCAACGACATTTCTCCTGGAGAAATGTCGAGCAATACCGAGCAAATACCGATCAAATATCGAGCAAATACCGATCAAATACCGAGCAAATACCTAGTAGTACCTAGCAATATCGAGCAAATACCGAGTAATACCGAGCAAATACCGAGCAAATACCGAGTAGTACCTAGCAATACTGAGCAAATACCGCGCATATTCTTTTTGGGTTTGATCGTCGGGCCGCGCGGTAAAGAGTAAGAGCACGTGGCGATATATTATAGGCTACCTGATGTATCTCTACGTTAGGTAACCTGAGGCAATAAAAATTCTCAATTTGTTTCTATTTCAGATCGACTATATTTTCATTGAGATTTTCTAGTTGACAAAGATATATATGATAGTCTTCTTAATCAATCTCCTCGTATGCCTCTTTTTGATTTAGATGTTTCAGTTAAACATGACCCTGTAGATTAGATTATCACCCTTAAACTACATCATAGTGATGGTGATTTTTTAGAGTGAATTGCTGAGGGCCTGAGTTATGGAGATTAGGGCATTCTACACCCGGCAGGAAATTTTATGAACAATACGTGTTATTTGGCTGCTTAGTTATTGCTTACTGCCTCATGAGATTGAGGAGCAATAGTGTGATTATGCATTTGACAATCCCCTTCAGGCCTTAAGTGGCTATACTTTTTGGGCTTGTTATATACTCATAGTATATTAACGGGCATTGAAGCATGTAAGAGTATATGAGACTATCTATATTTCTTTATTTGATTATAGCCATTTGACTTCTTCTTTGTTCCAGACTATTATTGAGCATTGGGATGACATTACAAACACTTGTTGGATCAGACCCATTGGGATGACTATCACACTGTGGGATTTACAGATTATTTCTGGCTTGCTAATCCTCGGCATTCCTTACGAGGAGTATTATACTATGATTTGTTTAGTTGTCGACCCACTGGTCAGCATCGAAGGGGGAGTGACATATTATTATCATCTTTATCAATAGAAGAGGAGAGGCCGTGTGTACTTTTTTTCTTAGACACTTGGATTAAGAGTTTGTTAAGCGAGTCTTCATAACTTTTTTGGCAATGAATCTCATTATACCTTGAATTTGACATATTATTATCTAGGGGGATTTTCAGATTTAGAGTTTGTTAAGCTAAATAGTACATGTTGTTGAGTTTGCTTAGATTCAGAGCAATAAATCTCATTATACCGAGCAACATTCACAGGGGCTGTTTGAGCCTTGATAGTAGAGAGAGTATAATCTATTTATGCTAGGGGATTTTCGAGGATATGCTTTTTGTATCATTTTCTTAGATTCATAACTTTTTTGGCAATGAATCTCATTATACCTTGCAACATTCAGAGGGGTTGTTTGAGCCTTGATAACATAGAGTATAATTTGTTTATGCTAGGGAGATTTTCAGATTAAGAGTTTGTTAAGCTAAATAGTACATGTTGTTGAATTTGCTTAGATTCATGACTCTTTTGGCAATAAATCTCATTATACCGAGCAACATTCACAGGGGCTGTTTGAGCCTTGATAGCAGAGAGAGTATAATCTATTTATGCTAGGGGATTTTCGAGGATATGCTTTTTGTATCATTTATGGCTACTTGGTTGCGCTATTTTATTTTTTCTAGTCAAGGCTGGATTTTTCGTCCTAGTACTCTTTTAATGGTATGCTTGATTACGAGATGGAGGAGTGGTTTGATAACTCCAATTCATGCACATATATATCATAGTTTGAGGCAGATTTATACTTTATATGGCCGTGATCAGCATAATATAGAGATCCCTTAGCATTCCATTCGTGGTTTGGTTCACATTCATGTCGTCGGTGCTTTTCGCCGTCTTAAGGTACTTGGTTACTTTGTGGATCATGGTTTTCCTTCTATGTTTTAGTTGGCTAAAGCGACCTCATTTATAGATCAAGCTCATATTAGACTATTCATGTTTGCTCCTCTTTGTCGAGATTAGGTAAGCGACTATTCTTTTTCTCCCTTTTTGCAGGCTCTAAAAAAAGAAAGTTTCCAATATTATTGGCAATTGTTTGATTCATTCAATTATATATTTTTTCTTTGATTTTGATGCTTATGCCAGACGTGGACCAACCCTTTACTTTAGGCCCTTAGCGTTTGGGTTTTCAAATCAAAGAGAAAAAGTCTGAGTCTCGACTGTTGTCTTGAACACCTTTTCCGCCTGCAAAAGGCTGTTCAAGCATATCGTAGCTATTAGGAAATCTGTGCCTCTTGCCCATCCCAAGATGTACGGGAAAAGGATCCCGTGGTGTGATGGTAGTATAGGAGCCATCCACCACACTCACCTTGTACGCACAAGGCACGTACCAAAGTGAAGGCTCTAATTTCACTGGCGTAAGTGAAAGTGCTAGTAAACTTGCTTTAAGAAATGCAAAGGTTTAATTGCTCATGAAGGCCATGCCATAGACAATTGTACATCTCTAATGCAGATGTTGATCGGGCCAAAACCAAGCTGACCCAGACGCAGACGTGCATAGTTACACCCGATTAAAAAAAACTCCTGAGTTGCCCCGAGACGGGAGTGGGGGACAACCCTACGCGCAGACAACAATAGTACCGACTCTACGAAGTCCGAATCGAATCTTTCTGTTTCTCGTGAATAATAATTATTCGGCAAAGCGAGCCTTCTAGCTATCTTGCTTGCTTTTGGAGTCTTGTGGTGGCTATTATGGATAGAGAAGAGGTTGGTGCAAGATTAATGTGATTTGAAAGTCGATTTTTAGATGGTCTGCCTTCTATGCTTTAATAGATCGAAAGCATAGGATGGATAAGAAGAGGTTGGAGCGAAAAGGCGTTCCATTTTCTTTCATACCAGGTCTCTGGTCTCGTGTCAGCCAAGTCCTTCCTTCGACATGAATCCTATTCTTGAACAAATTAAGATATTTGCTATGGAGGAGTATAGAAATACGAGGCACGAAGCGCTTTTTAGCTTCCTCCTTTTTGAGAGAATTTTGAGATAGAAGTCGCGCATTCTTCCTTGCCGTTGCACATCTATCTTTATATACAATGCCTCCATCTATTTCATCGAGACTATCTCTTGTCTTTCTAGAAATTCATGGTCGAGACTTTCTCAATGATGAGGGACTCGATTCCATTGAGCGATATACGAGTAATTGAATAACTAACGTTAGCGTGGCCAAAGCTTATGCTAACTTGTTTTCTTCTCTCTATATTTGCTTTTGATCATCTTTTGACTAAGTGTTCAGCCAAAGCGTGATATGCCTTCTGAGGGTGGGGAAGGAAGAGCTGGTGTGATGCGTCAAAGGCCTTCACGCAATGCCTCTAAAAGGAAGGGTGGCTAGTGGCGGAAGTATTCCTCCCCAAGGGAGTTGATATGGTCTAAAGCTAAAAGAAGAAGTTGAATCAGAAGCTATGATGCACTGACACGGACACGGCGACACGGACAGGGGACACGACAATTTTTTAAAATATAGGACACGGGTGCGGCGTGGACACGGCATAATAATTTTTTAATATAATATATAATAATTTTTAAAAATATAGGACACGGACACGGCGTGGACATATGGCTCTTTTGAACCTTCAACTAATCCACCCCCGCTAGCAGCAGAGCTCATTTTGCTAATAAACCAATCATACATATGAATACATCAAATTAAATTGATATGAAGTGAAATCAAAATATCCCATTAATAAGACAACATGAATACAACAATATACCAGTTTGCCGGGGGTCCAAGCGGGCGCTGGCAGGGTTTCGACCTGAGCGGTACCGAGCATGTATTTAGCAGTACCGAGCATGTACCTAGCAATACTGAGCATGTACCTAGCGGTACTGAGCATGTACCTAGCAGTACCGAGGATGTACCAAGCGATACCGAGCATATAATTGAGCAGTACCGAGCTTGTACTGAGCGGAACCGAGCATGTACTGAGCAAGTACCGAGCATATATGAGCAGTACTGAGCAGTACCGAGCATGTACTGAGCGGTACCGAGCATGTACGTAGTGATACCTCATTTAATAACTGGACACGCGTGTCCGACACACGTGTCCAATTTTAATTTTAATTTTTAAAATTGCGACACTCCAATGCCGTGTCGGACACGTGTCTATGCCGTGTCCGACGCGTGTCCGTGTCCGTGTCCGACATTGCATACCCTCTTTAAGTGCCGTGTCGGTGCATCATAGATCAGAAGCAATCGGGCAAGCAAATGTCGCTGCACAAAGGGCCATAACGTAGTTTGAGCTAGAGCTTTTGAGTTTTCCAACTACAAACTGGAGAGATGGCAAACTCTCATCCCAAGTTTGTGGATGCCTAAAATTATAGCCCTGAAGAAGACGCACCATCATCATCGTCTAGAATATTTGAGGCAACAAGAAAATTGTCTAAACATGTTGAAAAAATAACTTGGCTCGATCCTCACCTGTGACTGTTTTCAATTTCAATCAGGCACACCATCTTGCTGAAACAGTCAACCACCACAAACAGGTAGTCATGTCCATGCTTTGACTGCTGTAATCCCCTAGGAAGTCCATCCAAGGACTCTGGCTGCTGGGCACTATTAGCAGTGTTTAGAAACCCTTAGTTCAGCTTTCGGGTTGAGGGCGCTAAGCTTCAAGTTGGTTCAATTTTTCTTACATTGTAAGGAAATAGGTATAAGGTCTTTGTAGAGATTAGATAAGCGGTTATTCTTTTTCTCCCTTTTTGCAGGCTCTAGAAAAGAAAGTTTTCAATATTATTGGCAATTGTTTGCTTCAATACGATTTCTCTAAAAAAAAGGCCTTCATTAGTACCTAAAGAATGACGAAATAGAATCAATAGAAATCGTATGATTCAAAACAAAGAAGAAATTGCCATGAAAATGTTCAATCTACCATGAACATAGCTACCTGTATATAAGTGTCCGAAAAGGATCGAATCTCAGACTATTGATAAAAACCCACAGCATAGGTACCTTGTTCTACCTAGAGATGAACTAAGGAGCGACAACCCCTACTACCATCTCTAAACGACCAAATAAGGAAATTCTCTTTAGCTCGGTCAAAGATAAATAGAATTAAGAATGAGCGCACCTGATGAACCATGAAAAAGTTCTTTGCCACGTAGAGGTTAACTTAACGTTCTTCCACACGTATAAAAAAAAACACAAGTAGAAAACCAAACATTCTTAACCACTTCGACTAGCAACATTTTTCTAATGTGAGAAAGCATTTGGAAAGTGATGTTAGGTTCAATAGCTTGAAATGAAGGAAGAGTTCTGTGTTGACTCTCGAGAAGTAGAATCGCCTTTCTAGTTATTAGCTCTTTACCATGCACTAGTCAAGTTTCACCAAGTAAAATTACATATAGTGTGATGGTTCTATTTCATTGTCAAATCTATCATAGCTATGAATGAAGATCATGCTAGGCGACATCAGAAGTGCTTCTTTCTTTTAGGCAGGCTGAATCATATACGCTTCCGTATTAGGAGAGGCTCTTTAGGTCTTCACTGTCATAAGGACAAATCCTAGATTCCTAGGCAGAAGCCCCTCAACCTACTATCTTTTTTTTCTTGAGAAAGTAAACCCAGCCTAACTGTCTTGGTCACGACATGTTGTTTATATTGATTGAGTTGGAGGGAATTAGAGGCTACGATGGATTCCATCCATAAACAAATCGTCACCACTGTTACCTTTTTCACTAAAGCGTCATGATTATTTCTAATGTCACTTGTCATCGCGGGGAAGTCTATGAATGCCGACCACTACATAAGCCACATCTAGCTTAGGCGAGCTGCAAGCGTGGCCCATATGTGGGAACCCTAGGAGAGCTTCCGACTCTAACTATCGTCAATGTATGATCCATACTACATGACCAAACTGCCCATTTTCCTCCTCTAATTTCCTTACAACCTATCTTTTTGTCTCAGTAAAGTATTTCAGTTGCATGTTTTGGTCCTCTCCCCCATTCCTTAGAAAAAGTGAGCCAGCGGTTCAGGTACAAGATATTATCAGTACCACTTGGACAATTAGACATAATACTCGGAACTGCTGGGCCAGGAGAGGACAACCTTTTGTTCATGCTCCTCTTCCTTTGCTTTTGGGAAGGAGGTCCTACGGTAGGTAATAGAAGGCACAAGCAAAGTACTTGATCGAAGGGGACCAACACTACTCCATTGAGGATCCGTTCGCTACAATTGGTACTTTCCTTATGACTCCCACTGTGGTTGACCTTATATTAGATCTATTCTAATGCTGCTTAACCTACTACTATTATTGATCCGCTAATAAATCTTGTCTTATCTTTCTTCACATTTCATCTTTGTCGAATAAGGAGAATGGGTGTTGAATTGAACGTGAAGAAACATATTCCATTGGCCAATCTTTAGATCTTTTATTTGTTAATTGGTTGAAACAGGGGATCTGGGATAGAATATAGACTATGCGTTTTCCTCCTTAAAGGAGGATGAGGGCAGGGCAGCAATGGTCCAAGCTATAGAAGGAGAGGAGATAGGCTCGAGCAAAGCGAGAGAAAGAAAGTAGCTCGGTCCAACTGGTTATCTAACCGCCCCCAAAGTATTTATATTAGATTGAGTTGGATTGTTTTTATGTGTGTTAGTTTTTCCCGCTTGCGGGAAAGATCTTTATCTAGTGAAGTATGTTACCAAGCACAACAAGATCAAGCTTCCTATTTGGATATATCTTGTTTCCTATTTGGATAGATATCTACAATCTATGAATTATAGAATATAGGGGGCCTTTTACCTTTTTATATAAATAGAATTCCATTTATATAAATATGGTAGAGGGGCATATCCAATCTTTCTCCGTCCATCAGTTCCCAATTGTTCAGCACATAGTAGAGTAGTTTGGTAGCTCGCAAGGCTCATAACCTTGAGGTCACAGGTTCAAATCCTGTCTCCACAACATTTTTGTGAAATCGTCTTTTCTTTTGTATTTGTAATAATTAATGACTTTTCTTGTTGGGATGAGTTCCCGAAAGACTAAAATATGGTATTGACATATAAAGCACCCTCACCCTGGATGTTGAACCACATTCAGAAGAGCGTGCTTGCTCACTCTCCAAAGAGACTCAATTCTAGGGGAGCGGGGGCTATGTACAAGGAAAGAAGATTATAGACTTGTTTTCTGGAGACAGAGTTCAGTATCCAAGAATCAATCCCGACTTCTCTAGGTATCATTCTACTTTCTCTTTTGCTGACTAGCATTCAGAATCTCTTTTTGAACTATCGTCTGACATTACCTGTTGTGAAAGATCAAGAAATTGATCGGTGGGTGTTCTCTGTGAACTAGTACTTTCCTTATGACTCCGATTGTGGTTGACCCTAGATTAGACCGATTCTTCTATTGCTTAACCTGCTAGAAATTTATAAAACTTGGAACACAGTAAGTAATTCTTATTTTTTCTTGAAACTAAGCAAGTCGCTCGCTTTCGTTCAATTCGCAGCTAGGCTGAGTTTCATCGGCCCAATTACGTGCCACCAGTTGAATAGCCAAATTCGGTGGAGTCAGGGCTCGTCTCTTCCTTTGCAGATTTAGATGGTAAGACTCTTTTTCGGATTAGGATCTTAGGCAATAGGAAAGCAGATTCCCGTAGCAGGGGATACCGAAAGTTATCTTTTCCACTAAACAACGGGGCACCGTTTGGGGACTTTACACAAGGAAAATAGTGGAAATCTGATGATCTCCATTTGTTGGCTCTCATGTGAGAGTCCGGAGAAGATGTCGTTGCATGTGGAGGCGTTGGATTGGTGTCCAACACCTTCCAAATTGTATGATTTTGCATTCATGCATCTTCTCCATCACCTATGATCAAACCATTAGGCTAGATGATGTCATTTTATAAAATTTTGAATTACAATGTGTAAGGTTTCACATTATGTAGCATACATTACTTAGCAAATCACAAGTTATGCCAAAACTAACTTAAAGATATAGGAGTTTTGCATAGCTACATGTCATTTTCTCCCAATTTGCTAAATGTCTATGTATGTGTTTCAATTAATTTATAAAGCTTATAAGTAGTGGGGTCTTTTGTGAACATTCATGGTTCATGTTTTAAATCCCATAATGAGTAGATTGATTGAAATCATCCTTGACATCTATCTAAATTTAGAGAATTGAGCAACTTGCAAAAGCACCCAACCTAAATGTTTGCATGCTTAGTCAAATTAGTTTGCACGTTATGGGTCTTTCACTGGCTCATTGTTTACTTAAATTTGTGAACCTATAAGCATGCTCATTTAATTTCTAAATGCTTTTGAAGAAAGGCGGTGTATCTCATGACATTCAAAGGTCTATGGATCATACTCCACCATACATTGAAATTACCTAAGCATGATTATTATGATTCACAAATTGAAAGAAATGAGTGCAATGACAAATGATGCAGGCATTAGGTGTTATCCCAAATGATAAACCATTTCCTGCATACCCTTAGGTTTCTCCAAGATCTTGTCAAAACGAATGTTTAGGATATTCCTAGAAGCTTCCAAATTCCATAAATCATATCAAAATTGATTTAGGAAAACTCTCCAAAGCATTAGGAAGTTAATATTCTCTTCTTCGAACGAATCTAAAACATTTGTAGGAGAGTAGGAAGTTCTCTTCGTTATGCCCATGTCCCTCATGCATGGTAGTTGGAGCGTTCTCAAGGCTCCAATTATTAGAGTGTATGAATCATTTTAACTTAGGATCACAATCCTAGGTTCATACCATTGTGCATGTTGATACAAAATGAACAAACAATCCTCCTTCATGTACTTATCTTTAGGATTTCTTTAGATCATAGTAAATTGATCTTTAGAGCCTACCGATAAGCATTCAAGTGGTGATTCACTTACATGCCTCTATGTTCTTTAGATAATGTACCCAAGTTTCTTCCAAAATCAAAGTCGTAGAACAAATCACTCATATCCAAATCTCCTAATCATGCCAAAAGTGATTTAGGAATCCTTTCAATGTATTGGGAACTCTCTAGTAGAGTCTCCTCTTCCTCGTGCATGATGGCTTGGAGCATCTCAAGGCTCCAAACACTTTATTGCATGAATCATTTTGATTTAGGACCAAAATCCTAGGTTAATGGAATTTTGCTTGTTGATACAAAATTAATAAGCAATCTTTTTCCTCATGAATGATGATTTGAAGTGACCATGAACTCCAAATTTATCATTGCATGACTCCCTAGCATCCCTTGGGAGTTACCACCAATCCTCTTGCATGATATTCTGGAATTACCTAAAAATCCTATATGGGTAAAACCCTAAATCCTTGAGCTTGGAGCCAAATCCGGAGCTCTCGTATCTTATTTGTTGGAATACAAAGTCCACAAATAATATCCTTGCTCGGTTCTTTCCAAACTCACATAGAGGCTTCCCAAATAACTTCTAAAGAGCCTAAAGAAAGTAATAACAAATTTTTGGGCCAAATCCTAAACTTATTTGATATTGTTTATTGAGGCATGCTATCGATAAACAATCATCTCCCTCTCCACATGAATCTAAAACATTCATTCGATCTATAAGGAACTCTTCTTCCTACGTAATTCCTCTTTATACATGATGTTTGGAGCCTTCTCAAGGGTCCAATGTTAGATTGTGAATTTTAGCTCTACTTTAGGAGCTACAACCAATCATTACCTCCCTTTTCATTTGTTGATGACACAAGATCAATAAATGAACCTTACACCTCTTTCATGCATGATACTTGGGGCATCCTCGAAGCTCTAATTCTTGTGTTGCATGAGGTCTAGCATGCATTGAGAGATCTCTAGTAGTGCCTCCTCATGCATGATGGTTTGGAGCGTCTCAAGGCTCCAAACACCTCCTCATGCATGATGGTTTAAAGTGTCTCAAAGCTCCAAACACCTCCTTGTCTGAATCCTTTTAACTTAGGATCAAAATCCTAGATTCATGCCATGTTATTTATTGATATAAAATCAATAAGCAAGCTTTTCTCCTTTCATATATGATGACTTGGAATACTCTAAAGTTCTAACATGTCATTATATACATATCTTAGAGCTTAGGGCCAAATTCTAGGATTTTTTTATTATCCGTTGAGACACAACATCAACGAATAAATGTCCTCTATAGGCTTAGGATTCTAATCCTATCCTATCTCATTTGCCTAACCTAACATAGGTAGATGATTAAAAGCTTGATGATTGTCTCTTGATTTGTAATTCCAAAATTACAAATTATCTCTCTTATGCATGATATTCAGAGCATCCTCAAGGTTCTGAATATGTTATTGCATGAATCCTCGGGGCTTAGGACCAAACTCTAAGCTCTCATTTCATTTTTTGGAGCATACAAACCAACAAATAATTTTCATTGTTGCTTGTAAAGTTCATGTTAGTGAGCAGATAGTTTTGGGCCTCGTCAGGAGAGATCAGTTAGTGAGCAGATAGTTCTGGTTGATTACTCAATACCACCACTTGAGGTCTATGACAGACCAAAGGTTGATCACCCTGATAGCCAAGTGGTTCCTCAGACCATCTATTCCAGTTATACTAGATCTGATGTACCCAATAGGTTTAGGAGGTCCCCAAAAGAAGTTAGACATCTTACTCGCCATGATGAGCTACGCTCTGGGGGTCGCATTCAGACTCTACCTTTAGATGAGGTAAATATGGAACGCCAAAAATCCCATACCTCCTCATATGGGGTGAAGAAAAAATGGAGACCCAAGGTGGTGGCTCCATTAGTGGTACACTCTTCCTGTCCTACCCATGTTGTGCCTTATGACAAAGGGAAAGCAACCATGGAAGTCAATAGTTATGAAGAGTATCACCCTTCCCATGTCAACCCTTCAACAGGAAAATCCATTGAAGAAATGATGGAGTATTTGAATGATAACCTTAAGAAGATTGATGAGAATGAGAAGTGGGAAAAGGAGGAAGAGAATCACAAAAAAATTGGTAGAGAATTTTGATCCTGATGAGAATGATCTTATGGATGAGGAGGATATCTATATTCTCCAATATGGCAAAAGAGGGTCCTCTCTTCTAGGATACTCTCATACGAATGATTTGTTGGAAGTGGAAGAAGAAGGGAGTGAAAATTCCCAGATCTGTGCTTTGCTTCAACAGTTAAAAAACAAGGATGCTCATCTTAATGATATGATTAAGAGATTGGATTATATGGCTTCTGCCATAAGTGCCCTTACCACCCAGCCTTTGGGTCCCCAAAAAGCCCCAAACACAACAGATAAACCTTCCACTAGTGCAGAAAAGGCCAAGGAAGTAGTGCAAGTTGATGAAGACATTGGGAGTCGGGAAATGAATGAGCTTGGGTCAGTAAATCTCCAACCTTCAAAGGAAGACTTAAAGGATTTTATTAGTCAGCAGATTAAGGAGTCCATGGCACATGGAAAAGGAGGTCACTCTATTCAAAGAGGAAGACCTTATCCAGAGGAATTTGATTTAGTACAATATCCCAAGGGTTTTGTTGCCCCTTCCTTCAAACTCTTTGATGGTGTGGGAAACCCATGTCATCACTTAGCTCATTTCAAAGATGGGTATTGTAATATTGGTGGCAGTGATGCTCTTATCTTCAGGCAATTTGTTTATCGGTAAAGACTTTTGCAGAGTTGGAGTCTTTGTTTGTGAAGAGGTTTGCTGGAGCCCAACATCACATTATAGTGGGAGACCATGTAGTGGAGAAACAAAAATCAAATGAGGCGTTAGTTGATTACATTCTTAGGTGGAGAAATGTTAGCCTAAACTATGAACCACATCTCTACGAACAACATTCTATAGAAATCTTACTAAGGAATATTCATGGTCTAAAAACACTCATTCTTAAGGGGTTCACTATTAAGACTGATACGGCATCACAAAATTAGCTTGATCGGGCACGAATCTCAAGGCGAAAGCTAGTTGGAAACTTCAAAAATTAATTCCGAGAGCACCCCAACTCCGATTTCAGCAAGCTTATAGTCGAACTGAGCGTCTCGGAAATACGAACTCAACGACACCAAGATCAACCCAATCCGAGCCCAAATGGGTCCAAATCATGGATCCAAAGTGCTGTTGGAAGGTTCAAACCGCAATTTGAGTTACCAAACGGACTCCGATTTTGACGAGCTTATACTCGAATCGAAGGGCTCAACGAGACAAATCCAACGAGCCCAAGATCACAAAATTCCGACATCACTAAGGCCTTCAAATGTCCAATGAACGGTGCATGATTGTAGGATTCAATATCGGCCGTCCATTGGACCACTCCCTATTCGCCCCTGATCTCATGCCTATTTACGGGCCATGCCACTCCAGAAAATCTATAAATAGAGCCCTCATTTCTCATAAGAGGGGGACTCAAGCAAGAAGAGAAGGAAGAGGAGAAGGAAGGAGCTCCTCCTCAGCAGCTGCCAGACCACCGCCGGACCACCGCAGGACCTCGCCGGACCACCGCAGGAACCTCGTCGGACCACCGCCGGACCACCGCAGGAACCTCGCCGGACCACCGCAGAACCTCGCCGGACCACCACCTTAAGGCCTGACGTTCAGCCCCTACGTCCTACTGAAGACCCGACGTCCTGCCAAAGACCCGACGTCTCATTCAAGGCCCGACACTCAATCCCTACGTCCTGCCAAAGATTTGACGTCTTGTTCAAGGCCCGACGTTAAGTCCCGACGTCCTATTGAAGACCCGACGTCCTGCTGAAGACCTGACGTCCTGCTTAAGACCCGACGTCTTACTCAAGGCCAGACCATCAACATCCGATCTTCCAAGTGACACTGGGACTAACACCTGACTCCTTATCTCCTACCGCCTACGGTCCTTCTAACCACTGTCGCCTAATACGGTCCGTCCGACCTCCATCACCAGACAACGGTCTCCGGCCGACTACGGTCTCCTGTCGACTACGGTCTCCTGCCGACTACGGTCTCCTGCTGACTACGGTCTCCGTCTCCTGCCGACTACGGTCTCCGGCCGACTACGGTCTCCTGCCGACTACGGTCCTTCAGGCCAAACAAACCTGTATATGTAACTCTTACCATGTAATGCAATCTATATGATGTACATTTGCTACATCAATCCAAAGCCTTCTCCTAAGGAAGGGCCTCATTTGTAATCGACTACAAATACTAGTGGATTCATTCAAACTGGGCCAGGCCCCGTGGTTTTTCCCCCTTTTTCAAGGGTTTTCCACGTAAAAACTCTGGTGTCATTATGAATGCTTCACCCCCTCACTTATCTGCTTGTGTGCTGGATCTTCGTATAATGCTAAGACGCTAAACCATATATTTCTCTGCCGCCGCGAATATTCCAGGACGCAACAGTTTGGCGCCGTCTGTGGGAACGTGCTTCCCGACTGGGGGGGCAACTTTTGCTCCAATCTCAAAATATCACACATAGCATCAATATCATAAGAAGCAGATGCAGACTGGGGGGCAACTTTGATTCAAACCATGGTCAAATAGATCCTCCAATACCTTCAACATCAAGTTGATATTTCAGGAATATCTGAGCAAATGCAAAGATACTTCAAATCAATTGCAAGCTTTATACAGTCCCTTGTTGGACTTCTACTCCTTGGGCAAGGTCTTAACATCGATCTCAAAAAAGGCAGTAACGGTCTAAAGATAGACCTTCTTCACTTTTGATTCGGGATATACGCGGCATTCGCCCCCTCCCAATCAAAGCAAAATCAATCCCAGGGGGATTCGATTCGACCTCTTCCACACAGGTTAACGTCGTCGAGCAAAGGCTCCGACATACAACCTCGGAAAGGTCTCACATCCTTGGTGGATTCTCTCGACCTCTTCCACACAGGTTAACGTCGTCGAGCAAAGGCTCCGACATACAACCTCGGAAAGGTTTTACATCCTTGGTGGATTCTCTCGACCTCTTCCACACAGGTTAACGTCGTCGAGCAAAGGCTCCGACATACAACCTCAGAAAGGTCTTACATCCTTGGTGGATTCTCCCGACCTCTTCCACACAGGTTAACGTCGTCGAGCAGGGCTCCGGCATACAACCTCGGATAGGTCTTACATCCTTGGTGGATTCTCTCGACCTCTTCCACACAGGTTAACGTCGTCGAGCAAAGGCTCTGACATACAACCTCGGAAAGGTCTCACATCCTTAGTGGATTCTCCCAGCCTCTTCCACACAGGTTAACGTCGTCGAGCAAAGGCTCCGATATACAACCTCGGAAAGGTCTCACATCCTTAGTGGATTCTCCCGACCTCTTCCACACAGGTTAACGTCGTTGAGCAGGGCTCCGGCATACAACCTCGGAAAGGTCTCACATCCTTAATGGATTCTCCTGACCTCTTCCACACAGGTTAACGTCGTCGAGCAGGACTCCGGCATACAACCTCGAAAAGGTCTCACATCCTTAGTGGATTCTCCCGACCTCTTCCACACAGGTTAACGTCGTCGAGCAGGGCTCCGACTTACAACATCGGAAAAGTCTCACGTCATTGGTTAACGTCGCTAGAATGTCGTCAATAGACTTCTATCTGACTTCTCCATAATGTTAAAATTCTTCCCGATTTTGAATTTCCTCCTGCGCTAAACTTTTGCCTTGCAGGACTTTTGACGGACTAATACCCGACGCCAGAATTCTTCCTGTCGTCGGACTAATACCCGACGCCAGACTTTTGCTCGTCAGCGGACTTCTACTCGACGTCGGACTTCTGCTCGTCAACAGACTTCTACTCAACGTAGAACTTCTGCTCGTCAGCGGACTTCTACTCATCGTCGGACTTCTGCTTGTTAGCGGACTTCTACCGTCGTCGGACTTCTGCTCGTCAACGGACCTTCGTTGGTCTTCTACTTGACGCTGCACCTCTACCCGACTATGGACTTCTACTCGACCTCAGACTTCTGCTCGTTAGCAGACTTCTACTCAACGTCGAACTTCTTCTTGTCAGCGGACTTCTACTAAACGTCGGACTTCTGCTTGTTAGCGGACTTCTACCATCGTCGGACTTCTGCTCGTCAACGGACCTTCGTCGGTCTTCTACTTGACGCTGCACCTCTACCCGACTACGGACTTCTACTCGACCTCAGACTTCTGCTCGTTAGCGGACTTCTATTCGTCGTTGGACTTCTACTCGTCGACGAACTTTCGTCAGTCATCTACCCGACTGCGGACTTTTGCCTGCCGTCAGACTACTAACCGTCGTCGGACTTCTGCCCGTCGACGAACTTTCATCGTACTTCTGCCCGAGGTCGTACTTCTACACGACGTCGGACTTCTCCCTGTCGTCGGACTTCTATTCGTCGTCAGACTTCTGCCCGTCGACGAACTTTCATCGGACTTCTGTCCGAGGCCGTACTTCTACACGACGTCGGACTTCACCTTATCGTCGAACTTCTACTCGTCAGCGAACTTCTACTCGTCGTCGGACTTCTGCCCGTCGACGAACTTTCATCGGACTTCTGTCCGAGGCCGTACTTCTACACGACAACGGACTTCACCTTGTCGTCGAACTTCTACTCGTCAGCAGACTTCTACTCGTCGTCGGACTTCTGCCCGTCGATGAACTTTCATCGGACTTCTGCCCGAGGCCATACTTCTACCCGACGTCGGACTTCTCCTTGTCGTCGAACTTCTGCTCGTCAGCGGACTTCTACTCGTCGTCGGACTTCTGCCCGTCGACAAACTTTCATCGGTCTTCTGCCCAAGGCCGAACTTCTACATTACGTCGGACTTCTCCCTGTCGTCGGACTTCTACTCGTCATCGGACTTCTGCCCGTCTACGAATCTTTGTCGGTCTTCTACCCGACGCTGCATCTCCACCCTACTTCGTACTTTTACCGGATGTCGGACTTCTACCAGTTAATAGACTTTCGTCGGTCTTCTACCCGACGCTGTATGACAACCCGATGTTGAATTCATGCCTGTCATCATACTTCTCCCCGATGCTGGAAGTTTGCCCGTCATTCCAACCTCTCTCCTTACAACGGTCTATCCGACCTCCATTGCCAACCACCAAACATCAGAACTCCACAAGATCTCTCGAAGAAAAGAGGGATAAGGGAAAATCTCCGGACTTCCTTTCCAAGAGAGGGGCCTCGAAAAATCGAGGGAATGCCTCAATGGTAAGGACAGAGGGAGAAGAGAAGGAGGGGAAATCTCCGAACTTCCTTGCCAAGAGAGGGGCCTCGAAAAATCGAGGGAAGGCCTCAATGGAAAGGACAGAGGGAGCAGAGAAGGAGGGGAAATCTCCGGACTTACTTGCCAAGAGAGGGGCCTCGAAAAATCGAGGGAAGGCCTCAATAGAAAGGACAGAGGGAGAAGAGAATGAGGGGAAATCTCCGGACTTCCTTGCCAAGAGAGGGGCCTCGAAAAATCGAGGGAAGGCCTCAATGGAAAGGGCAGAGGGAGCAGAGAAGGAGGGGAAATCTCCGGATTTCCTTGCCAATAGAGGGGCCTCGAAAAATCGAGGAAAGGCCTCAATAGAAAGGACAGAGGGAGAAGAGGAGGGGAAATCTCCGAACTTCCTTTCCAAGAGAGGGGCCTCGAAAAATCGAGGGAATGCCTCAATAGAAAGGACAGAGGGAGAAGAGAATGAGGGGAAATCTCCGGACTTCCTTGCCAAGAGAGGGGCCTCGAAAAATCGAGGGAAGGCCTCAATGGAAAGGGCAGAGGGAGCAGAGAAGGAGGGGAAATCTCCGGACTTCCTTGCCAAGAGAGGGGCCTCGAAAAATCGAGGGAAGGCCTCAATAGAAAGGACAGAGGGAGAAGAGAAGAAGAAAAGAAAGAGAAGAGGAGAAGAACAATTTTTCTAAAGGCCTAAGGGGCCTATTTATAGTTTTTGTGAGTGAAGGGGGGAAGTTTCTAGAGTTTTCTAGAATTCCTAAAAAATTCGAATTTTTCTGAATTTTTTAGAATTTTTTCGGAATTTTTTGCAATTTTTTTGGATTTTTTAATCCCATGTGGGTCCCACACAATAAAAAAAAAAAAAAAAAAAAAAAAAAAATTAACCGCACGGCTAACCGCGCGGTACACGCGCGGGACGCGCCTGTTGGCGCGCGGCAGGCTTGCTGCCGCCGGCGAGCGGCGGCAGGCGGCGGCCGGCCGGCTGGCCGGCCGGTTCGGCCGCCTACGCGTGTCCGGGCCCGATTTTCGGCCCGGACGGTCCGATTCGGACGTTTTTGGGGTCCCCGGATACGTTTTTCGATGTTCCGAACTCAATTTCGGCACTTTCGGAGCTCAACGGAGCCTCTAGGATCAAGTTCGAGCAAACCATTAATTTTTGGAACGCAATTTTTTGCGATTCGGTCAGTGTAAAATTTCGGAACAAGTATTTTCGGACTCATGGAGCTTCGACGTCCGAAAATAGGGGGGCAACTGATACGGCATCACAAAATTAGCTTGATCGGGCACGAATCTCAAGGCGAAAGCTAGTTGGAAACTTCAAAAATTAATTCCGAGAGCACCCCAACTCCGATTTCAGCAAGCTTATAGTCGAACTGAGCGTCTCGGAAATACGAACTCAACGACACCAAGATCAACCCAATCCGAGCCCAAATGGGTCCAAATCATGGATCCAAAGTGCTGTTGGAAGGTTCAAACCGCAATTTGAGTTACCAAACGGACTCCGATTTTGACGAGCTTATACTCGAATCGAAGGGCTCAACGAGACAAATCCAACGAGCCCAAGATCACAAAATTCCGACATCACTAAGGCCTTCAAATGTCCAATGAACGGTGCATGATTGTAGGATTCAATATCGGCCGTCCATTGGACCACTCCCTATTCGCCCCTGATCTCATGCCTATTTACGGGCCATGCCACTCCAGAAAATCTATAAATAGAGCCCTCATTTCTCATAAGAGGGGGACTCAAGCAAGAAGAGAAGGAAGAGGAGAAGGAAGGAGCTCCTCCTCAGCAGCTGCCAGACCACCGCCGGACCACCGCAGGACCTCGCCGGACCACCGCAGGAACCTCGTCGGACCACCGCCGGACCACCGCAGGAACCTCGCCGGACCACCGCAGAACCTCGCCGGACCACCACCTTAAGGCCTGACGTTCAGCCCCTACGTCCTACTGAAGACCCGACGTCCTGCCAAAGACCCGACGTCTCATTCAAGGCCCGACACTCAATCCCTACGTCCTGCCAAAGATTTGACGTCTTGTTCAAGGCCCGACGTTAAGTCCCGACGTCCTATTGAAGACCCGACGTCCTGCTGAAGACCTGACGTCCTGCTTAAGACCCGACGTCTTACTCAAGGCCAGACCATCAACATCCGATCTTCCAAGTGACACTGGGACTAACACCTGACTCCTTATCTCCTACCGCCTACGGTCCTTCTAACCACTGTCGCCTAATACGGTCCGTCCGACCTCCATCACCAGACAACGGTCTCCGGCCGACTACGGTCTCCTGTCGACTACGGTCTCCTGCCGACTACGGTCTCCTGCTGACTACGGTCTCCGTCTCCTGCCGACTACGGTCTCCGGCCGACTACGGTCTCCTGCCGACTACGGTCCTTCAGGCCAAACAAACCTGTATATGTAACTCTTACCATGTAATGCAATCTATATGATGTACATTTGCTACATCAATCCAAAGCCTTCTCCTAAGGAAGGGCCTCATTTGTAATCGACTACAAATACTAGTGGATTCATTCAAACTGGGCCAGGCCCCGTGGTTTTTCCCCCTTTTTCAAGGGTTTTCCACGTAAAAACTCTGGTGTCATTATGAATGCTTCACCCCCTCACTTATCTGCTTGTGTGCTGGATCTTCGTATAATGCTAAGACGCTAAACCATATATTTCTCTGCCGCCGCGAATATTCCAGGACGCAACAAAGACGTTTATAAAATTGCTTAGTAAGGCATCTAGCCTTCAGTTTGAAGCAACTTAGTTGTCCTTAAAGATAACAGTAATGGTGACCAATTCAAGAAATTCAAAAAGAAAATTGTTGAAAGAAAAGGCAGTGTGTCAGCATTATCTCTTCAAAAGGGAAAATAGTTTCAAATTACTAAGCATCAACAACCAAGAAAGATTTCAGAGCAGCAACCTAAAAAGGATAAGGAGAGGGTAGTCAAAAAGCTTGATTCTAGGGGATTGACAGAAAAGATCAATTAACAATACTCTTTTAGGAGATATGCTACAAAGAAAATCTTTAAGTCCTTGGTTAATGATGACAATTTTCAACTCCCCAAACTCAAAAGACCAACAGAGGTTGATAAGAGTAATGAGCCAAACTATTGCCCTTATCATAGGATGTTGGATCATGCTCTATAAGATTGTGAACACCAGGACTAGTAGAACAAAACTCAATTCAAACTAGAATGCTGACATCCAAACAAATACAAAAATAAATGAAAGCCAGAAAAATAAAACAAAATTAAAATTAAAAAACACTATCCTCAGAATAACCGACAAGCGGTTTCCTTTTTTTTTTTTTTTAAGAAAGCAATAAGCATAGCTAATATAAAAAAAAGGGGAGAAAAAACTCCAACTAAGTACAAGCTAAAGATTCCTCCTTCAAAATGTTAACAAACGAAGGTGGAATCTTATCAAGTAAAATGTCTTCCCAAAAAAAAATTGGAAAAAGCACCTAAGTTAGCACAAAGGTCAGCTAACTTATTACAATCTCTTTTCACACAATTGAAAATAATAAAATTAAAACTATTAATCAAAGAAAATTTATCCATACCTTTGACTCCTTTCTTTGTATTATTGTGTATGAATTTGATAATATTGACATTATCACTTTTAATGGTTATACCTTTGTAACCATGCATTCGATCCTTGAAGATTTCTTTTACCGAAGCAATAGCAAGAAATTCGGTCTTCCATAAGCTGCTATGAGTCTTCCTTTATGGTCCCTTATAACACTTCTGATTCCTTCTTTATAAGAAGGAAATAAAGTTGCATCTACATTCACCTTGATCCAATCGGGTGGAGGAGAGCACCAACGATCTTCAAACAACAAACGCTGATTAGTACCCAACCAGCCCGAATTGATGAAATTAGGAATATTAAAAACTTCTAGAAAGCTGACTGCTTCAGCAGCTATAAAAATTGAACTCCTTTCTTTTTTTCCCATGAACCAGCTCATTCCTTTCCTTCCAATTAAGGTAGATAGCATTACACAATAAGCTAGCTAGAAAAGGTTTTTGTCTGATCAGCCAATCAAACAACTCCTCCTTAATATCAAATATCGGGATATGAAAGCCCCACGTGTTTAGGATTTTAAAAACATCAACCAGTTTTTGACATCTACAAGTTAGATGACAAATATTTTCTTCATCGTGACAGCCTCTAGGACAGTAAGAACTGGTTTGAAGTCTTCTATATGATAAGAAAGAATAGGTTGGCAATGCATTATTAAACATTCTCCAGTAGAAGTTCTCCACTCTAGCATTAAGTTTGGTTTTTTTAAGCCAATTCCATAGTGTCTTATCAGAATAAGGAGAGGAATTAATATTAGCTGCCATAGAAGTGATAGTTCTACCAGATTCCATGTGAATAAGATCAAATTGATCTTTAGCAAGCTCTGTTTTTATTTCCGTTTGACAGATGAGTCGAACCAGTTCAGTACCAAAAAAATTATGAAGTTCTGGCAGATTCCATTGACTTCCAGATAAAAAATAATCCACCATTAAAGTCCCATCCATTACTTCTAAGGAATTGACAAAAGTCGGCCATATGTTAAGACATTTATCTAAAATCCAAGTATCTTCAAAGACATCAATTGAATGACCATTAGCAATATCCCATCTCACAATTTTCTGCAAGAATTTGCTTCCATCTTTAATTATCTTCCAAGCTGAAGAATTAGACTTATTTCTGTTCACAGCCTTCCAACAAGATCCATACCTAGGAAATAGAGTTTTATGAAATAAGGATTCTTCATCTTTCATGTATTTCCAGGCAAATTTGGCCCTTAGAGGACCCATTTTATTAGAACAAGACTGCAGACCTCTGCCTCCTAATTCGATAGGCTCACAGAGTTTGTTCCAGGTTATATAATGTAAGCCATGTCCCTCATTGGACTTATCCCAAATAAACTTTTTGTAGTATTTCTCAATTTCTCTTAATACAGCTTTAGGAACCAAAGAAATTGAAGAATAAAAAGAAGGAAGAGCAAGAGTAACAGCCTTCACCAAGGTTATTTTACCTGCCATAGAAATAAATTTTAAACCCCAACTATTCAGCTTCTTAAGAACCTTGTCTAATAAGAATTGGAAATCCATCCTTGAAAGCCTCCTCAATGCTAGTTTGGAACCCAAATAATTAAGCTCCTTAACTTCATTATACCCCAAGATTCTTTTAATCTTCCTCTTCTTCCGAGTATTGACAGCTTTACCAAATAAGATTCCAGACTTATTTGAATTAACATTTTTGGCTGTCCATTCACAGTACCTGCTAACTATGCTTTTAATAGTTTTCACATTTTTAAGTTTTGCTTCAGCAAAGAATATGATATCATCTGCATAAAGTAAATGCAAAATCCTTGGACCATTCTTGCTAACCCGAACTCCAAATTCATCCTTCTCCTTAATACCATTAAGAAGCTGAGAACAAAGAATAAAAAGATAAGGTGACAAGGGACAACCTTGTCTGAACCCACTGCGAGCTTTGATCCAACTAGAAGGATTCCCATTTATCAAAATAGAAAAAGAGGGATTTTGAACACATTCCATAATTAACTTTGAGAAAAATTCAGGAAAACCAAAATAAGAAAGAACCTTTTGAAGAGTTGGCCAACCCATAGAATCATAAGCCAACAGCCATGTCTAATTTAATAGACACCAAACCTTTAGAAGCTTTAGAGATCCTGAATTTGTGGAAAAGTTCTTGAGCAATCAATATATGGTCTTGAAGAGATCTTCCCTTAACAAAAGCAGCCTATTCTACAGTGATGAGTTTTGGAATGATAGCTTTCATTTTATTAAGAATAACCTTTAAAGCAATCTTGTAAACCGTGTTACAAAGACTAATAGGCTTATAATTGTGAGCATAATTCGGGTTACTGTTTTTGGGAATACGAACTATTAAAGTTCTCTTCCAATTATCATTCATAACGGCTGTTTGAAAAAAAGATTTCAAAGCTTCCCAGAAATCGGATTTGATAATAGACCAAAAGCTTTTAATGAAGGAATAAGTTATCCCGTCCTCACCAGGAGAAGTGAATCTCGAAGTTTCACTAATAGCTTTTTCGATTTCTTCTAGCATGAAGTTGCTGTTTAAATAACTCCTGTCTTCCTCTTCCAGAAGTTGATGAACCTCCGGCCAACCTTCAAGCAAACAGCTCCTGTCACGCCATTTTTCTTTAAAAAATTGAATTAACTCATCTTCAATTTGCTTATGCTCCTCCACTAAGATTCCATTGCTATCTTTAATACAATGGATGAAATTGATATTCCTTCTAGCACTAGCCATAGAGTGAAAAAACTTAGAATTTTGATCACCTTCCCCTATCCATTTTACTTTAGATCTTTGCCTCCACCATGTTTAATCGAGCTAAAGTAGAATTAAGCTCATTAATTTTAAATTTCAACAGAACATACTCTTCTTGAGAAAGACCTCCGTCATCATCCTCCTTGATTTGAAGCTTTAAAATTTTATCTTTGAGCAAGTCTTTTTGAAAATCCAAGTCTTTAAGTTTAGCCTTACTCCAAAAGAATAAAGATTTAAGAGATCTTTTTAGCTGCAGTACCATTGTCCCTCCGTTTCCAAGCTTTTTCCACCACTGCATAAGAAGCCGGGTAAGAATCCCAAACATCCTCAAATTTGAAAGATTTCAAACCTTTAGAAGAGTAGTCTGAAATTTTGAGAAGCATTGGACAATGATCCGAAGAAATCCTTGGAAGATGCTTAACAACTAACTGCTGATTATGATTCACAGAAATAGAATTGACCAACATCCTGTCTAATCTTTCCATAATTCGATCCGCTCCCTTTTTGTTGTTACTCCAAGTAAGCCTAGGACCAACAAAGCCTAGCTCATGAAGGTCATTAGAGGTCATGAAGGATTTCATCTCTTTAGGACCCAAAGAAAATAAAAACCTCCTTCCTCCCTTCTTGTCTTCTTTGGATAAAAGACAATTAAAGTCTCCTCCAATCACCATAGGCCAATCATTGGTGATATAAGATTCCAACCCATTCCAAAGAGATCTCCTATTATAAACATCTTTGCTTCCATAGATAGTGGCTATCCTCCATATCCCTTTGTTGAGAATGTCTAAATCACCAATTATGAATTGAGAAGTAGAATCAATTTTGCTGAATTTAGCCAACTTCCTCCTCCAAAGCACTAAAATACCTCCAGATAATCCAGCTGAAGGAATATAATAAAAATCCCAGTCAATACCAATCAAAGTTTCCACATCTTTAAGCTCAATAGAAACCATTTTAGTTTCTAACAGCCCTATAAACAAAACATTTTGATCTTTCACTACCTCCTTGAGGTAGAGAGAAGCCTTCTTTTTATTGGCTCCTCTACAATTCCAAATCAAAATGGAATTCATTGTTGGATAAGTGGGGAAGATTTCCCCCCCTTCTCCTTAACAATACCATCCGTTTTTCTGTTTCTAGTCTTCAAATTAATGGGTCCTAGGCCTTTCAACTATTTCAAGCCTTTCTTTTTCAATGTTGAAGAACTGTCTTCAGTAAATCTAGTTCTATCCTTATTAGGACTAGTAGCTTCTTGCAAACTCTTCTGGGTAGCATCCCCCTCCAGACCTAGACTTCATGGAGTGACATTTCCAACCAAAATCTCCCCTTCTTCAGCCAATGTTCCCAAGACATCAAATTTGTTTTTGAGAGAATGAACTCCTTCAGCCATTCCAACAGCAACCACTTCTTCAAACTTTTTCTGGCTGATCATTTCAGCACCGCTCCAGATTTTTTCAGAATTCACTACTTCCTTCCCATCTATAGTATTAGGAATCTGCATTGTGCCCTCAGTAGTGAAGTCCTCCTGCAATTTTTCCCCCAGCATCTGTTTCAATACTGTTATTATTAACAGCATTTGCTTTTCCCTCCATATTTGAATCACTGAACCTGACTTCTCCTTTATTAAAATTTGTTTTCAAAGCCTTCTTTTTTTTGTACTTCACCTGAATCCACGGCCCATACATCTCTTTGTAACCTTCAGTGTTTGAAGCAACCACTTTAGATTTAGAAGTAGGATCTGAAGTTTTGTCATCTTTACAGACCAAACCTCCTCCACCTGGTTTATTATTGACAGGAATCAAATTTTTCAAACAGTCCTCCTTTATATGTCCTAGCTTACCACATTTAAAGCAAAATGCAGGTAACCTTTCATATTCTATATTTTGATAGAATTTCCCTAATTTTCCTTCCACCCAAACTCCCAAAGGAAGTTTTTCATCAAGTTTGACTCTCACACAAACTCTAGCAAATTCTCTCCGACTCCATTGGAACATGTTCCCATCTAACAAATAAGGAGTGCCCACCATGGAAGCAATTCTACAAACATTAGCTTCGTCCCAACACTGAAGGGGAAGATTAGGCATACGAATCCATATTGGAGCTATCTACCCTTTGAAAGAAGTAGGAGAGAAAGAGGTTGTCCATCTATCCATGCCTACTATGTTGCCATTAACATACCATGGGCCGGAAGCAAAGATTTCCTCCGCAGATACCTGTTCTTCAAAAGCACAGAGCACCCAGCCAAACCCCAATTGGGTTAAATGAAACTTTCCAATTATTGCCCATTGTTTCCTTAACTCAATGCTAATAACATTAAAAGGAACATTATTCCCGAAGACTTTAATAACTAGAGCCTTTTGAAGTCTGTTGGAATTTTCCATTTCCTTCTCAACATGGAGCTTAACCACATCGTCTTCCTTCATGAAATTTTCACCAAAATTCAAGTCTGAAACTTTAATATTGGCCTTCTTCTTCCATAAATTCAAATCATAATAACCAGTTAGGTTTTTGGGGAGCTCACTAATTTTCTTTTGATTATTGCAGTTCCCAAGCTCTCCCCTTTCACGATCACGAACACTGAGGAGATCCGGATTAAGTAGATTAGCTTCAAAACTTTTTTGAACATTATCACATACGTTTGTTCTAGTTAAACCCAGATCTTCAGTAATCTGAATTTGATGCAGAACTCCAAGGCCATCTGTTTCCTTAACAGTTGACACAAAATTACAAGAAATTGGCGTGCAGTTATCAAGATTGAGTGACTTTCTCAGATTAGTGATTTTGTAAGAAAATTTGTTATCGAAAGCCTGAGAATTACAATTTTCATCCATCAAGATTTCCTTTCCCTTACCAACACAATCATGAATCTTCTTTTTAATCAATAAACTTCCTTCGTTGATCACAAGGGGACGTTCCTTATTTAACCAGAAATTACTTTCTTTATCATAACCAGTGTCTCCAAAAGCCGGAGGAGACGAATCAGTTTGACGTAAAACCTTACGTGAAGATGGAGGAGGAGGTGGACGGAGGATGACTGGAGCACCAGTTGCCACATAACGGCGATCCTCCTTTGCCACCAACGATCAGCGGATTAACCGTGAAGCAGGAATTCAAAATTTCCCCAGAGAACGGAACGGCGGATTAGTTTTACCAAATTAAGATAAGTGTAAATAAGATAAGTGCAAAAGGGCTTGCAAACCAAGGGTCCACCACAACTACAAGGTCCAACATCCAACAAAACTCCTCTAGCAAATGTCACCAAATCAACCAACAAACTCCTCCAATAGCTCAAGAAGAAGGATACAAATGGAGTGGAACTTGCGGAGAGAAGAAGAGGTTAGAAGCCCAAGACGAAATAGAGAGGGGGAAGAGGGAAATGGAACAAGCTCTCAAGCTTTTCGAAGGTAGAAGAAACCCTCAGGTTTTGTAGAGACTTTGCTCAAATATTCAACAACCTTGTATGCTTCAAAACATCTCACCTTTATAAGATAAAAGGGGGAAGCCAAACACCCATTCCATCTCCAATTGAACCAATCAGGTAAGGGGAAATAGAAAGCCAAAATTTATTCCAGAACAGCACCCGAAAAGGCTACGCAGAAAATCGAAAAAAGCAGCCACGAGACAAGTAGCCATGGCAGGAACTGAATGGGCAGCACAAGGGATCGGAACCAGTAACCAGGGGGACCGAAACTTGCCACGGGAAGAAGAATCAGGATGGTAAAAACCGAAGAGTCATAGAGAAAGGAAAAGGCGAAATTTCACTCCACATAATGAGCTAACAAGAGGAATAACTTTTCATAATAATGAGCTAAACATCAGCTCAAGCATTTATGAGCTAGAACCAAGTAGCTCCCAAAGAACACAACCAAAACCCGAGCAGCCAAGGCCCAACCCGAGAAGCAAACAACAACCCCCCAAAGACCAAAGAACCTGAGTAGCTAGCACACCCAAGGTTTTTCATGCCCAAGCACTACCTACTCATGATCATTGGATGTTTTCCATCATAGGATAGCATAAAAAAACAAAAAATTATAATATTCAAATTATAATAAAAACAAAAATATTCTTAATTATGGTTTAATTAAGAATTAAGCGTTTTAATTCATTTTGATTAAGATTATTAGTAATTTTTTTTTGTTAGTGATTAACAAATTATGACACACTAATCCTAGAAAAGTTGTATTAGAGCAAGTTAATATTAATCATGCAAATAATAAAAAAAAATTCAACTAAAATACTAACGCACTTTTTTTTTTCGTGCTTGGACATCATTTGAGCCCTTTGCCTCTCACATAAGATTCTAACAAGCAAAGAAGAAAGAAGAAAGTTCTAAGAAAGAAAGTATGTAAGCATCCCATTATTAATCATGTCTCTCCAAAGCCAAACATGCCTTCAACATATCCTTCACTTCAATTGAGCTAAACACGAATGAAATGGATGAAATTTTGATGTTATCTATTCTTCCCACGTTTCAAGAAAGCATTCGAAATATTCGACGTAATTACCCATTCCATTTCCCATAAAAAAACTCAAAGTGGCCAGGATGAAACAAGCTCCAAAACTAAAATCCAAACAAGCTCTTCCACTTCACATTTTTCTAAACTCATCTTTAGAATCAAGTACGACTAAGAGAAGAAAACTCACTCATATAGAGAAGACTAAAAGAGCCTTTTAACATCAGACTTCCATAGCACAAAACCATTCATAAAATCCCAAGATCGCAAAAACAACCCATAGAATCTTTCAAACAAAGTAACACATAAAACCTTTTTCATATGAAATCCACGATAACTCTTTCTGGTGCAAAACGAATGACAAACGTTGTCAACGTGGGATAAATCCTCGAAAATTCTCCAACAATAAAATTTTGTAAAGCTTTTCGTCGTAAAACATTCACAAGCCTTTTCCAGGAAATACAACTCATGAAATTCTCTAATAACAAAGCACTTCATAAAACTTCTCAAAGCAAAACAACTCATAGAGCTTTTCATAAAGCTTTCAATTATATGGAAACTCATGAGACTCTCCAACGTCAAATAGCTCGCAAAACTCCCCAATGCAAAACCATCCATAATACTTTCTAATATAAAATGGTTTATGTCACTTTGCATCCAAAGCACTTCATGGAACTTTCCAACAAAAAGAGGCTCATAGAGTTTCTCAACATAAAACAAGTCACTAACTTTCTCAATATGAAATAAACCATAAATCTTCATCCCAAAGGGTTACATAAGTTCATGACAAAATTCTACAAAAAGCTCTTAAATCACTCGGAGAACGAAGACTCCACAAAACATAAAGTAACAAGAACACTTCCCAACACCACTATTAACATGACTTTCCACATGAGGCCCAAACAAATAAAGAGAAAGCCCAAAATCAAGAAAATCCTAAAAGCCTTTCAGCATTAAGCATAATTCTCCAAAATATATACATGCAACATTAATATTATCCATGCTCATGATAGGAATTCTCAAGAATCACATTACATAGAAATTACTCTTCATGCGAGTGTAAGCCATGAGAGGATTAATGCATACAAAACAGTTGTCAATGTAAACCTTTCAAGCAAACAAGCTCACTTCTCTTGGATTATCACATACATACGAGTCACAATTTGAAAATAAAGCATATGGAAGCTCATTAGCATGATTAACAATCTCTACATCACCTGATATTGCTTTTTTGTAAGAGTCTATACAATAAATCATGATAGCGATCTTCATCAACTATTACTATGGCATGAATTTATCTCCTCAAGGCACAATCCGTTCATCACAACATAGAGTAAGCAAGATGCATGCATGCTAATAGGATATGTTTTCGCAAGGCTTATCATGTATCCAATAAAAATATAATCTCAAATCTCCATTATCTTTTTATCTAAACATGTATCCTTTCCAATAGGCATTATCACAAAAAATTTGTATGCATACCTTGATATTGGGAAAAATAACTTCCTACAGCTCACACCATGTTCACACTTCACACCCAAAACTTTAAATCATATGACATGAATAAAAAATATAAATTTCTCATACCAACTGTTTATTCTCAAACAACACAAGCCAACACATGGGATAAGTACATAAATCAACACATGGTGTCAAGATCAACTAAGCAAGCTATCATAAAAAATCTAACATAGAGAGTGAATGCAACACTAGGAATAAAGAGAACTAGAGGTGTAATGACATATACACCATAAAACATCATTTGCACTTTCAGTTTTGATTCAATAAAATTAACTTTGCATGAGTGAAGTTTGTCACTAAACAAATCATCCACAGGATTTTAGGTTAGGATGAAAAGAAGCAAATGAAGCTTAAAGTAGAGGAAAAAGATTAAGGATAAGAGGGAGAAGAAAATCAGAAAGAAGGGGAGAAGAAAAGGAATGAAATGGAGGAAATGGGTGGAGGAGAAGAGAAGCAAAAGGGGATGGAAGAAATATGAGAAGCAGGAATAGAAGGAGAGAAAGAAAGATAGGGGAAGAAATCACCTTGCAAGTCCGGCAGTTAAGGCAAGTCGATGGCGTCGGGCTCGGTCTCAAAACTCGTGAACAAGAGAGGAAGGGAGGCCGGCGAGGTTTTGACTCGTTGTTGGTCGCTCGAATAAAGGGAGACGGAGGGAGCTGACGTCTGGTTTGGTCCGCTCGAGTAAGAGAACGGGGAGGAAAGGGTGCTGGAGTGTGGAATACTGGAGCGGGAGTGAGGCCTCGATTTCGCCTGGTGTTTGCAAATAAGGAGATCTGAAGAGAGGGATCTTGTGAATCCTTGGAGCGGGACCGAATGATGAGATGTCGAGAGGGAGTTCTCTATACCAATGGGGTTATGCTGAGAGAGTTGCAAGCCTGGGAGATAATCCCACTTCCCTGCCTTCTCGATCCCGTCTCTATACATCGAAAAAAAAAAGCTCTATGGTGCTACCCCCATTAATCCACGCCTGCATTCCTTCCAAAACAAGCAGATCACGCGACTCTGCCAACTAATAATGGCATAATGGGATTTTTTATTAAATCAGGGTTGTAGGTTCCATTTTCTGATTTATAAATCAAATTCAAATTACTTAGAAAGTTAATTAAGCTTTAATTAAAATTGAATTGAACCTATTAGGTCCATATTGGGTTTGACTCGACTCGACTTGGGTTAATTCAAATTCGACTCAACTCGATCATATCAACAAAATTAAACTCGAATAAGTCATCGACACGAACCCCGAACTCGATGTGTCTAAAATGAACGGATCTAATTTAATTGAATGTAATCAGGTCTAATTTAACCTATTTTCGAGTCGATTCAAGTTCGATCGAATTTTTATCAATTCGATTTTAATGGAATCGAATTTGAATTAACTCAATTGGACCTAAATCGACATCGATATGGATTAAACTAGGCTCAACGAGGTTCAACCAAAGACCCTCAAGGGCACTCATATGAAAATTGATGCAAGCACACTAGTTAGAAAAGCCAAAAAAGGAGAACGATGGGCAAAACTATAACCAAACTCGATTCAAATAGTAGCAATCATCTATTAGCACAAAAAGCGACAGATAAAAACTTGAAGAGAGATCAAAAGAAACAAAATAAATAAAAAAGTCGCAATCCTCAGAACAACCGACAGAACGGTTTCCTCACATGCATCGAAATATACGTTAAGTAAAGTATGTGCTTAGGGCTAGCAAACTGATGGTCCACCATAGCAAGAAGGTCTAGACGTCCAACCAAACTCCTCCAACAAATGCTCCCAAATCAGCCAACAAACACCTCCAAAGCTCAAGAAGAAGGATACAAATGGAGTGGAACTTGCATAGAGAAGAAAGAGGTAAGAAGCCCAGACGAAATAGAGGAGAAGAAGAAGTGGATAAAGCTCTCAAGCTTTTCCAAGATGAAAACCCTCAGGTTTTTAAAGAGACAACGCTCAACAATTTTCAACCACCTTTCCCCTCAAAATACATCTTCAATATATAGGCAAGAGAGAGGAACTCAACAGCCATAGCACCACCAAATAAGCCAATTAGATTTAGGGAAATGAAAGGCCAACAACGACAATAACAATTCCCAAACGACACAACAAAACAGAGAAGAGAACTCATGGGAACCCAGCAGAAAATCGTAAAACCGAGCAGCCCAGCACGGAACTAAGCAACCAGTCGCAGAACTGAACAGCCATCCACTGGAACCAAAGGGGCAAAGGCATGGAAAATCACCCAAAACAGCCAGCCACGGGAACCCAAGGGACAAAGGCACGGGAATTATAATACCCAAAAATGTTCAATTATGTAAGTAAAAATTGCCTCTAGCACTTAATTTGACTTTTAATTTGGAGTCTCATTGAGTATTATAAAAAAAATTTATTATAGGATAATAATATTCCTGTAGAAATCATTAATTAAAAGTCATTATTGCAGTTTACTGTAGATATTCCACTTAGCCTGTAGATATTCCACTTAGCCACCCATGCAAGCGTTGGATGGAGATCAGGTGGCTGAAATAGTAATGGAAGTTTAGTGGAATGTTAGTGGAAAATGCACTACCTTTATAATGATATTTTATTACATTTTAAAACACTAGGATAATATCTTTTCCTTTCATTCCTTCCACTGTCGGATAAACAACAGTTAAGCAAATTGGATGAGGTATAGGGTTCGGCTGCTGGAAGGCTAAGAAGCTCTGATTGCTTAGGTTGGGAGGATCCGACTGTTAACTGTTGGTTGCTGCTAGCTGCTGGAAGCTGAAACCATTTGTTGAATACATTTTTCTTTGGAGAAACAGGGAAGAGGGGAGAAAGCTAGGACTTGTTGGTGGTGAGAGAGCAGGGAACTAAAGGTGGCGGACTGTAGTGTGGGGGGTAAACTGCAGTTTAAGTGCTGATTTTGCACAGTGAAAGATTTTGGTGAATGAAGAAACATACATTTGAGACTGTTTACAAAAGGAAAGAAAGGCAGAATATTATAGGAGAACCAATTGACGATGAGGTGAGATACCCAAACAAGATTATAAGATTTAGTAAATGTTTTATTATTGCACTTCTTCTTGATTACGTTTAATGATCACATGTATTCTAGTTGATTTTGGTTATTTTGTATGAATATGGTTGTATATGTATGAAATTGTTTATATTAAAGGGTAATCTTTAGCAATGTGAATGATTTCGTAAGAATAAAAGAGTACATATTCATAAACTAGTGAAGTGCACCAAAAGCGCACCTAAAGGGCACAAAGCGCACCTAAAGTGCACCAAAAGCGCACCTAAAACGCACTTAAAGGGCAACTAAAGGGCAGGTAAAGGGTAGTAAAAGGTTAAATGGCAGTTAAAGGGCAACAAAAGGGCAGCTAAAACACAACTCTGTCATCAAAAGCATATGTCATTAGGGCTAAATAGGATGACTATAAGAAAATTGAAATAATTTATATATGGGGGATAGGCCCGCACAAGTAAAGTCGAAAGACCTGATGAGGTAAGCCTACACTCTTAATTCTAAAAGTTGAGAAATTTGACTCAACCCTGAATGAGAGAACAACTTTCATTCTAAAAGTTGGGAAGTTAAACCTAACCTTGAATTGGAAAGTTTAAATAGTACAAAAGCTTATAGCCATTCTATAACTTATTTAAAGATGTGGAATAGTTTTGGAAAGATAAATAATACTGCTAGGCACTTTCAGGCTCAATATGACATTTCAATATGTGTTTTAATTATGTTAGCATAATTATAATATTTCTTAATGATTCATTATTATTTCTTATAAATTGCTTATGTATTTCATTGAGCCTTAGCTCATTAGCAGTGGTTATTCTGCAGGTAAGGGAAAGGAGCCCCTAGGGCACTAGGCGAGAAAGAGGTGATCGTTCGTTTTTGGTGTAAATATGTTTTGGTGTACAAAGAAATCTTAGAGGAGATCTTAAGGATAGCTGTATAAACCTTTTGGTATGTAAGTAAATTTCAAAAGTTTTAGTAGAACTTTGTATTTGTTTTAATTATGTTTGATGTTCAGTAAGGTATATTACATGTTTCCTATTATTAAGTGTGGGGTTTGATATGTTGCAGTCCTTCTATGTTATACTCCAGTTTATGTTAGAGAGTGAGCCAAACTGGGGTGTGACAGGAATTCACCCAGCACTGGGAAATGAAAAGAAAAAAAGGGGAGGAGAAGAGACAAGTCCACTCCAAAATGAATCCAAGATTTAAGAGCATACCTTGTAAATTAATGAGCTAGGTAGTTCAATAAATCCCCCAATAAATGAACTAAACTTCAGCTCAACATTAATGAGCTAACAACTTAGAAAAAAATAAAGCTCAACTCAAATGAACCTCCACCTCCCAACATCATCATAAGCTCAAACCGAGAACCATAAGCCAACACGAGAACCAGCAACAGCCCAAAGGGCCCATAAGATAGCAAACCAAAGGTCTGCCAAAGCCCAAGCACAACCTACCATGATCATTGGATGCTTTCCCATTATTGGATAACTAAAAAATTATAAAATTAATGTTCAATATTTGATAATGAAAATATTTTAGTAGAACTTTGTATTTGTTTTAATTATGTTTGATGTTCAGTAAGGTATATTACATGTTTCCTATTATTAAGTGTGGGGTTTGATATGTTGCAGTCCTTCTATGTTATACTCCAGTTTATGTTAGAGAGTGAGCCAAACTGGGGTGTGACAGGAATTCACCCAGCACTGGGAAATGAAAAGAAAAAAAGGGGAGGAGAAGAGACAAGTCCACTCCAAAATGAATCCAAGATTTAAGAGCATACCTTGTAAATTAATGAGCTAGGTAGTTCAATAAATCCCCCAATAAATGAACTAAACTTCAGCTCAACATTAATGAGCTAACAACTTAGAAAAAAATAAAGCTCAACTCAAATGAACCTCCACCTCCCAACATCATCATAAGCTCAAACCGAGAACCATAAGCCAACACGAGAACCAGCAACAGCCCAAAGGACCCATAAGATAGCAAACCAAAGGTCTGCCAAAGCCCAAGCACAACCTACCATGATCATTGGATGCTTTCCCATTATTGGATAACTAAAAAATTATAAAATTAATGTTCAATATTTGATAATGAAAATACAAAAATTATGATTGCATCAAAAATCGAGGTCAACAGCGTTGTTGGGGGCCATTCATGGGTGCAAAAGACATACAGAAGGCTTGCTTCAGAGCTTTACTGTAAGGGGATAGATAAAGATGTAGAGAAGATGGTGTCCAGATGTGAAATATGTCAAAGGAACAAATACCTCGCTACGTCACCAGGAGGACTACTACAGTCGTTGGCTTTTCTAGGACGAGTGTGGGAGGAGATATCCATAGACTTCATAGATGGGCTGTCCCATTCAAAAGGTTTCATGGTGATTTTTGTGGTGGTGGACAGATTGAGCAAGTATGTTCATTTCTTCCCCCTCTGATACCCTTACACTGCGGTGACCGTGGCTTTAGCTTTCATCATAGAGGTGGTCAGATTGCATGGAGTACCAGAGGCGATAGTATTGGATAGAGATGGGATGTTCCTCGGCTACTTTTGGCGGGAGTTGTCAGATTACAGGGGATAGTTCTGAAGTGGAACACCACTTACCACCCACAGATGGATGACTACACGAAAGTAGTTAACATGAGCTTGGAGACTTACAAGAGATGCTTTGTGTCGGAGGCACCCAAGCTATGGGCCAAGTAGCTATTATGGGCTGAGTACTGTTACAATACATATTTTCTTCCTTCTTCTCAGGTGACCCCATCTAAGGTATTGTACGAAAGGGATCTTCCCCACTTGGTGCACTTTGGGAGTAGCAATACTCTAGTTTTTAAGTGGAGTACTTGGAGGAGAGGGATAGAGTGCTAGAGGAGTTGAAGAGACATCTACTGCGAGCTTAACATATTATGAAGAAAAAAGCTGATGGGCATAGGAAGGACATCCCATTTGAAGTGGGGGAGAGGGTGTTCTTTAATCTCCGACCATACAGACAGAAGACAGTCACCAATAGAAGGAATGATAAGCTTGCTCCAAGGTACGTTAGACCTTCTGAAATGTTGGAGAAGGTCGAAGCAATAGCATATTGGCTGAAACTATCACCAACGGCGACTATACATCCGATTTTCCATGTATCTAAGTTGAGAAGAGTCATTGATGATTATACAACCAGCTCCAAGTTATTGGTGTCACTTACTGAGGATTTAGAGGTGGTTCTAAAAGCCTTAGAGTTGATGGGGGTTTGCTAGAAAGAAGATGGAACTAAGGAAGTATTGATCAAGTGGAAGATCCTTCTTGACTACGATGCCACGTGGGAGCCATATGAGAGGATGAAACATCAGTTCACTTGTTTTCACCTTGAGGACAAGGTGATTTTTTTTGGTGGGTGGTATTGTTAAGCCGGTTCAACCTGAACCGGCCTAGTCGGCCCAAAGTCCGGCTCAGGTCTACATGAGGCGGAAAATTGCTGCCTCCCTTTCTTCTTGTCGCCCACAATAGTGGGCCCACTAGTCCAATTGAATTCAAAATTGAAAAAGAGGTGGCGGCTAGGGCTTGGGAGGGAAATTAGATTAGGAAAGTTTATGTATTAAAGAGCATGAGATGTTTTAGGGTGAGGTTATGCTTGATTTTTATTTCGGTTAGGGTTCCGTGGTGATTTGGGCTCTAGACTATCTCATTTAGAGATTTGGGAGAGATGATCCTCTCTAATTGAGGATCACTTGTATCTTGTTTATGTGCTTGTTTGGCTTTGATTTTCATATTGCAATCTATCGTTTGTGCTTATTTCTCCCAGATTTTGTGTTATTCTCGTGTTTTTCACCAATTAGTGATAGGTTTGCTTGCGAACTCAAGTATTACCCTTAGGGTTACTTGCGAACTCAAGTATTTCCTATCAATCTCCTATAGAATTTATTTTTAGATGATGGAGTTTTGTATCTCCGATGAGTGATGTCCCTTGAAGAGGTGTAGTAGCATAATCTCTTGTTATGAAAAAGAAAAAAAATGGAACTTTATTATATGAATATTTTTTAAATAATTTCCAGAATGTTGTCCAAACATTAGGTTCATCTCTACCATGAAATAATGTTTGGAGGGATTAATCTTGTGCCAATTAAGCTCTGTTTGTAGCCTTACAGGAAGATTATCATTAGCAAAAAGCATACACTAGGATACATCCTCTTGTAAATACCTTGTAAGAGCAGATATGAGCTTAAAATTGATCGTTGACGTAAACCAACTGAAATGGGAAAATTTTTTGTCAAACCACCTTGTGCTTAAACACAAGTGACATCTCCTGCATATATATTAATAATTTGAATATAAATATTTTTAACTGCTTTCTTTTCTAGAACTCTCCAAAGTACATTGTTTGGAACTTTATCATATGCTTTATCTTAATCAATATATATCATATGCCCTCATTCTCTCTGTACTTCTCCATCGACACTCTGAATAAATGTATAACTTCCATAGTAAACCTATGTGGCATGAATTCAAGTTGATTTTGAGAAACATTAGTAACTTTTTTATCTTATGCTCAATTACTCTCTCCCATAGTTTTAATGTATGCCACATTTATTTAATTCCTCTATCATGTGCATTCTTGTGCATCACCTTTATTCTTAAAACTTGGAACGAACACACTCTTCCACTCACATGACATAATGGGTGCATGGTCGGCACCCTCACAGAAGGTGTGACAGTGGCATACCATTTCGTTACTCTATGCGGTGTAATGCTTTATTATATTTTATTTTTATTTTTTAAGATTTTAATTTAAATACTTTAAGAAAACATTTTATTATATTTAGTTATAGTATTTTTTTTTAATTATATTTTCAAAAGAGTAATTAGAATAATCAAATAATATTAATATTTTAAAAATTTAGTTTCAGGCAAATATATTTTATGATAAATTATAAAAAACTCAGTAGCAATTGGCTGCTGTGGGACATCTCTAAGTTCCTTATGTTAATGGCATGGCAGCTCACAATGGCCCAATGGTTTTCAGGCAACCTCAACTGCAATGTCTTGCAATCAGTGGACATTACTGTTCCATGTTTGAATGCAATTTCCTTTTTCCCTTCTTTGTTCATTTTGCTAATATTATTCCTTTTGGTTTTGGGTGCCACATAATGTTCAATATGGTAGACATTACTTTCTTTGAAGTTTCAATAGCATGAAGAACCGGGTTGATAGTGGATTTTAACGATCACCATATATGACTGCCTTGGTAATACTTTGTTTCTTATGGTGATGATATGCAAGCTTAGAGATGACCTGGAGTTTTTTGGACTTTGTAAACAACTGTAGTTGCTACTATTTTAAGTATTTAAGTATAATTATATGTAGAACCAATGCTTTTCTGTTACTCCTTAGTATTCAAGCTTCCGATAGATTTTTTTCAAATTGTATTGTGTTTACTGTACGTGGAAGCCTTTCATCTCAAGTTTTGAATGCATGCATTCAATCATGGAAATTTATTTAGGATATGATGAATGGTAAAAAATTTTTGAATGCATTGCAATCTTGTCTCTTCTTCATCATACAATCGAGTTAGGAGTTAGGAGGTCTAATTTATCAAGATTTGTGCCATTTAGTATATTTCAATAGTGTGATATTGTATCGTTTGAGTAAGAATTTGTGAGGGCGATGAGGATGATGATTTCAAATTTAGCTATCAATTGCGCAAGGCTGCTATTGAATAGCTGTATGTTTTCTATGGTAATGATGTGGTGTGTTTGGATGGTCTGGAGCTTCACTGGCAACCGCACAGCTGCATTTACCAAGGGAATTCGTGCATATCTATTAGTAGAATGCTTCTTCACTTGTCTTATTTTGTGACTTCCACAATCATCTGAGCCCTCTTGTTGTTCGTGTATTGGTCCCTAATTCTTCTTTCCTTTTAGAAATGTAGTCCTTTTGGGTTATGGGGTACTGCATAATTTACAATATAATATGTAAAGCTTCTCCACTTTTCTTATTTCATGGATTCCACAATCGTATTTTCTTTATTATTCTTGTTTTCTTCTTCTTGTTCTCATCTCCTTTTGGGATTGCCTTTCTTTTGGCCATGATTTGGTTGGAGGAATTAAGCGAAAAAGAAATATTATTTACCTATTTGTTAAGATTTGTGAGGTTTAGAGCTACTATTCTTGTAAAATGGATAATAGTCGAATTGTCTCTCTTCATAAGAGCTGCTGCTCTTCTAAAATAGATAATACTCTATCACGTATGTAAGCATGGGGGCCTTTGTCTTCATTATATTTTTTATGGATGTAGGTGAGATCTTGTAATCCTTCTTGATGAGAAGGGAATAAGGAAATTGCATTATGAGTCTAAATCTAAATGAGTGACCTGCAGGTAAATTTCATATTTTTAGTCTCATTGAACGTTGCTAACTGGGCTTATTTACATGAGAGATACCAAGACTAGTTCTATAAACGTAACAAAATTTTTGTACTCGAAAGTTGCTTCAGAAAACCATAAGAAAGCTTTCTCAAATGAAAAATTAGTATGTCTTTTTATGAGATAGTTATGATAGAGGAAGAAAACCCACCAATGATGAGCTGCGTCACCATCTTTGTAGCTGTATGATTTCAAGATTTTTGGGCATTTATGCCAAGGCATGATTGTTTGCAGCCTATAATATTTTATTCTTGGTTATAACCTGATGATTTGTAATTATCAAGAGTTCACTAGTGACCCGTGGAAGGTGTAATATTACATTTTGTAATGTGATATTGTATCTTGTACTATAAAAAATTGTTAGGGCAATGATGATGATGACAGAAGTGTAGAGAATGTAGCCATCAACTGCACTTCTGCTATGTAGTATCTTTATGTTTCATATGGTAATGATTTTGGAAGCTTTGGCAGGTGTCTTATTTCATGACTTCCATTATAATTTGAGCTATCGTATTCGTATTCTTCTTCTTAGTCATTCTTAATTCTTTTCAACTTTTTGGAATGTATTATTTTTGGGCTATGGGTGCTACATGATGTGCAATATAATAGGCAAAGAATCTCAGCTGGTCTTATTTCATGAATTTCACTATCATCCGATTCTTCTTACGAGTAGAGCCACGCTTCTCATAATTCTTTCTGATTTTATCATTATGTTGTGGCAGCAAAAAAAATCTTTCTGCATTTAAACACATACAATAAAGAATAAATAATTTTGTTAGCTTATGTAAATTACATATAATACAAAAAAAATTATATAATAACAAACCTCAAACTCACTAAACCACATATTCCGTACTTCTTTCGGGACTTTCTTCCATGAAATATAAGGAGTATCGTATCTGCTCCGTATTATGTCTCGTATTTTTTGTGCTGGCTCCTTTGACGGATGAAACCTGAAAGAAATATATTACTTGTTAGAAAAATTAATTCAATTTTATTTCCATGACTGAAATAAAATTAGTACTTACGTGTCACCGTTAGGTTCAATCAACATGTGACCCTCTGTTGCCTGCTCTGCTGTAGTGGGCTGAGATGGTGCTGTAGCAGGTTGAGGTGGTGCTGTAGCAGGCTGAGGGGTTCTGTAGAGGGCTGAGCTGGTGGTGAGACATATGGCGGATATGGATATGGCAGATATATAGGATGAACACCATGATAAAGTGGTGGTGGGAAGTAGGGGTAGAAAGGAGTAGTCTGCGTAAGGTCAGGTGAAGGTAAGTGTGGGTATAGTGAGTAGAACTGTGGGCTAATGGCTGGAGGAGCAGGTAAAGGCGGGCTAGGCTGACTCTGAGTAACAGGCTGAGATGAAGAGGTGCCCTCAATAGGTACAGACCTTCTAGATGAGCTAACAGTAATCTTTTTGTTGCTCCTACCAATTATATTCTTCATTAATCTTCTTTGACGATCATCACCTGAAGCCATCTGCACAAAAATTTAAAAAATATTAACAACATGAATTACAACAAAAAAGAATATAAAATAGCACAGCAATTAAAATAATGCAAGTACAAACAAATTTTAAATATACAATACCGCAACAATTAAAAAAATTTAATTATTTGTCAAATATCAATTATCTTATGTTGATTTACTTTCATATGATGAAACTTCTACACCCCTATCAGACTCGTCATGAATCTCCTCTATGTTTAAATCCATTTCTTCTCACTCCAAGTCACTCTCAGTAGTTGTAATTTGATAGTCCACATCGTTAGTAACATTTTTTATGTTTGACTTAAACTTTTCTTGATGTGCTGGTGTTATTGAAGTAGTCTTCTCAATAACTCTCCTTGGTCGTACAACAGATATTTATTGTACCTCTATTATGTACTGAATCAAACCACTCACAATTAAATAGATAAACATTGTTCCCAACACCAGGATATTCCAACTTTAATATTTCTTGCAATACCCCGTAATACTCAGAATCATCACCTGTATGGGTATTCCCTCTGACACATACACCAGCATTATTTATTTTTCTATCTACACACCAAGATTTTGTTTGGAATTTGTAACCATTAAGTAAAAAAATTGGATAACACTTCACAGCTCTATTAGGTCCCTAAGCTAGATCAACTAACCCATGATATTGCAAATTACTTCATTGAGTGTGAACCTATAGTTAGTACATAAAATATGTCAGTAGCATGCTTAATAAGTAATTAAAGACATTAATTGAGATGAATAACCATTTATGTGGACCTATAGTTTTCTATGGTACTAGCACCTAAGGGTTCACCACTGCCGTTGAATACAGATAAATTTGAGTAATGACCCACATTGTTAGGTGCAGTGCTATGACTTGATTGTGACATTATTTTAAAGTAATACGAGCAAAATTGGGTTGTATCGTACATTAAATATGCTTCGCATATTGAGCCTTTAGGATGTGCTTTGTTCTTGTCAGTCTTCGTAAATTTATTTAAATATCTCTCAAAAGGATACATCCATCTATACTGAACAAGTCCACTGACTCTAGCTTCATATGACAAATGCACTGGCAGATGCTCCTTAGAGTCAAAGAAGCCTGGAGAAATATCTTCTCAAGTTTGCATAGAATAAAAGGGATATTCTGCTCCATAAGAATCAGGGACTCTGTATTTAGCTTTGAAGAGCATAAATCTTTGAAAAAGATACTAAGCTCGATCAATGGCTTTAAAATTTCAACTTACAGATAAATAAAGGCAGTTGGTAGTATACATTGCATAAAGATATTACAGTCATGACTCTTCATAGCAAATAATCTCCCAGTTCTAACGTCAACACATCTGCTTAGATTTCAACAATAACCATCAAGTACCCATAAACTCTTCACCCATTAGTTAGATGGATCATTATAGTTGGTGAGTGATGGAGGTCAGAGTGATTATAGTTAGCGGCTAACAGAGGTTGGAGGGATCGTAGTCGATTGAGGGACTATAGTTGACGGGGTGATGGTGCTTAAAGGGATCATAATTGGTAGCCTGACAGAGATATAATAATAGTTTGTTGCGTGAGGAGGTCCATTGGTAGTTAGTGGTTAGGTGGAAGTTTGACAATAGTTGATAGTTGGGCGGTGCTCCAATGATGGCATAACAACCATATTAAAGTTTGAATCTATTTGGAGGTCAGGCGGTTGTTCAACGATCGTAAAGTGGAAGTACAATAACAGTCGATGGCTAGGTGGAAGTCTTGTAATATTTAGAGGTCGAGCAGTAATCTGATGATGATTGGGTGGAAGTCTGCATTAATATGTGGCTGTGCAGTTGTTCGTTAATGGTTGAGTGGAAGTCTGACAATGATTGATGGCTAGGTGGAAGTCTGGCTTTAATCGACGGTTGGGAGTTGGTCTTATGATGGTCTAGTGAAAGTTTAGTGGCAGTTGATAGCCAAATGGAAGTCAGGTAGTTGTCGGCAACTAGGAGGATGTCATGTGGCATTCGGTGGCCGCGAGGCGGTACGATGATGGTCGAGTGGAATTTAGATGCTAATCAGTAGTCAGATCAAAGTTAGGCTACGTTCAATAGTTAGGTGGATATCCAATGGAGGTAGGCAGTAGGTGGTGGTTTGACGATGGTCGAGTGGAAGTTTGATGGCGATTGGATGCCAGGTGCAAGTCCGATAGCAACCAGCTGCAAGGGGGTGGTTCGATGATAGTCGATGGATGTTCACCTGCGATGGTGTTGGAGCTCTTGAAGCTTCAAATCTCTCTCCAATCTATGGCCCAAAGTCCCCATTCATGTAGAGAATGTATATTTATTTATAGATTTTTGAGAGTGGCATGCCCCATAAATATGGAGAAGATATGGGCAGATTTGGAGTGCTCCATCGAACGACCCATATTGATCCCCCTGATCATACATAGTTCTTCAAGAGTTTAAGTGCCTTAATGATGTTAAAATTAAGCAATCTTGGGCTCATTGGATTAGTCTCGTTGAGCCACTTGATTTGACTATAAGTATACCTGGATATCATTTGATCATCCAATTTAGGCTTTGAACCATTCAAATAAGCATCAGACCCTCGATTTTGACCCATTTGGATTTGTATTGGACTGATTTGGTGTCGTTGGGTTTGCCTCTTTGAGACATTCAGTTTGACTATAAGTTTTTTGAAATTAGAGTTCAAATGGTCTTACATTTAATTTTGGAAGTTTTCAACTTAAATGTTCCTTGAGATTTGTGGTCAATCAAAGTAATTTTTGATGATATATCAATGATAGTAAATTATAATCAAATTTGTTTTCCATGATAGAAAGACGATTGAAGGAAAGTGAAGCACAAAATGTATTATTGTTCAAAAGGGACATAATATATGGGAGAAGATCCAATGGTTGGATCACATGTTCTATTTGACCATGGACACAACGAGGCAGATTATGGAAGCAAATTATGTGCTTCTCATCTTAATTTATCTTAGAGCATCTTGATGCAAGTTTTTTCCTTTATAAATTACTTGGAGTTTTAATTTCTTGCAAGAAAATGATAAGGAGATGAATCATGAATCATGATTCTTCTTACGGCATAGATCAAGGGTTCCAAATGGCGATAATCGTGACCCGTTAAGCAAAAATTGAGCATGGTAAGAGAGAGATCTAAGTATTTGATTATAAGGTTTTGACTAAAATCTTGTTTGGTTTATAATTTTTTTAAAAGAGAAACTATTTCAACAATTAATAAGAGCAATATTAATGAACATCCATCATCTACTTAGAGAAGATGATAATAAATTTACCAAAAAAAGTTAATAAAATGGTACCGAATAGTTTTTGAGTTTCTCGAGCAACTGAGCAGCGATGCCGAGATGGAGGCAGTTGGTCAATTTTAGGGGTGGAAAACATGGTAGTCAATTAAAGGGAGAATAGAAGAGGCTTAACCAAAGGAAAGAAAAGGAAAATATTGGGAGGCTCGCATGGGGTATGAGATATTAGTGCTCCTTAAAACATTATCAATATCTAGTTTGTAGTAGCCAAGGAGCTGCACTAGGTTCTTCTGATGTATTTAGATGAGATATTTCACCTTGTTAGCAAACTCTTTATCAATATCCAGCTAAAGTTGTGTAGCTACTTAAATGGTAGGTTGTGGATTCTAGTGAGCTCAAGACCAAAATATCTTCTATAAATCATGTCACATGCTCCTCTTTTGATCTCTTCACTGAAGCCTTTGGTGGCTTCCTCGAGCTCCTTTATATGTGAATACCATATGATTTGGCCCCAATACGCTGTCATTAAGCTGATGGTTTTGCTTCCTTTTGTTTTCACAAAAATAAATTAGGGTTACAAATAAAATGTTGAAAGTTAATACAACGGAGTCAGCAATAATGAGAGAACATGGTTGCATCCAAGTTTATCTTCTTGGAAAGGGGGGATCTTGGTAGGTTATCATCGTTACCAACTTTAATGAAAGCTATTCCAGTTGTGTAGTCCCACATCCTCCCATTGGAGAAAGGAAACTTATTTTTCCAGTAATTGTCTATTTTGTCATAGATCAAAGCCATGCATAAGCAATAATCCAAATAATATTGTTTACAGTTAACCTCATCCATACGATTGAAGTGGTCATAATCAATTTTTGGAAATCGAGTGTCTCTACTCTCACATCTGAAACCCCTCGCTCGGTGATTCAGATATACATCTACACTTGCACACACACACACACACGCACGCCCATGCACGCACGCATAGGCACACGCGCACAAACACACACTCACCAAAATTAATAATTTATTGGCTCTACAAAGGTTTTTCCTGAATCACCGTCCTTTGGTTCTTCTTCATCACGTGGATGCTCCATAGGTTGCGAGCTTCCGACAGCTTTCTTGAATGCCTCAGGGATGTTTTCTTTTATGGTGCTTTTTTATTTTTTTAATTTTATTCATGGTGCTTCTTTTCTTTGGTTAGCTTTCTCCTAATTAGGGTTTACTTTATGGTGGTTTCTTTTGGTTTTTCTTACTATGGTTCTCTCTTGTACTATGATTTTTGTCAAACGTATATTGGGAAATCATAGTATGCTTATTGATCTAGGCTTTCCTGGCATTAAAAAAAACTCATGTTCTTTTAAAGATGTGCCTTCTAAATCTTCTTGTTTTTCATACTTTCAAGATCTAAAAACTACCTCACACTATGTGATGACAACTCTTTGAATTACAGAGGAATAAGTTATAGCTCTTGTTGCACTTTTCAATTTGTATTGATCGGTAAATTTACCATTCGTAGACCCAAATTAGACTAGATTCGGAATTTCTTATTTAATCTTAATCTCAACGGAATTTTTCAGTTACCCTTCTTGATTCACTCCATGTTCTTATCAAATTGGAAAATGATTTCAATTGAAGTTGCATTTTTGGGAATAGATCCTATTTTGTCAATAACTGTTTTATAAAGCTTATTAAGTGGTCTCCTTTTTTTTATATCTTTGTGGAATCTCTATTTGTTTTGACTTGGGTCTCTTTTCTGGAGCATAGGCTGCATCATTTTATGCCCAAAAATTTGTATGGTTTAGGATCTCTTTTTGGTCACCCATTTGTGGACTCCGAAAATTCCACTATGCTCCCAGCCTCTTCGCATCATATCTTTTCTTTTTTTACATTGACGGTGGAGAGTTTTAACAAATTTAGGTTTCGGATGAATTTTCAGAAGGCATATTAAGTTTTAGAAATAACACTACCCAGAGACTTTGCCCTCATTTTGTGAGGATTTATGATCAGAGTTCTAATTTCCTATAGGCGCAAGACCCTATAGTTAATTACCACTCTCGATAATAAGTGAGAACTTTCAATTAAGGCTAGTCGTTAAAGAGGTTACATAGGTTGTAAATCCAACATATAATAACAATAGTTTTTAAGGTTTATATTTGATTTCATGATTTGGAATTTATCACCATAAACTTAAAATTAGTGGTGGAGGGAATGAAGATAAGCCCATTAAAGATCCCATTGTTCTGTCATCTCGGGCTATCATAATACCTTGTAGACTTAGGTTGATGTTTGTCTAAGGTGATAGATTTGAATCCACCTTAGCTGAAGGAAGGCATTATGTCTATCGAATATACCCTATGATTCATTACTCAAGATTTTTGAGCATTTAGGGAACATACGGGCTTTGGCCGGGATCGTAATATAGTGGTGATATTTCGTGACAAAACCACTGGATTATAGGGTATGTGCCACGTCTCTGTTGGCAAGAGACTATTTGAGGATAAACCTTAGAGATACATCTGACACGTATTCTCTCTTTGTGATATGAGGTTAATTTTAAATTTATCACCCCCGACAAATAATTGCATGAGGCGAATTGGTTTAGTTTTAAGTTTTTAAAATAATAGATTTTATTTCAAAGATTTAAACTTTTATTGGATTTTAGATTTGACCCCTTCGACTGAGATTTTTTTATGAATGCAACTATTATCGGGGTTACATTAAAGTCACTTTTAACTTAAGTTCAAGTTCAATCGCCCCTTAATAGGATGGGAGTTAACAAGATTTGAACAAATGAATAAGTTTACAATCGTGGTGTTGTCCAAAAAATTCATTTTATAGTTATAGTTAGGCCTTCAAGGACTATAATTACAAAAATTCACTCATAAAAGCATACTGAAAGATCGTTAGGGATGTTAAGCCCATGTGAATTAGCCCAAGCCTATCCAAGAGGGGGGCATGAATTGGTGTTTTAAATATTTCTCAAACAAAAATCACGATCTTAAATCAACCCAATAATTAACACAAGAAAATCAAAATGCAAAAATTTAATGAGGAAAAGTAGTAAGAAATGCCACATAAATTTATAGTTGTTCGGTCAACTTGATCTACATCCACTCCCCAGAGCCTCTCCTCTGATTATTACACTAAACATAGTGACTCTCCTTTTGCTCCCACAGCAAGGCGGAGAAGCCTGTACAAGTCTCCTTTCCACCAACACCGGTGAGGAAGAGAACTTAACTTCTTTTGCTTTCTCCTGAAGTAAGCAGAGAACCAGACTTCTTTTGCTTCCTCCTGAAGCAGGCATAAAACCTCGATCAATTACTGAAGTAGACCTCTCTCGAACCTCCAAGGAGCTAGGAATAATGACCAGAGAAGACAACTCGGATCCTTGCTTGGAAAAATCTTTGCGAAACCCCTCACAAGATCCTCTCTCTCTCCCTTACTCTCGCTTTTCTCTTGCTCTCTCAGGTCAAGATAGAAGCAAAAAATACAATCTTTGGTACACAAGATGTCTTATATAGAAGAGCTCCAAATTTACTCTTAATTATAACAAACTGACATAATCGTACAGGATGATTGATGTTCTGATGGATGAGTACATATTTAACTCAATCAGCTGGGATGATCTGGAGAGTCTAAATGATTAAAGGACTTGTTTGTTCTGACATCCAGGATGATAGGATATTATCATGTATAATTAGTTCAAATTATTGAGTATCATCCAGAACATTGCCCCTATTGAATGTCTGGAAGATGGAAAGCTAAACTAATCACTCATGATGATTTCACGATCATCTAGGATGATTAGTTCAAAATGTCAAATATCATCCAGAGCATCGACCTGATTGCATGTCTGGATAATGGAAAAATAATTGATCATCCTGAACCATTTGATATCGTCCATAATGATTAGTGCAAAATAATACATATCATCTAGAACATCATTCTCATCATCCAAGAAGAAATTAAGATTTGTTTAACTGATCCTCCTAGACAATCCTAAGATTATTTAGAATGATATAATCGAGAAATCAAACCTTAATTATTTTTCTTAATTGCCAAACTAATTTAGGCATAATTGCAATGCATAGTCCAGGACGATGTCTAAAAATAAAACATGCCAAAATAGATCTGGCAGCTGATTATTTCTGATTTGAGCCTATCATCCAAGATAATGATAATATCATCTAGAACGATTTGCTTAATTGTGGGTGCTTTTACCAGGATGCCCTAATTAGGGTTTCTAATTTTAACTGATAGTCTAGGATGATTTGGGATCATCCCAGATGATATGATTAAAAACAAAAATCTCAAAAATCAAACAAAAATTTTCCTTAAGTGTGTGTGTGTGTGTGCAAGGTTACTTATCATCAGGACCCACTTCATTTACATTTGAGTCAAGAAAGGTAAAAAATACTTAATGATAGTTTACAGACTAATTAAGTCCTAACCTACCTAATCTTGAGCAGGCTTGATTTGCAATTGGCCTTATAGACCTGAAATGTTAGTAGGCAATGCAGTCGTAGAAAAATAGAAGTGTTAGAAATGTTTACTATCATGAAAATTATAATTTTTTAATCCATATTCATAATAATCTCCCCCTTTTTGAGGATGACAAATAAAAATAATTAAGTAGTTTAATTGAAATATTATAAAAAATAATGTGAGTCAAGAAGTTCAAATTTTACTAAAAACAAGAAACTAAACATAAAACAGTACAACGAAACACTATCACTACTCCCCCTTTTGGCATCACAAAAAGGAGGGAAAGAAAAAAAATATAACAGAAACTACAAAAAAAAATAAGCTACATCATAGAAAAACAACACAAGAAAATAAACTACATGTAGGAAGGTCCCTGATCATCAGAAGGAGGTGGTGGTGGTGGCTGAAAGAAACTAGAAAGAGCAACGACCTGCTCCCCAAACCAAGCCATATCCAGGTCATGTTGGCACTGCTAGTGAGCTACATACGAGTCAAATTGAGCAACATCATTCACATGTTGTTGCTTCTGTGCAATAATGTAGGACTCGAACTGTGCCACCCACTGGTCTAATCGCTCCACCAGCTGATACGACTGTGACTTCTTGCGGAGCGGAGCAGGTGTAGGAGCCGCCTCCTCACCTCCCTCAGCTTCCTCGTGCTCTAGGGAGAGATGAGTACTGTGAAAAATGTGGAAAGAGATGTTGGTGTAGAAGGCAGGCTGAAAGTTCGATGGAGCAGGATATTAAAGGTTGTACTTGAATTCCATGACATAAGCTATGACGTGTCCGAGGGCAAGGTTAGGCTTCCTTCTATGTTCTATATCCATAATGCAAGTGAGGTGCTAAATGCACCAGAAAATAAGATCAATAATATTGAATTTTCGATGGGCCAATATGTAGAAAGTGGTAATCGAAAGGAGTGGAGTATGGCCTCTTTTTTGTCTTCAAAATAATATTAAAAGGTTTAGTAAGCCAAGAAATTTCTTTATCTCCTAAACATTTACACACCTCTATTGGAATATCATCAGGTCCAACAATTTTCCCATACTTCATTTTCTTTAAATCCTCTTTAACTTCAGTTTCAATAATAAACATATAAAAATAGAAATCTCTATTTTCATTTTAAATGTTAAGGTCACTAAAGTCAATTATATTTTCACAGTCTTCATTGAAAAGGTTAGCAAAATATCTCATCCATGTTTTTTGAATATCCTCTTCTAAAAAAGCACGTTTTGAGTTTCATCCTTAATGCACTTCACTTTAACTAAATCCTTACTACTCCTATCTCTTTGTTTGGCTAGCTTATACATATATATTTCACCCTCTTTAGCATCAAATATATGATATAAATCATTAAAAGCTAAAGTCTTTGAATCACATAATGCTTTCTTAGACTCCTTATGGGAACCTTTATATCTTTCCCAATTTTTAGAATTTTTACATCTAAATCAATTTTTGTAATGGTGCTTCTTATTTTTTTTATCTTTTCTTATACATTTTCACCACTAGCTAGTTTTATTATTAGAAGCTTTTCCTTATAATACTTCAAGCATATCCTTTGTAATATTCTTAATATTATAAACTATTATTTCTCACATAATATTAGCTTCCTCATGCACCATCAAAATCTTAAGCTCGTGAATCTTACTCTCAAAAAAAGTTTTGTTAGAATTTTTTAAATGCCACAATCTAATCCTAGAATAACTATATACTATATTTTTTTCATATTGTGTCCCTTCATCTTAAAGTCCAAAACTAATAAGAGTGAAAGTTCGAGGAGGAAACCTCAAAAAATACGCTCAAGGGTAACCAACGGGGGGGTGAAATAATAATTTAAAATTTTCCTTAATAAAAAGAAAATATTTTTATAACTTTTTTCAATATCTAAAAAATAGAAAATATTATCCCTCGATGCATAAGTGAATTAATTTCATAAATACAAAATGATCATAGTTTTCAACCACACAATAATATTAGAAAAATATAATGCATAAAAAAATAAAAACAAATACACTAAAATTTATAGTGGTTCAGTCCAACCTGATATACGTCCACTCCCCGGAAACCTCCTTTCCAAGTTTTGCACTAAAACTAGTATCTCTCCGTTTACCCCCATGGTAAGGCAGAGAAGCTCTTACAAAATCTCTTCTACCAACCCGGTGCGGTAGATGACCTTACTCTTTTTTACCCTCCTGGTGAAGGCAGAGAGCTTATAATCCTTTTTCACCCACCTGGTGAAGGTAGAGAATCTGGAATCCTTTTTCTCCCTCTTGGAGATGGCAAAGAACCATAGACTAGCACTATGGAATGTCTCCTCAGAGGCACCAAAGGATTAAGGTAGAAGCTTGAAGAAGAAAGGAAAGAACATGTTTGGAGTAACCTTATGAATCCCTCACAAATCTCTCTCACAAACACCTCTCCCTCTCTTCTCTCCCAAAAAAATCACTCCTAACTCCCTCTCTATGCTCACTTTCAAGACACTTAGCAGAAAAAGTCTTTTTAAATAAGACTATGTGAAAGCTTAAATAGAGAGTCTCTCAAGAAGCCCAAATTTTTAATTTATCGATTAAGATCGTCCAGTATGATCCTACGATTGTCCTATATAATTTGTATAAAATAGTCTTTTATCACAATACGAAATGTATTATTCTGTACTATCAGTACAAGAGTTTGTACTGATCGTCTAGTATGATAGGTAATGATAAATTATCGCCCCATGTAGTGATCGGTTCATACAGTATGAATTGGGGAATTTTTTTGTATGATTAGTTAAAAACTATGATATTTCATCTTTAGATGATATGATACGATAGATTATCGTACCATGCAAGAATTGGATCATACAGTACGATAGTTACAAATCATCCTATATAATTTAATTGAACAAATTAATCATAATTACTTGCCTAATCATATGATCAATTTAGGCATGATTATCATATATCATATAGTACGATGCATATCATACGGTACGATTAGACATAAAATTAGAATTTTAAAATATTACATAAATTATGATTTGTGGCTACTTTGCTGATTATTTTTTATTATCCTATACGATATTGATCCTAGAGTATGATAAATTTAATCAATCTTTATTATCACAGATACCCTAATTAAGATTTTTTGGTTAACTAATCATCCAATGCGATGTAAATCATATTGTATAATTAGTTCAAAAAATACAACCTCTTCGTAACTCACTAACTCACCTCCTTGAGTGTGTGTATGCAAAGTTACTTAGCTTTAGGATCCACCAGAATACATGATTGACCCAGGAAAGGTAAAAAGTATAAAAAGATTGAAAATACAAACTTTATCCTACTTTATCCAATCTTGAACTGATCGAGATTGCAAGTGAATTGTGGATCTGAAATGTTAGTGAGCAGGGCAAAAATAGATGTGCAATAAATTCAATTATTAAGAGATAACAGTGAGAAATCTAATAATGTTTGTTATCATGAAAATCACTAGACTTAGGTCTAGATTTTCAACAAAGAGGTGTTGGGTATATAAATTTTCACTTAAACTAACATTCTCTACAATCTAAACAATCTATTTTTCTTATAAAAAAAAAAAAAAGAAAATCAATCTGAGTTTTACTATTTTCATTATTATAAGTGATGAGATGTTCATCTCTTTTCTTAAATAATATATTAGCAATAACAAAATCATAAGACAGAGCAAAATCTAATATAGTCTTACCACCTTTATTAGTCACTCCAAGCCAAGAAGGTTTGTTAATGCTTGTTTTATTCCTAAATAAAAGAGTACACCTTGCTTATCTTCATTGTTCTATTTTCCTATTTTCCTCATTGTTCCACCTTGCTATTTCACATCTTTTGGATATCTAGATTTATGAGATTCACATCAATAGAGACACCAAGAATGGAAAATGAAGCCAATGCAGAGATTCAAAATTGAAAATTTCACGAGGTGCAATCAAATTTAGCATTTGGAGGATCAAGAGGAAACACTTCTTGCTCATCAATGTGTTTTTTTTTAAAATAGAATACATGTCAATTGCTTGACACGACATTATAAGTTTTTGAAGAGGCCATTTCCAAGGCTAAGCCAAGTTTCACCTCATAGTATGGAAAATACATTTTCCATAATACTAAAACAAGTAGCATCTTTAATTATTTTTTTCCCCCATATCTTTCTCTCATGCAATAAGGCCAATGCCTTAAATGATGAGTGAGTCTGCTAGAACCTGATTTGCAGCCTCTGATGGATGAACACTAGCCCTGAAAACATAATCATTAGCATTTGGGAATGTTCCTATTGATTTGGAATTGCAAAGCAATGATGTAGTCTCAGCTGTTCCAGTTCCACAACACCTTCTCCTAGCCTTAAAGAAACCACTCATATATAGAAGGAGATGTAACTAGATCATAAAGAGGCTGGTAGATGTCAAAGACAACAATCTTTAGTTGTGGAAGTTTCTTTGTGAGAGAGCTAACAACTAAATTAATCTTCTTGTTGAAACCTTAGGCATCTGAATTTAACCTAGAAATGCATCCAATGTTTCCTTACCAAATAATATGATGGATGCTGGAAGGCAGCCGATTGGTGGAAGAGAGGAGATTCCAATCCTCCTTGCTCCCAGCTTATATAAATCCGTGGCAAAGTCTGAGTAGATGCCAACCAGAAAAGAAGAGAATTCATCAGGATTGTTGATCTATAATTAAGGATTGATATAGTAGTTTTGGATGAAATCACTTGCTCTAGCACTTAAAATGCACAGAGCTTATGATATAATAGAGGAATCCTTACTACTCCCAGCAACTTTGGCCAGCTTTGACTGGTACTCGTAGTATTCCAGTAGTTGTGATAAAGGTAAGACATGATATAAGATTGCAGTGCCATCATAATACCCAAAAGCAGTAGAAGCAAAATTTGCTCCTATCAGAAGGTTCTTTTCTGAAGCCTGGGGACTCAGATAAGCTACTAGAAATGTTGCAAATCCCAGTGTTTTAGTAGTTTTGTTAGTTGTTAATTTTCCATTGTGGAATCTTTCTATGGCTTCATGGTTCTTGAAATCTCTTCCACAAGGAGGGAAATCAGCTTTAAAAATTGTGTGCAAGTAATAATTGTTGCTTATATCAACAGTTGAATTTCCAAAGGTAATGATTGCAAGAACTAAAGTGTTAATAACTATGATTTTGCATTCAACAAGCTCGAGCTCATAATTAGAATAAGAGTTGCTGCTACAACCCAAGCTTTGCTTTGCAATAGGTCTGCCCTCCATATTTTGTCACTTGATGAGGTTATCTGAAAGAAGGTTTACGTTATATATATATATATATATATATATATATATATATATATATATATATATATATATATATATATATATATTAGTCTTATTTTCTCGATAAAGTAAACTAAATACAAGACAACTTTGAAGCTCAAAAAGCTACCAGCAAATATCAAAGAATAGGCTAAAGCTCGAGCCAACTATGGAATCTAAAGAGAAAGCAACAACAATTCCATAAAAATACAAGAGAACCACCAGTAAATAATCAAACCAACCTCCACACTAATGTCCCCAGCCAACAAAGACCATGAAACACCAAACATCATACTAAGCAATACATCAAACCAATCACTCCAATGTGATTGTAGAGATAGGTTTGTTTCAATGACGGATAAAGCAAATGCAAGAGAAATGTAATATTGTAGGCTCTAGGGCTGTCAAAATCGGGTTTTGGGTCGGGTTCGGGTCGAACCCGGAACTGACCCGAGTTCAAATGGGTCAACCCTAACCCGACCCGGGTATGTAAAATGGTCGGACATGCAGATCCGGACCCAACCCATTGGGTTGTCGGGTTGACCCGACCTGACACGGGACAACGGAACGCGCAGGTGCCCGCGGGACAGCGGGTGTGCGATGATAGCGAGTGCGCAATGGAGAGTCACGAGAAGGTGCATGCGGGCAGGCGCGGGCGTGCGCGAGTAGCCTTGGGCATGCGGGCAGCGGGCTGGTAGGCACGGAAGGCCTCAGCAGGCGCGCGGTGGCGGGCTGGCAGGCGGGGTCGTGCGGGCTAGGCGAGGGCAGCCGAGGGCGAGAAGCCTCTTCGTGTCTTGGTTGCAGTAGCCAAGGAGACTCACTAGATTCTTATGATGAGTTTGACCAATAGATTTCACCTTGTTAGCAAATTCCTTATCAATATCTGGATGGAAGTCGCATAACTTCTTAACCGCTAGGTCGGGGGCTACAGTGAGCTCAAGATTGAGATATCCTCTATAAACCGTGCCACATGCTCCTCTTCCGAGCTCTTCACTAAAGCCTTTTGTGGCTTCCTCGAGCTCTTTGTATGTGAATGCCTTAAGATTCAGCCCGAAAACACTATCATTAAGCTGATGGTTTTGTTTCCTTTTGCTCGCGCGAAAATAAATGAGGGTTATAGATAAAATAATGAAATTTAGTACAACAGAACTGGCGAGAAGTAAGGAACCAGGCAGGATCCAAGTTCTCTTCTTGGTAAGGTATGTTATCGTCATTACCTACTTTGATGAAGGCTATTCTGCTTACGTAGTTCCCCTTCCTCCCATTGAATAAAGGAAGCTTCTTTTTCCAGCAATTTCCTATTCCATCATAAATCGAAGTCACGCAAAAGCAATCATCCAAATAATGTTGTTCACAGTCTGCCTCATTCATAGGATTGAACTGGTCATAATCATCTTTCAGGAAGTCAAGTTTCTCTACTCTCACCATCTGAAACCCCTTGTTCGGCGCTCCAGATATACAACTAGGCATGGTGAAGTTGGGTTTACATCCCATATAAGTCTTGTTCAGGTTGATCCATGAATATCCCACCGGATGTTAGATTAGCACAACTTTACATTAATTTGTATCTATTATAATTACTGTTTTATATGTTTTTTCTTATTTAAAGAATATTGTACACACATTTATTTTTGAATAACATTTCCCTATTTTTCCTCTCTTCTTCTCCGGCTCGCCTTCTCCCTACTTCGAGTCTTGTTTCTTTCATGGTATCAAGAGCCACAAGATGGGGGATCAAGATTCAGCCTCTTCTCTCCCTCCCTCCTCCACCGCCCTCGCCGGCACTCACACCCCATAGCCATTCATTCCGGTCTCTTTGAAATTTCTCATCACAAACATCAAGAATCTTCTACCCCATCCTCTCACCACCGACAATTACGCCATATGGTGAACTCAAATCCTCTAACAATGCACTGCTACCGGTTATGCTGGACATCTCACCTGCAATGTCCATCAACCCACCGTCGACAACCAGCCCGCCTACACAGCTTGGAAACTCGTCGATAGCACGCTGATTTCGACTCTGTTCTCCACAATATAACCGTCCATCCTACCGTACGTCATCACCGCCTCCTCGGCCTCAGACGTATGGGCAATTCTTGAACACCGGTTACAATCCTCGTGTCGTTCTCGAGTTCTTCAATTCAAGAACGAACTACATCATCTCCAAATGAAAAACCTCTCTATGCAATAATACTTATCCCAAGTCAAGACAATCGTCGACAACATCGCCGCATCCGGCTCCAAAGTCGATCCTGAAGATATCATTCTCTACACCCTCAACGGACTTCCCGCCGTCTACAACTCTTTCAAAACATACATTCGTAACTTACCAATTCTAGCAGATCTTGACTCACTATATTCGCCCTTATGTAGCGAACAAATCTACATAAATCAAGAAATCCTCAAAGACACCAACAGCCATGTACGCCACGTCCCATAATCAGCAACGTGGTTGTGGAAATCGGCGCCCTTCAAAGAACGTCAAGAACTTCAATCCTACTCAGACCATCTCACCGTCCATACCGCCATCAAGGAACAACCCCGGCAATCAAAGGCAAACATGCCAAATTTGCGGTAAGAATGGCCACATCGCCATCAACTATTGGCACCACTGTAATTTTAAATATACTCCAACCACCACCTACCCACCCCGTGCAATGCTAGTCAACACCGCTACCTATCCTACGCAAGATTGGGTGCTCGACACCGGCGCCTAAGCTCATCTCACACTGGACAGCAGCAACATTCAATACCCAACTGCGTATCAAGGTTCTTCGTCCATCTCCGTGGCCAACGGCTCCACCGCTCCCATCCAGAACTCCGGACAAGGAATTCTACAGCTTCCGGACACACCCCGTAAGCTATGGTTATGTGATCTGTTACACATTCCTTCTCTTACACAACTTAATTTCTGTTTCTAAATTAACGTCGAACAACTCTATTTCGATTACTTTTGACTCTAACGGATTTGAAATAAAGGATTCCCAGGATCATCGTCCGCTTCTGTGTGGTCAACTCCGTAACAGACTGTACCATATTCAAACTTCGCCGGACGTTCAACCAAATGCTCTCCACACCACCGTGGACTCCTCATACCTATGGCACGCGCGTCTCACACATCCTAACCGACAGCTACTTCACAGCATGGCCAAAGATCTTCCACCTCCATCGTTTTCTACTTTACCTTTTCTCTGTAAATCTTGTAACGTGGCCAAGAGCCACAAGCTTTCTTTTAATCCAAGAACGTCGGCCACCTCCAAACCCTTTGAAATCATTCACTCAAACGTCTGGGGACCGGCACCAACGCAATCTTACAATGGCTTTCGTTATTACGTTCTTTTTGTAGATGACTTTACAAAATTTTACTGGCTTTATTTCATGCGTACTAAAAATGAAACCATGTTTAATTTCAAAATCTTGTGCAAAATGATCAAAACACAATTCAGAACTTCCCCTAAAATCCTTCAATCCGATGGCGGTGGCGAATACACGAGTTCCGCGTTCAAAAACTACCTTCAAGAACACGGTATCTTACATCACCTCAGCTGTCCTCACACTCCCGAACTGAACGGGATCACCGAACGGAAGCATCGGCACATCCTTGACGTAACCCGGACTCTCCTTCACGCGTCTAACGTGCCTCAGCAATTTTGGCCAGAATATCAACTGCCATTTATCTAATTAACAGACTTCCCTCCAAGCCTAACTGCCTCACAATCCCCATATCAACTCCTACATCAAAAATCTCCAAGCTATATCCACCTTCGCACCTTCGGTAGTCTATGCTACCCTTGGCTTAAGCCGTACAACACCAACAAATTAGCCCCGTGCTCTCACGACTGTGCTTTCCTTGGGTACACCTCCAAACTCAAAGGATACAAGTGCTACAATCTCCAAACCCACCAACTACATGTCTCACGGCACGTTGTGTTTCATGAACACATCTTTCCCTTCCAAGAACATCCCAACAACCCATTACCATCTTCAGCTCCCACCGAACCAATAGTTCCGCCCTCCCTTCTAGTTCCCACATCTACAATCACCAAACTGGCAGACCAACCTTCTCTGCTCCGTCCGGAAACTCAACACTCCAACAAAATTCCTCCGCAGACTCGAGACATCGCGACTCGAGACATCGCGTCCCAGGAGCCTTCACCCAGCCAAGGAACCAACACCCGCAACATCACCAACCTGGAGCGTCTCGGGCATCACATGCAAACAAGGTCCAAATCCGGTATCTCCAAACGAAATCCAGTCTACTCCCTCAACAGCAACACTGTCAACACAACTACTCCTACCTCCTACAGACAGGCAATTCAAATTCCACATTGGAAGTCAGCCGTGACTGAAGAGATCAATGCTCTTAAGAAGCAAAGGACATTGACGCTCGTTCCCGCACCTTCGAACAAATGCATTGTGGGATGTAAGTGGACACATTCAAAACTAAAACTCTTCCAAACGGACAGATAGATCGCTACAATGCTCGTCTTGTAGCTCTCAGCTACGAACAACGACCCGGTGAAACTACAACGAAACCTTCAGCCCAGTGGCGAAAATGCCCACCATCCGTCTTCTACTTGCCATCGCCATCAATCGGCAATGGCCATTACTCCAACTTGACATCTCCAATGCATTCTTACATGGCAATCTCCCTGACGATATCTACATGCGTCAATCACCCGGGTTCACCGACGCAACCTCACCAAACTTCATATGCAAACTACACAAGTCGCTGTATGGACTCAAACAATCACCCAGGCAGTGGTTCCAAAAACTCACTACATTTCTTCAGACAAAAGGATTCTGATTTAGTAGCTCCGACCCATCCTTGCTCCTCTTCACTCAAAATCAGGTTCAAATCTACTTTCTAATCTATGTCGATGACATTCTTGTCACAGGTAATGATCAATCGGCGATGCAATTGCTTCTCAAAGATCTCAAAGCAAACTTTGCTCTCAAACAACCCGGCCCAATCTCTCTCTTTCTGGGAATCCAAGTGCATAAATTCATGACCGGCTACATCCTGTCACAGGCATATTTCGCACAGAAAATCCTCACCGATGCTGGGTTCGCCGACTGCAAGTCTGCACCGACACCTATCTCACCGAACTCCAACCAGCTCCACAGCAATCCGCAACCCTTTAACGATCCAACTTTCTATCGACGCATCGGGTTCGCTCCAATATTTGTCAATAACCCGTCCTGACATTGCGTTTGCCACGAATCGCATTTGTCAGCACATGAAAACTCCTACAGATCACGACTACCTAGCTCTAACCAGACTGCTTCGGTACATTAAGGCTACACTCCCACCGGTGGCTTACATCTTCACACTTACACCGACGCCGACTGGGCCTCCGAACACTCGGACCACAAATCCATCTCCAGGTTTTGCACCTTCTTGGGACCAAATTTAATCTCCTGGTCCGTCAAGAAACTGATCATCGTCGCCAAGTCCTCCACCGAAGCATAATACAGATCACTGTTGGCCGCCACTTCGGAAGTCATATGGTTGCGGCGTCTCGCATCTGAACTGCACCTACCGCAAAACCTCCCTACTCCGATCTACTGCGATAATCAATCAGCTATCGCAATTGCAATTCTTTCACCGGGCACTGACAAGAGACCATCTGTTTTTTTTCGTAGCCACAGTAGCTGTTGTACCCGCAAGCTCCACTTCCGGGTGTCGTAATCAAATTCTCACAGATGTTTGCCGTCTTAAAATCCATGAGCAACCACTTGGCCGCGCTGCTGACGATGGTTGTCGGCTTGGGTGAATGTAGTGTCGGAAGACTCCGTCGTAGTCGAGAGTTAGTCGATGGTACTAATCTGAGGATGATTTCATCGTTGCTATGGTCAGAGTTGATAATACAGACCCGTTCGGAGACATTAGGTCGATGCTTCCCGAGACGTTGAAGACGAGGTTGCAGTTGGAGTGGCTGAGTGGGTAAAAAAAAAAGCAAAAAGATAAATAAAATAAATAAAAATTGATCAGGGCCTCAACCTATGAATTAAGAATGCAAAGCGAGGCTACATGCTAATTTATTTGTGTGTTTAATTTTATTCCTTATTTTTAAAAGCAAACATTGAAGTGTTAAAATATTTAGCAATCTTTTTTATTTTTACTTTCAAATTTTAAAAACAAAGTAAATATTTAAATCATTAAAATATCTTCAAATTTGAACAAATGTTCAAATTCAAATTAATTTATACACAAATACAGAAGGATAACTTTATCTAAATAATAAGAATAATTATAAAGCATTATTTTTTTAATTAATTAATATTGAGATATTCCCCACTATATATATTATAAGGCTTATAAAGTCATTCCCATTCAAGTATGACCTTTTAACATTTATAAGAGATAAAATTTTAATTGAAAGTATAATACAATTTAATTTTATCATTGGAGGAAAAATTAGTTTGTCATTTTCATTACTCATTACATAACGCAAAATAAATTATCTTGAAATTATTAAGTGAATAAATTAAAGACAACTAGTTCGCTGAAATCATCGTCGCTCAGCTTTGCCAACACTGTAGTATCGGGTCTTAGGATTTGTGTTGGGAGAATCGTGTCTGTGGGATCTGAAAAGCTATTCCAGAGAAAAGAGCTGTCGGAAGCCACAAGAACGAAGTCGCCGGTATCGAGCATGGACGGCATAGGAGGCTTAGATGTTAGAACTTTATTAAGAACAGAGCGGTCGTCGAAGTCTTTTCTGCAGTGGAAAAATAATTAGCTGCAACTTATGAGTTCCTTCATTTTTAATTTTTTATGGAAGGTTGAGTGTCTAACCTCGCTTCAGCTTATTGTTTAAGAAATAATTCTCACATAATGGAACATAAAATAGTTTTTTGTTGGATCTAAACAATGAGAAATTTATTAAATGGCAATGATTGCTATAATGTTTAAATGACAGTTGATAAGAATGACCTGCTCCCTATTTTTCTTTTCTATGTAAATATAAGCTAATTTCTTGTTTCAACGTCAACTGCTATCATTAATATGCATTATAAAAAAAATTATAATATTATTCCATTATTATATTTCCATAGTTTTTATTATCATTTTTTTAAAGTTGTGTTCGTCCGCGTCTGATTTGTTGTCAGATGCTTTGTGAGCCAAAGTTTAAAAACTCATATTGAAGTTCTCTTGAAGGGGTATGTTCTATGGCTTTATGTCGCATTGAAGCTTCTACGTGCAAATATCGAAGCCCCTGATGATCTTGAGCATATATAATTTTCACTCTTAGCTCGCATGGCGGCCGAATTTTCTTAAGAGGTAGCTTTTAAGGGAGCCTTTACTCATGTTCTCGTAAACAAGAAGCCTCCTCGTGTCTTGGTTGCAGTAGCCAAGGAGACGCGCGCACTAGGTTCTTATGGTGAGTTTGGTCGATAGATTATACCTCGTTAGCAAATTCATTATCAATATTTGACTGGAAGCCACGTAGCTTCTTAACAGCTTGGTCGGGTGTTACAATAAGCTCAAGAATGAGATATCCTCTATAAATCGTGATGCATGCTCCTCTTCTAATGTCTTCACGGAAGCCTTTGGTGGCTTCCTCGAGTTCTTTGTATGTGAATGCCTTAAGATTCAGCCCCAAAACACTGGCGTTAATCTGATGACTCTATTTCCTTTAGCTTGCACAAAAAAAAAAATGAGGGTTGCATATAAAATGATGAAATTTAGTACAACAGAGCCTGCGAGAATGAAAAAACTAGGAAGGATCCAAATTCTCTTCTTGGTAAGGGGGGACACGGATGCTTGGTATGTTATCGTTGTTATCTACTTTAACGAAGGCTATTCTGCTTACAACTATTCCATTGTAGGTTGAAGTTGCGTAAAAGCAATCATCCAAACAATGATGTTCACAGTATGTCTCATCGATGGGATTGAACTGGTCAGAATCATTTTTCGGGAAGTCAAGTTTCTCTACTCTCACCATCTGAAACCCCTTGCTCGGCGCTCCAAAGATACAACTAGGCATGGTGAAGTTGTGCTTACATCCCATATAAGTCTTGTTTGAGTTGATCCATGAATAGCCCACTGGGCACTAACAGACGACCATATGCTTCGTGTCGTAGATGCAATAGCTATTATACCCACAAGCTCCACTTTCAAGTGTTGTTATCAAATTCTGTCAGATGTATGCAGGCTTAAAATTCATGAGCAGCCACTCGACCACACTGCATGCGATGGTTGTCAACTTTGGGTGAAAGTAGTGATGGAAGACTTCGTAGTAGTCAAGAGTTCCTCGATGATAGTAATATGAGGTTACTTGATTTCATCATTGCTGAGGCTAGAGTTGATATTACAGACCCGATTGAGGACATTAGGTTGATGCTTCCTGAGATGTTGAAGATGAGGTTGCAGTTAGAGTGGCCGAGTGGGTAAAAAAATGGAAAAAGATATATAAAATAAATAAAACATGATCAGGGCTTCAACCTATGAATTAAAAATACAAAGCGATGCTACATAATGATTTGTTTTCGTGTTTAATTTTATCTCTTATTTTTTAAAACAAACATTGAAGTGTAAAAATATATAGCAATCTTTTATTTTTACTTTCAAATTGTAAAAACAAATCAAATATTTTAATCGTAAAAATATGTTCAAATTTGAACAAAGGTTCAATTTCAAATTAGTATAAAGCCGCGGCAATTCAATAAAGGATCGCAGCCGGCTCTGGCTCTGGCTCTGCGAAAACCCTAGGGTTTTCGTGTGGTGGCGGCGTGGCCTTTCCCCGCCGGCGGGGGCATTTTTTCTCGGTCGGTTTGCTCAGGAAAGTTTTCCCTTCTCTGTTCTCTTGCTCTCTTAGGTGTTAGCTTCTTTTTCTCGTCTTTTCTTCTGACTGTTTCGTTATGCCTCCGTCTCTTTTGAGAGACCCTGGGTTTTTTGGTGGGGTTTCTCATCCTAAGTCCTTTCTCCAAGCTCTTGCGGGTTATACTTCTTCCTTTCCTGATCTGAAACGGTCTACTTTCCGTGGCCTTCCTGCTTTGTTGGTTTCGGATGATGAAATTAGGGCTTTAGCGGAACCTTTTAGGTTTTCTTTAGTTGGATTCTTTCCGGGTAAACGGCCTCCTCTTGATGCTATAAGAAATTTTTTTTTAACCTTTTGATGTTTCAGTTACTGTCCTGGACTCTACCCATATTCTGATTAAATTGGAAAATGATTTGGACTATTGCAGAATTTTTTGTCATCGTTCTTATTTGATTTTCAATTGTTTTCTAAAAATTACGAAGTGGACACCGAATTTGGATATCGGTGTTGAGTCGCCGATCATTATGGATTTCTTTTCCTCATCTCCGACCGCTGCTCCGAGGATCCTTTTTGGATTGGGGGAATTATTGGTAAACCTCTAATCGACGAAGCTACGTCGGTTGGATCTCGTCCCTCGATTGCCCGTGTTTTAGTTGAAATCGATATTACAAAAAATTATCCTAAACTAGTTTGGTTAGGTTCTGATTTATTAGGGTATGCTCAAGAGGTGGTTTTTGATGATTTTTCTCATTTTTGTGATGTTTGTAAAAAATTGGGGCATATCTCTGGTAAATGCAGTTCTGATCTTGCTCCGGCTTCTGTTGCGGAACGCCCTGTGGAAATTCATTTAGGTGGTGTGAATGACAGCAAGGGTGTTAATGCTGATGTGGTTAATGTTGATGAAGTTACTTCTGTGGGAAAGAATCTGCTTTCTGTTGATCCTGTGGGTTGTGCTACCGATATTGGTTTGTCTCAGGAGAATTTGGATGGCTCTGTGGATTTGCATTTGGGTATCGGTGCGCCTCTGGCTGCGGAAAAATCCTTTAATGTTTAGAACAGATAAAATTTTGATTGATAGTATAACTGTATAATACAATTTAGTTTTGTAATGGACAAAAAATTAGTTTGAATAAGTTTCCCTTTGAACAAATGACTATGATTATGTTTAAATTTTATAATGTACTTAGTCATATAATTTTATTATTAATGATACTTTAAATATTGCCCGATATTCCATTGAAAGGGTTGACGAAATGGGAGTTGGCCGTGGCTTGGAAGTTGGAATCTTATAAAGAAGAGAAAGGTCTTCGAAGACATTTTTGTACGGGGAAAAGAATTAGCCACAGCTTATAAGTTCTTGGTTTTTTCTTTCTATGGAAAGTTGACTGCCTTTTTTTTTTTTTTGGGATAATTTGGGGCATAAGCCCATCTATTAATAAGAAACAATTACAAGTAACAAACTAAAAAACCTGCCACAAAACAAAAGCAGGGCAATTGAAGAAAGAAGTATACAAAATTGATCAGGACTCAGGTATGAAATAGATCGAGCGGGACAATCGAAGAAAGTAAAAGACCCTCCAAGGGGCATTGCTACAGCGATCATCATTGTCCTGCAAAAAAGTCTGAAATGACGAAAAGCAAGCTCCCTGGTTGCCTAGGAGGCCATCCAAGAGAGAACCAGCGAGCCAAAAAAGAACCCAAATGAGCAGAGCATCCAGGCAAACTATCCCCAACAGTAGAAATGTGATCATAACAGCAAAAGAGGAACCCCCAGTCAGATAGTGCCAACAAACCAACATCCATGATAACTCAATCAAGATAACAAGTGTAAAAATTGATGCATGTTCTTCCATTTTTCGAGCTTAGTCAAGGCAGCTTTTTTTATTTTCCTAACCACCGTGGTATGACATTCAATAATATCCGAAAGATTCTATCATTACGAGCACGCTAAATGTAGTAGATAGCCATATTGATAAGAAGAGAAAGGAAATTGAGCATGCCTAGCATTATCAGAAATCTCTTCTAGCAAATCAAAAACTTGCTAAAGGTTAGGACGAAGCAGCAGCGTTTGAGAATGAGGGATCAGAGAGTTTAAGATCCCAAAAGAAAAATCACACTCAAAGAAGAGGTGAGTGTGAGAAGTCTCTATAATTGTGACGCCCCAGGCCATCCATAGTGAAAGGATTCGTCGACAGTCTTGATCAACCATCACTTCCTGCTCCTTTGCTCTGACCTGAAATTGTTAACCACATATAATGAGCTTCAAAAAGCCCAGCAGGTCACTAAAGCCTACAACTGAAATCAAAGCACGATACTGAAACAATATGCATGTCAATTAATCAATCAAATCCATAACAGTCAGTTCCACATGATCAGTGAATCTATGCAGCAGATACGAAAATCAGTACATAAACAAAAAATAATGCATAAACAATAGAATCCCAAAATCATCAATGATAGAATCAGTGAATAGTAGAAATCAAATCAATAAAATCATATAAATCAATCAAATCAATACATCAATAATCACGTGCTATAAGAATCAATACAATGAATCAATGTATCAGTGGACCAGTAGTATCGGTATCAGTATCTGTAGTATCAATAGTATCCATGAATCAATGAATCCATAATATCGATGAATCAATAATATCGGTATCTGTATCCATGAATCAATACAATATCCATATTCATATCGGTGTCGGTATCTAGTGACATGAATAACATGCAATATCAATGAAATCGTACAGTAACAATAAACTCGTAAATCCGTATGTCAATCCATTCAAAATCAAATAAATCAATAATCAATATAAGAAGTCCGTCGATATCAATTAAATCTATAAATCCATAATGAGATCAATAGGTCAATATCGCACACATGCAATTCAATACAATAGTTCTTACTGAACAAGTACAATCACTGGCTATTAAGGTGTTTTTCAAGTCGATAATCATAGTGCTGTTGTAGAAATCCATAAATATATCCGTTGGCTCAATAAGAGTCATCACTCTGTCCCCGTCGGCTGCCCGTTGGCATAATAATCTCCTTATGACTCCCAATCGTTATATCAATGATCAATAGAGGATATCGCCAAACCCTTTTTAAAGGAAAGCCCGTCGGTCCACCATCCTGTACATGTCAAGTCAATCTCCAACCAACGGTTCAATCAGTCTTCACTTGTCTTTCGGTAATAGTAATATATATTCAATCATATTTTCACATTCATATGCATATTCAATCATTCAAATCATCAATTCAGAAAATCAGAGGTCGTACGAGAAATCGGCGGCATAACGGCAGTACACGGAATGTACACAGAAATCACAGATTCAGAAAATCACCAAATTATCGAAAATCGAATAAAACAACGTTTCAAAGCTTTATTTGTGCTAAAGTAATAATTTCCAACATCCTGATAATTTTTCATTCGATAAAAATCGCACATAACTCAAAATAACCGGTAGAAACTTTATAGAAAATACCATATCGAAATATATCAGAAGTTGTGCGGTAAAACTTTCGTCAATACAAAATTATGCACGTTTTTCGGTAACAGAAACACAAAATTGAGCACAGAATTATTAAAATTTGCAATCTTCAAATCAGAAATAGGATTCGGATTCCTTACTTCGAGACAAACAAATCTTTCAACTGCGTCGTCGGACGAAAAGCGCTCTACGTCAAGCTTTCCCTTCTCTTTCCTTCTCTTTCTCTCTCCTGCCTTCTCTTTCTCTCTCTTCAAATGAATCAAAAATATCTCAAATCCGATACTTATCAAGCAGGATCGTCCAGGACGATGTCCAGATCGTCCCGGGACGATCTCCTCTGGACATAGATCGTACAGATGAAATTAATTTCAATTTTATTCGTCCCTGGAGGATGCTCTCGGGTTCAGTTCGTCCCGACGGTTCGTCCCGAGTACTGTTCCAGGTTCGTACAGACGAAACATACAGATTTCTTCACAATTTCTTCAGTTCATCCCGTAGTAAGGCCAGTTCGTCCGGGACTAACAGCACTCAAAAAATCAGCATTTTAAGGGTTTTACAATAATCCAGGCAAACAATATAATGTGGGTTCACATTAATACCACGTTTCAGTAAAAGGTCAGTTGTTTTTAACCCGTTTCTAACAGCCTGCCACCCAAAAGCAAAGAAACTGATGGAGGAATGTTTATGCCAGACAAAACGATGCCATGTAACCACAGGGTAATGCTTAAAATATTCTTTGCGGAACAGTTTGTTAAGAGGATTCTCAGCATTGTACCAAAGGCAACCAACCTCAGCATTCCAAATAAGTACATAAGAAATATGCCTAACCAGAAAAGGGGCCCAGTCAGAGGGGCAATTTCAATTACCATCTAGCATAATATGGGACACATATTCACAGTTAAGAATATTCAGCCAACCATGATCTTCAATTTGATCCAAAGACTCCATTAGAGATTTCCCAAAACACCACGGATCCCAGAGGAGTGAATGAAGGAAATTGGGAATGATCCTAAGCATGAAACAATGTTTGAATTGAGTAGCAGTCAAGCATAAATTCTTCCATAAGTGAGAGCAGCGCTTGGGGTAAGGATACCAAAGGGAGTGGTAAAGATTGCGCCAACAGTTGAAAAGGGGGCTCTCACCATTTAAGAATCTCCAAATAATAGAACAACTGAAACTATGAGACAGAGAATCCAAAGAGGGCAGCCCAACTCCACCATTATGTTTAGGCAGACAGGTATCCTTCCAAGCAATCAGCCTAAGTTTCTTCACAGCAATGTCACGGGAGAAGAGAAACCTAGAGCAAAGCTTGTTTAAAGCTTTGAAATAAAGCTTAGGTAAAATGCTACCTCTAATCCAGTATACAATAGTGTTAAAGATCGTATATCTCAAAAATTGAATTCTACCCCCAAAAGAGAGGGTTTTAGCCCTCCAACCCTCTAAAGCCTTGGTAACTTTCTGAAGCAGAGGCTAGAAGTCCACAAAGGAAGGCTTCTTAACAAAAATGGGGAGACCCAAATATTTAAGGGGGGCTAAGGTTTGCTGGATATCAAGCATATCATAGATAGTATCACTCAAAAGACAATTCTTAGAGAAAAGAATAGAACTTTTTGAGGGGTTAACTTTCAAACCAGAGGAAGCCTCAAAGCGCTTCAGGATATCCAACAGAGAAACAGCCTCAGTGGAATTGGCCTTAGAAAACACCAGTAAGTCATCAGCATAGAGGAGATGGGTAATGGCAGAATTACCCAATGTGATACCTTCAAAGCACTGGTTGGTTTTAGCTTCCTCAAAACAGGACGAGAGGCCATCCATAGCAACACTGAACAAGTAGGGAGATAACGGGCAGCCCTGCCTAAGTCCATTGGAGGAACAGAAATAACCTTCAAGAGAGCATTAATAGCAACAGAGAAATAAATGTCAGAAATGCAGGATTCGATCCAGGAGGTGAAAAGGGGAGGGAAACCTTCAGCAAACAGCCGTTTAAGCAAAAATTCTCTAGAAACAGAGTCAAAAGCCTTGTGAATGTCAAATTTTGCACATAAGTAGTTGTGCTTGGTAGAAGAGTTAAAGTAGCCAAGAACTTCAGACGCAAGAATAATATTATCAGTAATAATCCTATTTTTGATGAAGCCGGCTTGGACAGGATTAATGATAAGTGGCATCACCAATTTCATTCTATTAGCCAATAATTTAGCAATGATTTTGTAGAATGAGTTGCAAAGAGATATAGGTCTATAATCATTGACAAAAGTGGCATGAGGGCTCTTAGGAATAAAAGCTAAAACAGTATTTTTTGCTTGCTTAGGCAGAAAAGAAGTGGAGAAAAAAGATTGAACACCACGGCATAATTGCTTACCCAGGGAGTTCCAAGTGGCCTTATAGAATTCGAAGGTGAAACCGTCAGGACCAGGGGCAGCATTAGGAAGAGAAGAGAAAATAACATTTTTAATATCTTGAGTAAAAAAAGGGGTAATCAGGTAAGCCCTTAACTCAGTGGGTATAATATTCCCAATAGGAAGGCAGTCGGTGCTGGAGGGAGGAGCCCCATTGAAGAGGTTCTGATAATGGTTGATAAAAGCAGAAGAAATACCTTCAGAGGAGGTATGCAGAACATCATTAACCAAAATACCTCTTATCTGATTAGAGTTGTTTCTAACATTAATGTTGGTATACAAAAACTTCAGGTCATCTTCTCCCTCTTTGAGCCATCTAGCTTTGCTTCTTTGAGAAATCCACTCAACCAGCCGAGCTTTAATCACAACAAGCTTGCCATTGATGTGGCTAAGATATTAGAATTAAGAACACCATTCAAAGGATCACATTGAAGCAGGGATAGAGCAACAGATTGAGCTTGAGAGAGATTGTCGAGCTCAGCACAAAGGAAATTGGAAGAGCTCTAATTCCTAGACTTTAAAAGACATTTAAGCTCTTTGAGTTTGTGGTAGAAGTCACAAATGGGGCTGCCAGAGGAGGGGAGAGAAAAAACATCCATAACAGCTTTCTAGAAATCAGGAATGGAGCTCCAGTAATTCTTATACAAAAAGCGGTTGTTTTTCCTATTAGGTGAGTCCAAATGCAGAATTAAAGGACAATGATTAGAAATGTCCGGGTCACTGACAATGTAATAGGAATTGGGGAACGAAGACAGCCAAGCTTCATTAATAAAAGCTCTATCAAGCTTGATGTGGATTGGGGAATCCAGTCTCTGGTTAAACTAGGTGTAAAAGTGACCCGCCGAGGATAAATCAGTAACACCAGCATTGAAAGCAAAATTATTTAGCTCACCTAATTTCTCAGAGGCAAAGGGAGCCCCCCCCCCCCCCCCCCCCCCCCCCCCCCCCCCCCCCCAGCTTTATCATTAGTGCTCCTATAACAGTTGAAATCACCTAAAATTACCCAAGGTAAAGTGGTGACATTATCCAGCTCAGTCACAGAGTTCCAAAGAGATTGCCTCTCCACCAAAGAGTTAGAAGCATAGATAGCCGAGATACAGCACACTTCCTCATTCTCGAAAAGAATCAAACCGTGAATAACTTGACTAGAGGTAAATAGAGGTTTAAAAGAAATCTTTTGCGCATTCCACTTGATCCAGATCCGACCGGGAGAAGAAAAAGCAAAATTATCATAGGAACCCTCAACAGGGAAAACTGTGTGAGAGTGATGGAACCAGTCATCCGTGACTGAAGGGGCAAAGATTTTAGCTTCCAGAATCAGAACCATATCTAATCAGAATTTATTAATCAACGCCTTGCGGGATAAAACTTTTGAGGATGATTAAACCCTCTAATGTTCCAAGACGCAATACGGGGAAGGGTCATTTGTGCTTCTTTTTTGGGTTGCCACCCTTTTTGGCCTGCTTGCTTCTGGTATTCGCTGCCGTGAGGGCATCCACCGCAAGCGGCACACCAACACAACTTGCAATTTTTGAGATCCCCTCCGGCGTCCAGCAGGAAAGCGGGAGATTTTTGATCTTTATCCATAGCGGGATCGAGGCGAACTCTTCCCGATTAGGGGTGAAATCAGGAGACCATTTCTAAAGGATAAACGGTTTCCCGAAAAAGAACCATGGACCACCAGTCCACGCCATATCGTAGTCTTCAGGAGAAAAAAATTTAAGAAGAAAGAAACCATCATCAAGGGTAAGAAGAGACAACTCCCCTTTTAGCTTCCAGGTTCGCTTGATCACCGATAGTAGGGCTTCGTAAAAAGGCCATCTTCCGATCGAGTACCCAACTAAAGAAAGAGACCATTCCGGCGCATTAGCGTCGAACTAAGATTTGGTGAAGAGAGCAGTGAAGTTTTTTGTAGGGTGGTGTGCTAGGGAGCTGGAAAACTCGTGTGAAACAGGGGTAAAGAAGATGCTTCCAATGAAGAAGATCCTTGGAAAGAGGGGCCATGGGTGTGGAAGAGTTGGGAAGTGGGGGGAAAGCGGAGGAGGAGGACATTCCTCACGGAGTCCTCCTCAAGGGGGCGGGAAGGAGAAGGATAGAGCGCGAGAAAGTAATCCCTAGCAAAGCTTCTCACTCTATCACTAAAACATTTAGCCATCCAGCTTCCATTTCGCGTCCGGAAAAAGCTTGCCACCAAAGTTGACTGCCTTACCTCGCTACAGCTTATTATTTAAGAAATATTTGAACAGGCAATCTTAAATCCTAATACAGGCAATTTTTTAGCCGAGTCGGTCGGGCTGACAAGAAAAAAAAAACTAAATGTGAAATAGATATAATCCAGGTGTTGGGATTTTATTGGAGCTCAAACATATAGCCCCACCCCGTACTCCGCATTGAATAATTTCATCAACTTGAGAGAGGAAACAACTCAGTGTTTAGAGTTTATCCAATTTTAGTGAGTTTCAAAAACATCACAAAAATACTATCCAATGAGTTTCAAATACTTTACATATTTACTTTGCATGTATTTTATAATACATTATAAATAAGGGCAACCAAATAGCCCCATAATGAACATCTGCATTCCAACCTCTTTCAGCATGGACATTTTGCAACTAGACTCGTGAAGGATTTCTTATTTTTATCTATTAAAAGTTCTAATTGGGCTAGTTATTATTATTATTATTTATCCAAGCTATTGATTAAATGTATTGAAAAAATTAGTTAAAATTTAGCTCTATTTTTTTTTACGACAGCAAATATGAAATAAAATTTTAATTATAAGATAATTTATTTGTGTAATGAAATGACATTTAAACTTGTTTTTTTTTTCAAAGAAAAAATTATGTTGATTTATATATATATGATAAATTGATTTTATATTGGGTAATATTTGAATGCTATTTATTTATTTTGTATCTTTAGCTTGTTTGTCTAAACACTAGTTTTCTATTTGAAAAAATAAAATTAAGACGTGCTTGGGACTAAAAAAAATGCAGTAATTTAAATTAACTTAGAATATATAGCAGTAATTATTTCATTATTAATCTTATATATTAATTATCTTATTTTCAAAATTAATGATTAAATTTTAAATTAAAATATATTTTTATAAAAAAAAATAAAATAAATTCTTTTATTTTTGACTCGTGCTAACTCTAGCTACTCTGTAACAACTATGAAAGGATCAACATGCTCTCATTGAAAAGAACAATTATTAGGTCCTTTCACTGGATTTAGAGGAAGGTTCGATTTTTGCCTAAAATAGGTCAAAAAGTGCAAATACCGAGTTTTTTGAAAAACTCGATATTTTTTCAAAAAACTCGGTATTTGCACTTTTTTAGGCAAAACCGAACCTTCCTCTAGGTCCTTGCACTGGACCAAATAAAAGTTCCATTGAAAAGGGCATTAATAACTACTTTCTACCACCAAGGAACGCTCAATCCTTAACACGTTAGTTCTATGTAGAATTTGATTGTCTTGATCAATCGGGTTATACCGTTGCCTTGGACCTCCACTCAATTTGTTGAGCTCGCTGCGGGGGTTGCATGCAGGGGGTCCTCCGTATGCTTGGGTTCCTATGTAAAGTCCAACACTGTGATGTTGTGTCCTTGTGCGCCTTGGCATTATATAGTTTGCTTGGAAAATTGACAAAGAACACTGCGATCGTTGCAACACTCCCATCTCCAGATTGTGGCGTAGCTAAAGAGCAATTCAACTCTCCATACCTCAATGATAGTGAGGCAGACTATAATTAGAGTTTTGAGCTTCACAATGCACCAAACTTGGTGCTACGATGATGTGAGGTAGGATGGACGATTTTCTTTCTCATTTTTCATTAAGGATTGCTCTCTTGGTATTTTCTAAGTGTATCTCTTTATTTGTTCTTGAATGAGAATGGTGCAAGCGTGAAGAGAGATTAGGAGAGAGTGAGAAAGAATAAAGATTTATATTATTTCTCCCATATTTTTATAGTGAATGTTTTGGTTTAGCATGGTTTCGTGCCTTTTCTGATTTTAGGTTTTTCTATGTTAAACCTGAAGTCCTTTATTTCCATTGCACTTTTTATTTCTTGTTTGTTTTCACTGTGTTTTACTTCCCCCAACAACTAGTATTAAAACCATGTTTTTCAATTTGAGTGGGCGTAATGGCTGCAAAGTAAGATGTAAGATTGAGATGTTTAATGTGAAAGTTCGTGTAGGTTGTTAGACCTTATAGAACTGTTCTAAGGCTAACCAAGAGGGGAGATGAATTTGTTATTAAAAAAATATTAGATTTTGGAAAACCTTTTAGTTTTTTAAAATCTTTTTAGAATATTAAAAATGCTAATCTTGAAATATGCAGTTGTTTATTTAAATGACTTTCACGAATAATATTTCAACCACAAATATAAAGAGCAATGAAATAAAATGCATAAAATATAAAAAGTAACATAAGAACACGAAATTTTATAGTGGTTCGGTCCAACTAGACCTACATCCACTCCCTGGAGACTCCTCTAGGTATTACACTAAATAATAGTGAATCTCCTTTCACCCCCACATCAAGGAGGAGAAGCCCTTATAAATTAACTTCCACCAACCAAGCGCGGTAGAGAACCATCGCCTTTTACACTCTCCAAGTGATGACATTGTACCTTCTCATCCTTTTTCACCCACCCGGTGAAAGCAAAGTACCTACACATCCTTTTCACCCACCTGGTGAAGACAGAGAACCAAGCGTCATTTTTCACCCTCCTGGTGAAGGTAGATAAGCAAACATCCTTTTTCACCCTTATGGTGAAGGTAGAGAACCTTCACGTCATTTTCACTCTCTTGTTGAAGGTGGAGAACCTTGGTCTAGTCTTGAAGATCTTCTCTCAAGAGACTCCAAAAAGTTGGGAAGAAGAACAAGAGATCCTCACATTAGACAACCCTTGTGAATCCTTCACAATTCTCTTTCACTAGATCTCTCACTCTCCAATATCAAAATCTCTCTCAAACACACTCCCAATAGTCATTTTCAAGATAAAATTCAAAGCAAATGACATGGATTATAGTTTTAGGACTATATATATAGAAAACACATGAAAAATTATCCAAAAACAAAATTTTTCAAGAGAAGCGTTAACGATTTGTACTGTATGATCGTAGATCATCTAGTACAAATAGTTCAAATATCATGATTTTGTTTGGTACGAAATAGGATGAACTTAGTTTCATACGCTTTGGATTGTACAGTATGAATAGTTCAAAAATGAACAAGTTCGTATTATATGATCTGGTACGAACCTAATTTTGTACATAGTTGGTCATTTGTACGACTTGACATCATATAGTATGAACATTTTAATATAATTATCTATCATTTAGTACGATATGGTACGAATTAAATTCATATACTATCAGTCGTTTGTAGGACTTGATTTCATAATGTGCGAACAATTTAAAAATAAATTGTGTTTATATGATACGATTTGGGATGACCTAAATTTCGTACTCAGTTAGTCGTCTATACAAATTAATACCGTACTGTATAAATAGTTCAAAAATAATTGTGCTCGTATGGTATAATCTCAAATGACCATAATTTCATCTATACGACTGGATATCGTACAATACGATCAGTTAAGAAAATCAAGTCATGGTTTGAGTAACCGGATTCTAGAGAAAAAAAACTAAATCAAATCATACAGTGCGATTATATATCATACAATATGATCAATTTTTTAAAAAAAATTTATTAATCTCTCCTTGTGTTTGTGTGTATGGTTACCCAATTACGATTATACTTGCTCAGACTCGAGAAATAAAAATAAATGTATATAGACTCTTTTACATGAAATCCTTTTCTACATTGTCTTGAAGTCTTTAGCAATTTAGAGTAGTATATAATTTCCCTGCAATGTTAATACTCACAGAAACAACCAGAAATATCTAATATATATTAGTATAAAAATAATAAAATCTTAACAATAATATTTTGTTATCATCTAAAATCACAATCTCAATCTTGATTACTTATTTGCAACAATCTCTCTCTTTTTTATGATAATAAAATTAATTATTGTTTGAATAAAAATTAAAATTCTTTTCTCCTTAACTCCCCCTAAGCATTGTTTAAGTATTGATAGAAGCCTGAATCATTTTCATAATTCTTTAAGTTACTCTATCACACCCATTAAGTTGTTGACACTTTTGTCGGGGAAGAATTTATTTTATTTGTAATTTTTTATTATGGATCTCCGAAATGATTCTACTCGTGGGGTCAGAATACAAAGAGTATGATCGCACTCATTGAACAAAATGATCGTAGACCTTTTCACTCTATATAAACAAGCCAATGGGAGGATAGATGGGATTATACATACAATTAATCATGGAAGATAGCGACTTTCGCCTACATATCTTTATGAGTAATAATATGTATAACCAAATAATCATGAAATTTCTTCAATCTAATACATCAACTCGAATGAGGTTTAATTGATATGGGTATCGGTTTCCTACGAGCGCAAGCCCCCGTAGTTAATTATATCTTAAACATCGGCCTAAGAAAAGTCTTGATTAAGGACACTATAGTATTTCCTACGAGCGCAAGCCCCCGTAGTTAATTATTTCAGTTATCTAAGAAACAATCACCAAAATTTGAAGTAAAGCAATAACAAATGGAGATGTACCCATATGCTTTAGCAGTTAGAAGTTTGATTTATGCTATGATCTGTACGAGACCGGATACAACACATGTAGTGGGAGCAGTTAGTCGATTTCTGAATAACCTAGGAAAACTTTATTGGGATATGGATAAGTGGATTCCTAGGTACTTGAGAAGATCAATTGATAAAGCTCTTTGCTTTGAAGGTGTATGCATTGATCTGTAAGGGTATGAAGATTCTAATATTATTTGAGATCTTGATGGTAGGAGAAGAAGAAATTGTTATATCTTCACTTTGGAAAACACTATAATGAGTTAGATTTTTAAGTTATAGAAGTTTGTTGCGCCTTCAACTATAGAAGCTAAGTACATTGTTATCATTGAGGCTAACAAGGAGTTGATATATTTGCAAGGTTTCTTGGCAGAACTTGAGAAAGGGTAAGGGAGTGGAAAGTTGTATAGTTATAACATGAGTGCTATTCATCTAGCCAAAAATGTTGTATTCCATGCCATGATGAATCACATCTAGCTGCAATATCATTTTATCATATCACTTTTGGAAGTTAACCATTTATCTTTGGAGAAGATTTACACGACCAAGAATCTTACAGACATGCTGACGAAGATATAGATAGTTGATAAACGGAAGCTATGCATAACTTTAGTTTGTCTTAATGAAAGATCAGAGCAGGAGTGAGCCACACTACACGTACTATGATTGGTGTTACAGATTGAGAGAAGGATTGATTGCAACCGGTTTCCAAGTGAGAGATTGTTAGTTTAGTGTAGAATATGATTATGTTGATCAATCTGATAATACTTTTGCCTCAAACATTAGTTCAGCCATTCAAGTCGCTGGTAGGTTGCAGATGTTACATGTTAATGATAATTGAGTTATTCATGGCTCGACAAAAATATAACCTAGATGCGATGCAAGCCCACCTGTCTAGTTGTGTCACTGGAGTGTTGGGTGAAGGGTTTTAGATGGGAAGAGGATTATGACAATTTCAATCCTATGAGTTAGGTAGATTGATGCAATCGTGTATGGATAATTTCAATCAATAATGACGTACGCTGCCAATGGTAGGAAGGGGGGCTACTTGGGCAGAATTGCCATCATCAATGTATGTTTAATGATTTGAAATTATGCCGCAAGGAAAATAAAACATCAGCTCAAGTGCACATATGAAATCAGCAAGATTAAGTCAGATGACATATAGTTGTATTTTAACTGTATTTGTGTGATATTGATTAATCTTTTTACTGATTGTCATTGTCAGTACTGGGTTATAATAGTTTTTTAAAAAGCTACAGGTTTATTTTCTTTATTTTATGGAGTTCTATTACAATTTTTTATGGCTACTTTGCTAATTTTTTTCTTTGTGGGTTGTAATAATAAAAAAGAGAGCTTCTCTTTTTCCTCTGCATTTTTTTTTTGTCCCCGAATGACGTTCGATGTCCGCACAAAATAATTTTTTCGATCTCAAACTCCATTGAAATAAAAAAAGAGAGCGCATATTCGAAAAAAAACGAATTTGAACTCCCACCTAAAAGATTATTTAGCTCCATCATTGTTCGTATAAGCAGTGTAAGTAATTATAATAAATTTGAAAGAAAATTTATCAATAATAACTCCTTAACTGAAGTAAATTTTAATGGCCAAAAAATTAAATATTTCAAAAAAACCGAACAAATTAGTGGGAAAGTCAAATATCTCAAAACATTAGTTCTTTAGACAAAAGAACATTTACTTGTTATTGAAGGTACAAAATATAACAGTTAAATTAAAGTAATTTGTTTTATTTTATTTGATTGCTTTTGCATTTCTCGGATTTGAAGAAAGGAACTCAATAATCAGAACAGTTCCCACTGCAAGCCGGCCACGCTCAGAAGATGAAAAAGAGAAAAATTGTTGCATTTACAGGCCGTGATTTAGATGAATTTGCATCACATGATCTAAAATAATAATCAAATTATATTAATCACCTCATTTATTGATTAGGACAAGCATAATCCTCCTCACAGAGAAGGCGGCACCGGATTAATCGCCACCGTTCCCTCTAACATCTGCGTTACTTGCCCCATCGTCGGCCTCAAGGCTGGCTCTTCTTGCACGCACCACAAAGCCACCATCAAAAACCTCTCCACCCTCCCCATATCTGCCATGGCCTCCTCATCTCCCTCCAGAAGAGCATCAATCCGTCCATCATTATAACAATCACTTACCCAAAAAGTAAGAAGGGCCTGTTCTTCCTCCATCTCATTTTCCACATTCCTCCTACAAAACAGAATTTCCATAACCATCACGCCGAAACTATAAACATCCACCTTGGCACTTATCACTGAGTTCCTGAACCATTCAGGCGCAACGTACCCCTTCGTTCCCCTTATCCCTGTGTTCGTCCTCGTCTGATCTGTTTTCAGAAGCTTTGCGAGCCCAAAGTCTGAAACCCTCGGATTGAAGTTCTCGTCAAGGAGTACATTTTGCGGCTTTATGTCACAGTGAATGATCTGCGTGGTACACTCTTCGTGCAAATATCGAAGGCCCCTTGCAATCCCGAGCATAATTTCCACTCTTTGTTTCCATGGTGGCCGAATTCTACTGAAGAGGTAGCTTGCAAGGGAGCCTTTACTCATATATTCATAGACAAGAAGCCTCTTCGTGTCTTGGTTGCAGTAGCCAAGGAGACGCACGAGGTTCTTATGTTGAGTTTCCCCGATAGATTTTACCTCGTTAGTAAATTCCTTATCAATATCTGGGTGAAAGTCGCGTAGCTGCTTAACGGCTAGGTTGGGGGTTCCGGTAAGCTCAGGACAAAGATAGCCTGTATAAACCGTGCCACATGCTCCTCTTCCGAGCTCTTCACTGAAGCCTTTGGTGGCTTCCTGAAGCTCTTTGTATGTGAATGCCTTAAGATTCGCCCCCAATACGTTGTCGTTAAGCTGATGTTTTTGTTTCCTTTTGCTCACATGAAAATAAATGAGGGTTACAGAAACAATGATGAAATTTAGTACAACGGAGCTGACGAGAACTATAGAATCGGGTAGAATCCAAGTTATCTTCTTGGAAAGGGGGGAGCTTGGTAGGTTATTGTTGTTACTTACTTTGATGAAGGCTACTCCGGTTACGTAGTTTCCCATCCTACCATTGGAGAAAGGAAACTTCTTTTTATAGCAATTGCCTATTCCATCGTAAATTGAAGCCGCGCATAAGCAATCATCCAAACATTGTTGTTCACAGTCCGTCTCATTCATAGGATTGAACTGGTCATAATTTTCAGTTGGGAAGTCGAGTTTCTCTATTCTAACCATCTGAAACCCCTCGCCCGGTACTCTAGAGATACAACTAGGCATGGTGAAGTTGGGCTTGCATCCCATATAAGTCCTGTTCGGGTCGACCCATGAATAGCCCACCGGGCACTGACATGCGACCATCTGCTTCGTGTCGTAACTGCAGTAGCTGTTGAACCCACAAACTCCACTTCCGGGCGTTGTAATCAAATTCTGGCATATGTCTGTCGGCCTAAAATCCATGAGCAGCCACTCGGCCGCTCCGCCGGCGACGGCTGTCTTCTTTGGGTAAACATAGTGACGGAAGACTCCATCGTAGTCGAGAGTTCCTCGGTGGTAGTAATCTGAGGATGATTTCGTCGTTGCTGAGGTCAGAATTGATAATACAAACCCGCTCGGAGAGATTAGGTTGATGCTTCCCGAAACGTTGAAGACGAGTCTGGAGTAGGTAGAAAAATGAAAAAAAATATATATATATAAAAAGAAGTCGCATATGAATTAAGAATGCAAAGCAAGGTTACATGTAGATTTGTTTTCCTGTCTAATTTTATCTCTTATTTTTAAAGACAAACATTAAAGTGTAAAAATATATTCAGCAATCTTTTTGCTTTTACTTTCTATTTTAAAAAATAAATAAATATTTAACATCATGAAAAAAACTTCATATGAAATTTTTTACATAATATTCTAAAACATTTATATAAGTGATATATTGTTTAATTAAGTTTAGTAAAATAATTGCTTATTAGTTATGATATTAGAGATTAAGAAGCCTAATTAATTAATATTTATAAATTTTTATGGTTTTATAGAAATAGAAAATTAACTTAACAGTTAAATGATTATAATGAAGTACACCTCATATTGGGCAAAATGATCAGATATAATATAATTAATTTTTAAATTAAATTAACTATAAATTAACTAAAACTTTTTTAACATTATTAACATATTCTGTTAAATAATAATGATAATTAATCTAAAAACTATACTTATAACTGAGAAATTATATAAAATAATTTATATTTATTTAAAATTTAATTAAATTATCAAAATTTGCAACAAAATTAATAATCAATTCATAAATTTGCAACAAAATTATCAAAATTAGTAAATTAATAAGGCCTTCTCCAACGTTCGGCAAACAGGCGAATGGAGAGCCTCAGACGTGCCAACCGAACTCCATTTTTGCCGGCATTTAGTCGCTGATGAACAATGCGACGCCAATATTGGCGTCGCACTGTTCACTTTCGCTATTTCTTTCTCTCTACCGAACTCCGTCTGAGAAAGGCGCGAAAGAAACGACGAATGAATTTGGGGCAAAATGGCGTTCCACTGGAGATGAATCACGGCACTTTTTAATTTTACTGCATTTTGCAGTGAAAAATGAGAGTTTCGGTTGGAGATGCCCTAAGGTTTCTATATATGTATTTAAGTTTTAGAATATTTAATAATGATAACTCGATATGATGCAATTAAATCATCAATTAATTAATTAATCATATTAAATTATGGGTATCATTTTGAATGCTTAATTAAATATTAATTAAATATTAATTAATATCATTATAACTAAAATCATAAATTAATTTTATTTTGACAAATTAAATATTAATTACTTATAATCTTAATTATCCTAATAATTAATTATTAATTGAAAATTATGATACCAACTTAGATTGATGGAGACAAAAATAAGATTAAATTAGTAAAATTATAATTAAATATTAATTACTAATTGGATATAAATTACATATATTTTCCTTTTCATTAGCAAATATATCTTTATTTATGGTTTTTTTCTGATGTAATTTTAGTTTTGTTAAACATCAATAAGCAATCGGCAAATATAAAAAGGATAGTTAAAAAAAAAACACTTTAAAGCTTATTATTTCAAATAAAGAAATATTAGGGATATTTAACTAACTACAAATATTACATATTATGAGTCAAACAAAGTCATCTCCTTTAAAAATCATAATTAAGAAATTGATTATTTAATTTCGGGAATTTATTTGTTGAATCTGTGTCTATTACCAATATGATTTATCTGAACTAGAGAAAGTGCAGGACATAATAATTAAGAAAGACCATTACCGGGAGTTTGGCACCAGGAAATTGGCGGCCCAGTAGGGACTGTACTGGTATCCGGTGGGTATAGCAATCTGGTAGAAGACGACGTTTCCATCGGACTGCATACGCAGCTTGAATCGGCCGTTGCTGAAATCATCGTCGCTCAGCTTCGCCACGATTTCAGTACCGGGGCTTAGGGTTTGAGTGGGGAGAATCGTGTCCGTCGGATCGGAAAAGCTATTCCAGAGAATGGAGCCGTCAGAAGCCGCAAGAACGAAGTTGCCGGTATCGAGCATGGCGGCATAGGCGGCTTCCGGAGCACCGGGGTTCCAGACTTCGGTTCCGGTGGGATCTCGGAGGGAGAGCTGTCCATCATCTGAGGTGAGGTAGACGGAGGATTTGGGAGGAAGGGGTCTGTGTCGATTTGGGGTCCAGATGAGGGTTCTGGTGTTGGGGAGATTGGCGAACCAGATGGCGAGGAGGAAGAGGGAGGAGTTAGTTGGGAGGGGGAGGAAGCCGAAGGCAAAGTTGCCCGAGGGGGAGAGCCATGAGAGGTCTGTGACTCCGGCGGTGTCGGTGGTGAGGTAGGAACTTAAGGTTATGTTATTGTGGGGCTGACCTGCTACTGCGATGAAGGCGATGATTGTAAGGAGGAGGAGGAGGAAGAACGATGGATATTCCATTGAAAGGGATGACGAAATGGGAGTTGACCGTGGCTTGGAAGCTGGAATTGTATAAAGAAGGGAACGGTCGTGGAAGACTTTTCTGCACAAGGAAAAGTATTAGCTACATCTATTATTGGATAAGTGAAACCGTCTCACGCATTGCATCCGTACTGTTCCGGCACATGAGATTTCAATTTGGCATGTGTTATTTCGTGTGGATTTTCGGATCCCGTGCGGCGTTTTGGGTGGTGTTGCCAACTATTTCAGCTTTTTATTGGTTGTTTACTGTGTTTTAATCTCAATAATTTTTTGATTTTTAGTTATATGATAGATTCAATAGTATCAATCAAATGGCTTCCACTGCTATAAATAGGCCACCGAGATCCAACCACTAATAAGAAAAAAGGGATGCCCTAGCCGACAGCTTACTCCTGCTGCCTTGCTGCTCCTCCATCTTCCTCCCCTCCGGCTAAGCCGGAGGTCCTCCGCCCCCCTTCCTCTACTATGGATCATCTTCCTCTTGCTGACTTTCCTCTCTTGTCAGCTAGCCGAGCCTCTCCCTCTAAGCCCTGTAACTGGAATGCTGTTTTTGCACCGGAGGTAGCCTCTCCCTCTAAGCCTCGTAACTGGAATGCTGTTTTTGCACCGGAGGTGGCTTCCCCCTCCGACCTTAAGCTATCACATTTCCCATTGGAGCCAGAAATCGTGTCTTTCTCAGGTGAGAAGCTCACATCTGGTGCTGGAGACTGGTCTCACTGTCTAGTTGGTGATTCGATCGGTCGCATGCCTTTTTATGAGGCTTTGCTTGGCGCGGTTAAGAAAACTTAGAGTTTGAAAGGAGATCTGCAGATGCTTGTTGACCTCGATTTTGCCCAGACCCGGGCCTGGAGGGTTGACTTGGTCAAATTGACCAAGCCAGACCCCGAGACCCTCTCCGATGGGTTCAGTGAGTCGAGTCGAGTCTGTTGAGCCTGGACTTGGACCCTAGGTCAACCCGGTTGACCAAGTCAACCAGGGTTGACCACTTAGCCCATTTAGAGCCCAAATCGATTTAAATCCAAACTAAATCTCCTCATGGCTCGATCCTCACTCTCCATTGATCTAAATGACTGATTTGACCAAGTCAAACGTTGACTTGGTCAAATCGAGTCATAAATAGGTCATAAACACCTATTTTGGAGGAATTAAGGGTCATTTAATGGAATTTAAAGCCTCCATTCGTTTTGAATTGGAACCCACGTCCTAAAACCGCCTCTTTTCCCTCCTAATGCAATCCTAACCGTTCCCCTTAGGTCTAGGAGTTTAAATAGGAGTTTGAGAGAAGAATGAGGGATCCTTTTTCAAAATTCTTGAGCCCTAGCCTCCCAAAGCCCGAGAACTTTCGTGTGAGAGTTCCTTGGACTTCCCCTCATCTCCCTCGACCAAATCCCGACGCTTAGACCCCGCCGGCGGCAATCCTCCGGCGAACCCGAATCCACCGTGTGGATTGAGGTATATCGCAAACCCTAGTTAGAACACTTAGGGTTAATTAGCGTCGTGATTAGTGCATATTATTCCAAATAAAGTATCCCCCATTGATGCTCTTCACTAGTAGAAGCCAGATCTAAAATTTCGTCGCGTTTCGTCCATCCAATTGAGAGAACGAGACGATTTTCTTTTTAGGGTTTCGGTTCCCTGTGCATGCGCAGAGGAAGATGAAGTTTCTGTTCATCGTACTGTACGAAATACTTCGTACCGTACGATATAGTCGTACTGTACGAAATTTTTTCGTACAGTACGATATATTGTAACAAGAAAGAATAAAAACACTTTTTTTCTGTGTTTTATCTTTCTGTTCATCGTACTGTACGAATTTATTTCGTACAGTACGATCTAGTGTGACAGAAAACTTTGAAATTACATAACTTCGTCGTTTTAAGCCCGCTGTCGACGCACAACACCTTGTTTTGGATGTATTTTAAATTCTGCATTGTTTAAAACTATTTTCAGATAAAAATTCTATTTATACTTTCTGTTATTTCAAAAACAGTAAAACTGCTTTATTTTAAAATATTATTTTTATTATTTTTAAGCTTGTAAAATCCATATCTTTCTCGTTTTCGATTCAATTTTGACGCACAACCCCTTGTTTTGAGCGTATTTGGATTCTGCTTGTTTTAAAGGTGGTTGGGCTCAAGTTTTTTTAACCTGTCTGCAGTTATGTTTTAAATCAGTCAATTGCTTATTTTATAAAACAATTAGTTATCGTATTCAAACTTTGAAATTACATAACTTTGTCGTTTTAAGTCCGCTGTCAACGCACAATACCTTGTTTTGGATGTACTCTGAATTCTGCATATTTTAAAACTATTTCTAGATGAAAATTTTGTCTGTATCTCCTGTTATTTAAAAAAAACAGCAAAACTACACTATTTTAAAACATTATTTTATTATGTTTTAACTTCGGAAATTCATATCTTCGCTGTTTTAAGTCGGATTTTGACGTGTAACCCCTTGATCTTTTCAGAAAAGTGCGTATTTTAATTTGGAACCATTTCCAGCCCTTGATTTTGGCTGTCTTGACTGTTTTCTATTTTATCCTATGATTCGGTTATTTTAATATTATTTAAATTAATTATCATACTAATTATTTTTAAACTAAAAATTATTTTTTTAAACTATTTTGAAACCTCGATTGGGTGGTCAGCGGGTTTCCCTATACTTATGTATTATGAATTGAATTATTTTCAATTATTTTATTTTCCAAAAATATATTTATATCTATAAGTAATTTTAAATTATTTTAAAACTACTTATACCTAAATTCTAACTTTGGGATACCCGCTATCGTATGAAATTTTAGACATAGGTTCTATGAATGAAGAGCAATTATGGGGGAGTGGATTAGTGGGTGATTGAGTTCCAATCATTCACTAATCCCTTCGTTAGGTGTCTGTCCTTTAATCTTTCGTAGATTGCATGTGTAGGTCGTCGCACCACGAACACTTAGCTTAGGTTCTCCTAGATCTAAGGACATGGTGTGTTTATTTAATTTTTGTACTCCCATGCATTTATTACCTTGAGGGTTAGTGTAAACATCACTTTAAACTCCTACAACGTAGTGACACCCTAAGGACAATAATTAAGGACTCGTCTAGCGAATTTACAAGTTTTCTAGGAGCTAGGATAGATCACGGATTGACATGAAAACTTCAACATTTAAACTTAGTGACATCATAAGCCTTTCATAATTTTCTAGGAATTTTTAGGGCTTGTTAGATCCCTTAATTAACCAACCCTAATTAACCCGCTAAATAAGGCCCCGAGACCTTCCGGAAATTGCAATAATTACATATTAGGTCAGAAAATTACCCATAATGGCTTGATTTGTTCAGAATCTGACCCTTGACTTTAGATAAAAAGGGCTCCTCAGTTTGACTCTAGGTTAACCCTTAATTTGACCATAGGTGGAAATTACCGTTTTGCCCCTAATAAATTATTAAAATTTATTAAAAATTCCAAATTTTCTCCAAACACTTGGGAACACTTTCTTAGGTCATCCCTGATCTTTGGGAGTGATTCCAATCAGTTTGGAGCCCATTTGGATCAAAATAGTAAAAAAGGGCCCTTTCCTAATTAATTTAGAAAACCCCTTAATTACCCGATCTTAGAAAACTCATAACTAATTGTAGAAAACTCCAAATTAGGTAAACTCACTTGCGTTGGACTCCAATTAGGGTCTAGTATTTATTAAAGATCTTAGGTTTCCAGAAAATGTCATAGATTAGAAAGTCAACCTTTTGGTCAACCCTAGCCTATAGTCTAGTGCCCGAAACTTAGAAAATTCATAACTTTGGATAGGAAGCTCCGATTTCAGTCTACTACCTGTCTAACTACTCGTATTAAGGTCTAGTATTTTCCTAAGGTGATAGGAGACCCAGAATTAGCCTTTTTCCCATAGTGACTTTTTGTACCCTTAGTCTAGTTCCTAGGAGAACCTAGAACTTTCCAAAATTGGCTAATACAATTCAAACTTCAAATATGAATACCCTTAGTTCTTAAGACTGATCAACAAATAAAAAATAATCAAAATGGATCTAATTCACTAATATTTGAATTTCAATTAAAACATCCTTTTTTAGACCCCCAACATACCTGAACTCTACATAATTTCAACTAACTATCCCACTTAGGATCTATCCAAACCACACTAGCCTTACACACATAGAATGGTTTGCTAGGACACCACTTCTAGATCTAGGTTAGGCCGCTGGGTTTTATTTTTGCTGTGTGCCGGAGCTTTTCGTAGTTTTCACTGCATGTTGTTTGAAAATTGAATTGCTATGTTTGCTTACTTTTCTTGCACTCTGTGATGTGATGGGCGCTAGATTTACCCCTAGGTTAGGAACGTCATATATATATATACTGTTCTTCTATGCAGGTGGCCATGCTCAAGCTAAGAAAAGGGGGGCACCATTATGATTTCTAATATTGTCTTATGCAGGTGCTTGCTCAGCCCCCCTGATATAATGAGGGCTAAAATTATTAAATAATTATAATTGCTACAGATGGAGCTGCTTAGCCCTCAGAGCATGGCTTGGCACAGGGTCAATGGTGTTAGCATTTTCATTTTCATATAAACTGCTTGGGATGATTATTAGGATAACATTGCAGGTGATTTAGAATTTACTGCTTTTTCAATTAATGTAAATTTGTATGTAATAATTGTTAAGAGTTGTGAAAACAACCTTTGAGTTGGGATATTCTTATCCAGCTTGAATTCTAAAAGAGGAAGGCATCCCTAAGGGGAGAGTCTTCTTCTATTTGGAAGATCGAGCTGGATGGCTTTAGATATCCAAAGAGAAAAAGCAATACCTCCACATTGGGGGAATTGTTTCTTCGTTTGGATATTCAAGCCACGACGGATCCAAGGAGTCCAAGGAGGAGAGATCCAAGGAGGAGATATCCAAGAAGTCTAAGGAGAAGATACCCAAAAGACTAAAGATTTGAAGACCCAATATCCCACTCAAAGTTGTTGGCGTCTGTCATAGGCTTAGAAAATCCGGGTTGTTGGCAGTGGTGCCCGGCCACTTTACTTTTCTGCATACCCTGGGTTGTAATTAAAGGGCAGTTGGCCTATGGACATTTACTTGATTAGTTGGATTTATATTGATGTGTTTACCTGATTGCGCAGTAGAAATACCTGCTTTTCTAGGTTTATTCATTGCATGCCGACTTTTGTTTTCGCCTGGATATCGTTAGGCTCTTTAAGGATTATAAAAATTTTTATACTCATAATTAATTTTCTAATATTTTAAGGCTTTAAATAATATAGAAACTTAACGAACCTAGGGAATTGCCGGAACCGTCCGGGGTCGCATGCATATTACTGCATCTTCTCTCTCCTTCTAATAAGACATCTCCCTGCTGCGGGTAGAGTCCGGATAATCTGGCCTATGAGGATGAAGTGCCGGACCTAGGGAGACTCAGTCTTTTCTAAAAATTTATTTTCTATAAGCCTGTTTTTAAAGTTCTATAGCATTCATGAGCTGACAATTCAACTAGCATGCATTGCATTAGAAATCAATTTAATTAAAATTTAATTGCATTAGTTAGGGGCATTCACCCAACATAAGTTCAGGACCACCTAGGAAATCCTCTAGATGTCGGTCATACTTCCAATAACTGTACCACCCACCCATCTTTCATAATTGACTTGACAGCATGGTTTTAAATCGATTAGGTGGTTAGCTGGCTCCCCCAATCCAGGCCGGGATAAGTCCAGATCTTTGCATCGCATTAGCTAGGACACTGGTCTTAGTGTGTGTCGAACACTAAGTCCAAACTAGATTTAGGATTCAAGGATACTACATTCGGTCTCGTAGTATGCCTTAAATAGTAGGTAGGTCCCTTCCTTTCAGGGACTATAAATCCTACTTATCCGCGTCATAGGATGACGCCACCTCCATCCTTCTCTCACGCATGTGATCGAATGTTTGATTTTGATTTTCTCCAGTTTCTCTCTAGTACCCTAGAGCCTCCGAATGCTGGTATGAGCCACGCATGTCGATTCAACCCTTCGGACCTTTCTTCCCTTTGAGTAGGATTTCCTAGTCTATACCCTCGTGCCGATCCCACTTTAGGAGAGGATAATGTATGATCCTTAATCGAGAGTTTTCTCAGGTTTCGGCCTGAGATGTAATTAACCACGGGGGCTTGCGCCCGTGGGAAACTCGGTCCCACATCTACTAAACCCCATTCGAGCTCTTTCATCGGATGGGGGAAACCCGTGATTTGGTCATGTATATTACTACCCATCGAGGTGTGTTGGTGAAAACCTCTATCCTCAATGGTCAGTCGTATGCGCGATCCAATCTGTCCCTTCTAATCGACCCGTTCGCGCGGTGCTCTTTCGGAGGTCCACAATGCTGTCATTGAGTGATGGCTTTTTTTTTTTCGTTTTGCATGCGCCGAAGACTTGGATTTGGTTTGGTCCAGAGGAGTGTGGTTTCTCCTGGGCAAGCCCTTTATCCTGCAGAAATGGCACCCTAAGTTCAAACCCAAGAGGGAAAACCTCACTTCTGTTCCCATTTGGATAAAAATCCATGATCTACCATTGGTCTGTTGGAATTCCGAGGGTATATCCAGGATTGCGAGTAAAGTAGGCATACCTCTTGCTGCGGACTCCCTTACTTAAAAAAAGACCAGGCTGACATTTGCTCGTGTGTGTTCTGGTAGACAGCAACACGATTTATCCAGAGGAAATCCTTGTATCGTTGGACGGTGATGTTGTTGCTCTCAGGGTTCAATACGAATGGAGACCGTCTCCTTGTGATCACTGTAAGTCTTTAGTCCATTACTCTTCCCTCTGCCCCTATAGACCGCATCCTGAAGAGGCTGAAACTGCTAAAACGACTGTGAAAAATATGCGTAGTAGAAGCCATAGCCGGCATCATAGTAACAGACCCGGGACAGTCCGTCATGACAGTACCTCTAAACCTCCCACCCACCCTCAACCATACTCCCTTAAAAACCCCACTGACCTAATCCCAACTCCAAAGCTTACCACCAACAGCATCGGGCAATCCCTAAATTATCAACCTCATTCTCCTACTTCTCACAATAATGCCTCTCTGCCTCTAGACCAGATTACGGGATATCTTCCGGATAATATCTCTAAAGTTATGGAAATTGGCTCCTCTAGCATCCCAAATCTGAACTCTCCTATGGAAGTGTCCTCCTCATCCGATACATCAACCTCGGCTGCTAATGTTGAGACTTCACCCCCGGGAGTTATATTTCCTAATAAATATGAGCTTCTGCTTACTAATTTGGAGAACGACAAACCTCCTGATTCCACTAGTGGTCAAAAGACATCTGCTGCTCCGACGAAAGATAAGGATCAACCGCCACCTTTTATCACTGTAGTTAAAAAATCAGCCCGGGGCAAGAAAAAAGGCCCATCCAACTCCTCTTCGTAATGTCTGTACCGAATATTGCGGCGTGGAATGTCAGGGGTTTCAACAGACCTGATAAAGTCATGTGTTGTAAATGTCTAGTTAATACTTTTAAGCTAGATATGATTTGTATTTTGGAGGCCAAGGTCAGCTCTAACTCCTTTCTTAATCCTTTCTTTGAAAGCACTCATGCTGTCTTCTCTAATGAAGGTAGCTGTCACAATTTTGATCTTTCCTCCTCGAGTAGGATTTGGATTAAATGGAATTCATGTAAGCTCAAGTTCACTCCTCAAATTACTTCGACCCAATTCATTTCTGGATTGGTTTCCTTTGGTTCGAACAAAAATTTCCAGCTGACGGTCATTTATGCCTCAAATAGTGCTTTGGAGAGGAAGAATCTATGGAATTCGATTGTTTCGACTTCTCCTAACCAGGAAGTCCCTTAGATCCTGATTGGAGACTTCAACTGTTGCAGATACACATCAGAAAAGAAAGGGGGTCTGCCTATCTCACAAGGTGCTCTTGTGGATCTTAATAATTTGATCTTTGATCTCTGTCTCAAAGATATACACACTGTTGGCAATGCTTTCACTTGGTTTAATCAAAGAAGTGAAAATCCCATTCACATTAAGCTGGACAGGGCTCTTATAAATCATGCTTGGTTACATGAATATTCTTCATCTTTTTGTTCTGTTCAAAGCCCCTCATGTTCAGATCATTGCCCCCTTATTATTCACTCGGGTGCCCCTATTATATCTCGTCATAGGTTATTATTTAAGAACTATTGGACTAAATTTGAAAGGTATTGGATGCTTCTCCTTGAGGTTTTTTCTAACCAATTATCCGGAAATCCTATGATCTCTTTCTGCAGCATTTTAAAGCACTTCAAAGTAAGAATTAAGTTGGAAGCTTGGGCAAATTCTTCCACTCTTGATCGTCAATTAGAGGCACTTCACAAGCATCAAAAATTTATTATGGATAGACTGCAAGAAAATCCTACCGACTCCATCCTTAACTCTTCTTTAGTAAATGTGAACCATGACATCTCAGCTTTTTCTAAAATTATGTCTTCCTGGATTATCCAAAGAGCAAAGGCAAGTTGGCTAAAGCATGGGGAGGATGATCTTAAATTCCTATACACTAGGATCAAGTGTAGGCAAGGGAACTCCAAAGCAGCTGTTAACCTATTAGCTTTTCCTAATAGGGATAACTTGGACAATACTATCCAGAACATCATTTGCCATTTTCGAACCTTATTTAATCCCCTTGCTGCCTCTACATTTGAGGTAAATCAATTTCCTGTGGGAGTTGGCATCCCGAATTATTACAGGGGTCTGTTAACGCAAAGCATTTTTGATGAGGAAATTAGGAAATCTGTCTTCTCGGGTTCATCCTCTTCCTCCCTTGGCCCGGACGGATTCAATTTCCTTTTTTATAAATCCGGGTGGCATGTCATAGGTCCTATGGTATGCAAGGCAGTCAAATCTTTTTTCTTAAAAGGTTATTTACCTCCTTCTGTTAAAGCTACTGCTATAGCATTGATCTCAAAACACAAAAATGCAGAATCCATTGCGGATTTCAGGCCTATCGCTTTGTGTAATACAATTTACAAAATTGTAGCCAAAACTTTGACTAATCGGATCAAGCCTATTATGCCTCTGATTGTTAGGCAAAACCAATCGGGTTTTGTTAAATCTAGGATATCCACCGACAATATCATTCTTGCAAAAGAAATTATTGACTTTGTTAAAAAAGGAGGTAGCAAGTTCTTTTGTGCAAAGCTTGATATACGTAAGGCATTCGATACTGTTTCAAGAGAATTCTTGATTGGCAGGATGACTCAAAAAGCGTTTCCAAAAATTTTTATTAGCTGGGTGAAAGCTTGCATTCATGATGTCAAATTTTCAATACTGCTAAATGGGTCCCTTCAAGGATATTTCTCTTCTTCTGCGGGGCTAAGGCAAAGTTTCCCTCTTAGTCTGTACCTCTTCTGTCTGGTCATGGATGCCCTTTCTTCTTTATTAGATGATGGAAATTTTAAAGGTGTTAGAATGGAAAGCTGCTCTATTTCCCACCTTTATATGCCGATGATGTCCTCATCTTTGGTGAAGCTACTATAGAAAATTGCATTAAGCTCAATGAAATCTTGACAACCTTTGCTAAAGCCTCTGATCTGAACATCAATCTTGAAAAGTGCTCTATTATGTTTTCTAAGGCAGTGAGGAATCAGGAGAACATATGTCAGGCTTTATCTATTCATAATATCAGTCCTCATATCTCATATCTTGGCATCCAGCTTTCTTTTCGTAGACTGCAATTGGTTGATTTCCTCCCTTTTACTGATAGCATTGACAAAAAACTTTTTGGATGGAAAGCCAATTTGCTCTCATTTGCTGGAAGGTTGCAGTTCCTGAAATTCACTATTATCAACTCCATTGCCTACTAGATTAGGGGGGCTATTATGCCTAAAATGGTTTTCAAACATTTCAAAAAATTCAGTTCCAATTTTTTATTTTTCGGGGACATTGGTGCTTCTAAAAAGATTCATATGGTGGCTTGGGATAAGGTGTGCTTGCCTATTCACAATGGGGGCTTAGGGTTGCCTTCCTTCTCTGCTATGCAGTATGCATTTAATTGTGCTGTCATTTTAAGAATGTATAATTCTGCTACCTTACTCTCTACTTGGCTAACTGAAAGATATATCTCACCATGGAGACCTGTTCCTCACACTGCCACTTCTTTCTGGAAGTCTGTTTGCCAGACTGCCTTGGCCGCCAAAACCAAATTCTCTTTCAGGGTCACTCCTTCCACTCCCATTGCTGTGCATTGGGACCATTGGTGTTATAATGGTAACATGGAAAGCTTTTCGGATGGTCATTATGTCCTCCTTGCGACTAATCCTAAAACACTTATCAGTGATTTGATTAGTGATAATTGCTGGAGCCTGCCTAATGACATTCCTGTGAATGTGAAGCTCACAATTCTAGATATTCCTATTTATTCATAGTTCAGTTCTTGCTTAATATGGGATAATCTTAAACATAGCAGGTTTTCTGATTACATTAATGCTTTTCACTCAAATTTGCCATATTGTTCCTGGTACAAGTTAATTTGGCACAAGAGCTATGCGTTGTGATATTCTTCCATCACATGGCTGGCTCTTGTCTATGGTTTAAAAACTTCTAAAGCTCTGCAGATCCGCAATATTCATGTTCCGAACTCCTGCTCTCTCTGTCATGTTTTTCCTGAGAGTACTTCCCATTTATTCTTCGAATGCTCCTTCTCGTATGATATATTGATAAATATAATGCCCTCTGCAAGGCATTTGCTGCTCAGACCTAGCATCTTGCAGTTACTGGAATGGATCACGGATGATCCCGACACTGCGCAGCATACAAAAAAATTTACTCTATTATCTCTTGCTGTAGTATTTACTATATTTGGAAAGAGACAAATTCGAGAAGATTTGCAAATATTTCCAATAGCAGTACCGCTACTACTCTTTTCATTAAAAATGTTGTTAATCATAAGATTAGTAAGTGGAATGATAGATTTATCTCCTACATCTAGTTGCTTTTTTTGCTGGGGTGTCCCTCCTATTTTACTGCAGGTATATCATGGATTATGGACTATGTCCTGGCCCTATCCAGATTCTATCGAGTATGCTGGAGGTTGCTATGAGGATGGATGTTTCTTTTATGCCTGCTGTGCCGATATTGCAACATCTGGTCAATGATGAAGCTCCTAAGCATGCCCCCTTTGGATGGTCTTCGGGCAACCAAGGGGAAATTTCATCGCTGATTACTTATAATATCTGAGCCCAGGTGTTAGTATCCTAAGGAGCTTTTCTTTTTGAGACAACTGTTATGATGCATTTCCTTTTTGTTAGTGCTTGATCTGATTCGAGCTTCTTTTTGTGCTTGAATGAGCAGTCCCTTTTTGTATGTTGGGACCTTTTGTAATCCTTGGCTGTAACAGGTTTTTCTTTTCAGTGGATTAATATACGGGCAAAGCCCAAATTTTTCCAAAAAAATAAATAAATAAATAAATAGGCCGGCAGATGAAGAAGCAAACTAAGCTAACTCTAAGAAGCATATGAGAAGCAAGTGAGTTGAAGTTGGAGATAAAAAAAAGAAGCTGCATTTTGAAGGTAAGTAATTTAAATTAGAATTCATATAAATGTTTAAAATAAGTAATATAATGCTTGCTATAATATTTATATGATAGTTGATAAGAATGACTTCCTCCCCACTTTTTCTTATTTACATAAATATATGCTAACTCTTGGTTTCAACATCACATGTTATCATTACTAATACGTCACAAAAAATCATATGGATCGGGCACGAATCTAGAAGCATATATGACTTGGCAACTTCTAAAATTAAATTTGAAACCAACTAGAGTCCAATTTTAGCAAACCTATCGTCAAATTGAACATCTAGAGGAGAAGAACACAACAACACTAAAATAGGTCTAATCTAGGCCCAAATGGTGTCCAAATGAGGAGTCTGAAGCGTATATAAAAGGTTCAGAGCATTAATCTGATGATGAAATTGTAACAAAATATGGCATACTTATAGACAAATCGAGCAACTCGACGAGACGAATCCAACAAGTCCAATATCAATTAATTTGGACATCATTAAAGAAATTAAATATTGAATTCATGATTTATGATCGAGAGAATCAGTATGTTCATTGATGGAGCACTCCAAACTTTTCCTAAATCTTCTTCATATTTACAAAATGTGAACTTAAGCAAAATGCAAAAGAAAAAAAAAGTAGAAAATGTTATGCCTATGAAAGTTTTTTATCCAACACCTAAGTGTTTGCAAAAATTAGTTATACCTAACTACCCTAATTTAGGTAAGAGGTTCAAGTTGCAAGATCCAATTTGTATTATTTAATTTATTAGCCCTTAAATTCTCTTTAAGTGATTAGTTATTTATGATGAATCAATTATTATTCGATTTTAAAGTTATAGTTTTGATTATTAAATTATATAAAATCCAAATATATAGGTCTTGACCTATGTTATAGTTATAAAGAATTGACAATCCTCAATCCTACACCTAACTAAGTCTGTAAGAGTTATAAGGTGGCAAGGTCAGTTAACCCTTTCTTAGTCATCTTGGACTCGAAGTGGGGCCAGTGGGTGACACACTAATGGGGGACTATTGCCCACCATAAAGAAAAAATCTAGGCTTCCTATTTCTAACGTAGATTTATTTTAGAAAGCTGACGTATGAATATAAGAGCTCACTACCTACCAATGCACTAGGCTCCTACCAGACTTAGACTTTTACAACTATATTATATCTATGTTGGATTAATTAGTAAATTACTAATTCATCACTAATTATTTATGTTGCATGATAACTGCATTTTTTTCACTAGGGTCGTGAGGTTATTTCATCCTCCTTGGGGTTAGCTTAATAGCCTCATAAGCCTTGGTTACCCAGTAGTTATATTTAAATATAAATTGGTTTTGTTTATTTATTTAGAGTAACTTGGTCACCTAAGTAGGGATTTATCAATCCATTATTTAAATTTGGTAGTGATTATTTATTTATTCTAAGATTGTGAGGTTTATTTCATCCTCATTGGGACAAAATTAATAGCCTTGTAGGCTTGAATTACCCAATAATCACCTTGTTATCTAATAAAAGTTTATTTTTTACTCAACCTATATTATCTTATTTGACACCTACAAATAATTAAATTTTAAACATAGATTACACACTAGATTAAAGCAACAAACTAAAACATACTACTTACACGGGAAACATACAACAAAATCTATAAACAGATTATCCTAACATACTTAAGCCTTATTTTTAATTTTAATTATTGTTCACATTCTTCATTATGTTAAAAGTCGCAATGTTTAAAAGCCCAAAATCATTAAAAATAAATTTTTTAGAATTATTTAAATATCTTAAAATCTCGGAGAAAATCATTCTAGTGGTGCCCAATTCATGTGAGAAAACATCGATACACATAGAACAATAGATGGCTCTACACTACAGGCCTATGTGGCATGAAGGTCTCTAAGATTTATGAATGGGGTAAGTCCCAGCCAACAAGGCCAGGACTTCGTAGGTGCACTAACCTAAGGCCAATGACTAAACATCCTACCATACAGCATAGGGTGAGAAAGTAAAAAGCAGTCATATGTGTGCTAATGTATTTCCATTCAACATCAATGACAAAGTCTTAACATGTTGCAGAAATTATACCTGACCGTGGAGTGCATGGGCATATCTGCAGACCCCCGACAAAATGTATGATCATTCTCATAAGGCTCAAAGGATAATGACCTGCTAAATAATAATGTATACAAGACACAATTTATATTATAAGAGAGTAAAAAGAAAGCTGGGGTGAGAGTATGCACTATTAAAAAAAGGAAACTAAAAAAAATAATCTAAAGCAATTAAGATTTGTAGTTTTAAAATTTAACTCAAGCACATTAAAAGAGATTATGCAAAAGAATCATGATAAAACTCAATAGTTAAATAAAGTATGCAATGATACATATTCAGTGGACATAAATCCGCCACACAAGTAGGAGTCTTTGGTGTATGAGATTCATCACACACACACACACACACACACACACACACACATATATATATATATATATATATATATATATATATATATATATATATATATATATATATATATATATATATATATATATATATATATATATATATATATATATATATATATATATATACCGTTCTCACATTAAGTCTTTGGTGTATGAGATTCATCATGGTCGTAGAGTTCTCGAATAACTTTAAAAGTGCTAAAATTGAGTCCGGAACGTCGAAAAATTGTTCCGGAGACTCCGAAAATGTCCGATTTGACCATTTCGGGCCTAAAATTGGGCCCGAAAATGGGTTGCGAGGGACTATGGCGATATGTGCTTGCAACAATGCTACACTCGAAGCTACCGGCCTGTTGGCCACCATTTGACTGGCCCCTATAAATGAAAAGACCCCCCTAACCCCCCCCCCTAGGGACTTAATTCTTACACCTTATTTTCCTCATTCTCTCTTCTTTCATTAGAATCCTTCCCCTTGCCATGTACGGGTGGCATCCCTCGTTCAGGTTCAGAGCCCCTCTTTAAAAGAAGGAGTTTCCTCCCTTATTTCCTTCGGCGCTCTTGCTATACAGGAGGCTCTCCCCTGTCCTTGGATAATTGGCATCCATTATCCAAGTGCAGAGCCCCTCCCTATATAGGAGTAATGTCGAGCGACCACCTTCCTTCGAGAGATCCTACGGTCAGGGGAAATCCTGTTGTTCCTCCTAACGGTGGGCAGAGGCCTGATAAAGGAGCAAAGGCAGATGATCTGGCATCTACCATTACGAGCGATTCTCTAATCGTTCTCTATAAGAAGTTTCGCTTCCCAAATGACGTGGTGGTGGTGGTCCCTAAGAGTATGATCGGGCTGGCGCTCCTCCTCCCGGGTACCTAGCCATATATGAGACCCATTTGCGATCAGGGTTGCACTTTCCACCTCCTGCTGAGCTAATTGAGATTTCGGTGCAGTGTGGGATGTCTTTATCGCAACTTTCGTACAGAGCCATATCAGTGATGATTGGGCTGATTGCACTTTTCAGGGATCAAGGGGCCGTTCTGACACCTGAGCATCTTTTCCGGATGGGTCGATTTACCAGCGATGCACAGGGGCGTGTTACATTCAGATCCAAATGGTTGGACATGTGTACCTGGGATCCTGCAAAGAGTTGGGTCAATGCATTTTTCTTTGTGAAAAATAATTGGGGCCTGATAGAGAAGTGGGAAAAGATGAGGGATCTACCTGCCCCTCTACATGTTAGACAAGAAGATAAAATGAGGATCCTCAAGTCCCCTAACATCGAGCATCTTCTATATGAGGTTTATTATTTGAATAAATACATAGAAGAAGAGTTCCTGTTCAGGGTTGGATTGTTAGTTCATGCCAGGAGATCTGATGTAAGGATGCTGAAACCAACTTTCAAGATTCCTGAACTTTCTGTCACAGCTTCAAAGGTGACCCCTAAAAGACAGGCGATCATGTGAAGACCCCCAGGCTTCATTGAAGAAGAAAATGTTGGAGGGGGTTGTGATGAGCAAGGCTCCACATATCTTTTCCCCTACCAAGATTAGTATTCCCGAGGATGTTTTAAGCCACCAGTGCATTGGATGTCGCAAAGCTGAGACTTGATATGCAATATTTTCCTGATACTTCTTCTTCCATTTTCTTCTAGGACAACTTCTAATATATTTTTCTTCCTTATCTCAGTTGTCGCGATGTGTGGAGCTTGAGGTCAAACTTACTGAGGCTTTAAAAAATTGGAACAACGAATTTATGAAGGTCAAGTACCTTCATGGAGAGTTCAAGCAGAAGTACGATAAAAAGGTCAAAGAAGTGAAGGTGTTGGGGAAAAACTGTGCGAGTGCAGGACTGAGCTGACAAATATGGTGCACTCAGTTTCTCTTCAAAATCATCAGACAGATCGGCTTCAGATCAACCTAGTGGAGGCATAATCGACGATTACCCAAATAGCGATGCTTGAAGCTGAGAATAAGAGGTCACAGATTCTTATTGCTGAGAAAGAGGCCACTTTGACCAGCCTTGAATCTTCGAGAGTTGTCGAAGATTTTAAGAAGTCTATAGCCTTCAAGACTGTCATCCAGGTTCATGTCCAGGAGGCTCGTGATCATATTTATGAAGTAGAGGTGAAGGCTTTAGAGAAGTAGTGCATTGATGAGGGATTCATCTGAGGCTTCTTGAAGGGGGTTCCGTCTAGTGCAGCAGAAGATCATAGTTGAGGTTTAGGGGCTGACACCCAGCCAGGCCTCAGATGACTTTTCTCTAGATTTTGATGGTGATGAGATAGATATCGAGTTGTATAAGGCCTTTTTCCTTGGAGGCTGATGACGAGATTGTGGAGATAAAGTAGATCTTTGTCAGCTGTACTACTTTATCTTTCTTAGTGCCTTTTTCTTATTTGTATTAGATATTTATGTTGATATGTGATGTCTTCTTTGACTTAGTAGTTATTTAAGGTACTCGACTTGTCTAAGGCTTTTAACCTGTGTAAAAGATGTCGAAAGAATCCACCAAGGATGTGCGACCTATCCGAGGTTGTTTGCTAGAATTTTTTTAATGGTGTTAACCTATGTAAAAGAGGTCGGATCTAATCCCCCTAGGGCCGATCATCTTGTGATTGAGATGTAATAAAGATTGTGTACTTCTCGAATCAAGGGTTTCAAGATTGAAGTTCATAGCTTGTGCGAATCTATTAATATGATTTTACTTGAAGAAGACAATATTGTAACTCAACGAAGGAACAGAGTTTTACTATATTAAACAAAGACATACTTCCCTAAGATAACTTAGGGATGAAGAAGTTACAAACACCATAAACAATAAGAGACAATTGACTCTCATTATTGAAGATAGAAAACATACAATATTGAAGACATAACACTTAAAACAAGTAGCATTATTGTACTCTACTGATAGTACTTGTAGAGATTGTAAACATTTCAGGTCCGAGGAAGCATCTTTCCTTCAGCATCCTTCAATTTGAAAGTATCAGGCTTCACCATAGCTGCTACCAAGTATGGACCCTCCCAGAGGGGAGAGAGTTTATTGTGTTGAGGGCCTTTTCCTGCTGACTCGATGCTGTGTAGAACTAGATCTCTAATTGATATACGTCATGGTTTCATCCTTCAATTATAGTGTCGGGCAACTCTATGGTGATAGGTTGTTTGAATAGTTGCTATTTGAATGATTTATATTTGTGCAACTTATGTAGTTTTGATGATTCCAAACATTATTGTTCAGATGTATAATTATCTCCTAACAATTTAGAAGATTTGCACTTGCTCTTGTGTATACTAACATTTCAGGAAAATCAGACTCCAGACTACGAAAACTTCAAATCAAATTCAACATGAGAAATTTTGTTTATTTGAAGTGTCTTTTCTTTGAATTAATTTTGAAAGGGAGTGATTGTAATTGAGTGAATAAAATCACACACACAAACTAAGGAGATCTTGAAATTCTATACTGATCGTACAGGACGATATATATCGTACTGGACGATCTGTCAGTTATCTCCTATAGAGCATTTGGAACGAATAGGAACTTGCTTCGAAAAATTTTTCTAAGTCCTATTCGTCCAGGACGAATTTTTATATCGTCCCCGGCGATGGGCGCTCTGGAAAATTTTCGTACAGACGAAAATAAATTTCGTACCGGACGAACAGCTCTCTGGAAAATTTTCGTCCAGACGAAACCATATTATCGTCCCCGGCGATGGGCGCTCTGGAAAATTTTCGTCCAGACGAAATAAATCATCGTCCAGGACGATCGGCTCTCTGGAAAATTTTCGTCCAGACGATCAAATTTTCGTCCAAACGATAAACCGACTTAGGACAGTTTTCAGCAGTTTCTAGAACCGACCTTGTAATAACCGTTCGTACTGGACGAACCTAGTTCGTACAGGACGATCAGCTGTACGAAGTCATTTCGTACACATATACAAATTGGGTCGTTTCAGATCGTTTAAGTAAAATCGTCCAGGACGATCCACGATCGTACCGGACGATCCACTGCGTACAGAATTGAAAACTTGCAGTTTTTGGGCGGTTTTTCTTGTCTTTTGTATAAATACTTCAAATTAGACTGCCACCCAATCTTTTTGTCATTTGATCTTCGTGCCTATTGAGAGAATAGTCAAGGGGAGAGTGGAAGAGAGCATTCAAAGGAGGATTCCTACCATTGGAGCAAGAAGGCTTCACTTGGATTGCTAAGGTAAGAATCTCTACTTGTGAAATTGGATTCCTTCACTCTTTTCTTTCTTTCTTTTAGGTTCTTGTGAGAAGATAATTCAAGAAGGTCCGGTTCTCTGCCGACACTTGGAGAGTGTGAACAGCCGTGGGTTCTCTGCCTACACTAGGAGAGTGTAAAAGGAAGAAGGTTCTCTGCCTACACTTGGAGAGTGTGAACAGCCGTAGGGTTCTCTGCCCACACTAGGAGAGTGTAAAAGGACGACGGTTCTCTGCCAGCACTGTGGATTGTGTAAAAGGACGACGGTTCTCTGCCGCACCGGGGAGTGGTGAAAAGAGGGTTTTGTACAGGCTTCTCCGCCTTGCTGTGGGTGCTAAAGGAGAGTCACTTTGTGGTATTAGTGCAATACTCAGAGGGTGCCTCTGAGGAGTGGATGTAGGTCTGGTTATAGACCGAACCACTATAAATCTGGTGTCATTTACTCTATTGCTTTTACGTTTCCGCATTTTAAATTTCTGTTTTAACAACTCTGTGGTTGAAAAATATTTTTCTACAAACTTTAAAAGACAATTTCATTTCGGTTCAACTTTAATTTTAAGAGGGTTTAAAATTTTTAAAAACTACCAATTCACCCCCCTCTTGGTAGCCTTGGGACATTTACTTAGGCTTAACAACCTAATTACTAGACTCAACATAGGTAGCAACCTTGAGCATCACCTCGTCTCTTATTTCTGGAAGGAATTCTAAGCTGTACATGAGCTTTTCGTTGTTAGCGTCAAAGTTAAAAGTTTGAACTCTATGACTTGGGACTCCAATATCAACAGGAATAACAGCTTCCGTACCAAAGCAGAGATTGTATGGGGTTTCTCCTGTAGGAGTTCTTATTGTGGTATGATAGGCTCAAAGGATATTTGGTAGCTCGTCAGCCCATTGCCCCCTAGCCTTCTCTAATTATGTCTTAAATCCTCTAAAAATAGTTCGATTAGTAACCTTCATTTTTCCATTAGTTTGAGGATGGGCTACAGCTGTGTGCACTAGTTGATGTGGAGATCTTTGCAAAATATGGTAAAGACCCTTCCAGTGAACTGTGTTCCATTATCGGTGATAACTTTTGCGGGAATGCCAAAATGACATATTATGTTCTTCCATAGGAACTATTTGGCATTTACTTTAGTGATCTTTGACAAAGGTTATGCTTCTACCCACTTTGTGAAATAGTCTACAACCAATATGATGAACTTTAGTTGTCTCTTGGCTATAGGAAAGGGTCCTACTATATCAATCCCCTACTGGGTGAAAGGACAGGGACTCTGTAATGTTGAGATTTCTATGGCATGTAGATGGGTGAGGTTGGCATATAACTGGAAATTGTTATATTTTTGCACAAGCTCTAGCGCACCCTACTTCATCGTTGGCCAGTAAAACCCCTATCTCAAGACTTTTTAGGCTAACATCCTTCCACCCAGGTGTTCTCCGCAAATGCCTAAATGTACTTCTCGGAGTGCATAATTTAGCTTTGAAGGAGGAAGACACTTGAGGTAGGGTCTTGAGAAGGCTCGTTTATATAATTCTCCATTAACAATAGTAAAGTTTACTGCCTGCCTTCGAAGTCGTATTGTCACCGTCGGGTTTTCAAGAAGAACACCTTATTGTAAGAAAGTTAGAATGGGATTGATCCAGGATGTCTCTCTTGACTCATCGATCAATTGTATTATCCATGAGACTGGAATACTTGGGAAGTGAATCTCTTCGATATACTTTCTTTTGAAAGTGTCACCGGTGTTAGAGGTAGATAGTTTGGAGAGGGTGTCTGCTCGTGCGTTTTGTTCTCGTAGAATATGGACGATCTCATATTTATTTATATGGGTTAAGAGCAGCTTTATTACGTTGTAATATAGGGCCAGTTAAGGGTTTTGGATGTCAAACTATCCTTCCACCTGTGAGGCAATTACTTGTGAATTAGTGTAAACCACCAAGTTTTGAACTTCACAGTTGATAGCCAGCCTTAACCCTACAACAAGAGCCTCATATTCTATTGTGTTGTTCATTCTAGGAAACTTGAATCGGAGTCCATATTCAAGAGCAACTTGTTGTGGAGAGATTAGCAGAACTCCTACCCCGACACCAAAAACTCTAGAGGCTCCATTAACATACAACGTTCATCCCGGAGGAGAGGGAGAAGCACTCGGTTGATCGTCAGATACCAAGATGGTGCATTTTACAACAAAATATACAAGTGCTTGAGATTTGATATCGGGTCTAGACAGGTAATGAATGTCGAACTCTCCCAATTCTACAGACCACTTGATGAGTCTGCCAGAGGCTTCTGGCTTTTGTAGGATATTTCTTAGCGGTAAATTCGTGTAGACTCTGATTGTATGAGCTTAAAAATAAGGGCGTAGCTTTCTGGCTGAGTATACTAATGTCAAATCTGTCTTATCCATTTAGGGATAATGTCCTTCCGTTTTGAATAAGATCTTACTGACATAATATATAGGACATTGTATAGTATTCTCCTCCCGGATCATGACTGAACTGATTGCATGGGTGGAAACAGTCAAGCATAAATATAATCTTTCTCCCGAAACTAGTTTTGAGAGTAGCGGATGTGAGGCTAAATAGGTTCTGAGCTCCTCGAAGGCCTCATTGCATTCATCAGTCCATTGAAATACTGAGCTATGAGCACCCCTAAGGATTTTGAAGAAGGGTAGATATCTATCTCCTGAGCAAGCTAAGAAGTGAGAGAGTCTTACGATCCTTGCATTTAATCTATGAACTTCTTTAATGTTTCTCGGAGGCACCATATCCCTTAGAGCTTTGATCTTCTCAGGATTGGCCTCAATCCCTCGGTGGGTAACCATGAAACTAAAAAATTTTCCTAAGGCCACTCTAAATGCACATTTGGAGGGGTTTAGACGCATGTTGTAAGATCGAAGGAGACAGAAGCACTGTTCCAAATCAGAAATATGCTGAGAATTTTCAAGACTTTTTACTAGCATATCGTCTACTTAAACCTCTTTTGTATGCCCTATAATGTCTTTAAACACCTTATTCATGAGGTGCTGATATGTGGCTCCTACATTCTTTAGTCTGAAGGGCATAACCTGGTAGCAGTACAATCCTCTGTCTGTTTGAAATGATGTTGCCTCCTCGTCTATGGGATTCAATCTTATTTTATTTTATCCTGAGTAGGCATCCATGAAACTCAGCATTTGATGTCCAGAAGTGGTATCAACAAGTTGGTCGATACGAGGGAGTGGAAAGAAGTCTTTCGGACAAGCCTTATTGAGATTTGTGTAATCTACACACATCCTCCAAGCTCTATTAGTTTTCTTGACCATAACCACATTCACCAACCAGGTGGGATAGTGCACTTCTCTTATGAATTCAGCCTCTAGGAGCTTATCAACTTCTTTCTCAATTACTTGTTGGTGCTTTGGTGCAAAATTTTGCTTTTTCGGAATAATCGGCTTGTACGTTGGGTTTATATTGAGGGAGTGTATGATTACTTCAGGGCTGATTTAAGGCATGTCTGCCGGACTCTAAGCAAAGACATCTTGATTTCTTCGTAGAAATTCTACGTATTTTGTCTTCTCTTCCTCTAAGATTAACGATCTTATCTGTATTGTCCTTGAAGGATGTTCATCGGATAGGGAGATACAAGTAAGATTTTGACGGGGGAGGCCTTTTGAAGAATGTCCGTATTTTGCATAAAAAAGTCTTTGATGCTTAAGATAATTGATGGGTGTGGATGAGCCTGTCAAAGATAACGGGATTGCGCTTCTTGTTCATCTCCTCGTACTATGTCAATCCCTAATTGAGTGAGAATTTTCAATTTAAAATGTGGGATCAAGGCAACAATCCTGAAGATTGATTGCAATGGCCTTCCAAAGATAGCATTGTATGCTGACTCTGATTTTACAATAATAAACTGGATGGAATGTGTGGCCTATCAAGGAAATTCTCCCAGCATAATGGGAAGGCTTATCATACCTTCCACTCGTATAGGTCGATTATCAAATCCATATAGCAGACCTACAGCGGGTTGGAGCTTCTCTCGAGCGAGGTCCATGTTGAGAAATGTGGAGTAGAATAGGACATCTACAGATCTCCCGTTGTCGATCAAGTTCCTTTTGACTTTATAGCTCGGGTCACCGATCCCTGCACTTATTACGAGTGGATCTTGATGAGGGACCTTTATTCCATCTAAGTAAGAATCATCTAAGGCAATGAAATGATCAGCACGATACTTCTTTGGCGTTGGCTCTTTGCTGGCTGCAATCAGGACTTGACTTGGCATTATAGGACCCCCGGTAATATTTTCAATTTCATTAACTACTGGTTGATTATTTGTCTACTGCCTTTGTGGTTGATTCTGCCCCCCAGTCGGACTACCCTCATCTCAGGCCGGTGGATTCTCGATGAATTATCAGAGATATCCTTATCGGATTAATCTCTCGATTTCTTCCTTGAGCTGCCTGCATGCTTCGGTAGTATGCCCACGACTAAGGTGGAAGTGGCAATATTGCTCTTGGTTTCCGACGTTTGGCTTCAAAGGGTGTGACCACTTTACGCTCTCCTGATCTTGGATAGCCATCAATACATTTGTTTGGGATACATTAAGCGGCGTGTACTCCTTCTCTTGGCGAGGCTGTCATCGAGGCTGTGAGGGCCGAGGGGGAAGATTATAGTTTCCTTGATTCTTTCGCTGTGAGGATGGATTCTCCATTCCTGGTGTACTTTTGCGCTTCCTTGTTGTTTGTTCAAATTACTTCCTATGAGCATTAATGGCTTCATCGACAGAGATTTGGGCTTCCACACGATGGATCAAGTCTGCATACGAATGGACCGTTTCTCGCATGAGTGCCGAGTAGAAGGGGCTAGGACGAAGCCCTCCGAGAAATACGCCTCTAAGTAATTCAGGATCTACCCCTGGAATTTGTCGGACATCAGTAGAAAATCTTTGAAAGTACTCCTTGAGGGACTCATTTTCGTTCTGGCAAATTGTTGAGAGGTGGGAAGAGTCTTTGACCATCCTCCGATTGGCAAGAACTTGTTCGATAAATATTTTGGCTAATTTGATGAACATTGGAATAGATCCGGCGCAGAGTGAATAGAACCATGTTCGAGCTTGTCCTTTGAGGGTAGCTAGAAAGAATTGGCATAGGAGCGTGTTAGAGGCTCGTTGGATGTGCATTATGGTCCTATAGTGATTGATATGTTCGTACGGGTCAGATGTCCCATCGTATGAATCGATGTTCGGTAGTTTAAACCTTGTCAAAATGGGGTGTTGAAGGATGGCTTCAGTCAGGGGTGACAACTCTGAAAATCTCTTTGACAAAGATATTGTCTTATGTCTCTAATGGGGAACTCCTCTCAGACTAGTCTTCGAAATTCATGCCGTAGGGCATTACGGGGAGTTCAGTGATGTGCTGTCAGGCTAAGTCCTCGGGGACATCCAGAGGAATGTGATACTGGCGACCTGCATGCGAAGGATGGGTAGAGCTTGCTGTATCAGAAAGCTCATTCTTCGAATGTGTCGGAGGGTGCATTCTTGACGGCGGAAGGGGAACCTCGACATGAAGAACATTTTTGAATCCTCGTGGATCTCGAGGGAGAAGAATATCTTCTTAGGGTGCTATTGACCTCGATTTTGCCCATATTTGAGCCTGAACAGTTGACTTGGTCAACTTGACCAAGCCAGACCTTATGGCCCTCCCCATTGGGTTCAGTGGGTCGAGTCGAGTCTGTTGAGCCCGAACTTGGACCCTGAGTCAACCCGGTTGACCAAGTCAACCAGGGTTGACCAATTTGACCCACTAAGCCCTTTTAGAGCCTAAATCACATACAATCTTTTTCTTGGCTCAATCCATGGACTCCCTTGACCTAATTGACTGATTTGACCAAGTCAAAAGTTAATTGGTCAAATAAAGTCATTAATAGGTCATATCAACCTATTTAAAGCCTAATTAAGAGTCATTAATTGGAATTAAAGCCTCCAAACATTTTGGAAATTCAAATCCCGCCGAAATCACTCCCTCTCTCTCTGAAATTGATCCTAGATCTCATCTCCACCGTCCAAGAGAGGAGAGGGGATTTAAATAGTGAAATTTAGGTTTTGGAGAGGACTTTTTGACTCATACTCCCTCCCTAGACCGCCTCAACGCTGGAAATTTCGTGTGAGAGCTCTAGAGACGCTCATCTCTCTTTCCCACGTCGAAACCGATCACCCCAAACCGCCGCCGGCGAGTTCTCCGGCGACCCGAGCGTGAAATCCTTCCAAGGATTCTTCCCGTCGATCGAGCGTGCGTTGGATCTCGACATCAACTAGGAAGTTGTTCCTGGAGAGCCCACGAGTCCAACGAGCCCAAGATCTCCCGAATCCATCGTGTGGATTGAGGTATATCTAAAACCCTAGTTAGATCACACAAAGTTATTTAACTTTCTATACAGTGAATATTTTTCTGTAAAATTCATTCCCCATGAATGCTCTTCGCTACTAGGGTTTACATCTAAAATTTTGTTCAATTTCGTCTACCCGATCGAGAGAAATCGTAAAAAAATAGGTTAGGGTTTTCGGTTCGCCACGAGCTGAAGCCAGAGATCCATCTGGCCGTTGATCGCGCGATCAACGGCCTGGATCGGCCCGATCCGTCGTCTGGCCTAACCGCGCGGGTTTGACCCGCGGTCTCGCCTGCCACGTGTCGCGATCGTGGCCGTCCGCTCAATCCACGCAGATCCGACGGTCTACAGCAAGCGCTGACGTGGATTAGTGGACCGAGCGGGCCCCGCCGCCGTCGCAATCATTGCCCAATGATTGGCGGCGGCGCCAATCATTGGCCGCAGACCGCGCGCCCAATCCCGGGCCGCCACGTGTCGACGCCAGTATTTTAATGTAAAAATTAATTTTAAAACCTATTTTTCATTTAAAAATTCGCCAAAAATCTAATTTCGCTTCGTTTTTGACGTATAATATACCGAATTGCTCGGATTTTTATCCTCTTTAATTTAAAATTATTTTTATTTAAAAAATTATAATTATGTATTTATTTATTTTAAAAACAGTGAATTCCTTTTTTTTTATTATTTAAATATTATATATATATATATATATATATATATATATATATATATATATATATATATATATATATATATATATATATATATATATATATATATATATATATATATATATATAATTATTATTCTATTAATATTTAATTATAAGTATCCATTATACTTACTACTATTTTAGGTCAATAGTTTATTCTTCATCATTATTATTTAAATATGTATATAAATATATTTTCTTCTTATAATTAAATCTTATTTTTTTTAAATTGTTTTATTTAGTTTAATTAATTAAGATATTATTAATTAATAAAATATTATTCCTTTTATATATTTTAAAATTACTTTAGATTTCAGAGTTCTTAAAGTATTATTTTATGATATTTTAATAACTATTTTATGAATATTATTTATTTCAAATTATTTTAAAACCAATTTATTGATTTTAAAACTTCTAAATTGTATAACTTTCTCGTTTTTAACCCGATTTTAACGCACAACGTCTTGTTTTGAACGTATTTAGATTCTGCACATTTTGGAATGGGTTTTATTTAAAATTTTTGGGTATGTGTACAGTTGTTTTCAAAACAGCCAGCTGTACTATTTTAAAATTAATTAATTATTCCCCTTTAAACTTCGAAATTACATAACTTTGTCGTTTTAAATCCGCCGTCGACGCACAGCACCTTGTTTTGGGTGTACTCTGAATTCTGCATATTTTAAACCTATTTTCAGATGAAAATTTTGTCTGCATTTTCTGTCATTTCAAAAAACAGTGAAACTGCACTATTTTAAAATATTATTTTATTGTATTTGAACTTGTAAATTTCGTATCTTCGCCGTTTTAAGTCGGATTTCGATGTGCGACCCCTCGTTCTTTTCAGCAAGACGAGCTTTATGTTTTTGAACCATTTCCAGCCCTTGATTTTGGCTGTCTTGACTGTTTTCTGTTTTATCCTATGATTCGGTTATTTTAATATTATTTAAATTAATTATCATACTAATTATTTTTAAACTAAAAATTATTTTCAAACTATTTTGAAACCTCGATTGGGTGGTCAGCGGGTTTCCCTATACTTATGTATTATGAATTAAATTATTTTCAATTATTTTATTTTCCAAAAATATATTTATATCTATAAGTACTTTTAAATTATTTTAAAACTACTTATACCTAAATTCTAACTTTGGGAGACCCGCTAACGTATGAAATTTTAGACATTGATCTTATGTGTGAAGAGCAATCATGGGGGAGTGGGTTAGTGAATGGTTGAGTCCCAATCATTCACTAATCATCTCTTTAGGTGTCTTTACTTTTTTATCTTTCGTAGATTGCATGTGTAGGTCGTCGCACCACAAGCACTTAGTCTAGGCTCTCCTAGATTTAAGGACATGGCGTGTTTATTTTGTTTATGTACTCCATGCATTTACTACCTTGAGGGTTAGTATGAACTTCAGTTTAAACCCATATAACGTAGTGACACCTTAAGGACAATAATTAAGGACCCGTCTAACGAACTTAGAAGTTTTCTAGGAGCTAGGATAGATCACTGATTGACACCAAAATCTCAACACTTAAACTTAGTGACATCTAAAACATAACTGAATTTTCTAGGAATTTTTAGGGCTTGTTAGATCCCTTAATTAACCAACCCTAATTAACCTGCCAAATAAGGCTCCGAGACCTCTCGAAAAATACAATAAATACATATTAGGTCAGAAAATTATCCATAATGGCTTGATTTGTTCAAAATCTGACCCTTGTCCGTAGATAAATAGGACTCCCTAGTTTGACCTCAGGTTGACTCCTAATTTGACCATAAGTAAAAATTATCATTTTGTCCCTAATAAATTATTAAAAATTATTAAAAATCTCAAATCTTCTCCAAACACTTGGGATCATATTCTCAGGTTATTCCTGACCTTTGGGAGTGATTCCAATCAGTTTGGAGCTGATTTGGAGCAAAACAATAAAAAGGGCCCTTTGTTAGGAAATTTAGAAAATTCCCTTAATTACCCCAATCTTAGAAAATCCATAACTAATTGTAGAAAATTCCAAATTAGGCAAACTCACTTGCATTAGACTCCAATTAGGGCCTAGTATTTATTGAAAATCTTAGGTTTCCAGAAAATGACCCAGATTAGAAAGTCAGCTTTTTGGTCAACCATAGTTCATTTGGGGCCCGAAACTTAGAAAATTCATAACTTTGGATAAGAAACTCCGATTCCAGCCTACTACCTGTCTAACTACTCGTATTAAGGTCTAGTATTTTCTTAGAGTGATAGGAGACTCAAACCTAGCCTATTTCCCATAGTGACTTTTTGGACCTTTAGCTTAGTACATAGGGGGACCCAGGACTTTCTAAAATTTGTTAATACAATTTAAACTTTAAATATGGATACCTTAAGTTCTTAAAACTGACCAACAAACTGAATTAATTAAAATGCACCCCAATTCCCTAATATTTGAATTTCAACAAAAATTTCCTTTTCTAGCCTACGACATACCCGAACTCTAGATAATTTCAACTAACTACCCATCTTAGGGTCTATCCAAACCACACTAGCCTTACACAAACATAGAATGGTTTGCTAGGGCACCACTTCTAGATCTAGGTTAGGCCGCTGGGTTTTATTTTTCTGCTATGTGCCGGAGCTTTTCGTGGTTTTCATTGCATGCTGTTTGAAAAATGATTGGTGTGTTTGCTTACTTTTTCTGTACTCTGGATGTGAGCGTTAGACTTACCCATAGGCTAGTAGCGCTATATATATACTGTTCTTCCGTGCAGGTGGCCATGCTCATGCTGATAAAAGGGGGGAGCAATGTCATGATTTTTAATAATGTGTTTTATGTAGGTGCTTGCTCAACTTCCCCTAAATAAAAATGAGGGCTAAATTAATTATAACTGCACAAGTGGAGCGCTTAGCCCTCAAAATTAAGAGCATGGCTTGGCACAGGGTCAATGGTGTTAGCATTTTTTTTATATGAACTGCTTGAGATTTTTATTAGGATAACCATGCAGGTCCTTTTAGAATTTTCTGTTTTTCAATTAATGTAATATTTGTAATAATTGTTAAGAGTTGTGAAAATAACTATGAATCGGGAAATTCTTATCCAACTCGGATTCCAAAAGAAGAAGGCATCCCTAAGGGGAGAGTCTTCTTCCATTTGGAAGATCGAGTTGGATGGCTTTAGATATCGAAAGAGAAAAGGCAATACCCCCATATTGAGGGAATTGTCTCTTCGTTTGGATATTCAAGCCACGACGGATCCAAGGAGTCCAAGGAGGAGTGATCCAAGGAGTCCAAGGAGAGGATACCCAGGAGACTGAAGATATTGAAGATTTGAAGACCCAATATCCTACTCAAAGTTGTTGGCGTCTGTCATAGGCTTAGAAACCCGGGTTGTTGGCAGTGGTGCCCGACCACTTTACTTTTCTGCATACCCTGGGTTGTAATTAAAGGGCGGTTGGCCTATGGACATTTATTTGATTAGTTTGTGGATTTATATTGATGTGTTTACCTGATTGCGTAGTAGAATTACCTACTTTTTCTAGGTTTCTTTCTTATATGCCGCTCTTATTTTCGTCTGGATATCGTTAGGCTTTTTAAGGATTATAAAATTTTTATACTCATAACTAATTTTCTAATATTTTAAAGCTTTAAATAACATAGAAACCCAACGAACCTAAGGAATTACTGGAATCGTCCGGGGTCGCATGCATATTACTGCATTTCTTCTTTCCTTGCTATAGGATATCTCCATGTCTGCGGGTAGAGTCCGGATAATCTGGCCTATGAGGATGAAGTGTCGGACCTAGGGAGACTCAGTTTTTTCTAAAAATTTATTTTCTATAAGCCTGTTTTTAAACTTCTATAGCATTCATGAGCTGACATTTTAACTAGCATGCATTGCATTAGAAATCAATCTAATTAAAATTTAATTGCATTAGTTAGGGGCATTCACCCAACATAAGTCCAGGACCACTTAGGAAATTCTCTAGATGTCGGTCCTATTTCCAATAAACTGTACCTCCCACCCATCCTTCATAACTGACTTGATAGCATGGTTTTAAAACGATTAGGTGATTAGCTGGCTCCCCAATCCAGGCCGGGATAAGTCCAGATCTTTGCATCACATTAGCTATGACACTGGTCTCAGTGTGTGTCGAACACTAAGTCCAAACTAAATTTAGGATTCCAGGCTACTACATTCAGTCTCGTAGTAAGCCTTAAATAGTAGGCAGGTCCTTTCCTTTCAGGAACCCTAAATCCTACTTATATGCGTCACAGAATGACGCCACCTCCATCATTCTCTCACGCATGTGATCGAATGTTTGACTTTGATTTTCTCCAATTTCTCTTTAGTACCCTAGAGCCTCCGAATGCTGGTATGAATCATGCATGTTGATTCAGCCCTTCGGATCTTTCTTCTATTTGAGTAGGATTTCCTAGTCTATACCATTGTGTTGATCCTACTTTAGGAGAGGATAATATATGATCCTTAATCGAGAGTGTTCTTAGGCTCCGGCCTGGGATGTAATTAACCACGGGGCTTGCGCCCGTGGGAAACTTGGTCCCCACAATCTACTAAACCCCATTTGAGCTCTTGCATCGGGTGAGGGAAACTCGTGACTAGGTCGGGTATATTACTATCTATCGAGGTATGTTGGCGTCAGCCTCCATCCTCAATGGTTAGTCGTATGCACGATCCAATCTGCCCTTCCAATCGACTCGTTCGCGCGGTGTTCCTTTCGGAGGTCCACAGGTTTCTGGCGACCACGGTGGGACCAGTTTCTCTCTCCATCTTTGGATCATATATTATCTTTTCTTGTGTGTACTCCGGGATTGGTACTCCTTAGATTAGGTCCGTCCCACTCTTAGTTAGGGTTCCTTCCCCTTAGCTAGGATTCCCCCTACTCTACTTCTTTCTAGCCTTACAGGCTATTCCTTTCCCTATCAATTCCTATCTACCTCTATCAAATCCTTCTCAAATCCTTCATTCTTTCATTATTTCTGATTTCTAACTTGTCAATTTCTTTTCTTGGCAACAGTGCCATGGCTTCCTTCGTACCTTCAGTCACTTTTGCTTTTGGTTCGGACGCGCGGGTGACTCTCCCTGAGTCCCTGCTCGCTAGTCCGCCAGTGGGAGGAATCACTTTTGGTTCCTTCACTGACTAGGCCTTCGTCACTCTTGGCGGGCCGACCCCGGCGGAGGCTGCTGCATTCTCTCCTCCCCAGAGGAGAGGACGCGCAGTCATGCGACCGTTTGGACGTCCTGCTGCTCGGCACCCAGTCCGAGCACCACGTCCTGTTCCTGTTCCTGCGCAGCCAGTGCGCCCTGTGGCTAGGCGACCAGTGCCTAGGCCACTTCCTGTTCCAGCGGTCAGGCGTTCAGTGCCTGTCGCTCCTGCTGCACAGGTTGCCCCAGCCCCTCAGCGCCGGCAGCCTACTGCTACAGTTACTCCCGTTGTTCCAGCGGAAGTACCTCGTGTTCGGGTTCCCCCTCCTACTTCCACCAGGAAGAGGGGTGCCCAGACCGAGGTGCCTTCGCCTTCCACTGGTCGGGTTTCTGTCTTCGCCTGACTTTCTCACCCTGAGGTTGTTGGGCAGACCCCGACACTTCCCGTTGCTCCTGTTCCCGGTTCTGATATTCCTTCCTCTTCCACCTCCGGCCTTGGGAGAAGGGCCAGGAGGAATAGGAATAGGAGACTTCGTTTAGCTGCGTCAGAGGCAGAGAGGCAGTGGATGGCCGATGCCATCGTTCACGATAGATAGTTCAGAGGCAGAGGAGAGTGGCTCCCAGGCAGCGGAGGCCACGTCCAATTGTTGATGCACCTACTCCAGAGGTGATGGTAGCCCCCGAGTTGGAGGCAGTTCAGGGAGGACGCTTCTCCCCGTTGACGCATAGTGATGATGAGGAGGACGTTGTCCGCACAGCAGCGGCTCCTCCTGTCGTCACTACTCTACCCCGAGCTAGGATACCTAGGGACGCTGGTGTCCGAGCCCTCACCCAGAGGATTCGGAACATCGTCCGCTTAGCTCGTGGCAGAGGGCCCGTCAATCGTGAGGGTTTACTCCGTCAAATTTCTCGGGCTACCTTCCAGTTACGACGACAGACTGCAAGGAGACTTTACAGTTGGTAGAGGGGGCAGAGACCGCAGCAGCCAGCATAGACAGTTCCAACAGTTAGGCCGCCAGCAGGTGCTCCAGTGGTAGGACGACGCCCACGTCGTCGAGGACGGAGACAGCAGCAGGAGCCTGTCCGGCCTCAGGTTAATTCAGAGGTAGTGGCCCCAGAGCAGCCAGTTGCCAGTACAGTGCCCCGTCATAGTAGACGTGTTTGGAGACGTCGATAGGCGGACACCCTTGTTGAGCCACTACAGTCAATGGGGACGGTACGACCAGTAGAGCCAGTACAGTTAGTGGAGACAGTACGACTAGTAGAGCCAATACAGTCAGTGGAGATAGTACGCCCAATCGAGCTAGTACAGTTAGTACAGTTAGTTGAGGCAGCACGACCAGATGAGATAGTGCAGTTGGCAGAGGCAGTGCAGCAGGCTGATGCAGTAGATCAGATGGATGTAGCAGTTTCTCCCGGGTCCGAAGCGGTACCGATGACTTGTGATGAGGATGCAGTAGTTACTCCTGTTGGGTCACCGGATCGAGTTGAGACACCTTTAGCTCCTAGTACTCATAGGATCACTTCTCCTATGAGTCCCTACATAGAGGCACTTCGTCGGATCTTTTCAGATGATGACTCATTCGATGATGAGTCAGATGAGGATATACCAGTACACCAGGTCTGTGAGACTACCCATCGAGGTCACTCGGATGAGCAGAGAGAGCCCGAGGACCAGGATGAGCGGGAAGACCCCAAGGATGAAGGGTCTCCGAGATCAGTAGCTACGGACACCACAGTCTTACACTTACAGACTCCGATGGTCACTAGGAAGATCCATCTCCAGGACAGTGATTCGATACAGCCTTTAGATAAGGTTACTCAGACAGTTCAGATGATCTCTAGTCCTAGCCACAGTTCCAGCCACAGTGACAGTCAGAGTTACAGTCAGGGCAGTAGTGGCAGATTACTCCATAGTTCTGAGGGAGAGTGGCAGCCAGCACTCTCCAAGGAGACTTAGCAGATGATTGAGTAAGCTGTACATAGTTTAGAGGCAATTGAAATAAGGTCTCCCAAGGCCAAGTTGATAGTTGCCACTCCAGCTTCTTTGTTAGCATTTTTTTTTCTTTCTTTTCTTTCTTCTGTTGTAGTGCAAGATGAGCATTTTTCCTTTTTGCTTCTATTTGTACTAGAGAAATATGTTTAAAAAAATGATTGTAACCTCAAAAGGGAAGACAGGCCCCCTTCCAGCACTTAGGCTGGAGGACCTCGTTCTCCCTTATTTTGATGATTAATCAATAAAAAAAATAATGATTTGCAATTATGATGACTCTCTCACTTCTTTTAGTTCTACTAGTTTTGTAGTGATGACTCATGAAAGAGTATGATCTCTCTATCTCATCTTAGGGGTGGAGAGATTTCTTCTTTTGAACTAAAATCTTTTTCAAATTGAAATTGGATTTAGAAGTGAAAATTTTCTTTATTATCTTGTGATTCTCTATCTCATAGATAACTATAGTATATTGATGAATGAAACTTCATAATTTTTATAATCAAGCTGTTCATTCTTATTGGAGGATAGGATTTGTTTTGTAGATCCTTCTTCCTTACCCAAGAGAAGTAAGTCTTCTTCTCTTGTATTTGGAAGATGATCTTACAACTGAGAAACAGTTTTCTTTTAGAGATTTGGAAAAGGAAGTCAGTTACAAAAAAATAAAAAGATGCACAAAGCGCCAAAAGTGATAGATACACAAAGTGTATCAAGTGATTGAAATTTGTGCAAAGCACATGAAAGTTGAGAAAGTGGCTCAAAGAGCCCAAAAGTTATAAGTAAATGGCTTCCCTTTCTAGTAAATCTCTAATTCTCAGAAAATCTATATCCTTTTGATATTTTTGATACTTGAATCCGAAAATTATGATTTTGAAATCATCATTATACATTGATATCCTATAAGATATGAAAGTGTATTCTCATACAAGAAATAAAGAAAATTAAATTTCTTTCTCTAATTTAAATTCCTTTTTGGATTAGATTTCAGTTCAAGAGAGGAAAATACTCATATAAGTGAGATGTCATGATTTAGCTAGTATAGAGCTTGATCTGAGTTAGTAAATTTAAATTGAGATTCCTTTTAAAATTAGAGTGAGTTAAGTACTAAACTCCTTTGGGATATGTGCTCTTTTATCACTTTTGACTGGGTCCACACCCTCCCACTTTTGCTAGGATCGGTGATGTTGATCCTTTATTAAAAAGTGAATGGCTTCTTCCTATCAGTCCTGCTCTGATAGTTGAAGGCCTCAGTCCATTTATTTGAGATGAATGTGATAGAGGATGTCTAAATAATTGATTTAGACCATTAAGAGATATGATACTGGGTCCACACCCTCCTACTTTTGTTAGGTTTGGTGATGTTGATCCTCTACTAGGATGAGATTCTCTTCTTCCTATCAGTCCTGCTCTAATAGCGGAAGCCCCCAGTCCATTCACATGAGTTAAATCTGATCGGGTATGTCGTAGTCTTTTTAGATTAGACTCTTTTGAGAGAGGATATTGGGTCCATACTCACCTATGTTAGTCAGGTGGGGTGATAGCGAGCCATTATCCTTAGGCGATTCTCTTCTTCCTATCAGTCTTGATCTGATAGATGTACCCCCTAGTCCATTCATATGGGTTGAATGTGATCAGGTATGTCAGAGTTATTAGTTTAGACTCTTTTAGAAGTAGGATACTGGGTCCACACCATCCTGCGATAGTTAAGCGTGGTAGTGTTGATCCTCTATCTTAATGATTGATTTTAGTTATACATCGATTTCACTATGATTGTGCTCCACAGTTTATTCACATGAGTTGAATGTGGTCTGGGTTATCAAAACCAATGATTTATTTTCTTATAAGATCTTATGTGATTTTCTCTCTTTCCAGTTTTGTTCATGTGGCGAACATGGTATGGGATATCAAAACCAAATCACAATTCCCTTTAAAAAAAATGTACATGTGATAAAAAGAGGGAAGATCTTAGTAGAGCAAAATCGGTTGCCCTTGTCACAGAAGGAACCCGATAATACTCTCTAAAAGCATGAGCTTCTAAAGTTCTTTTTCTTCCCTCTCCTTTGAGGTGCCTTGGTGTTTGCCTCAAGGATGAAAGCACACATATCTGAGTATGATTTTCCACAACTTTAATTATCTTTGTTAAGTGATGTAGTACATTGTGTTTTGAATGTTAAACATCACTACCTTGTGGGCTTGGGTCTTTCTGAGAAAGGATCAATCCCCTTCTGTCATCTTTCGGCAGTCTACTCCCCCATTCATACACTACTCTGAGCTGTCAGAATGGTCTATGAATGCGATAATGTTACTTCCACTTCTCACAGGGTCCTACCCAGTTAGGGTAGGTGTTACCACTGTGACCTTCTGATGGTTGTGGATTTCACTCATGATTACTGTACTAGGAGTCGAGTGTGCTCCCCTGACACTTCAGAGTTGTTTTTCTTAACTGTGGTGTAGTACACCTGTTCTCAGGTGTTAGCACCAAAGTTTTAGGAGCTCTGATTTTCCATTTGAAAGATCGACTCCTTAGTTTCTATACTCACTTACTTTCTATATTTGTACCCTACTCTGAGCTGCTAGAGTAGCCCTATGAATGTTGTGTTGATTGCTCCTACTCCCCACAGGGTCCTACCCGATCAGGGTAGGTGTTACCACTGTGACCCTTCTGATATTTTATCATTCCTATTCATGATTACTGTCCTCAGGTAGTAAATATGTCCCTTTACTACCTAGAGCTGTTTTTCTTGTAGTGATTTAGTATACCTTGCCTCGGATATCAACATCGCTACTTTGAGAACTTTGAGCTTCTAGCAAAAGATCAGTTCTCCTACTCCTTTTCGTGACCTATCCAACCATTCATACACTAGGCTCAGTCGCCGGATTACTCTTATGAATGTGTTCAGGTCTTTCACTTCCCACAGGGTCCCACTAGTTTATGTGGGTGTTACCACTGTGAGATTTTACTTACTTAGAGTTGTTGCCCTTAGTGGGGAGGATACTTCCTCACTACTTTGACTCTTTTTCTCTCACTTGGTGATATGGGGCGTCGTGCCTTAGGTGCCACCATCACCTCTTTCTTGAGCTTTGATTCTATGATACAGAGTTAGCTCTCCTAGCTACTTTACCACTTCTTTCCCCATTGAGATCCGACTCCTAGCTGCTGGAGAGGATCTTTGGATATTTTGATACTCTTTCCACTTCTCACAGGGTCCCCATCAGTTAGTATGGGTTCACTACTGTAGCCTCTTTGAGGATTAGTTTTACCAGGCGTAGTCCTGCCTTCTGTAGTTGAGGTGCCCCCTCGCTACTCGAGTTCTTTTTACTCCTTTGGAATGAGATCGCCCCTTTACACACTTTACAGCGGGTATATCTCTTCCAACTTTCTTGAGAGATGTCGTTCTGATGTCTTCTCCCCCTTTTGTGTAGGGTTGGGGTTCTTTAGGAGATCTTGACAGCATTTGGATACTCATGGCCACGACGACTTGTCCTCTACCATGTGGTTATCAGATTGCTAGAAAGGGTTCCCTAGGTGGCTCTGCCCTTAAAAATTATCCCATTCACTTACCTCTTTTTCCCTCACATCCCTACACAGATGCGTGTTAGGCTGACGTCGAGGTGACTTTTGACCTTCTATCCTGCTGTTTGAAATGAACAGACAGATAGTTGAGTTTACCTGGTAGAGAGGACCTGACAGAGCACCTGTCAGGTACTCCTCGCCACGCTCTCGTTTGCCCTGTCCTGATCAGGCAGGCATCAGAGCCTGACTCTTTATTCACTCAGTTGAAATGACTGGGTGAGTATTGAGCCCTTCTTCATCTGCAAGATCGCACTGGCTACAGCAGTTGTTGAAGCTTACCCGTTGAGTGAGCCCGACAGAGTCCCTGGGAGGCGTAATTCCTCAACGTTTATTTCTTTTACTTCGGATGTCCTATAAAAGACTACGCAGGCTTCCATTTCATAGTTCATGAGCTTCTTGCTGAGGTCAGGCAGAAGTAGTGGCCACCCCAATCCACTGTTCCGAAAGGAGCAGGAGGGGCGGGATCCTTTTCACCCTCTACCCGCTGTCCAGATGCGGTCAGCCCTGTAGTTAGTTTTATTTTACCGTTGAGTGAGCCCGACAGAGTCCCTGGGAGACGCAATTCCTCAACAACCCTTTACTTCGGATGTCCTGTAAAAGACTACGCAGGCTTCCATTTCGTGGTTCATGAGCTTCTTGCTGAGGTCAGGCAGAAGTAGTGGCCACCCCAATCCACTGTTCCGAAAGGAGCAGGAGGGGCGGGATCCTTTTCACCCTCTACCCGCTGTCCAGATGCGGTCAGCCTGGTAGTTGGTTTTACTTTACCGTTGAGAGAGCCCGACACAGTCCCTGGGAGGCATTCCTCAACAACCCTTTACTCGGATGTCCTGTAAAAGACTAAGCAGGCTTCCATTTCGTGGTTCATGAGCTTCTTGCTGAGGTCAGGCAGAAGTAGTGGCCACCCCAATCCACTGTTCCGAAAGGAGCAGGAGGGGCGGGATCCTTTCACCCTCTACCCGCTGTCTAGATACGGACAGCCTGGTAGTTGGTTTTATCTTACCTAGTTGAGTGAGCCCGACAGAGTCCCTGGGAGGCTATCCTCAACGACTTTTTACTCGGATGTCCTGTAAAAGACTACACAGGCTTCCACTTCGTGTCTTCTTTACTTTTGCTGAGGTCAGGCAGAGGTATCGAGTCACCCCAATCCACTGTTCCGAAAGGATCAGGAGGGGCGGGATCCTTTTCACTTTCCACCCCGCTGTCTAGATACAGTCAGGCGGGTAGCTGGTCTTACTTGGTAGAGAGAGCCTGACAGAGCACCTGGCAGGAACTCCTCGCCTCTTTTCCTGAGTGTCCTGTTCTGATCAAATAGGCACCAGATTTTGTGACTCTTTTGTTTGCTGTCCTGAGTTGATCAGACAGATACTGAGTCACCCCAATCCACTGTCTTGAAATAGGCAGAAGGAGATGGGATCTTTTCACCTTCTACCCTGCTGTTTGAAATGAACAGACAGGAAGCTGGTTTGACTTACTTGGTAGAGAGGGCCTGACAGAGCACCTGGCAGGAACTCCTCGCCATCCTTTTCTCTGAGTGTCTTGTTCCGATTAGGCAGACACCAGGCTTTGTGATTTCTTTGTTTGCTGACCCGATTTGGTTATGCAGATACTGAGTCACCCCAATCCACTGTCCTGAAATAGGCAGGAGGAGATGGGACCCCCTTCACCTTCTACTCTGCTGATTCGATATAGTCAGACAGATAGTTTGTGTGCTTTTACTACTCTACTTTTGGTTCTCTCTTTAGCTCTGCCCACTCCATAGGTCAAGGCAATGAGAGATATCACCTTACTTTTTCACCCTAGTGGTGACCTTTCCTGTCGATTCTCCTTTCTGCTCTGCCCTCGCTACGAGGCAAGGCTATAAGAGAATCCCCTTACTTTGTTTTCACCCTTTCTAGGTGATCTTTACCGTTGGTTCTGTCCTTGGCTCTACCCTTATCGAGGGGTAAGGCCGGGAGGAGATCCTTCTACTGGTTCACTGCTTCAGTGATACCTTGCCTGCGCACTGCTGTTTTCACTCTCCCCTAGGCTCTACCCTCGTTGTAGGATAAGGCCAGGGGATGAGTTTCCTACCTTCTTCCACCTTTGCTGATACCCTTTCGTTCTTTTACTTGGGCTCTCTACTTTACTTTCTGTGGCTTAGTCGGTCAACGCCAACACGAGCGGTTCACTAGTTGTTCGCCACTCCTGTTGGGGGTCCATTTGTTGACCTCGATTTTGCCCAGATTTGAGCCTGAATAGTTGACTTGGTCAACTTGACCAAGCCAGACCTTATGGCCCTCCCCAATGGGTTCAGTGGGTCGAGTCGAGTCTGTTGAGCCCGAACTTGGACCCTGAGTCAACCCAGTTGACCAAGTCAACCAGGGTTGACCAATTTGACCCATTAAGCCCTTTTAGAGCCTAAATCACATACAATCTTTTTCTTGGCTCAATCAATGGACTCCCTTGACCTAATTGACTGATTTGACCAAGTCAAAAGTTGACTTGGTCAAATAAAGTCATTAATAGGTCATATCAACCTATTTAGAGCCTAATTAAGAGTCATTAATTGGAATTAAAGCCTCCAAACATTTTGGAAATTCAAATCTCGCCTAAATCACTCCCTCTCTCTCTGAAATTGATCCTAGATCTCATCTCCACCGTCCAAGAGAGGAGAGGGGATTTAAATAGTGAAATTTAGGTTTTGGAGAGGACTTTTTGACTCATACTCCCTCTCTAGACCTCCTCAACGCTGGAAATTTCGTGTGAGAGCTCTAGAGACGCTCATCTCTCTTTCCGACGTCGAAACCGATCACCCCAAACCGCCGGCGGCGAGTTCTCCGACGACCCGAGCGTGAAATCCTTCCAAGGATTCTTCCCGTCGATCGAGCGTGCGTTGGATCTCGACATCAACTAGGAAGTTGTTCCTGGAGAGCCCACGAGTCCAACGAGCCCAAGATCTCCCGAATCCACCGTGTGGATTGAGGTATATCTAAAACCCTAGTTAGATCACACAAATTTATTTAACTTTCTATACAGTGAATATTTTTCTGTAAAATTCATTCCCCATGAATGCTCTTCGCTACTAGGGTTTACATCTAAAATTTTGTTCAATTTCGTCTACCCGATCGAGAGAAATCATAAAAAAATAGGTTAGGGTTTTCGATTCGCCGCGAGCTGAAGCCAGAGATCTATCTGGCCGTTGATCGCGCGATCAACGGCCTGGATCGGCCCGATCCGCCGTCTGGCCTAATCGCGCGGGTTTGACCCGTGGTCTCGCCTGCCACGTGTCGCGATCGTGGTCGTCCGCTCAATCCACGCAGATCCGACGGTCTACAGCAAGCGCTGACGTGGATTAGTGGACCGAGCGGGCCCCAACGCCGCCGCAATCATTGCCCAATGATTGGCGGCGGCGCCAATCATTGGCCGCAGACCGCGCGCCCAATCCCGGGCCGCCACGTGTCGACGCCAGTATTTTAATGTAAAAATTAATTTTAAAACCTATTTTTCATTCAAAACTTTGCCAAAAATCCAATTTCGCTCCGTTTTTGACGTATAATATACCGAATTGCTCGGATTTTTATCCTCTTTAATTTAAAATTTTTTTTATTTAAAAATTTATAATTATGTATTTATTTATTTTAAAACAGTGAATTCCTTTTTTTTATTATTATTTAAATATTATATATATATATATATATATATATATATATATATATATATATATATATATATATATATATATATATATATATATATATATATATATATATATATATATATATATATAATTATTATTCTATTAATATTTAATTATAAGTATCCATTATACTTACTACTATTTTAGGTCAATAGTTTATTCTTCATCATTATTATTATTATCATTATTATTTAAATATGTATATAAATATATTTTCTTCTTATAATTAAATCTTATTTTTTTTTTAAATTGTTTTATTTAGTTTAATTAATTAAGATATTATTAATTAATAAAATATTATTCCTTTTATATATTTTAAAATTACTTTAGATTTCAGAGTTCTTAAAGTATTATTTTATGATATTTTAATAACTATTTTATGAATATTATTTATTTCAAATTATTTTAAAACCCATTTATTGATTTTAAAACTTCTAAATTGTATAACTTTCTCGTTTTTAACCCGATTTTAACGCACAACGTCTTGTTTTGAACGTATTTAGATTCTGCACATTCTGGAATGGGTTGTATTTGAAATTTTTGGGTATGTGTACAGTTGTTTTCAAAACAGCCAGCTGTACTATTTTAAAATTAATTAATTATTCCCCTTTAAACTTCAAAATTACATAACTTTGTCGTTTTAAATCCGCTGTCGACGCACAGTACCTTGTTTTGGGTGTACTCTGAATTCTGCATATTATAAAATAATTTTAGGATGAAAATTTTGTCTACATTTGCTGTCATTTCAAAAAACAGTGAAACTGCACTATTTTAAAATATTATTTTATTGTATTTGAACTTGTAAATTTCGTATCTTCGCCGTTTTAAGTCGGATTTCGATGTGCGACCCCTCGTTCTTTTCAGCAAGACGAGCTTTATGTTTTGGAACCATTTTCAGCCCTTGATTTTGGCTGTCTTGACTGTTTTCTATTTTATCCTATGATTCGGTTATTTTAATATTATTTAAATTAATTATCATACTAATTATTTTTAAACTAAAAATTATTTTCAAACTATTTTGAAACCTCGATTGGGTGGTCAGCGGGTTTCCCTATACTTATGTATTATGAATTGAATTATTTTCAATTATTTTATTTTCCAAAAATATATTTATATCTATAAGTACTTTTAAATTATTTTAAAACTACTTATACCTAAATTCTAACTTTGGGAGACCCGCTATCGTATGAAATTTTAGACATGGATCTTATGTGTGAAGAGCAATCATGGGGGACTGGATTAGTGAATGGTTGAGTCCCAATCATTCACTAATCATCTCTTTAGGTGTCTTTACTTTTTTATCTTTCGTAGATTGCATGTGTAGGTCGTCGCACCACAAGCACTTAGTCTAGGCTCTCTTAGATTTAAGGACATGGCGTGTTTATTTTGTTTATGTACTCCACGCATTTACTACCTTGAGGGTTAGTATGAACTTCAGTTTAAACCCATATAACGTAGTGACACCTTAAGGACAATAATTAAGGACCCGTCTAGCGAACTTAGAAGTTTTCTAGGAGCTAGGATAGATCACTGATTGATACCAAAATCTCAACACTTAAACTTAGTGACATCTAAAACATAACTGAATTTTCTAGGAATTTTTAGGGCTTGTTAGATCCCTTAATTAACCAACCCTAATTAACCTGCCAAATAAGGCTCCGAGACCTCCCGAAAAATACAATAAATACATATTAGGTCAGAAAATTACCCATAATGGCTTGATTTGTTCAAAATCTGACCCTTGACCTTAGATAAATAGGACTCCCTAGTTTGACCTCAGGTTGACTCTTAATTTGACCATAAGTAAAAATTACCATTTTGCCCCTAATAAATTATTAAAAATTATTAAAAACCCAAAATCTTCTCCAAATACTTGGGATCACATTCTCAGGTTATTCCTGACCTTTGGGAGTGATTCCAATCAGTTTGGAGCTGATTTGGAGCAAAACAATAAAAAGGGCCCTTTGTTAGGAAATTTAGAAAATTCCCTTAATTACCCCAATCTTAGAAAATCCATAACTAATTGTAGAAAATTCCAAATTAGGCAAACTCACTTGCATTAGACTCCAATTAGGGCCTAGTATTTATTGAAAATCTTAGGTTTCCATAAAATGACCCAGATTAGAAAGTCAACTTTTTGGTCAACCATAGTTCATTTGGGGCCCGAAACTTAGAAAATTCATAACTATGGATAGGAAACTCCGATTCCAGCCTACTACCTGTCTAACTACTCGTATTAAGGTCTAGTATTTTCCTAGAGTGATAGGAGAATCAAACCTAGCCTATTTCCCATAGTGACTTTTTGGACCTTTAGCTTAGTACCTAGGGGGACCCAAGACTTTCTAAAATTGGCTAATACAATTTAAACTTCAAATATGGATACCCTAAGTTCTTAAAACTGACCAACAAACTGAATTAACTAAAATGCACCCCAATTCACTAATATTTGAATTTCAACAAAAATTTCTTTTTCTGGCCTACGACATACCCGAACTCTAGATAATTTCAACTAACTACCCATCTTAGGGTCTATCCAAACCACACTAGCCTTACACAAACATAGAATGGTTTGCTAGGGCACCACTTCTAGATCTAGGTTAGGCCGCTAGGTTTTATTTTTCTGCTATGTGCCGGAGCTTTTCGTGGTTTTCATTGCATGCTGTTTGAAAAATGATTGGTGTGTTTGCTTACTTTTTCTGTACTCTGGATGTGAGCGTTAGACTTACCCATAGGCTAGTAGCGCTATATATATAATGTTCTTCCGTGTAGGTGGCCATGCTCATGCTGATAAAAGGGGGGGAGCAATGTAATGATTTCTAATAATGTGTTTTATGTAGGTGCTTGCTCAACTTCCCATAAATAAAAATGAGGGCTAAATTAATTATAACTACACATGTGGAGCGCTTAGCCCTCAAAATTAAGAGCATGGCTTGGCACAGGGTCAATGGTGTTAGCATTTTTTTTATATGAACTGCTTGAAATTTTTATTAGGATAACCATGCAGGTCCTTTTAGAATTTTCTGCTTTTCAATTAATGTAATATTTGTAATAATTGTTAAGAGTTGTGAAAACAACTATGAGTCGGGATATTCTTATCCAACTCGGATTCCAAAAGAAGAAGGCATCCCTAAGGGGAGAGTCTTCTTCCATTTGGAAGATCGAGTTGGATGGCTTTAGATATTGAAAGAGAAAAGGCAATACCCCCATATTGAGGGAATTGTCTCTTCGTTTGGATATTCAAGCCACGACGGATCCAAGGAGTCCAAGGAGGAGTGATCCAAGGAGTCCAAGGAGAGGATACCCAGGAGACTGAAGATATTGAAGATTTGAAGACCCAATATCCCACTCAAAGTTATTGGCGTCTGTCATAGGCTTAGAAACCCGGGTTGTTGGCAGTGGTGTCTGGCCACTTTACTTTTCTGCATATCCTGGGTTGTAATTAAAGGGCAGTTGGCCTATGGACATTTATTTGATTAGTTTGTGGATTTATATTGATGTGTTTACCTGATTGCGCAGTAGAATTACCTGCTTTTTCTAGGTTTCTTTCTTGCATACCGCTCTTGTTTTCGTCTGGATATCGTTAGGCTCTTTAAGGATTATAAAATTTTTATACTCATAACTAATATTCTAATATTTTAAGGCTTTAAATAACATAGAAACCCAACGAACCTAAGGAATTGCCGGAATCGTCCGGGGTCGCATGCATATTACTGCATTTCTTCTTTCCTTGCTATAAGATATCTCCCTGTCTGCGGGTAGAGTCCGGATAATCTGGCCTATGAGGATGAAGTGCTGGACCTAGGGAGACTCAGTTTTTTCTAAAAATTTATTTTCTATAAGCCTGTTTTTAAACTTCTATAGCATTCATGAGCTGATATTTTAACTAGCATGCATTGCATTAGAAATCAATCTAATTAAAATTTAATTGCATTAGTTAGGGGCATTCACCCAACATAAGTCCAGGACCACTTAGGAAATTCTCTAGATGTCGGTCCTATTTCCAATAAACTGTACCTCCTACCCATCTTTTATAACTGACTTGATAGCATGATTTTAAAACGATTAGGTGGTTAGCTGGCTCCCCAATCCAGGCCGGGATAAGTCCAGATCTTTGCATCACATTAGCTAGGACACTAGTCTCAGTGTGTGTCGAACACTAAGTCCAAACTAGATTTAGGATTCCAGGCTACTACATTCGGTCTCGTAGTAAGCCTTAAATAGTAGGTAGGTCCCTTCCTTTCAGGAACCCTAAATCCTACTTATCTGCGTCACAGGATGACGCCACCTCCATCATTCTCTCACGCATGTGATCGAATGTTTGACTTTGATTTTCTCCAGTTTCTTTTTACTACCCTAGAGCCTCCGAATGCTGGTATGAACCATGCATGTTGATTCAGCCCTTCGGACCTTTCTTCCCTTTGAGTAGGATTTCCTAGTCTATATTATTGTGTTGATCTCACTTTAGGAGAGGATAATATATGATCCTTAATCGAGAGTGTTCTCAGTTTCCGGCCTGGGATGTAATTAACCACGGGGGCTTGCGCCCATGGGAAACTTGGTCCCCACAATCTACTAAACCCCATTCGAGCTCTTGCATCGGGTGGGGGAAACCCGTGACTAGGTCGGGTATATTACTATCTATCGAGGTATGTTGGCGTCAGCCTCCATCCTCAATGGTTAGTCATATGCACGATCCAATCTGCCCTTCCAATCGACCCGTTCGCGCGGTGTTCCTTTCGGAGGTCCACAGGTGCTAGTGCCGGACCTCAAGTCTCTCGCAAGAGTTGAATGATCTCATTCTGAGATTCCTCCATCTTTCTGATACGATCATCCAGGGATGGTCCTGAGGTCCCTTCTATGGCAGGGTTTTGACCTCCAGGGTAAAAAGAGGCAGATGCCTAGCATCCTTGATTCAAAGATTGATTCCAAGATTGATGTGAATTGGAGCGAGAGGCTCCTAGAAAGAGATTACTATGCATGTTGGCCATGACAGTGATGCTTTAGGATAGTGGGATTAGTGTTTCTCACAGATGGTGCCAAACTGTTGCGAGCTAGAATATACGCAGCGATAGAGATTAAATTTTACATCTTAGCATTGCACGGATATTCAGGTCACACACAGAGAACACAAGATTTTTTACGTGGAAAACCCTTGAAAGAGGAAAAATCATGGGGCCTAGCCCAGTTAAAAAGATTTCACTAGAACTTGAGTTGGTTACAATGGGCTGGCCCACCTCTGAGAGGGATCAGATTACAAATAACAATAGTATAATACATGTTCGAGTGTTAGATGATGGACCGACAGAACTTCGTGCTTCAAGTAGTTGTTTGATAGAGTTCAGAGCCTTAGGTGATGATCCGACGAAGGCGAGGGTCTCTGGCGGAGGTCTGATGAAAGAGAGGACTTCAAGTGGTGATCTAGCGAAGGTGAGAGCCTTCGACGGTGGTCTGGCGACGGTGAGGGTCTCAACTGGCGGTTCGGTGAAGGAGAGGACCTCAGGTGGTGGTCTGGCGGAGCACAGAGCGTCAGGTGGTGGTGTGGCGGAGCACAGAACGTCAAGTGATGGTGCGGCGGAGCACTGGGTGTCAGGTGGTGGTGCGACGGAGCGCTGGGCATCAGATGGTGGTCCGGCGGAGCACATGGCGTCATGTGGTGGTGCGGCGAAGCACAGGACGCCATGTGGTGGTGCGGCAGAGCACTGGGTGTCAAGTGGTAGTCCGGCGGAGCACAAAGCATCAGATGGTGGTGCGGCGAAGCACAAGACGTCAGGTGATGGTGCGGCGGAGCACAGGGCGTCAGGTGGTGGTGTGGCGGAGCACAGGGAGTCAGGTGGTGGTCCGGCGGAGCAGAGGGCATCAGATGGTGGTCCGGCGGAGCACAGGGCGTCAGGTGGTGGACCGGTGGACGTGTGGCGGTGGTGGACCAGTGGTGGTTCGACGGAACTCCAGCGGTGGTCCGACGGTGGTTCGGCATAACTCCGGCGGTGGTCCGACGAATTTCCGTCGGTAGTCGAGGAGGCAAGGAGGCAAGAGCGATCTCCAATCTCTCTTTTTTTTTCCTTAGGCTTAGGGGTTCTTTTTCAAGAGGAGAGTGAGCTCTACTTATAGATTTTGGGAATGGCATGGCCCATAAATACGTGGAGGATCAAGGGCAAGTTGTGACTGATTGGATGGACGACCGATGTTGAATCCCTTGATCATGAACCGTTTCATGGACATTTGAATATCTTAGTGATGTTAGAATTCAGTGATCTTGGGTTCGTCTCGTCAAGCCGCTCGATTTGAGTATAAGCTTGTTATGTTTGGAAACCATTTGGTAATCCAAATTGTTGTTTGAACCTTCCAACAGCGCTTCGGGTCCTTGATTTGGATCCATTTTGGCTCGGATTGGGTCAAATTTAGTATCGTTGGGTTCGTATTTCCGAGACGCTCAGTTCGACTGTAAGTTTGCTGAAATCGGAGTTCATATGCTTCTAGTTTTAATTTCGGAAGTTTCCAACCTGATTTTGCTTTGAGTTTTGAGCCCGATCAAGATAATTTTTTGACGATGTATATATATATATATATATATATATATATATATATATATATATATATATATATATATATATATATATATATATATATATATATATATATATTTGTGTGCATGCATGTTTCATAGTGATAGATGAAATGGTTGTATATGTATGCATATGATTCAACACTTAATGTGTACTTTACTTCTTGATGCAAATACTCCATACAAATTTTGGGTTTATGCAGCTCTTTCTGTATTTTATTTATTAAATTGATTACCTTCTCAAACCACACATCATAAATCTCCCTATGAGCTGCTTCTCGACACATCTCCAAATTACAAGAACCTTAAAACTTTTAGCGGTCCGTCCGTGCTACCCTCTTCAACCTGCTCATACTAAACATAAACTTGCTCTAAATACACTCAAAGCTGTCTTCATTGGCTATCCCAAATATTCCAAAGGATATTTATGTTGTAATCCTCCTAATGGCAAGGTTTGTACGGTTATTAATGTTTTATTTCATGAACATATTTTTCCTTTTCATAATTAGTCTTCCCCATCTGAAGATTCAGCTACCAACATCTCTTCCTCGTATATTCCTCCTTTAGCTTTAGTTCCATCTAATTCCTCATTCAAGACCATATCATCTAGGCATGTTTCTCCACCCCAAATCCCACAAACCTGCTCTATTTCTTCTAAACTTAGAAAGCCAACTCCATGTATCTACCTACCCATCTGTGTTAGATAATCTCACAAACCTTATATTCTGCTACATGTGGCTTCATCTACTCATCCTCTGATTATCATATTTAAATATGGTAATCTTAAACCATATTATATACTTAATTTACTTCATTCAAACACTCTACCAAATGACCCTACCTGTTATACTTCTGCTTCTAAAATTTCGCATTGGCGACAATCCAAGTCAGCTGAATTCCAAGCACTTCAAACTCAGGAAACTTGGACATTTGTTCCTCCAAAGTCTGACCATCATTTTGGACTGTAAATGACTCTTTAAAACCAAGCTAAATATTGATGGCTCTATTACTCAGTAAAAGGTAAGATTTGTAGCTCAAGGCTATAAACAAGGATACAACTTAGATTTTTCATTATGCTAAATTACAAACCATACAAATGTTTCTCACAATTGCTTTTCAACATGGGTGGCAAGCTGTTCAGTTGGATGTATCAAATGCCTTCCTGCATGATCAATTATATGAGATAGATTTGATGGCTCAGCCTTTGGGCTTTATAGACCCCACTCATCCCAATTATTTTTTTGACTTAATAAGGTTATCCATGGTTTAAAATAGGCACCATGGCAGTGGTTCTCCATGCTCACTAATCATTTCGTACAAATAAATAAAAATTCCTGCCACTTAACACTTAAGTTTTATTTGAGTTTATTTTTTAATGTTTTCTAAAGTAGCTTTATAGTGAAAAAATTTCTAAAAATCTTCTTTAAAAACCCATAAAAATGTCATTCCAAAGGAAACCTTAGTTTGCTAAAATCGACCCAGCCATATAATATAAGTTCCTACTTATTAATGAAGTTAGACAATTAATCTTGAATTGATTTCAAATTGCCTGCCATTTAACTAAAGAGGTTAGACAATTAATCTTGAATAGATTTCAATTTGTCTAATGTAACTAACCATAACTCAAACGAATTCAGCCAATCGCTTCAACAACTCATTCTTTTTAATTAGTCATATAGAGTAATGAGTCTTTCTAGCCTTTGTTAAGCACTAATTAAATATCATGCCTCATAACCAAAGCTCTATGTTTGGTCGTATAGTTCGATTCATATGTTTTTGGGGGTTCTTAGAATTATTTCTCGACATTATAAACTAAATTTTGACACTTTTATAGCTCAACGGAGCCTCTAAAGTCAATTTCAACCAATTTCTAATATTTTGAAGCACAATTATTTTATATTTTTACTCCAATCAACACACCAACTTAAGGACACGCAAACATTATAATCAATGGCATTTTATTTGGTTCATGACCCCGATGGGAGGTCAACATTGACGTTGAGGGAGTGATTGTGCCTCATAATTTTTCAAAAATCATAATCTTGCAATTGGAACAATTAGATAGATATACTCCAACACGTATCTTTGAACTATGTAGACTTTGACGTCGTAAAATAAGAGGGCAATTGATATATCTTCAAAAAATTATCCTAATAGGGCACAAATTTTGAGGCAAATCCTAATTAAAAATTTCAAAAATTAAATCTAGAGCCATCCAAACTCTGATTTCAACAAAGCTATAGTTGACTTAACATTCTCAAAGAGACAAATCCAAAATCAAAATCAGTCCAATTCGAACCCAAATGGGTCCAAATTGAGGGCCTAAAGCATAATTAGAAGCTTTAAAGCATAAATTGGATGATAAAATGATATCCAAATATAACATGCTTATAGTCAAATTGAGTGGCTTGACAAGTTGAATCCAACGAGCCCAATATCATCAAATTTTGACATCATTAAGGCACTTAATTGCTCGATAAATGGTCCATGATCGAGGGAGTCAATATTAGCCATCCATTAAAACACTCCCAACTTAACCTTGATCCTCCTTATATTTATTAGTCATGCCACTCTCAAAAAACTATAAATAGACCGCTCATTCTACAAAAACAAGAAAGGAAAAATAAAAGAAGAGGAAGAAGGAAGAGAAATATGAGATCTCTTACCACCAAGCTCTCTCAACCAATGCCCGTCCACCAACCATCATCGGATTTTTGCCAGGTCTCCAACAGTCATCAAACTTATACCTGGCCACCAACCGAAGCTGGACTTCTTCCTGACCACCAACTGTCTCCTTAGTTCTGCCCAGCCACCGACCTTCATCGAACTTCGGTATAAGCACCGCCATTGTCGAACTTCTGCCTGACCACTGACTATCATTTGTCTTTCGCCTGGCCATTGATCATCGCCAAAGATTTTTCTATAAAAAATAGCTTTACAATGCAGTAAGAAAGCCGTCCCAAACAAAGCCTCATTTAGGATGACTTTCTAATCACATTCTAAAATAGCTTTCTAGTACAAAATTTTCTAATTCAATTTTTTTTTTTACTAAAAAGCTGCTTTAAAAAGCAATAAGCAAGCTGTCCCAAATGAAGCCTAAATTAGAACAAAACTTTAGGTGACTAGAGAATATTCGCTTCAAAACTACTTATGACCTAATAAATTTTGATTTATAGATGGTTCAAATAATTCACAAAATCAAATAATTTTATGAATTAAATTCATTTTCTTAAAATTAATAGCCCACCAAGATACATTATGACTCTCTATCATTAAAGTTAATACATTTTATATGAAGGTCAAATATTTGTAGGTGAAAATTGGAGTGATGTCGGCCATTTTTTATACTCTATGGATAAATTATAAATTTTAATCAAATCAATTCAAATCCAAAATATATTTTTCTTAAGAAAATTTATACAGTAAACCAAAGTTTTTTTATGTTTTATTTTTATTTTTAATTGTCTCAAGAAATAACATATATACCTTTTAATTGTTTAGTCAGGCTTTAGTGAATAATTAAATAGGAAAATTATGATGATGATTTATTGACTGAGTTTTAAAATCTTTTAATTTATTTTAAAATGAGTATAATATATGAATAAAAATTATATTATGTTTTGTATTAATCTCCACAATTATTATGCCATTCAAAGTTATTAATCAGTTAGTTATTAATTTGCTAGTATCCTTCTTATCATTACATGGAAGGCCACCATGAAATTAAACATTTCATTTAATATATCAAATTCTTTGATAATGGAGTAAACGAGTACTTTAAAAACCTCAAAGTTTTACAGTAGAGTATCTTGATCATGTATTTGAAACTAGTAAGAGGAAAATTACATTAATTATGCCTCAATTGTTTTTCACTTAGGCAATTAACAACTTAATAAACTAATCAATTGTGACTTGTACAACTGAATCTTATCAAAACAAAGAGCTCAAGAAATCCTCCAAATCTCCAATATGTTGCAAGATTTATTCAAAACTAAATGAAAATTTTTTTAGTGTTTGATAGTGGTCAAGGAGTCATCATGTGCATCTCATACAAGTAATGCAGGAAGTACATGGTGATTGAAGAGTCATATAGAGTCATGGGTCTTTCAAGCCATTGTTAAGCACTAGTAAATCCCTAAATCCATGTCATTTCCTGTGCTATGGTCATGGACCTCCTTCATTATGGACTCTATAACGTTCTTGTTCACTAACTTAAATAGTGTACTCTCCATAATAAAAGTACTCAATAGCATTAGCATTTCATGGTGATACTGCTGAGGCATTATAATTTTACATCAGCCTAAAGATGGAAGGAGGGGACATCAAATTGGTTTTTTTTTTTTTTTTTTTTTTTTATGAATTTTTTTCAGCAAAAATAAGTGAATAAATAATCAATAAAGATAATAAAGAAATTGTGTAGAGGAAAATAGCTATTCAAACACTTTGATTTTTATGTGGTTAATGAGCAATATTCTATATCGAAAAATTATTGCACACCGAACTTAGGATTTCCTACACAGCTTATATTAAAAATATTTCTCCTTGAATATGTGGAGAAGCCTTTACACTAACCTTCTTTTTGGGATAACTTCCCTTTTACACTATTCTTCGACAATGGCACTGCATCTAGGTGTTCTTCTCTAGAATACTTAGCACCAATTGAGAAATAAATAACAAAAGTAAGAATCAATAATAAATAGAAGTAGTCTTACATGGGGTCATTTAGTGAGTGATGACGACAAAAGCTTCCAACACAAACCATTAAAGAAATTATTTGGAAATGGAAATCACTTCTCTTTCTCTATACTAAATGCTAAAATCTAATAGACTTTTCTTAGAATATTTTTTATCATCAAAATCATGAAAACTCTTGGGCTCATGGGGCCAACCCTAAACCCTAAAGCATACAGATAAAGAAAAGGTTCTTTATTTTTTTTTCTGCATCATACTCAAGTGCATTTTAATCTTTGCTTTCTCTTCGTAATATATTAAATTGGCACTTCAACAATAAGTTATAACAGAAAGAAAACTTAATATGATTACAAAGCAATCTTGATTAAATCCTCTTTTTTCAAGGTGCATTAAAGATTATCAAACCTAAGTACCTAGCGATTATAAGTAGTAGTTATCGTAAGCATGAAAGTTTGGCTCTAGTGAATATAAGCTTTATCAAAAAGCTCAAGGAGTCCTCATAATCTATCTCCTTAGGTATAATGAATTGCAATTAGGAAGTTATCAAATGGTGTATGGTTATAATTATCAAAACTCTAAGAACATGTTATATGATAATTGAGAACCCGGAAAGCCCAAGTGAAGGTGATAAGTGCATCAAACATTAAACTAGACTTTAGATGCATTGCATATACATTATAATTATTGTTTTTGAGTGTTTCTTTTGTAATCTTAGAACCAAGAAAATATGGAATAAGCTACAACATCTTTCTCATAAGTTTAATATTCTCATGCCTCTTCTCATAAGTGAGTTTTACATCTTATTATTGTTGCAGGCTAGTAGATTTGTGGGGTAGAGTGAGTGAGTTTTATGCCTTAGTGATGCACAAAAGTCTATCAAACAAACTAATAAGTGGGAGATCTTGGAAACACCAACGATTTTTTATGCAAAAAAATTGAAAGAGGAAACTATAGGGCATTGCCCAAGTGAAGAGATTATACTATGTATGAGTAAGTTACAAAGGTTGACCCATTTCCTAATTTAGAAGCTAATAAATTACAATAGTATAGAGAATTGATAGATGTTAGTATGAGTGCTCAGAGTCGAAATGATCGTGGTAGACAGGGGTGGGAAGGACAATAGTTCGATGACAGTGGTCTGAGGATTATTGTCGTGTGCTTGAGATTGAAGGATAGTGCTCGGGTGACACTGGACTGAGGTTGGAATTAGACAGAAGTTAGAAGTCTAGTGGTAGTGATCATTTGAAAGTGTGATAGAGGTATGACAATGGCGACATAATGACAATCGGGCAGAGATCAGGGGATAGTGAGATCATGGGGCTTTTCGATGATTAGTTGCTGGGCAGAGGCCCGAAGAAGGTGATTAGGCAGGGGTCCGATAGAGGTAGGAGTTCTGGTGGTGGTAGGCCGAGTAGAAATTTGATGGTGGAGATCAGACGGAGGCCCGGTGGTAGTCGGAGCCCGATAGAGCTCTGGTTGTGATGACCATATAGAGATGAAGGTATAATGATGATGGTCACGCGGTGGTCTAATGATAGGCATCTAGATCGAGGTGCAGTGGAGCTTAGTCGAGTGAAAGTTCGACGACGACAAATATTGCCTCGCATCCCATCCCTCTCCCTTGCAGTTGATTTCTGTTGGACCTCTACTCAACTAACTTTTGCCTGATAGCAACCACTTGACCTATGTCTAGCGGCTGTCGAACCTTCACCTAGTTTTTGTGATCGAGCCTCTGCTTGACCACCAACCATTGTTGAACCTCTACCCAACTGCATTATTACTAGATCTCGGCTTGGCCACCATTTCTATCGAACATTCGCTATGCCGCCACTATCATCAAACCTCTGTCATACCTTTACCCAGCCATTGCCACCATACTTCTGACTTCTGTAGCAAGCAGACGTTGATTCTTTCTAGCATCATCCATATAGAGTCCTTCGACCTCAGGCCCTCGACTAGGATCTTTAGACCACTGTTGCCTGACTATAGTCCTTCCAACCCTCTATCACCTGATTATTGTTATTCGGACTCTCTAGCACCCATACAAACTTTGATTGATTCTCTACACTATTGTAATTTCGTTGTCTTGAAGTTAGGGGACAAGGCAACTTTTCTCACTTATACGTTGTGGAATCTCTAGCACCTTGGCTAGACCCCATACTTTTTCTCTTTTCTAGTTCTCGACATAAAAAATCTCTAGTATTTTCAAACTCTCTCGCTTAACTATTTGTGTGCAAGGCATTTGTGCATCCCTATGACATAAAACCCTGTCACTCTACTGTTGCAAATCTATTAGCTTACAACTAAGATCAAAATATTATTTTAGTATATTATAATGGATAGTTCATAACATCAAAATATGAGATATTTACACATGATATATAAGAAGTTATACTATTAATAACATATAAAACTTACTCTTAGAAGTATAATAATAATTGGAGAAATATTCTCTACATTTTTAAAGTGATATACAACTATGAATTCACAAAAACTGTCAAAAAAAAAAAAAAAATCAGAAGGAATTAAATGCATTTGTGCCATGGAAGCCAACTGCACGCTTATGATCTTTGTAGTCCACCAGAAGGCCAGGAAGACATGTTTGAAATGGGCTGGGCTGGTCGAGATCTGCATGTTGTTGCCGTAGGATGGGCCCGTCGCGAACCGTTCAGCCCTACCGTCTTCTTAATTTTTTTTTCAGAAACCCTCTCGGCCTGCTTTGTGTTCCAGCTCTATTTTGCCTGTTTGGCTCTTACTCTTTACCGCACTATCTTTTGTCCTTTCCGGCGAAGAGTTCGCTGGCAATTTTTAGTAAGGGAATGCTATTCATTTCCAATCTCCAAGCGAGAATTGGAGACCAGTCGCTTCCTGTCTAGGTTCCTCTTCCATAGGCGAGAAATCTTTCTCCTTCATAATTGCTTTATTCTTTTTTCCCTTATTGAAGGAAGCTCAGAAGAGGGATCCGTGGTGCTTTTTTCTTCCACTCCGCGAGGCTTTGTTCAGTTATTTCATATGCGCGTGATCTAGTCAAATCACAGATCGGTCGCATTTTTTTTCCAGAATATATGTAACGAACTTATGTATGTTTCACCTCTTCCTCGGTTGGATTCCTTAGCTAGTAGAATATTGCAAGGGTTTTGATAATTCTGCAAATTTGTGATTATATTTTAGCATATATGCGGACGAATGTTAGGTCTAGTATTTACCAAAATATACTTTCGATTGATGTGAAAGGACATAATTCTGGATATCGGCAGGGAAGCATTGTTGACCTCATTGTCTTATACTGCTTTTATACATAAATCATTTCTCAGCGCTAAGTGAAATTTCGATGTGGGTATTGTCTTCCAGGCAATTTATCAATGGTATCTAATTTCATTGAAAATCTCAACTGAATGGTGCCAATTATATGAAAATGTTTAAATACAAAGAAATCTTTTTATATCTCCACCGACTCACCATGTAAGCGGACATTTTATGTATTATGGAATTCTTCCCAAATAATCATGTAATTTCTGACAATAAGTTGTGAAGTTGAACTACTTAGTTGCTACTACTCGATTCACACTCACTGTGCAATCCTATGATGTGAAATATTGCGAGTGGTTGATATTATGGTTAAGAAAGAAGAAACTTATGTAGTTGCTAAAAAAACTAAATAGAAACAAAGTTTTAAAAGCAGACTACTAGAATTATTAATTTAAATATAATTTGAAAGAGGATAGTAAAAACAAGTTGCAAAATCATGGCTTTTATGGCCACTTGATTGCCCCCAGTGGTTGAGGATTTAGGTTTCCTTTGTAGGGCATAGATTCAAAGATCTATGATTGTGGATCTTCTACTCAATATTACCAGAATAAAAATAAAAATAAAAAACGTGGCTTTTATGCCAATGTCAAACAATTATATGAGTCTTTTGAAGCTGACCATAGAAAATTAAAGAGTGAACATGGTGCATTTATTAAATTATATTGTGAACAAAGTCATTTTTCTTTAACATTTCTCTCAGTAAGTTCTCATTAGATTCTCTTTTGATGCTTGTCGAGTAATCAAGTATCTTTTTTATGTGGGCTTCTATTGTTATGCCAAACTTCTTTTGTCTTGGACCATTTAAGTGAACTATATTAATAGAGGTATAGTGTGATGTAAGTTATTTTGAACAATTCGTTAGATTTTTTGATTCAATTTAATTTTTACTTCTAATTAACATTGATACTTTATAAGACCTTAGCATACCAAATGAATTGCATTACTTTTTAAGAAAAACAATAAAAAGGTTTTTGTTCTATAATGAGCTTTTGTCTTTAAAATCATTAGCATAAAAATATATATTTTGGTGGACTATATTAATGACTCATTTCTCTGCGAAGTCAAAGCCAATGTTTAATCAGGCCTAATATATTCAATATTTGGAACTATGATTTAAATGAATAACCTAATAATTAAACTTGAACTTCTTCTTTGTTGGTCATACAAATTGATGTAATTCACTTGATAATTGTTTATGTAAAGGACATAGACTATAACCTTATCTATTCCTCTATTAATATACTCTACTAAAGTGTACATTATGAAAACAAGTTTGATAAGAACATGAAATAAGTCATTAAATAACCCACTAAACAAGCACGTATCGAGCTCTAGTTGGTTTACTTTTTTAAGTAAGAAGAAAGTATGTTTTTAATATTAAAAGATCAAGCTTGTGGATGCTCTAGCTTGTTCATTTCTATGTCTATTTTCTTAAATAAGGTCAAAGTAGGTATTAGGAACCTCACATGTGGCTTAGCTAAACTTGGATTAACAATTGATGCAAGTCTTTATAAAATGCAGAGTTCATAGCGCTTATTGCTAACAGTTTGGAAGGAAGGAACACATAAAATCAACATACTAACTATATGTCTGTTCAACCGATTAGCATCCGTTGTTGAAGCATAATATGTTAAAATTTTAGATTTATATTTCATGAAATGACCTATTTGTAAATCCTTCTATGTGGATCTCTTTTTGTTTTGTTAAAACATTTATTGATTTTGTAAGTGAGTTGTTTATTAGCTGTTTAATTAGTACATGCTTGATAAGTTTTTGACATTTACGCTTTTGATGAATCTGTAACGTTGGAACACATTGGTATAGCCTAAAATGTTAGATATCATGTCATATTGTTGAACTTTGTTTTAAAAAAAATAAATTCTGCATGTACATCAAACTATCATGTCATCCTAGGCTCCTGGAAAGAATTATTTCACTTGCAAATGGTATTTTTTCTTACTTAATGTTTTTCAAATTAATTTTGTGAAAGCCAAAAAAATTACTTTTAATTTTCAAATGGCATTCCTTTAACAGAACTAGCTTTCTCTGCCTTCTATCTGTAGGGTATTGTTAACAATATATCTTGTTCATAATGAAATAGTAGGTCTTGGTTTTTTTATTTAATTAACCTCCATAGGTAATTGTTTTCATTCCTTTGCAGATCTAGAATCATTGAGTTTATTAATCATTGTTATTTCCGGACATGTGGAGGTTCAAGCCATTCAGCCATAGAGAATCAGCCAGCTTAGAAGGCAGATCAATTGATGTAGGCAATTTGAAAGTTCATGTTAGAAATCCAATAGCAACAGGAGGATTTTCTTGTGTTTATCTAGCTCGGGATGCCGTATATTCAAGTAGGCAGTATGCTCTGAAGCATATTATCTGTAATGATGGAGAATCGCTAGAACTTGCGATGAAAGAAATATCAGTAATGAAATTGTTGAAAGGGCATCCAAATATCACTAAACTTATGTCCTACACCATAATAGACATGGGCAGGACCAAGGAAGCACTACTTGTAATGGAGTTCTGTGAAAGGTCTTTGGCTACTTTCCTTGAAAACGGAACTGATGTTTTTGAAGAAAAACACATCCTTTTGATTTTCAGGGATGTGTGCAATGCAGTGTTTTCCATGCACTGCCGACATCCGCCCATTGCTCATAGGTATATTTATTCTTATAGAGATATATTCTCATTCTAGGCTTGTTAATGTTTGAGAGCATGACTGATCTGCTCAGTTTTTAGCATGAACTTTTGGTACTATGTTTTTATTTTCACTGTTCATGAAATTGGCTTGAAAATTTAGCTATGCTCCATGCTAGCTATTGATTTTTAAGTAATATAATAATTAACCATGCTTAATATTAGCTAGTTAACCTAGGAGAAAATGAGTGCAACTATATGCTTTTAGTTTTGTTTTTTTTTTGTCTTACTATTCCAGTAGTATTTGAGCCTGCTGATGAATTGGTCACCTTCAGTTCTTCTTCGAAACTAACAGTTACATATTTTTTCACTCTTACTTCTACATTATCGTTGATTTGGCATCCTAAACAATAAATCTTGCAGAGACCTAAAAGCTGAAAATGTGCTTTTAGGAGCTGATGGAGTTTGGAAACTCTGTGATTTTGGTAGCACTTCTTGCAATCATAAATGCTTTACAAGGCCTGAAGAAATGGGTATTGAAGAGGACAGTATTAGAAAGCATACTACTCCTTCTTATAGAGCACCTGAGGTCTTAGATTTCTTAACTTCTCCTAATTTAATCTTCCTATATGCGTGCTGACATCATCGAAGGGAAATTTTGCTTTGCGAATTGCAGATGTGGGATCTTTATAGGAGGGACGTTATCAGTGAGAAGGTAGACATTTGGGTGAGTCATTAACACTTAACCACGCTTTTCCTATGATTAGCAACTTATCTTCCTATTTGTTGGTTTAATTTCCCTTTCATCATGGTGGTTTTAGGATGAAAATAATAAAATTTTAGACTAAAATAATCATATTAATTAAACATCTAGTAATAATCTATCAATTAGAATGAATTATGGATCAAAATGATTATTAATTGTAATGCAGATGTACTGCAGGAGGGATGCCAACTAAAAGCTTCCACTACTTTTGAGCCTTCTCAAAGTACTGCACTCCATAAAGCCCCACTTCCCTGAGAAAAAACCTTGGATGTGATAGTGATTGTATGAGGAAACTAGTAGCATAATCATGTTTGGTTTTGCAGGCTCTAGGATGCCTTCTGTATCGAATCTGCTACCTAAAATCTGCATTTGATGGTGAATCTAAGCTGCAGATCATAAATGTGAGCTACCAGATTCCAGAATTGCCAAGATATAGTGCACCCTTGATTGGGCTCATCAAGGATATGATCCAGGGCTCTCCTGATGCCAGGCCAGACATCACACAGGCATGTTTTTTGTTTGATTAAGCTTTTACTGGCAGAAACCTACACTATTTGTCCATGAGTTTTGCAGTACCTGTTCTGTATTTTGAATCTGTTTTCTAATGTCAGGTATGGTTTCGTGTCAATGAACTTCTTCCTTTGGGGTTGCAAAAGCATCTACCTGACAACTCTTCACCAGCGATTGATAAGCACCCTCCTACTGCAATGCTACATCAGGAAGGTGCTTAAGTTTCTATAGTTTATAATCTGATGCATATTGACAATCATAATTTCATGCATATTAACAATCCCTTTAGTATATGCACAAAAGATGTTAGGCCTTATCCCGATGAGATATAATATACTTCAAAATCCATATTTCTGCGTTTGATGTTTTGCTAATTTGAATTCCTTAATTTAACATATTTTGCCAGATTATTTAGGATACATTTATAGAAATGCTCCTAAAGTAAGGGTGAATAAACTTCAAATATAAAATATATTCATAGGGCTTTGTTGGGTTATTACAAAAAAATTTCATTTCAAGTATTATATCTTCTTATGTTGCTATTTTGAGAATCACAAATAGTTTCCCTTTAAGCGCTATTTTCTCAAGTTTGCAAATTGTTAAATTTTGGCCCGTTTGCATCCGTATTAAATGAAATGTTTTTGTTGAAATTGTGATGATTGATAAGCACTTTTTGAATTAAATCACACCCTAGAAGTTATGTTTGAAGTTTTGTGTTTTTTTGTGCAAAATAAACTAGCATTTTTTTTTTTGGCTGATTGCAAACATGGTTTTAGGTGTTACTAAAGGGGTTAATACTATTCCTCAAAGGATCCCTCCTCCACCGTCATCTGAAGACTATGCTCAACGGAACACAGCACCATTCAATAAGGAAATGCAGCAGGCTAAGCCTTCCCAGTCTACTACAAAAGCTAGCGGACATGCGGCTCATATTGGTTCATTTTGGTCCACTCAGCATGCGCAGGGTTCTAACAGCTCTCAGGGCTCTCAAGTCATACATGATAAAGCCCCTCCAAAAGATTTGGACCATGAAATTATAGTTTCCAAAATAGAGAAGAAGCATACTTCCCAAAGAATTAACCCATTGAATACCAAGGGGCAACCAGCCTCACAGAACAACTATCTTGATGCGTCTGTTGCTATTCTTGATATCAGTGAACGAAGTACTGGTAATAGTAGCAGGATCCTTGGTGAAAGTAAGTCAGTGATGGAAGAGCAAAGTTCCGAAGTGAATAGTTTAAAGGACCAGCTTAAGCAAACAAACATAGAGAAAGCTGAAATCGCTTCCAAGTATGAGAAGTTGATAGCTATTTGTCAATCACAAAGACAGGAAATCCATGAGCTGAAATGTTCCCTTCTGGCAGCCACCACATCCCCTCTCAGCAAAGACAAGTCAAAGAGCCAGATCTCTCCTGCTAGTTTGCCATCCACGACTTTGGTATGCTTACTATCACTTTTATTTTATTTGTATTATAATTGTGATTTGGGGTGGCGGCCATTGCCATGCCCCACTTTCTTGAACAACCACTGGTTTGGGTTAGAGAATCATTTTTTGTGGGATAGCAAGAGAGCAATCCACCTGCCATTGTGCATTTGGTACAAGAATGAAATCCCTTGTGATTAAATTTTTTTCCATGTTTGGATATGGAATCCTGACCTTAATAAAAAAATAAAATCTTCTTAATTTTTTTAATTAATTTTGTTTTTTTTTTAATTTGCTAGTGTTGTCTTCCCTCACTTCATCGAACACCCTCCCATGTTGTGGTTTAGAAAGCTGCTAATTTATTATCAGCATCTCCATAGTTCCACAACCATGACATTAGCGTTAGTTGCAACACTATATGGGTTGATCCAATTTGCAACCCCAAGAGGGTCGACACCCTAGGAGTTAATGAGTTAATAGTGGGTCAACGCTCCCTTTATGTAAGTCAATATGTGATGTGGACATCGACCAGAGGTTCAGACATGTGTATCGCCGTAGACAGCGCAGATCGACGGCCGAGATTCAGAGTTTATATTTCTAGCTATTTATGTATTTCTTTTATGCATTGTTCTTTTATTTCCTATTGTACCCTTGATCTAAGTTGAGTCATGAGTGTAGCCCTGAGGGCAAGAGAGTCATTTTATTTTCTTTTTTATGAGGACCTATATATAGGTCATGTCATGTTGTATTTTGGGCTAATGAATTATTGAATGAAAAATTATCTTTGTTTCTACTTTCTTAGCATGAGTGCTTGAAAGGGAAGAGAGCTCAAGAGGAGCAAATCGCAAGACCCACCAATCGTTGGAAGAGTCCTCGATTCGTGGTTAGTTTTCTATCTTCTTGTTTGTGTTCACATCCATCTCCTTCCCCTCCACCCTAAGAAATCCAATTTCAGCCCCTTTGCCGCCGCCCCTTGCAAACCCGCCGCCAACCTCCACCCCCATCCCGGCCAACCACCGTGCCGGCCATCCCCCCCCTTTTCTTTTGTTCCCCAATGAATTTGAATTTCACATTCAAATTCTTTCCTAAATTGGAAATTCTATTTATGGAAATATTTTCATGAATTCAAATAAAATAAAAGATTTGGATTTATTTAAATAATTTCCTAGTCATCATTCACTTAAGCAAATTGTTTTCCTCCTCTCCCTAATCCTTCTCTCCCCTTAGCATGCCGCCGGCCTCACCATTGGAGGAGCCACATTGATGCCTCCATAAATGCATTAATGGCACCTAAGATTTGAAACAAATTTCAAATTTTTTCCTCTTGATTTCTTCCAAAACTGAAATCAATTTCAGTTTTTTTTTTTCTTTGGTTTAAAACCTCCCTCCTCCTCCTTAGAAGCCGCCGGCCATCCCCTATTAATGGGCTCCATTATGGGCTCATTAATCCCCCTTAATAACATTTGAAATTTGAAATTAAGTTCAAATATTTCCCTCCTAATTTACTAAAATCTGAAACTAATTTCAGATTTGAGTAAATCTATTCTAACCTAGAACCCCTCTCTCAAGCACCCGCCCCCTCTCTCCCTCCTTGGCCGAAACCCCTTGTGCTCCTTGGGAATCCCGCCGGCCTCTCCACCTTCATCAGCTCCACTCTTCCGACGCAAGGACTCCCTCTCCCTCACCTTCACTTAAGTCTTCTCACCTTGAAGAATTCTCTACGTCAATCATGTATGGCGGATCCCGAGTTTGAATGGGGTCTTGTATTCAACGCCGACGGGAGCATCAACATTCTACGATCACCTTGTTTTGACGTAGGATTTGAAGACGAGACGACCGTGGAAGAGTACTTGGAGAGAGTCGTCCCGATCCTTGCAAGCATCTACGACCGACAATTCTTGAAGCACACTTGGAGTCTTGAAGGACAAGCGTTCACGCCGTCCTCGTCACCGCCAACCTCTCCGTGGCTAAAGGCCATTAGTGTGGCCGCCGTCTTCGTGACATCCTTGAGCATACTAAAAGCCTTCTCCCGCTAAACCCGACATTGAGTGTAAGTGAGCAAGGTACTCGTAGTGAAATTTCTTGATATTAACCGGTGGATTCTATGTTATTTTCCGCATTCGATTATTGTGAAACTTTTAAGATCTATCCATAATTGGGCTCAAACAACTAGCTTGTGATTGATTATCATAACATTTTGATAACGGATAATCTCTTGAATCTCAACTTAAGATAATATAATCTTATAGTGATAAACTTTGTAATTCCTAAATAATTTCATGTGCAATTCTTGAAGTTTCACATCATATTTGGTATCAGAGCATGGCTAGCATGCGATGATTGTGCTAGATTGCATCCTAGGCATTGCTTTTTAAATTCGCCATAAAAGTTTACATGCATATCATCATTTAGGTGAGTTTAGTTACTGTTTTCCTACTGCTGGCCTGAAAATTCTGCATTGTTTACTTAGTCTTAATCATGCTTTCATGTGTTTAATTGCTGTCCACTAGTTGTCTATTGTTAGTTAATCCCTATAGTGAGTCTTCTAGTGTGTTTAAGTTGCTGTCCTCTTTTTCCAGCAGTCCGTTAGTGAGCCTAAGGTCGCTGTTTAGGTGTTTCCATCACTCCGGATCCTTGCCTATGCACTTAGGTAACTTTTCCCCTTAGTTATTGCTTGCTGTCCTATTTTTTCTGCTGCTGTACTTACTATTCCAGCAAACGTTTTGGTGAGTTTAGCTGCTGCCCTTGACTTAGGAAGCCTTCTTAGTGATCCCTAAAGCCTATCAATGGATCCTACCCATATGCAAACAACTTTAGACATGATTATGGGACAATTAGGAGCACTTACGCAACAAATGAAGGATACCCAAACCAGTGTAGCCGAACTTAGACGTCATACAGGGGAAAGACTTGACAATATTGAACGAACGGGACATCCACCCATCTATACACCGTCTAGACCCCAATCCCCTTATGGCGAAGATACCCGAACTGAGTACGGGCCTCCTAGAGACTACTACCGACCCAACCACCGACCCCATCAAGAGCCGGTAGGTCGAGACGCACCTTGGAGGGACAACGACACCCAACTCCTTAAGAGCATTAAGGTAGATGCCCCAACTTTTGACGGAACATTGGAACCCCAGGTTTTCCTTGATTGGATTAAAGGGATGGATAGTTACTTTAAATGGTATAACATTTCGGAAGAGAAGAAAGTTAGATTTGCTGAAATGAAGTTGACGGGTAGAGCCAATCAATACTGGACTAACATTGAGCATATGAGGGAAACTCGAGGAGAATACCCCATAGCTGACTGGGGAGCGATGAAGCAAGAGCTAAAAAGGAAATACCTTCCGCCTTCGTACTACCCAAGACTACTAGATCGTTGGAATAGATTAACCCAAGGGAGTAGACCCGTTAAGGAATACATCTCCACGTTTGATGATTTCTTAATCCGTTGTAACGGGGAGGAGACCACCACTCCCACACAACTTCTGTCCATGTTTAGGGCCGGACTGAGAGAAGACCTTAGGAATGAGCTCTTTGCTCGAGGAATAACCACATACGAAGCTGCCTGTAGTCTTGTACTAGACTTGGAAGAGTCCAGAAGCCACACCACCCGGACCCAAGACTCTAGACCTAACCCTTTTAAACCTTCCTCTGGCCAACCGTACAACAAACCCACTGGACCCTCCGGTAGTCGGCCTGCTCCTAGCCAAACCCAACCTCGATTAGACTATAAAGGGAAGACAACGGAACGAGAAGCACCCAAAGCCACTGCCGGTACGAAGTGTTTTAGATGCCATGGGTACGGACACATTGCTTCTCAATGCTCCAGCCCGTTCAAGGTCACTATAATTGAGGAAGTGACGGAGGAAGAAGATGAACCTGAAACTGACTTGGTCCACCATGTGGACGACGATGAGGAGTTTTTCGACGGAGAAGAGACTGCTGTTGTTCACTACCTCCAAAAGATGAACCACTTAGATCTGCAGGTTGTTAGGTGTGCCTTTTCCCAACCCAAACATAGTGACGACTGGCGAAGGACCTCAATCTTCTACACTTTCACGAAGATAGGAGACAAAAATTGTAAGGTCATAATCAATAGTGGAAGTTGTATTAACGCTGTGTCTTCTGCTATGATCTCTAAGCTGCAATTGAAGACCACACCTCACCCAAACCCCTACAAAGTTGCTTGGATCAACTCAACCACCTTGGAAGTTAAAGATAGGAGTCTTGTTCCTATCGAATTCGTTGGGTACAAGGAGAAAATCTGGTGTGATGTTCTGACTATGGATGTGGGTCAAATCATCCTTGGCCGCCCCTGGTTGTTCGACAACGACGTTCACATTTATGGGCGATCAAATACCTGTGTATTTGAACACGAGGGCAAGAAAATTAAACTACTTCCCACTCAACCTAAGTCCACCAAGGAAGAAGTTAAACCCAACTCCCTAAAACCCAATGCAGGCTTGAATCTTTTGACCGCTAAAGACTTAGGTATGGAATTAGATTCAGGAGCCCCTCTGTACGCGTTAGTAGCCCGGGAAGTGAATGTAGATCAAGAGGAACTGATCCCCGATGAAGTTAAACCTTTGTTGAAAACTTTCTCTAATATTTTCCCTGAAGACTTACCTTACCAATTACCACCCCTGAGGGATATTCAACATGCCATTGACCTAGTGCCTGGAGCCTCTTTACCTAACTTGCCCCACTACCGGATGAACCCTACGGAACATGAGGAGCTCAAGAGGCAAGTGGAAGAGTTGTTACAAAGAGGATTTATTAAAGAAAGCCTTAGCCCGTGCGCTGTCCCCGCCCTTCTTACCCCTAAGAAGGATGGGTCGTGGAGAATGTGCGTTGATAGCCGTGCTATCAACAAAATCACTGTCAAATACCGTTTCCCCATTCCACGATTAGATGACATGTTGGACATGATGACAGGCGCCACGCTTTTCTCAAAAATAGATCTTAAGAGTGGCTACCACCAAATCCGAATCCGCCCCGGGGACGAATGGAAGACAGCATTCAAAATCAAAGATGGGTTGTACGAATGGACTGTGATGCCTTTTGGATTGAGTAACGCACCTAGCACTTTTATGAGAGTAATGACTCAAATCCTTAAGCCTCTCCTTGGAAAATTTGTTGTAGTATACTTTGATGATATCTTAATTTACAGTCATTCGGTGGAACAACATTTAAATCATCTAAGACAAGTTTGTGAGATCCTAGAAAAGGAACAGATGTATGCCAATCCAAAGAAATGCACTTTCCTCGCAGATCAAGTGACCTTCCTTGGATTTATCATTTCTTCCCAAGGCGTATCTGCTGACCCCGAAAAGGTGCGAGCTATAAACGAATGGCCCCAACCCAAAAACATTAGAGATGTTCGGAGTTTTCACGGATTGACCACGTTTTATCGAAGATTTATTCGAAATTTTAGCACCATAGTAGCGCCAATAACGGACTGCCTTAAGAAAGGTGAGTTTCTTTGGACCACAACAGCGACAAGAGCTTTTGAAGAGATTAAGAAGCGAATGATGGAAGCCCCTGTAATGAGATTACCTGATTTTTCTAAAGTTTTTGAGGTAACTTGCGACGCATCTGGAATTGGTATAGGTGGAGTCCTGTCACAAGAAGGACACCCGGTTGCTTACTTTAGCGAAAAATTGAATGACACTAGGCAAAGGTACTCCACCTATGATAAAGAATTTTACGCCATCATTCAATCCCTTAGACATTGGCGACACTACCTTCTACCGCAAGAATTTGTTATCTTTTCGGACCATGAAGCTTTGCGGTACATTAATTCTCAAAAGAAACTCAATGCTCGACACGGCCGCTGGGTTGAATTCCTGCAAGAGTATACGTATACCATTAGACATAAAGCAGGATCTGAAAATAAGGCTGCTGATGCCTTAAGCCGTCGGATGATGATTACTAGGAAGATGACGACCGATGTAATAGGCTTTGAGAGACTCAAAGAAGACTACCCAGACTGCCTTGATTTTAAGGAGACATACACTGCGTTGACCACTGGAGACGAACGGATTATAGGAGATTTTATGTTGGAAAATGGATACTTGTTTAAGTCCCAACAACTTTGTATTCCCAATACATCACTTCGTGAATTTCTTGTGTGGGAATTACATGCTGGAGGTTTAGCAGGTCATTTTGGTCAAGCTAAAACCATTGCCGCGGTTGAAAACCGTTTTTACTGGCCGAGCCTTAAGAGGGACGTTAGCAGATTAGTGAGACGTTGTCACACCTGTCAGTTAGCCAAGCAGCGTAAACAGAACACCGGCCTTTACACACCCCTCCCCGTGCCTAACCAACCATGGCAAGATGTTAGCATGGACTTTGTCTTAGGTTTACCCAAGACCCTTAGGAAGCATGACTCGATTTGTGTAGTCGTAGATAGGTTTTCTAAGATGGCCCATTTTCTCCCGTGCTCCAAAACTTTTGACGCCTCTAGAATAGCCAAGCTGTATTTTGATGAAATTGTAAGACTTCACGGCCTACCCAAAACCATTGTGTCAGATAGAGATGTGAAATTTACTAGCTACTTTTGGAAGACTCTATGGCATAAAATGGGAACCAAATTACAATTCTCCACTGCTTTCCACCCCCAAACAGATGGCCAAACCGAAGTAGTGAATAGAAGTCTAGGAAATCTTTTAAGAACCTTGGTAGGAGAATCTTAGGGAATGGGACTCTAAACTTCCGATAGCTGAATTTGCATACAACAACTCTGTAAACCGATCTACTGGTCTAAGTCCTGCTGAAGTCGTGTATGGTTACCTACCTAGACAGCCGATTGATTTAATCCCTGTAAGTCCTAAGGTTAGGATGTCTGAGTCTGCATCTGCATTCGCATCTCATCTTCAAGAATTGCACAAAGAAATAAACAAAAGAATTCAACAAAGTAACACTCACTATAAGATTGACGCTGATCGTAAGAAGAGATTTAAAGAATTTGAAGTTGGAGATTTTGTTATGGTACGGATTCGTCCGGAGCGGTTCCCTCAAGGAGCCGTTAAAAAGTTACATGCTAGAAGTGCGGGCCCCTTTAAGATAATCTCGAAAGTAAACAGTAATGCTTATGTGTTAGACCTCCCTGGAGGCTTTAATATGAATCCTACGTTTAATGTTGAAGATTTAGTAGCTTTCGAGGGACCCGAGTTTAACCCTGATAATCCACTTCATGATAAGCCTTGTGAGACCCTACCCAGTGAGATCCCCAACCTACCTCCACTCCCCAAATTGCCCCATTTACCTACTGCGGAGAAGGTCGAGGCTATACTTGAGGATGAAATCATTTCCACGAAGGATGGTGGTCGCCAAAGGTACTTGGTACACTGGAGAGGGAAGCCGGCGACTGAGGACACGTGGATAGATCGAGAGGAGCTGCAGAGATTGGATCCAGATCTTCTAGAGATGTACGAGAGCTCCAGAGATTTCTACTCGACGGGGTCGAGCTTTCTCCCACCTGGGGAGAATGATGTGGACATCGACCAGAGGTTCAGACATGTGTATCGCCGTAGACAGCGCAGATCGACGGCCGAGATTCAGAGTTTATATTTCTAGCTATTTATGTATTTCTTTTATGCATTGTTCTTTTATTTCCTATTGTACCCTTGATCTAAGTTGAGTCATGAGTGTAGCCCTGAGGGCAAGAGAGTCATTTTATTTTCTTTTTTATGAGGACCTATATATAGGCCATGTCATGTTGTATTTTGGGCTAATGAATTATTGAATGAAAAATTATCTTTGTTTCTACTTTCTTAGCATGAGTGCTTGAAAGGGAAGAGAGCTCAAGAGGAGCAAATCGCAAGACCCACCAATCGTTGGAAGAGTCCTCGATTCGTGGTTAGTTTTCTATCTTCTTGTTTGTGTTCACATCCATCTCCTTCCCCTCCACCCTAAGAAATCCAATTTCAGCCCCTTTGCCGCCGCACCTTGCAAACCCGCCGCCAACCTCCACCCCCATCCCGGCCAACCACCGTGCCGGCCATCCGCCCCCCTTTTCTTTTGTTCCCCAATGAATTTGAATTTCACATTCAAATTCTTTCCTAAATTGGAAATTCTATTTATGGAAATATTTTCATGAATTCAAATAAAATAAAAGATTTGGATTTATTTAAATAATTTCCTAGTCATCATTCACTTAAGCAAATTGTTTTCCTCCTCTCCCTAATCCTTCTCTCCCCTTAGCATGCCGCCGGCCTCACCATTGGAGGAGCCACATTGATGCCTCCATAAATGCATTAATGGCACCTAAGATTTGAAACAAATTTCAAATTTTTTCCTCTTGATTTCTTCCAAAACTGAAATCAATTTCAGTTTTTTTTTTCTTTGGTTTAAAACCTCCCTCCTCCTCCTTAGAAGCCGCCGGCCATCCCCTATTAATGGGCTCCATTATGGGCTCATTAATCCCCCTTAATAACATTTGAAATTTGAAATTAAGTTCAAATATTTCCCTCCTAATTTACTAAAATCTGAAACTAATTTCAGATTTGAGTAAATCTATTCTAACCTAGAACCCCTCTCTCAAGCACCCGCCCCCTCTCTCCCTCCTTGGCCGAAACCCCTTGTGCTCCTTGGGAATCCCGCCGGCCTCTCCACCTTCATCAGCTCCACTCTTCCGACGCAAGGACTCCCTCTCCCTCACCTTCACTTAAGTCTTCTCACCTTGAAGAATTCTCTACGTCAATCATGTATGGCGGATCCCGAGTTTGAATGGGGTCTTGTATTCAACGCCGACGGGAGCATCAACATTCTACGATCACCTTGTTTTGACGTAGGATTTGAAGACGAGACGACCGTGGAAGAGTACTTGGAGAGAGTCGTCCCGATCCTTGCAAGCATCTACGACCGACAATTCTTGAAGCACACTTGGAGTCTTGAAGGACAAGCGTTCACGCCGTCCTCGTCACCGCCAACCTCTCCGTGGCTAAAGGCCATTGGTGTGGCCGCCGTCTTCGTGGCATCCTTGAGCATACTAAAAGCCTTCTCCCGCTAAACCCGACATTGAGTGTAAGTGAGCAAGGTACTCGTAGTGAAATTTCTTGATATTAACCGGTGGATTCTATGTTATTTTCCGCATTCGATTATTGTGAAACTTTTAAGATCTATCCATAATTGGGCTCAAACAACTAGCTTGTGATTGATTATCATAACATTCTGATAACGGATAATCTCTTGAATCTCAACTTAAGATAATATAATCTTATAGTGGTAAACTTTGTAATTCCTAAATAATTTCATGTGCAATTCTTGAAGTTTCACATCAATATGCCCAATAAATTAGTCTCCAACATACATAACACCAGCATAGAGATTCAAGATTATGTGTTTATATTGAGTAATTACTTGCTTATGTATAATTGAGACAATCAGATTTTGTATAATTAATGTGATATGTGTAAGGCTTTTTAGATTTAAGCCCAATCAAGATTCTTTGCAAAGCCATTTATTAAATGGGACCCACTTGGTAGTTGCCACTCGAAAGCAAAGCAATAACCACCAGGCTCCCCCTTCTCTCCTATTCTTTGTAAGTACAAGGACGTGGTGAAGATCTTAGAGAAGAGAGGAGAGTTCGCAAACAAAATCAGTTAAGTATTGTCAGAAACTTTATGATATAGGACGACTTCCTAAAGATAGAAATTGTGGATTTTAAGAGAAAACTTCGATGGCTGTCCTATATATGTTGGAATCCTAATGCTTTCATCCTTTAGTTCATAGGTTTTTCCTTTTAGCTCACGAGTCTAGTTTGATGGTGCTATTGATAACCATTGTTCTTGGCATGGGTGGAAGGCTCCTTTGAAACTAAGTGCTTTGTGCAACACCCTTGAATCCCTTTCTTGACATCTATAGGAGATTATGATAGCATTCATCGATACCCCTCACAAGATGCTACACAAAAGCATTGTCGGATTTTTCAACAAATTAAGGATAAACAAATTTCTACCAATTTGTTGTGGACTGTGGATTTAAAAAAACATGTTATGAACAACATTCAATATTGAAAACATACATTATATATAGGAGCCCGCAGGGAGTTTAAGAAAACAATATGTGATGTAGAGAATTTATATTTTAGTGATTTATATTACATATTAGATTACAAAGAGGATGAAAGATGTATGTATAAGTAAGCCAAGCAAAGCGGTAGGAGAAGTAAGTATTTAATTCAATTGAAGTGCATTAAGGATGAAGATAAAAAAAAATATTTTTCATAGAAGCATATAGAGAGTAAGGAGGATCTACATATGATTTTTATTGATTAAGAGAAAGCTTATGAGAAAGTTTTAAGAGAAGTGTTCTGGAGTGTTCTAGAAAAAATGAGTAAGGATATGTATATAGCAGCTGTTACTTGTGTCCAAATATTAGATGGTTTGGCCAAATATTTTTTTTTATTTCAGTGGATTACATCAAGGATCATCTTTAAGCCTTTATCGTTTTTGCTTTAGTTATGTACCCTGCAATATGTTTTTTGTTAATGATATTCTTCATTTTGAGAAGACTAGAGATGGAGTTGAAGGAAAACTTGAATTATGGAGATTAAACTTGGTGTCCAAAGGTTTTCGTTTGAGTAGATATAAAGTTGAATACATAGAGTGTAACTTTAGTTGTTAATAGATCTAGTAGTGGGATTCTAACATTGGGTGATCAAGTCATTAAAAAAAGTCAACGTTGTAGATATCTCGGGTCTATTGTTTAAAACGTTGGTGAAGTAGGTGGGGATTAGTTGAATTCAAGTTGAATGGTTGGTGGAGGATTGCATTGGGCCTTGTTTTGTGATAGGAAAGTACCTCTCAAACTTATGGGAAAATTTTATAAGATGGTGATGAGAACGGCAATGCTTTATGATGCAGAATTTTGCCCATTAAAGAGAATCACAAAATTAAGTTGAGTGTTGTAGAGATAATAATGCTTAGGTGGATGTGGCTTTACATTTAGAGACAATGTGAAATGAGTCTATATGTGAAAAGGTTGGAGTAGCTCAAATTGCATATAATATTAGAGAGAGTTGCCTTAGATGGTTTAGTCACTAAAAGCTTTGGCTTTCCAATGACTCGGTTAGGACTCAACTTTTTGATGAGCCCTTTAAAAGAATAGATATATTAGATCTAGCCTATGTTAAGAAAAGATAGAGATAGACCTAAAAAGATTTGGTTAGAAAGTATTAGAAATGACATTTTTTTATTAGATTTAAATAAGAATTTGACTCTTCATATGATATAATGGAGAAAAAGGATTCATATATATCTAACCTCACATAGTGGGATAAAAGCTTGTTATAACCTTGTCTTTGATTGGCCTTATGAATTTTGGATATCTTTTAAAATTATACAAGTAACCTAGGAAATTCAAAAAAACTGCAAAACAATCAAAGAACACAAGTAAAAATCTAAATGTTGTTTTAAGGCAAAATTTAGTGCACTTTTAGGAAAATAAAAAAAAATCAATTGTCTTAAACATTCCCAATGCATTTTAAACCAAGCTTTAATGCATGCTCCCATTTTTTCACTATAAATGTGATATAAAAAATACCCAAAAATTATGAATGTGATAAAAAAAGAAAAAGAAAATTGTGAAAATGTTTGAGAAAATGTGTTCAAATGTTATCCAGTCTCTTGGAGGTGAGGTTGACACAATTTGAGGCTCAACTTGTTTCCAAAATAAAATAAAACCAACTTTCTGACTTGGAGTTGGTTATTCTACAATAGTCTATTGATTGGCTTGCAATTGTGGGCCACTCATAATCATTCAGATTATTCTGTGGTCAATTGCCTGCTGAATTAAAATAGTCAAGTCCATGGTTGTTATAAATGTTATCGCCTTGATTTGAATGTTAGCATGATAAAACTTGCATGACAACAACCTAATAGGAAATGGATGCAATTTCTTCAAAATCAGACAACGACAATAAGAAATTAAGAAGAACACACCAAAACCTTTTTCTTATTGCAATATTTTTGAATGAAAATAACAAGATATAGTTGGATCTTCAATTGGAGAGGAATATCCAGCTCTCCCAAATCCCTAGCTAGCTGCTAGAGACCTCACAACCTAAGAAATTCTAATTTCAGCTAACTCAAATTATCCTCCTGAAATCACTCTATAGTTAGCCTTAAATAATTCCCTCTCAAATTTGAATTCAAATTAGATATCTTTCCCTATTTAATTCCCTCTCAATTGTAATTAAAACTTGCCTAAAGAATTCTCTATTGATTCCTGCTTACATAATGAATATTAACTCCCTGGGGCTTTCCCTAAAAAAATCTCTTTCAGATTTGAATTCAAATTAGATATCTTTTCTTAATTAACTCTCTCTCAATTGTAATTAAAATTTTCCTAAACAATTTCCCCTCTCTTCTTGCCCGCCACCTAGTCTAGTGGGGCCCACCAGCTTAGCCGCCGTCCATGAATACTCCCCTCCCAAAAAGTCACATTGTCCTAAAGGTGGAACAAAGAAAACTGTTGATGAAGCATTAGACTACTAGTAGTGGACTAGAAAATAGACTGACATTGTGTCGAACGATCCTTGCCTCGAGCATCTTCCTGATCAATCTCTCAATCTCTTCGTTTTGAATTTGGGGATGACGGTACAGAAGAACTTTGATAGGTTAGACTCCTTCCTTCAAGATGATCGCATGCTCGCATTCCTATGGAGGAAGCAACCCCTAAACTGGCTAGAACACCTCTCGATACTGTTGTAGGAGTGGTTAAATTATGTCTGGTGCTTCTATCATCTCTGCATCTTCTTCTCTTTCCAAAATTTTCAGCTCCACCAAAAATCCCACATCTTCACCCTTTCCCGTCCTTTGAAGTGGCTCCAAAGATGACATCTCCTCGTCTTCCTCCAAAACTTATACCTACTGATCCTCCCTCATCGTCCCTATAATAGGTTTGCCCCACTTCCCAGTCCAATCAACGGTGTTCTCGCCTTCGATGTTGTTAGTTGGCTATGAAGTTCTAATAGTTTCCTTATTATTCCTTTTAGGTTGGAAAGCCTTTTCTCCATTGATGTTTCTATCTTCAAACGCCAATTTGAGTTGGCCAACCTTTTCTTTAAGATGCTTTTCCAAGGCATCAACTTTCTTTGGCTCCATAGGTCCCAAAAAAGTGTTCTGATACCAATTTTATAGGAATTGGATGCAATTTCAGTAAAACTAGAGAACGACACAAGAAATCTAGGAAGAAGAACACAAGAACTTTTTTTTTTAATTGAAAAAACTAAGGAGAAAAACACAAGATACAGTTGGATCTTCAAATGGAGAGGAAGATCCGGCTATCCCAAATTCCCTAGTCTTCGGCTAGTGCCAACCCAACCTAAGCAAAACTAATTCCAGCAAAATCAAGCATAATCTAAAATCTCCCCATAGTTAGCCTTAAATAGGCTATCATAATTCTCTCCCAAATCAGTCACCTTTCCCTAAATAATTCCCTCTCATATTTGCATTTAAATTAGATATCTTTTATTAATTAATTCTCTCTCAATTGTAATTAAATTTTTCCTAAGCAATTCATTCTCTCTCTGTTTACCTGCAGCCCTCCCTAGTGGGGCACACCAGCTCAACCGCTGTCCATCACAAACATGAAAACACAAACTTTGTAAGTCTAGGTTTCAGAATAAGCTCCACTATCAATACTTTCGAAGAAGAGTTACCCAAGTTGTTCTTGATGGAATTAGCACCTCATCCTCTGATGAAGACATTTCAAGGAGCCACCATTAGTGATGCAATCATAGGTGTTTGAGCTCATCTGAGCTGGTTGTTAATAAAATCAGCCCTGGTGGGTCCACTCCATAGCAACATCAATAAGCTTGCTGAGGTTCTAAGCACCCATTTGTAATAGCAATGATGCCAACGCACTTGAAGAATGCTCAACAAAGATTGAAGTATTGGGCGTCCAACATGGGCCTTAACCAGATTGTTAATTGTTCTTTCAACAAACAAAACATGTTCATTCACAGGTGTAACAAAAAAACAAATTTATAAAAACAGAAAAAACACTATTACTTTATACTTTTAGCCAAAACCTCAAGCTACTACTACTCATTCCTTCTGTCTACAACAACAATAACAACATCAAATTTTTATCTCACTACGTGGGGTCGGCTACATGAATCTTTTTTCTCCATTGTGTCCTGTTAAGAGTTAAATTCTCCTTAAATCTAACTAAAAAAGCCATTTCTAATATTGTCTAATTAAGCTTTTTTAGGTCTACCTTTCTTAACATAGGGCCAAACCATTTGATGATTGAGACCCACTATCTTTAAATTTATAGTGATCCTAATGAGCTGTTACTTAAGTATCTCTATATTGTGGTTTAATGATTGAGATTCGCTATAGTGATCCTAATGAGCCAAATACGCTAGCCTACAAAGGCTGCTGTTGGAATAGCTCAAAAAAGGGCATTTACAACGCTAATGCGGACTAGAAGCATGGTCGCCAATGCAAAAGTTAACTATCTAGAGGTTGGCTTTATTATAGCCACCCCTTCCTGCTTCTAGCACTAATCAATGCCTTCTACTCCTCGAAAACATTACGACAAAGTTTCCTCAAATAAGAGTTGAACCTCATATAAATACCAAAGGAATTACAACGCATGTTTAAGGGATCAATTTTTGTAACCAAACTAGGAAACTACATTTTAAACTCTAAAGTTAGTAATGACACCCCTTCTGGTAACGATTTTGAAGCTTTGCAGTGGGTTTAGCCCAGAAACATGACCATAAAATTGAATTCTTTTGGGCAGAGCTGAGTAATTAGACTCCAAAAGTAAAGATTGAGAAGGCATTGGCTAAACAAATCTACAATGTTCTTCAAGCTAGCAACGATAGGAGTCTTAAGACCTAAAAGTAAGTTGTAATGGTTCGTCGAGAAGCTAATCTGAAGGAGAAACCATCCAAAGAAACAATAGGGGAACAAATTTGAAATGCTTCACTTCCTAATCCGATTGCCATCAAGAGCACCAATCTATTGATCACGGCCTATGATGAGCATTTAAGCATGATACTTAGGCCTATCCTTAATAATCTATATCCTTGATGTAATGATAAGAGAAATTATATTATTGATGTTAAGGTTTCATGAAAAGTCATAGGACTAGTTGATGAGCAGCAGTCCATGACATCTGGTATTATGCTCAAAAATATATTGTAAGACATCCAACCAAAGAAAGGAAAGAAAGTCTTTTAGTTAATTATGATGATGGTCAACACCCTATGAGTCATCCCAAAATACTACATCGTTCTTTCCCCGAGGATTCTAACTTTGTCAATCAAATAAATGAAAGAGGAAGAAGCTTGCCATTTTTGCCCAAGTAGTGTCATATTTGGTAGCCAGCCCCACATAGTGGGATAAAAACTTGTTGTTGTTGTTGTAGTGTCATAGTTGGCAAGCATCATAATGTTGTTAGTCTTGATGCTGAAATTTGTTGGAAGCACCTATCTGATTTTTAAGTCGGCAATTTAGAGGATTTCAAGGGTATAATGATTGAGGTTATATTCATTGTTGAGTAATTTAATGAGTAGCCATTAACAACAGCAACAGCAACAACAACAACTAATTAAATGTTTCATTAAGCAGCTTCATGCTAACCTCATGGGGGCATTAAGAAAAATAGAAGAATTGGCTCTTTCTATATTGTCCAATGAAAATAGGCTTTTTAAAATGAAGATGAGGGTATTTTGAAGGTCTCTGTCTTGGCACACACATCAATTTATGGAGCACCAAATAAAGACCAAAGATTCAGAGATTACTTTGCTTAGCATTTAACTAGTTGTGAATTCGTAGCATCGCTTTGATAATAATCATGACCTTTATGTCTACCATTCATAGGAAGCATTGCAATCTCCAATCTACGAAATGTCCTAGGTCTCAACTTGCCTTTCTAGATGGCTTGTAGTGTCCAAGCTTAAAAAGTGTCCAAGCTTAAAAACTACTTAGTTTCAAAGACATAAGTTGCCTCTACGGCAGAACAAAAATCATGTTGGGAGTGTTGCAGCCTAGTCCCCAATACAATTTATCAATTTATAAGGTATTCAACAAGGATTAGCTTTGCAATTTAATCAATGAGAAGGTCATATGATCAAAACTTATCAGAATGTCAAAAGGTTGATTGGAAAGAAGTTGTCCGTATCTAATAGAATATGACTATGTGCAATATATTAGGACAAACTGTATTCTATAACTCAACAAATTTAGAGGGATTGACAGTCCCAAGCAATATTTAGTGTCATGCAAAACCTATGACAACATGAGTAGACACCTTTCTCGTTTTTCACCTTGACAATTGCCTATTTGACATTATCTTTGAGTGGCATGTTAAACGGTATAATGACTTTGTTAGAATATTTGATGAACTAAGGGGAATGTTTATAAAGAAGTTTGATAGCATCTCTAAGCAAATGATCATCATTGTCTTTGCCTCCAAGAAAAGAATATAAGACTTGAGCATGAAATGTTAGCAATAGCTTGCAAATGAGCAAATTGTTTTTATATGGCCTCATACCTATATATATGATTTCAATCAACCTATTTTTGGGAGCTCATAAACAATGCAACGATTTAATAGTTGGCTTAAAATATAAAATATGATGAACTTTTTGAGACTTTAGCGATGAAGCAAGTATGCCTTGTCTCCCAAGTATGAAAAAAGATCCTTGACTAAGGGTTTTATGAACATATTAATAAATTGATGTTTTTACTTACAAATTGAATTGTAACATCATTTTGTGCTATATGATTTCTAATAAAGTGGTGTCTTATCTTAATATGTTTAAGTCATTAATATTAAACATTATTTTTTTATCAAGTTTATAGTGCTAATGATATCTCATTTAATAAGCATATGATCTAATATGAGTTTGTATTCTTCAAATTATTGTTTAAGCCAAGGTATATGTGTGATGCAACTACCTATAATAATATACTATATTTTTATATTGTTTAGAACAATAAATATTTCCTTAACTAAACCATGATACTAAAGATAGTCCTAAGTATTAAAGAGTGAATGTGGTTTTTTACCTCTCAACTTTATATCATGCATGCATGAGTGCTCTTTAGGCTCAAAAAACTCTCGATCTGGTCTTTCTGCATCCTTTTTTGTAGGCGAGGAGAGTTTTTGCAAGTTCAAGTTTCAGGGAAAATTTTCAAAAGGCAAATTGAGTTTTTAGTAAGACACTACCCAGAGATTTCACCCTCATTTCACGAAGACTTTACGATTTGGGATCTTATTTTCCATGGGCGTAAGCCCCTATGGTTAATTACCCATCCCGATAATGTGAGAACACTTTTGATTGAGGTTAGTCGTTAGATAGGCATGAAGTACACAACGTATAGTAGTAATAATTTTAGGGTTTTAAAATTGGATTTGGGGGTTTTAAATTATTTGAAAATTTTCACCTTGCACTCCAAGAAAAGAATATAACGTTAGTCAAATGAAAATATTTATATTTCATAAGAATTTGCAGGCATTTAAAAGATAGAATCCCTTTTAGTTGAAATTAACTTTTAATACGACCATCATTGGAGATTATGGGTAATTTTATTTTTTTAAGTCAAACCTTGTCGACTCTATTTGCTTATCAACAAAGGATCATATTCAAAAATTGAACAAAATTTCCTGGTGAATTTGTTATCAGGCATTCACTTATTAAGTCTTTGAAGGCCTAATGTGAATTTTAAACAAAATTCTTCCGGTGACTTTATGATTAGGCATTCACTTATTAATTCAACTTGTGTCAGCTCCAGTCCTTTTAAGGAGGATTGAAGTTGATAATTTAACCCACATAGCATTCTCATATCTCAAAGTTAGGTGTTCAAAGCAACGGTCAGAGCACATGCAGGTATTTTAAGTTTCATTTTAAATGTGTGTGTGTGTGGTAACTTATTTTCATAATATATTTTCCACCTTAAAAGTGGTAGATTTAAAGCTCATTTATTATTTTTCGATTCGCTTAGCATTCTCAGACATTACGTTTCTTTTCAAGGACAATTATTCACGGGACGTTCAACATATTCACGGGGCATACCCGAGTCTCTTAACTTTAACAGCTGACACGTATATAATTTAGGGCACCTGTGCACTTGTGACTTGCAATGGGTCAGTGCATTTCATCTCATTAGAGGACATCCATGTTAAATAACTATTAGAGTTTTGGGGGATCCAATATGGTCGTCTGTCACGTGAATGCACCATCACCAGATTATGTTTGTAATTTCATACTTTAGGCTAAATGTCATTCGTATTTAGATGAATAACTATTTTGTATTTTTTTTGTTTGCATGCACATAGGGGATTCAATGCGGGCGCATCATAATGATATCTTGGCACATGGCACACATGTTTCCTCCGCTTATTATTTTTTGCTTGGAGTTTGGCTGTGGGTCCCACAAAAGGATCAAGTTTTTTTGCTTATAAATAGGGAACCAGACCCTAGTTTAGTTCCTTACACGTTTAAGTTCACATAGCATAACTTGTTAAGGAAATTGAGTGTGCGCGCGAGCTAGAAGCTGAGGGGGAAGTTTGGTTTGTGTTTGTGTTGGTTGGCGAGTAACCAATTTTCGTACAAGTTCACTGTAAGTTCCATTCAGTTTTGTTTTGATTTTTGTTCATTTTTTATTTTCAATTTTTGGATGTTGGGATTTCACGCATTTTTTATTTCTTATTGACTTAGGAGTTAGATTAGGTTTTAATTTCCCTAAATTTTGTCCAAGTCATTCTCTTCAGTGTAAATTTCAGCAACACTTCATCGTCGTCCCGACGTAGGGGTCAACATCGGGATGCTAGGCCTTCTCACCATGTTAAGAAAGGCGCGCATGTTCGATGTCGGGTGATACCATGACCAAAATCTCCAATTGCCGCATGCTAAGAAAAGCAATCACGATAATTTAGTTTCACACATATTATAGCATTTCTCCGCTTGCCAAGAAAGACAATCGCGGGTACTTAATTTACATGCATAATAGTGTTTTCCCATCTGCCATGAAAGATAGTCATAGATACTTAGTTTTATACACTGTAATTCATAAAATAAAGAGAGTGTCGGGGTTATACCTCGAATGCATAATGATAGCAGGACGTTGGTGACGGCGATGACACTTGCGATGCACGTAGATTTTTTATATTATATTATTTATTTAATTTATATATTTATTTTTTATGAAATAGGGACGACTAGAGAGAAAAAAAGAATGCAGCCTCTCGTTCTAGAGAAAGAAACAGTGCAAATAAGGGGATTTGGCTAGGGTTTTGGTGGGAATGATATAGGGAGGTGATGTTGTGAGGGTTAGCTAGAGCAAAAATATCTCATTCTCTCCAATTTTAGAGAGAGAAAGAGGGGTGAATTATTCTCTTTAGGTAGAGAGAGAAATGTAATGGGATTGAGAGGGGGTGTTTGAGGTGGAAAGTATTTAGAGGGAGCAAAGATGGGTTTTCTTTCTATTTCTAAAGAGAATTTTCTCTCTAGATCTAGAGAGCGAAAGTGAAATAGGATGAGGCTTTTTGGTGGAGGAGATATAGGAGCTGGTGGGGAAGGTTTTTTTTTTTTGTGAAGGAAATATGGTGGTTTGAGGTATTTAGGGTTAGGTTAGTTTTAGGTTTTGAGGAAGAAAAAGAAGGAAGAAGGTGAAAAAGAAGATGAGTAAGAGGAAGGGGAAGATAAGAACTGAGGAAGAAGGGAAAGAAAAGGGAGAAGAAGATGAATAAAGGAAGAAAAATGGGAAAAAAGAGGAGAAAAAAGAAGAAGAGGAGGAGGTGGAGGAGGAGAATGGGTTTTTACCTAACGCAACGGCGGCGACAGTAAGACGCGCGCGAGAGAGGTACCCGAGAGGGAGAGGGGGCCGTGCGAGTGGGATTGGTGTGTGTGAGTGTCGTGAGGGTTGGGAGAGTTTTATGAGGGAGTAAGATGTAGTTTAGGTTATATTAATATTATATTTAGGGTTTTAGTTTTAGGATATTAATTAGAATAGTTTTTTTTTTTTAATTAATTTTAACATCAGATTAACAAGAAATTTTTTTTATTAGAAGTAAATATTTATTTATATAAATTGTGCATCAATCTTCTTGTGATGTTGTTGTCGTTTGCCACATTGATGCCGCCTCGATTCACATGCTCAAAATTTTGATTTTTGCCAATGGATTATCTCGATCAATATGAGTGTTGATCTTAGTTGTTTCAATTATCTCGAACACGTTCATGCTGTCTATTTATCGAACAGAGGTATTTTGGTTATTTGAGTTTTCAGTCAATGCGCATCGAAAGGGTTTCATGCGGCGTTGCTCTCTTTTGCTTTTGAAACTCACTGTGCACAATCAACTCGACCTCGACACTAGTATTGAGGTCAACAAATGCCCTCTAATAAACATGATGCTCGACTGAAGCGGATCATGTTTGTTCCAAACAATTGACATTGCATATCTCTAGGAACTTTTTTTTTCTTTTTGTTTTTTGATTAGATGTTAATGCAGGATAGGGGCTGAGCATGTGAAATATTTTTACATTTTTTACTTTTGTCTTCATATATTTTATTTTAGTTCTTTTATTTTCAGCATGTTTGTTTGTAACGTGCTAGAATTAAATTTGAGAAAAAATTGTTCATTTATTATTTTAAAAATATACCAGAGCTTCTATAAATCATTAATATAAACATTAACCAGCTAAAACAACTAAAATGATCAATAACAAAAGTAGGGAAATTAAATTTACAAATTTGATAACTAGTTTTCTACTTATTTTCTCCCTCTCACTAAATGACTTCTTCTAAAAACAAATGGATTTTTTTTTAATATTTAAAGCATTTTTAAATTTTTAAAAACACATTTTTTTAAACATATGAAAAATGCAGCAAGACAAAAAATCAGGGATATTGAATATGAATATGATATTTAATTAATTGGATAAGTGATAATTGATATGACTAATGACCAACTAAGAATTAATTTAGATAAATGATGTTGAACATCACATTAAAGTTGGATGTCCTGCCTTGCTAAATTATACGTTGATGCATGCATATATTGATAGCACTGATGATATTGACAATTACATTAATATAATTGACAGTATTTGATGCATTGATAATACATAAACGGATGATGCATATGAATAGATAAAATAGATTCCTTTAATGATTTATGAATGATCTTTGCACCATTGTTTTATCGATTTATTGAATTTTATACCATCGTGAAAACACCTTAAGTAAAAAAAGCTAACCTTTTAAACATCGAGGCGCCTTTTGGTGTAATGGTTGGAATTTTAATAAGAAACTCCATAGTTAAGTGTTCTCATCCCGGAGTAATTCTGGGATCGATAACCTACTGAAAGTTACACTAACAGGATAAAACCATGAGGCTCTTAGGCCAAAGCGGACAATATCTCAATAGTTAAGAGTTTGGGTGGTTACAATGTTTTCTTATGATTTGATTTTATCTTCTTCTCATGAAAATGTTCAACCAGAGCAAACCGAAGGTGATGTCCCTATCTGGACAATGATTGATAGACATACCCTGCAAGGTTGAGATGTTGAGAGACTTCATATTGTGAATTCGACCAAATAGTATATAGGGAGCCTTCGGAGTGGTTAACAACCATCAGGCTGAAGCGTGCGGAGTACATCCCACTAGAGAGAATTTTTGATCAGGTGTGCTTCACATGTGCGATATCTAGAGCCAACTGCAGACATTATCGAGCATGTTGGATTCAATTGCAATCTGTTATGCATGGATGGCTTAGAGACTCTTCGGTGGCTCACTCTCTGGACCCGCGTGAGGGTATTTTCTTTAGGCAAGGTATGTCTTAAGAGCTCATAAAAATATTTTGAAAGAAACTTGTATATCCAAGGTCGTATATGTTTCAATGTTCAATTTTGAGACTATCTTCCATTCTTGGATAAAGGGGGTAATAAAATTCTAGAACTCGGTGATGAATACCTGTTGGGTGGGAACTTTTATTTGGTCCGATGAACGTACGTAGAGCTACGTTCGGCCGGCACTAAGATCGCAGGCACAAAATGAGAAATACTGAGCAGTACCAATAATAACGAGAAATACCATTATGTGAAGACAAAATACCGAGTAATACCGAGCAATACCAAGTAATCCCAAAAAATACCGAGTTTTTTATAGAAAAACTCGATATTTTTTGGGATTACTCGCTATTGCTCGGTATTGGTCTTCACAGAGCGGTATTCCTCATTATTACCAAACATTACCTAGCAATACCGACCAAATATCAAGCAAAAACCGAGTAACAATCCTCTGACCGAATGTAGAGCTACGTCCGGTCAGAGGACGTAATAAAAGTTCGTTGGGTGGGGCTTGAGGAGCTAACAATCATGTTGTGGGAGCTGTAGGCTGCTCTGGGCTGCCGATCTTTGGATGCCCATATGAAGAATGCATTCCTCAGATCCTTCTAGCGACGGGAATAGGAGGGGAGAATTGATTCTGCTAGCCTCTCTTCTGGATGCACTAAGCTACTGTCGACAGGTCTGTAGGATGGCCAAATTATCAATGCTCTCCCAAGCCATTGTCTCGCTAGATACTTGGATTCATAGCTTTATTTGGGAGGAGGAGCTTGTCCAACTCACCATTCAACTGCATGACCCCTTTGAGCTTGGCGCAAAGTACGGTGATGACTTATTTAAGGAGTTTGCGTAGCCACCCATTGAAGTAGCTTGGCGCAAGGTACACCTCTCCTTCTCTCGTAGGTATGAGCGAGGAGTTGTTTCTTATTGGACTTTTGGTTTGCTGGCTGTGCGCATTTGCCCTCACCAGAAAAGGAGGTGGAATTCGATGTAGTGTTCTACTGGTGACCAGCCTTCTATCACGTGGAGAGTGACTTTCCTTTTCCCCCATTATCCTCAATAGGATTTGCAAGATTTTCAGAGACATCTTAGATAATCCTTTGCTTGGCAGACAGGATGTAGATCTCCCCTGGCAATATATTAATGCCGGTCTCATATCCATATTAACGAAGCTTTCAGTTTTTTGGAGTACCCCCTTTCTTCTCACATAGGGGATACCCTCTCGTCATGCAACTCCAGTGAGCCTCATACATATTGGAGCAAGAGCGAGTAAGGCCGTTCTTCTACGCTCCATACCTTATTTATGTTCATTTTTGTTTGGTACATTGGCTCGAGATTGGTGGTTTACTAAGCAACCTCATGGGAGTAGAGATCATGACGACACCGACCGTCATGATAGGTGCACTCTTCTCTTTAAGGGCCAGTCTTTTGCTGAATACTTCATAAGCATTTGACCTAGATGGTTGTGCTATTGTTATGGGCGATCAGTGGCCTTGGAAAGATATCAACCAAACAAGGTTGCTCGACAATTCAACCTTTCCCAAGACACTGCATATGAGGGTCTACCACTCCTTTATGGTGTTACAAATGTAAGCGAGTTGAACACAGTGCCTTTAAAGACCCACATTTACATCTCCTCGCTAATGTAGCTTTATTTACTCAGGCACGACATAGGTAGCAAATTTTGCATTGCATCACCCTGCAGTCGCACTGGAGTTATTGACATAGGTGAAATAGTCATATGTTCCTTTCATGGAGCACAAAGCCCAGAAATACGAATGATGGGAGCAATCATTAAAGGTCCCTCAATGTCAAAGGCCTCTAAGAATCTCGACACATGCGGAAACCTGTAAAGGTACTTTTTTGTTTTACTCATTCATTCTTTGTTCTTATGTGTATATGTATATGTGTGTGAATGTGTATCTATTTCTCTTCATTTGATTGTGGGCGGACATGGGCATCAATGCGTTGCCAAGGAGACCATGTTTTTCTTGTCCTAAGTGCGAACTAGGGAACCCTCTCTAAGCTATGCCAATGTCCCATCATCGGCATGCCGTCGTGTATGTTCTTGCCCTATGGAGCATCCACACATCTCAATAGATTGGACAGCGAGCCCGTTACCACATTAGCTCCTAACCAAGGAGGAGGTACCTTTTGATTCCTATCGAATGTCTGTGGATGCCCGATATGATCCTTTTGGTGATTACGAAGGAGTCTCTCCCACACCTAAAGCAGGATTTTGCTTTGGAGACGGTCTTTCCAACGGAAGCCTTCTCTTTGTATTGGCTTGGAGAAATATTTGCGATAGAGAATCACTACCTATTTGGGTGGGTGGGTTCAGCGTGCTAGAGTATACTCCAGTTTCTTTCAAGCTAGCTCTAGTGACTAAGACTCCTTTCGTTTGCAGCCCACCGGCATGCTGTGGAATCGAGCACAAATATGAAATTGTTTATTATTATTATTTTGTTTTTTCGACTTTTTTAATCATTGTTTTGTCTCCCCTTTTTTGTGGCATTTTTTTTATCGCTCTTCTACAGTGCCTAAAGGAGTAGACTGCCAGTCTGAGATGTTCTATCACATTCCACTATTTCTTGACCCAAGGATTAGGGACATGTGCGATCATAGCATGTAGTTCTTGTGCAACTGTGCAAGGTAATTTCTAGGCTAAACCCAGGCTCACTTGAATCATTAGACTAGTTCATAGATACTGCCAAACACTACCTTGGGTCTCTTAGCACAAATTGTATTGGAGGCAAAAGATTTAATATACTGGGAAGGGCTACGTCGTCAAGCTGAATTTCACATTTGAGGATTGAAATCTCTCAATCATATGAACTAGGGTCACATTACATGATCTCTATGAGAAGGTTAGAATCTGATAAGAAGATGCTGACGCTACCTTCGATGGATTTACAAAGAGTGATGAAGCCATGAGGCAACATAATCAGAAATCTGTCAGCACCTCAACTGAAATAGATAGCCTCTCCTCAAAGATAAAGAATCTTTGGAGGGAGATTAGAGATTCGATGTCCTACAGGGTTGTCCTTTAAGTGGAACAAGTGCAGTCATGCGTAATTGAGAGGGAACATAATCTATTAGATTTTTCACTGTTCCATGCAAGATGCTGAGGTTGCACTTACTTGTGCCATGAAAGAATTGCATTTTGCTGAGACCGAATATGAGACCATTGCGGAAGTGATGTCACAGCTTAACAAAGTCGATTACCCTGATGCAATTTCACATTTGCTCTTTGTCTGAGAATCTGTACCCTTCTTCATGCATCTTTGTTCTTTTTTTCTCTTTTTTGTTGAGATTTGTACTATCTTTATATATATATATATATATATATATATATATATATGGAAATTTATCATTGTTAATTTTCTCATTTCAATAGTTTTCTTCTTTCCATTTCTTTTCTTTTTGTATGAAGAATTCTTCTTATTGAATGTTTGATAGTTAAGATTGTGAGCAAACATACATGTGAGACTTGACCCAAGTGTCAAGTTTGTAGTTGCTTTTGTTTGACTGTAATAGTTTCTTGAACCAGTTGAGACTGCTATCGGTCAGATGCTTTGTGCTAATAGACTTACTGATGATGAATTCAGTTTTGGAATTTGAGAATTTGAATCCTTCTGTCCTGTACTTTGTGCGGTGAACTTGACGAAGGTTTACCTGATTTTTCATCACTGAATTGTCAAGAAGTTTGCATACCTTATATTCTCTATTTATTTGCTTTGACGAGCTTGATGAAGGAGTGCAATTTGGTGACCTAACCCTCGAGGCTTGCATTAGGTCGATGGAGAAAAAGTCATCTGTCTAGAGCTTTGTTCATAACAAACTTATTGATGACAAAATTCCCTAGGTTCGGCCTTGGGCTTTATACGAACCTTACAATAGTTTCTTCAGTCCTTTGCCTTGTGTTTAGTGGACTTGTTGAAAAAATAAAATTCCTCTTATCCTCGTTTTATGACCGGCGGATTATTTGAAGGAATTGTAGGTTTTGATTCGGCTGGTAGCACCAAATGTAGGTAATACTCTTACCCTAAATCAGTTGAGAAGGCCTCCTCAATTTGGGTTATTTGGACTTATCAAGTTGGGTAAGCTGGGACTTGACAGGTCTTGTCATTCAACTATTGAGATGGAAGTTCTTTTATTATGACCTTTCTTATGGCTTGTTGTGTAGGGGAGCTGCTAGCAACTCGACCATATTTAGGCTTATTGAGTTTGACCTCATACGCCTGCTCAAGTCTTAGACTTGAACTATAAAGAAACATGCCATTCCAACTAGATTTGTTGAAGTATGCATATTTCGATCTTTCTTTATGGTTTAAGATCTTAGAGCTTAAATGCATTCAATAACTTTTTTGAATGAGAATCATCCCCTGTACTGTCACTTGGATCCTTTGGTCAATGTGAAGAATCTCCTGGACCACGATTATTTGAACTTGTCGAGCCAAGTAAGCTTAGGAATCTAACAATCCTTGATGTCAGGATGACGAAATTGGAGTTCCCATATTGCGAACTTTCTTAGCAGCACAAATTCTCCTACAGCCCAAAGCTGGGGAGTGACGCGGAAGAAGGTGATGTCATCCCTACTAAATCCAAGAAGGCTTGCAAATTTTTAGTCAAAGGGAAGATGAAGGCGGAATATTTAGATTCTAATTACAACTAGTTTTGAGCTTATGATGATTTTTTTTCATTCTTCATAATCATGGATTTATAAAGTTACATTGACATCTTTACTTTTGGAATTAGATATTTCACTTCCATCAAAATCTTAGTAGTTTAGTGTTGCTTCTTTTTCGACAAAATCTTTTCCTATCTTGAATTTACTTTTTGTTCATGTACCACAAGGAATCTATGCAGTTGATCAATAGAATAAGTGTTTAAATCTCGTACTTCAGAAAAAAGAGTTTTTTTTTTGGGTCCCATTCTTTTCTCAAAAAAAATGAAGAACATTATCTATCTTCTTTATATTTGTGTGCTTTTTATTGAGTATCGTGTAGGTTGTTCATAATTTTGATGAGCTGACCTAACATTTTGATGACAATTTCTCCAAGCTTCATTATAAATGATTTATATTCTTGCATAAGAATGTTAATTTGCGTTTCTTTTACCTCGTTTATGCCCTTCCCTTCATACGTGACAACTAGTTTGTCTTAAATCCTTGCCTATCTTTAAATTGCATGCTTTCATATAGTCATCATATTTCAATTGTAAAATATAAGTTCCTTTTATTATTTAGTTGACATCTTCTTCTTTATAAATTTGGTGTGATTACACTGTCAATATTAAAATAGGTATTTTATAAATCTTTAAAACTAAATTTCATACTTGCGTTTCACAATATTGAAAATACATTATCAAGTCTTTGCTGGCTGCACATTGTAGCATTTGTTGGAGAACTTCTCTGCTTCAAACCGCATGATCACCTTGAATTGATTGCTAAAAAAAAACAAATAAAATACAAGCTAAAGAAAAATTCAACCCAACCCTAATCCATCGCATTCCTCCTTCAAAATAATAAAGAAGGAATGGGGGATTTCCACATTATTTAGTTCTTCCCAAATAAAACTTTTATTGCAACCCAAATTAGCACAAAAATCAGCTAATTTTGTTACAAAATATATTAGAATGAGAAAATAGAACCTGGTTAAAGTCTTGAATGAAAGCAAGATCCTCCTCAATTCTTCCATTATTCTTCCAACTCTTCAAATTTAATTGAAGAAATTTAATAATGTTGAGATTGTCTCCTTCTATGATTACTCCTTGTGCTTCATACATCCAATCTCTCATTATGTTCTTCAAGTAGTAAACAGCCAACAACTCCATTGACAAGGATTAGATGATGAATTCCTTAATCCTGACAAAAACTTTGTAGGAAAACCTATAATAGAGTCGGTAAAACTGATTTTTGCTATTCCTTATTTACAGAGGACAAAAATATGGTTATTCTCTTGGGCTATTTTCAAAGTATCTAATACCTGCTCTTCACTATAAATTCCACCTTCTAGCAATTTTTATTTGTTTATTGTTTAATTGGTTTTATGAATGTAAAATGAAGGTTCTTATAGCCAAACTTCTTAGTTGGGTCATGGCAAATGAATTATGCTTCTTTATTGCAGCCAAAGGATAAATTGGATCCTAACCTCCTGGAACTCGAGCAAGCGATCCTTGCAAGCACTACAGCAGTAGCATCACTTCCAGCACCCAGTCATGAGCCCAAGCCATGGCAAGCCTTTGATGATGGGCCAAAACCAATGCCTTTGCCAATCAATGGGAGACTGAACCAGGTTAACTATTCTGCTGCGCATTTCAGTTCTCAGGTATTCAGTACAACTGCTCCTGCTTGGAACGGTCCTTCCCAGAGATTTGGTGGTGACTTGGAGAAGAAACTCAACGCAAAACAACCAAGCAACTGGACTGGTTTCTAGCTTGTACCTTCCATTTTGCACAGGGTTCTTCAATCCTTAGCTTTCCTATCACATGCGATTCTTTTCTTCCAGTAAAATGGAAGACTTTTATGGGCTCCTCTTATTGTTTATTGTTGGATGGGTCAATGGCATATACGGGGCATGCATTCCTTTGCCTTTTTTTTTTTCCCCTTAATGAACAAATGGGAATTTGGTTCTGCATATACAAAGCATGTATACTCGAAGGATAGATCAATGGTTCCTCCAGCCTTTTATAACTCTTCATCAATTACGATTCTGTACTGAAATTCTCTCGTTCAAGATCTCATGGTGTGTAATAAAATAGTGCAGAGTAAAGAAGGTAGGTCATTTGGATGCTATTTCTATTTCGAATTGATAGTTCAATGAAATTCAGTGCTTTCCATTGCTTATTTCCGTGTAAAAGTAAAACTTTTATATTATTATTATTATTAAAATTTTATATTTACTAAATTTGTGTTAAATAGTTTTTAAGTTATTTACATAATAAATTTTAAAATAAAAAATAAGAGATTGTTTAAATTATTTATTTAATATATTTTTAAGTTTAAAATTTATTATTTAGAAAGGGATGTCCGTTAAATTTTTTTATTTTGTTTAATTAGAGATGTATATATTAAATGCAACATGTTTAGCAAAAGTATATTCATCTACATGTATCGCACATTATATTTATTGTTATCAAAATTATATATATATATATATATATATATATATATATATATATATATATATATATATATATATATATATATATATATATGAATGCAAGTTGTGCTACGGACTGGTGTGTGGAACTTCAACGTGAACAAAAAATTATTAAGTGTGGAGTTTTGATGTAGCTTGCATCTAGATTCTTATCAAAATAAGTAATATGGTCTATATATAGGGTGTATAATAAATATTATGTGTACATATGATGTGGTTAATTTTAATTAAAGTTTAGAAGCATCAGGACTCTGCACATAATAAATTCTGCTGCAATAGTGCATGAGATTGGAAAAAGCTAATGCTTAAAAAAAAGAAAAAGAACTCTACTTTTCATAGAATTTGTGTTATTGAGAAAAAATTGAAAGAAACTCTTTTGACAATGCAAATAGGGTTGTCAAAATCAGGTCATGGGTTGGGTTCAGGTCCAATCTGGAATTGACTTGACACAAGTTGACCCGGCCCGAACTTGAACCATTTTGAAAAATGGGTCACTTTCTTGGACCTAAACCCGACCTGCTTCAGACCAGAATTGTTGTGGGCTAGAATATATGCGGTGATAGAGTTATGATAGTATGTCTTAGCGTTGCATGAATATCCAGCTCACACATAGAGAATACATATTTGTTATGTGGAAAACCCTGTAAAGGTGAAAACCCATGAGGCATGGCCCAGTTGAAAAATAATTCCACTAGAATTTGAATAGGTTATAGTGGGCTGACTTGCCCCCAAGGGAGATCAGACTACAAATATCAACTGTATGGTTGAAGTCAAGGGTAAATGAAAATTCGACGTCACTTGATGGTTTAATGGAACTTTGAGGACACCTGGTGATCTGGTAGAATTTCGACGTTACTTGAAAGTTAAGGTGTCAATTAGTAGAACCTTGGTATCCGTAGGTGGCTTAAAAGAACTCCGGGCATTAGGTGGTAGTCCGACAGAACTCTGGGGTCAAGTAGTGCTCTGGTGGAGCTTAAGACGTCAGGTGGTAGTTCGGCGGAGCTCAGGGCGTTAAGCGGTGGTCTGGCGGAGCTTAAGGCTTCAGATGGTGGTTTGATGGAGATCAGTGTGTCAGGTGGTGGTCCGGCATAGCATAGGGCTTCAGGTGATTATCCGACGGAGATTAGGGCGTCAGGTGGTGGTTTGGTTGGGCTCCGGGCTTGAGGTGGTCCGACGGAGCTCGGGGTGTCAGGTGCTAGTCTAGTGGAGCTTAGGGCATCAGGTGGTGGTTTGGTGGAGCTTAGATAATCAGTTAGTAGTCCAACGGAGCTCAGGGAGTTTAGCGGTGGTCCAGCGGAGTTCAATTGTTGGTTGAAGAGGAAAGAGAGATATCTCATCTCTCTCTTTTCTCCTTTGGTTTAGGGGGTCATATAGTGGTCTGACAGAGCTCAGGGAGTCAAGCGGTGGTCCGGTGGAGCTTGGGGCATCAATTGGTGGTCTGGCAGAGCATAGGGCTGGGCAGAGCATAGGGCTTCAGGTGATGGTCTGACAGAGCTTAGGGCGTTAGGTGGTGGTCTGGCAGAGCTCAGGTTGTCAAGCGGTGGTCCGGTGGAGCTCAAGCGGTGATTGAGAAGGCAAGAGAGATATACGATATCTCTCTCTTTTCTCCTTTGGCTTAGGGAGTCCGGTGGTAGTCCAGCGAAGCTCAGGGCATTAAGCGGTGATCCGATAGATCTTGGGGCATCAGGTGGTTTTCCAACAGAGCTTAGGGCATCAGGTGGTGGTCCGGCAGAGTTTAGGATGTCAGGTGGTGGTCTAGCAGAGCTTAGGACATCAAGCAGTGGTCTGACGGAGCTTAAACGAAGTTCGAGGAGGCATGAGCGATCTCCAATCTCTCTCTTTTCTCCTTTGGCTTAGGGGGTCCTTTTTAATAGAGAAAATTGGACTCTATTTATAGATTTCTTGTAATGGCATTTCATGTAAATAGGTGGAAGATCAAGAGAAAATGGGGAGTGGTTTATATGGATGACTGATGTTAAATCCCTTGATCATGGACCATTCGTTAGACATTTGAAGGTCTAATGATGCTAGACTTTTGTTATCTTGGGCTCATTAGATTCATTTTGTCGAGCAGCTGGATTTGACTTTAAGAATGTAATGTTTGGAAACCATTTGTTAATCCAAATTGTGGTTCGAACTCTCCAACAGTGCTTCAAGCCCTTGATTTGGTCTCATTTGGGCTTAAAATAAGTCAAATTTAATGTCGTTAGGTTTGTATTTCTGAGACATTAAATTTGACTGTAAGTTTGCTAAAACCAGAGTTCAAATGGTTCCATTTTTAATGTTAAAACTGTCCAACATGAATTTGTCTCGAGATTCATGCCCGATCATGATAATTTTTTTATGATGCATAAGTTGTACCCTTATTTTTGAGCCTCGAAGCTTCAAAAGTTTGAAAATACGCATTATAGCCCATGGGGAAAAATTTATGTACAATCTGGAACTTGAAAATAATCCAAACTTGTGCGTAGAGGCCCCGAAAGGCTTTGAAAGTTCCAAAATTGAGTCAGAAATATAGAAAAATAGTTTCAGAGACCCCAAAAATATCCAATTTGGCCTTTTCAAACCCAAATTTGGGACAAAAAAATATTCGGTGTTGACGTGGCATAGCCATACCAGATCGTAGCTAATGTGGCAATGACAGACATGATCATGGTTGATTTAGCGATGACGTGGAACTACCATGTAGGAGGTGACCTAAATCTTCCTTGATGTAACCCAACCGAAATAGGGAAATACTTGGTCAAACCACCTTATGTTTGGACACAAGTAATAGCTCCTGCATACATATCATTAATGATTTGAATATAAGCATTATTAACTCCTTTCTTTTCAAGAACTCTCCATAGCACTTCTCTTGGAACTTTATCATATGCTTTTTCTAAATCAATAAATATCATATGTAGATTCTCCTTATTTTCTCTATATTTCTCCATCAAACCTCTTAATAAATACATGGCTTCTATAGTTGACCTACCCGGCATGAATCCAAATTGATTTTGAGAAACATGGTGTTGGTGTGTCATATGAGCATAAAAATTATAATTTAAATAAAAAATAGAGACAATTTTATCACTTCTTCCTTGATGGTGAGTCAAGAAGTTTTTGGATTTCTTGCCCAAGGTCTAGGGTTCGAATCACATTGAAGATGAGGGTTTTTTTTTTAAGTTGGGCTGGATACGACATGTAAGATTGTGGTGCTGACATGGCATTGACATGCAGGATCATAGATGACATGGCACTAACATGTAGGATCAGGCCTGGCATGGAACCATCATGTAGGTTTGGTGCTAACGTGACAGTGACTTGCAGGATGGATAGCTGATGTGATAGGGACATGCAGGATGAATTACTGACGTGAAAAGGACATACATGATGGATTGATGACATGATAGTGTCATGTAGGATAATTTGACGATGTGGTAGTGATATGCAAGACGGATTGATGTTGTGGCAGTGACATGCAGGATGGATTGATAATGTGGCAGTGATACACATGATAGATTGATGACATGGCAATGATACATAGGATGGATTGATTACGTGATAGTGACATATATAATGACTTGATGATGTGTCAATAATGTGTAAGATGGGTTGATGATGTGGTAGTGATGTGTAGGATGGCTTGATGATGTGACAGTGACATGCATAATAGTTTGATTATGTGGTAGTGAGACACATGATGGACTGCTAGCATGACACCGCAACTAATTAGGTTGTGGCTGACGTTGCTAGGAGATGCATGATCGTGGTTGACATGGCACATATGACCTATTGGTCGTGATGGACGTGGCCATGAAACGGAGGATTGTGGATAACTTGGCCATGACATGCAGGATCGTGGCACCCATAACCTGTTGGGTCATGGCTGATATGGCACCCATGACCTGTTGGGTCATGGCTGATGTGGCCATGACACAAAGGATCACGACTGACGTGACACCCATGATCTATTGGGTTATGGCTCACATTACCACACTACGTGGGATCGTGGCTAACATGGTCATGATATGCAGTATAATATGACTGTTGATGTGGCACTTGATTTTTTTTTGTAAATTTTTTATACTATAATATATAAAACCCCTTCAACTCTCTTTCTATATGGGAGGCATTCCCCTGCCTTTAGATAGGTGGCATCCCTTATCCAATTACAGGGCCCCTCCCTATATAGAGGAAATGTCAGGTGACCACCTTCCTTCGAGAGATTCTGCATTCAATGGAGTCCCTATCGTACTGCACGATGATGAGCGGAGGCCAAACAAGGGAGCAAGGGAGGATGATGCAGCATCCACCATCAAAGGTGATTATCTGATCATTCTCCATAAGAAGTTTCACTTCCCAAACAATATGGTGATGGCGGTCCCTAAGAGGTCTGATCAGGCTAGCCTTCCTCCTTCTGTGTACTTGACCATCCATGAGACTAGTTTACGAGCGGGGTTATGCTTTCCACCTCTTATTGAGCTGATCGAGATTTCATTATGATGTGGGGTGAGTCTATTCCAATTTTCATAGAGAGCCATATCGGTGACCGTGGGTTTGATTGCATTCTTTAGAGATCGAGGAGCCATTCTGACACCTGAGTATCATTCACAAATGGGTTAATGTAGTAGTGAAACATAGGGGAATATAACATTCAAATCCAAATGGTTGGACATCCTTACCCGGGATCCTTCAAAGAGTTGGGCGAGTGCATTTTTATTTGTGAAAAATGACTAGGGCTTGATAGAGAAGTGGAAGAAGATGAGGGATATGGAAACCCTTTTGCACATCAGAGAAGAAGATATAATGAGGATCCTCAAGGTTCCTGATATCAAACATCTTCTATACTAGATTCGTTACTTGAATAAATATATAGAAAAATAGTTCTTGTTCAGGGTTGGGCTGTTATTTCATACTGGGAGGTCTGATGCAAAGATACTGAAACTATTTTATAAGGTTCTTGAGCCCCCTTTCCAAGCTTTAAAGGTGACTCCTAAACGACATGTGAGAGGTGAAGACACCTAGGTTTTGTTGAATAAAAAGGAGTTGGAAGGGGTTGCGACGAGTACAAGAAAGGCTCCACGTGATTTTTCCCCAGCAAAGTTTCATATCCCTGGAAACGTCTTGAGCCACTAGTGTATCAAACACTGAAAAGATGATGACATGGTGAGTACTATCTTCCTTGTGCTTCTTATCTTTTTCTTTTAGGATGTCTTCTAACGCACCTTTCTTCCTTATTTCAGTTATCGCGGCTTGAGACTGAGCTTACTAAGGCCTTGAACGAATGGAACAATGAATTTTAAAAGGTCAAATATCATCAAGGAGAGTAAAAGCAGAAGTATGATTATAAGATTAAAGAGGTGAAGGTGTTGGAGGAGGAGTTGTGCGAGTGCAGGACTGAGCTTGCCAATATAGTCCACTTAATGTCTCTTCAAAATAAGCAGATAGATCAGCTTCAGATTAACCTAGTGGAGGCACAAGCAATAATCACCCAGCTTCTGAAGGATCAAAAGGCCTCCATAGAGAAGATACCGGCACTCGAGGCAGAGAATAAGAGGTCCCAGACTCATATAGCCAAGAAGGAGCCCGTTTTGTCTGGCTTAGAATTCTTGAGAGTCATCAAAGATTTCAAGAAGTCCATAGTTTTCAAGACCATCATCCAGGATCATATTCAGGAGGCTCAAGATCATATTTATGATGTAGAAGTGAAGGCTTTAACGCAGAAGTGTGTTGATGAGGGATTCATCCTAGGCTTTTTAAAGGGAGTTCTCCTCATACAGTGGAAGACCAGAGTTGAAGTTAAAGGGGTGAACCCTATTTAGGCTTCATATGACTCTCCTTTAGATTTTGATAGTGGCGAGATAGAGAGTGAGCTGCAGAAGGCCTTTGCCCTTAAGGAGGATGATGAGATTATAGAAATTGACTAGTGCTTTTATTTTTTATATTCTCCTACTTGTATCACTTTATCTTTCTTAGTGATTATTATGTATTAGGTGCTTACATTCAGATGTGTTATCTTATATGATTTAATAGAGAGTTGTTGATATTTTAATCTGACTAGTGAACATTCCAGTGCTCTTATTCAGCTTGAGTGAATTTGATTTATGCTCTTTTTTAAAGCATTTGACTTATCCGAGGTTATTAGTTGCAACATTATACAATGCATTTTTAACCTGTGTGGAGGAAGTCAGATTTTGTCCCTTTGGGGCCAAAAATCCAGTGATTGAGATTCAACCTTCTCAAATTAAAGATTTGAAGATCTAAATGACACCCGTCAAGGATGTTTAACCTTTTTGAGGTTATTAGTTATATCATTATAATGTTATTAAACCAATATGGAAGAGGTTAGATTGAATGCCCCTAAGACTGATCATCCAGTAATTAAGGTGCAATAAAGAGTGTGTATGCCTTCAATCAAGTATATTAAAATTAAGTGACACCCATATAAGATATTTGACATATCTGAGGTTATTAATTAAAGCAATCTTCAATGCTTTTTTAACCTATGTGGAAGAGGTCGGATTGAATCCCCCTGGGATTGATTGTCCAATGATTGAGTTACAATAATGATTGTGTGTTGCTAGAATCAAGGACTTCAAAATTGAAGTTCATAGCTTGTGTGAATCTATCAATAAGATTGTTGACCTTGATTTTTATTCGAGTGCACTCGAGGGTCTTTAATCGATTTAATTAAGCCCCGCAAAATCTAATTTGAGCTCAAATCAGCTCGTATTGAGTCGAATTAGACTCGACCATGTTCGATCAAGCTCGATTTGTCCATTTTAGCCACGTTGAGTTTGTTATGATTCGAGTCGTCATTTTATTTAAATTTAATTGGATTAATTTTGAGCAAATCAAATTGAATCCCAAATTGACCAGAATCCGATCTGATTTTGAGCTTGATTTTAATTTAATATACTTAATTTAATTCCTTTTTTCCTTCTCATGAGTTTAAATTTGTTCCTAAATCAAGCAATAAAACCCACGACTAAATCACCTCAATTCACTCCTAATTAGCCTTAGGATGAAACCTAGCAGTGGATCTAAGACCTTGATCCTTTAAATAATCTTTTAGGACTTCATGAGAGGGGCACTTGCTTTTATTCTCTCCCCAGTCGCTCTCAACCTGGACTTCTTCATGTGAGAGCTCTTCCAACTTCTCCCCACCTTCCACTCAAATCCACCGATCAAACCCCGTCGGTGGTGAATTTCTGACGAGATCAAGGCTAGATATGTCCAAGGCCTCGAGCCGGTTGATCCAAAGTTCATTTGGTCGTGGTTTCAACTAGAGAAACATATTAGGACAATCTACAAGCTCAACCGTATAAAGAACTTGAAGATCCAACGGTTAGATTCTTCAAAAACTATAGATTTAGGTCACTTCACTTAGATCTATTTAGCTTTCTAATAAGCCATTTTTAAGCTAAACAAACACCTCCCCACGACTTTTGTTCATGTCCTTAATTTACATTTAAAATTTCATCAAAATTAGTTAAGTCATCTTCGAGATCGAATTGTTTTTTCGTTTCCGGTGTGCATGAATTGAACAAATTTTGAGTTTTTTTAAAAAAATAGATTTTAGTAAAATTAAATAATTTAACATATGTTTAAATAATTTAATAATTATTTTAAAAATTGAATCTATGTTATGCCATATTTATTATTATTTAAAATAATTTTAATTACTTTATATTTAAATATTAGTTAATACTAATAATTATTAATTCATTCTAAAATGATAACAATAAATATTTCTTTAACTATTTTATTTTCAAAAATAATAAAAAATTATTATTACTTTTTATAATTTAATTTTAAAATTATGTTAACATTTATTATTTTAATTAATTCTTAATTAGTTAATTATTTAGATGTCTTAATGATTAATTATTAATTAATTAATTATTTTATAAAATTATAAAAAAATTATTTTCATTAATTATTTTAAAATAACAGAGAAATTATGTTAATTATTTAAACTTAAATTAATAATTACTTTCCTTTTTTAAATTATTCTAATTGATTAATTACCTAAATTATTTAATTAGTAGTTAATAAATTTAAAATTTAAATACTTTCTAAATTTATAAAAATTATTTTGAAATAAAAAATTATTATTTTTTATTATTTAATTCAAATTAATAATTATTTTTCCTATTCTAAATTATTTTAATTTATTTATTACTTAAATTTTCCAAATTGATAATTAATTGATTTAAAATTTAATTACTTTCCAAATTTATGAAAATTATTTTCCTTATTTATCTTAAACATCAGAGTATTATTATTTATTTATTTATTTTTAAATATTTCCTATTTTAAAGTACTTTCTTTTGACTATTAATTACTTAAACTATCTAATTCATTATTAATTTATTTAAAATTTAATAATTTTTAAAATCTTTAAAAATTATTTTTGTTAAATTATTCTAAAATTTATAGAATTATGTTTATTATTTAATTTAAAATTAATAAATTTTTTTCTATTTTAGATTATTATAATTAATTAAATATTTAGATTATTTAATTAATAATTAATTAATTTAAAATTCATTTATTTTTTAAAACTTATGTAAATTATTTTTATTAAATTACATTAAATTCCAAAAACTTTAATACTTAATTTAATTTAATTTATTAGTAAATTTTAAATTGTTTAAAAAAAATAAATACTTTAAACTTTAAAAATTCATAAATATTTTATTTTAAATTTTATTTTCGTGTATAATACCTCAAATTTTTTAAAAAATTTTAAATCTTAATTTAAAAATATTTTAGGAAACTAGATATGCTTTTTCTAGTTGATTTATGTATTATTCAATTATTTAGTTATTTAAATGATATTTAATTAATTAATGTGTTAATTATTTTAAAATTATGAATTATTTTCAAATTATTTTAAAACCTCTTTTGGGAGGTCAGTGGATCTCTCAAATATCTATAATTGGAATAATATTTTAAATTATACTATTTTCTTTAATATATTTTCATATATTTAATATATATGTATTTTAAGTTATTTTGAAATTATTTATACTATTAAATCCCTAATTTTTGGGAGATCCACTTATGAAATTTTAAACTTATGTCAAGTTCATGAATAGCATTTATGTGGGAGGTAGATTAGTGGGTTATTGAGTCCCAATAATTCACTAATCTCAATGATAAGCACGCTTTCTTTTTTTACCGTCCTTTGCATATATAAGATTCATGAGCACTTAGCCTAGGCCCTCCTAGATTCTAGGAATTGGTGTGTTTATTTATTTATATACTCCCTGCATGTTACCTCAAGGGTTAGTCCAAAACTTGATTTTAAATCCCATTCAATGTAGCGACACCCTAAGGATAATAATTAAGGACCCGTCTAACAAACTTGGGAAAATGCAAAGGAGCTAGGGTAGATCCCAGATTGATATAAAAACTCCAAAATTTAAACTTAGTGACATCCTAAACATCTCAAAATTTTTTAGAAATTTTTAGGAGCATTTAAACCCCTTTAAGAATAAACCCTAACTCAACCCGTTAATTAGGCCCCAATAACTTCCCAAAAATCAGCGTGAATAAAGATTTTACATGAAGAAGGTGATAATGTAACTAAATGAGTGAACAAAGTTTTACTATATTAAATAATATCATACTTCCCTGATATAACTCAGGGATAAAGAAGTTACAAACATCAAGGAAAATATAGGAGATAAATGACATTCAACACTAAAGACATATAACATTGAAGACATATAACACTTAAAAAACGTAGCACTACTGTGCTATACTGATAGTAATTCTAGAGGTTTTATATATTCCAATTCCTAGGTAGCATCTTTTCCTTAACATTCTTCAACTTGAAAATCTCGGGCTTCACTATGCTTGCTACCAAGTATGGAACCTCCTAGAGGGGGGGAGAGTTTGTTACATTGGGCGCCTTTTCCTATTGCCTCGATGCTACACAGAATTAAACCTCCGATTGAAATATGTCGGGATTTCATTCTTTGAATAGAGTGAAGGGAAATTCTTTGGTTATATGCAGCAACCTTGAGCATCGCCTTGTCTCCTATTTCTAAAAGGAGGTATATGTTATATCTGAGCTTTTCCTCATTGGCGTTGAAGTCAAAAGTTTGAACTCTATGAATTGAGATTCCAATGTCGATGGGAATAATAGCTTCATTTCTAAAGTAGAGGTTTCATGAGGTATCTACTATTAGAGTTTTGGCCATGGTACGATAGGCCTGAAAGATATTTAGGAGTTCATCAGCCCATTGCCCCCAAGCCTTCCCTAGCCATATCTTTATGAAAGTTCATTAGGGATGTTAAGCCCTATAGAACTGGCCCGAGGCTATCCAAGAGGGGGGCGGGGGGGGGGGGGGGGGGGGGGGGGGGGTGAATTGGTATTTAAAAATTTCTTTAAGCAAAAAGAACGTTTATCACAAACCAAATCACCACAAAAACAAGTGCGGAAGAAAATAAATGCAGAAGCAGTAAAAACAAGAACACAAGGGTTTATAGTGGTTCGGTCAACTCGACCTATGTCCACTCCCCAGAGGCGCCCTCAGAGTATTGCATAACCAATGTGACTCTTCTTTAGCCCCCATAGCTAGGCGGAGAATCCCTTACAAAAACACCTCCTTTTTGCCACACCTAGCAAGGCAGAGAACTCAACTCCTTTTGCTTCCTCCTGAAGCAGGCAAAGAACCACGATCACTTACTGAAACTTACCTCTCCCAACCCTTCCAAGGACAAGATACTATAGGGAAAAAGAAGTTGAACAATGCTTGAATCAACCCTTGTGAACCCCCCACAAGCTCCCCATCACAAGATCCTCTCTGTCTCTCTCCCCCCCTCTCTCTCTCCTTTAGGTTTTCTCAGGTCAAGACATTAGCCAAGAATGTTCAAAAATGTTGAATAAGAGCTCTTAAATAGAAGAGCTTCAAAGGAGCTCATTAATTGCAAGTTGCCGACCTTATCGTCTAGTACGATATGGAAATCGTCCTGGCCGATCAGTACAAATCTCATAAGATCGGCTAGAGCATCTCCCTGAATGCAAACTGGATGATTGAAAATTTGCTTGATCGTCCCGGACGATCTCACGATTGTCCCGGCTGATCAATTCAGATCAGAGGAAAATTGTCCAAAGCATCGCCCTGAATTTGAGCTGTCCAATCCAAATCGGCCAGAGCATCACCCTAAATTTGTACTGGCTGATATTTATCATCCAGGAGCTACCATAGGTTTTTGAATGGATCGTCTAGGATGATCTTATGATCGTCCAGGATGATGTGATCGTATTAATCATCCTTAATTACTTCCATGATTGCCGGATCAATTTTGGCATAATTATACAATATCGTCCAGGCCGATCAAAGAATCGTCCTGACCGATTGCCAAAAATATAGAATACTTAAATTGATCATGGCAGCAAATTCTTTCTGTATTGAGCATATCATCCTGACCGATACATGTATCATCCAGGCCGATCAGTTAATTATGGCTGCCTTAACTAAGAAATCCTGATTAGATCTTCTGTTTTGAACTCGATCGTCTAGGACGATATAAATATCGTCCGGGACGATGTGAGTAAAAACACAAGTTTTAAATCTCTCAAGTGTGTGTAGGGTTAATTAACATCAGTCACTTCAAGCAATTACAATTGTCTCAAGAAAGAAAAAAGAAAATTACAGACTGACTCAACCCTAATCTACCCAGTCTTGAGCTGATTTGAGTCCTGAAAAGTCAGTAGAAAAAGGCAGTCGTAGTGAAACAAGATTTGTTTGCTGTCATCAAAATCATAATTCAAAAAATATGTTTATAACAATCTCACCTTTTTTGATGATGGCAAACATATCGATAATCAAATTTAAAACAGTAATACAAAACTAAATAGGCTTTCAAAAAGAATAAGTACAAGCATATTACAAGAATAATCACAGACATACTACTCCCCCTTTTGACATCTCAAAAAGCAGGAGGGAACTAAAAACACAAAATAAAGCAACTAAATACACAATACAGAAAAAGAAAGCAATCTACAGAAAATAAAAACTAAAACTACATAAATGAGGGATCCTGATCATCAGATGGAGGTGGAGGTGGCAGAGCCTACTGAAAGTAGCTAGCTAGCGTAGTAAACTGAGCATTGAACCAGGATATATCCTGGTCGTGCTGCTGCTGGTGGTGGTGAGTAATATAGCTGTCAAAATAGGCTAAGTCCTCTGTGCGGTGCTGCTCGTAGCGGGTCATGTCCTCAGAATGTTGCTGCTCCTGTGCAGCAACGTAAGCTTTAAAATGGGTCTCTTAACGATCAAATCTCTCAACTAACTGGTCAAACTGTGAGTGCTGGCGAAGAGGAACAGGATCAGGAATGGGAGCGGGAGCCTCTTCCTCCTTGGCCCCCTGAGGTTCCCCATCTCCTGGGTGGAGACGAGTACTGTGAAGGACATTGAAAGAATTGTTAGAGTAGCAGGGAGGCGGATGGTTGGGGTGAGCAGGATATTGAAGATTGTATTTGGTTTCAAGAGCATATGAGATGATGTGTCCCAAAGCCAGATTGGGTTTCCTCTTATGACCCGGATCATGGATTTTAGTTAAATGATCAATGTATCGAAAGATTAGATAAGTAGCATTAAAATCTCTATGGGCCATGATGTAAAAGGTGGTAAGAGAAAGTAATGGGGTTATGTGGATTTGGTCCCCGGCTTTTGGAATTATGGAGGTGCGAAGGACATGTTGGATTGTCCTAGCATCTTTGACTAAAGAGCTAGTCTTTCCAACATGAAAGGGAGAGTTGGTTTGGCATAGAAAATGATTTGCAGCAGACCAGTGGATCAGAGAAAGTTAAATGCAACTTATCCCCGGTGGTGGATAGCTGCAGCAGTTCAACATAGTCTTGATATGTGATCTCGATCGGGCGTTGATTCATATAGGAGGTTAGGGTAGTATAGGCAACATTTATTCTGAGATTTGCAAAAAATTCAAACAAAAGTTTGGAGGCAAAAGGGACTTCTAGAGTAAGAATGAAGCAGAGAGAAGTGTGAGCGAAGAGATCTAGTACCAGATATGAAAGGTAGGAAGGATTGATTATCCTGGAGAGAGTGATGTTGCATTCCTTGTACCGATGATAAGCTGCTTTGCTTCAACTTCCCGAAATCAAGGGTCTAGAGTGGCCCTCGAGGAGCTCCTACAAGCTTGGCGGACTCGCTTTCCTCCAGACATATTAAGAAATCAGTAAGTAAGTAGGAGAGGAGAAGAGGTTTGAGGTGATAAAACATGGCTGGAATGCTATGAATTTAAAGAAACGGCCACATCGTCCAGGACGATCGCAGAATTGTCCAGGACGATCGTAGAATCGTCCAGGACGATTTTGTTCAATTATTGCGTATAGGCCGATTGGTCAAAAAGGCGGTCCGATCGTCTGGACTGATCAGATATTGGCCAGGAAGATTAGACACAAGATATCATCCCAAGGAGTCAAGCCGGATGACCGTTGAAAAAGCAGATCGTCCGGGCTAATTAGGTGTATCGTCCAGGAAGATGCACAATAATTGATCGTACCGACCGAAGTTAAAACATTTTAAATCTGTGCCATGTGTATCGTCTAGGTCGAACAGTGGATCGGCCAGGATGATTGTCCAATAATGGATCGTTCGGGGACAATTTTAAGCATTTTAAATGTACTGACATGTGGATCGTCCAGGATGATCTAGTGTATCGGCCAGGACAATGACCATACATGCATCGGCCAGGATGAAAATTGTATTGGCCAAGACAATCAAGATAATTGTAACAGAGTTCGATCAGATCGTCCAGGACGATAAATTATTGTCCGGGACGATGCGTTACAGAAAGCTCCGAAAAGTTCAACAGATGAAATTCTGAAGAGAAATTATCATATCGTCCATGACGATAGATATTTCGTCCAGGACGATGTGACAAGAATTGAGAACCATATGACAGATAGAGATGATTAAAAAAGCCCCAAACAAAAATAAATACAAACTAAAAATAATAAAACTAGATAAAAACAAGAAAATAAAAAAAAATGAAGTTTTGGTTTTTAATTTTTCTATTTTTTTTTTGTTTTTAGCAAAGCAAGCATATGAAAAATTTTCCAAATAATTAAATTTTAAAGATTTGAAAGATCAATGAGTTAACAATGTCACAATCTAAAAATGGTAGAATATCCAATCCAGTTTACCCTAGCTCGGACTTCTTTCGGGATAAAAATTATCTTTTGAAAATAAGAGTTGCAACTCAGAATACATTGGATAAAAAGAAGATCTGTTCAAAACATGGTTACAAATAAAATATCTTATAAAATAGTATACCAAAGTAATTTGTCTCTATCATGGAAATTGAAATCAAGCCTTTGAAAACATCAAATAACCCATGAGTCCTTCTAAGTTTTAAAAGTTTTGAAAAGCAAGATAGCTTGCCTCTTGTCACTTTGATTGACTCTTTGAGTATCTTTTGATTTTTGATACACTTTCGTGTATATACTTTTCTTTTCAATTTGGCGTCATTGGACACTTTCCTTTTTTTTTTTTTAATTTTGCAAGCTAAAAACTCTTTAACAAACCCTTAAAAAAGGTTCTTAGTTGTGATTATATCTTCTAGATATTAGAGAAGAGGAGCTCTCTTTCTAACATAGAGAAGAACAAGCCACAAAACAAAATCAAAATCATATGATAAGTGTAAGGGCAAAATTTCAATTAACTTGAAATATATATAAGAACTTTGGATTATATATATAAGATAGACTATTGTAGCAAGATAAAAAAGATTTTAATTTCAAAAACCATTTGTTAAAATGAGATAGAATTTTTTGTTTAGAAAATAAAACTATATCACCAAAAGAGGTTAGAGGGAGGAAAACCATCAACGGTGTTTTCTCCCTTTAACCGATTTAGAAATGCTAATCATTGGCCATAAATCTCCAAAGTTTAAGAACAAGGAAAAATCATCATAAAGAAAACAAAAGTAAAAAATGACTAGAACAACTAAACAAAAACTATCATAAAAACAAAACATAATAATAATCAAAATGCAATTCAAGAATTTGTTAACCAGTAAGTTTAAGCAGTTATGAGCTGCGAGCCTCTGTTTGTCCGAGTATCATATGCTTCTCATGAGGTCTTTGGTGAGAGCAATCCTACAAGAATCAACAGCTGTCAGACTTGGGAATCCAAATAGGTTTGGATCCCTTCTCATAAAAAATAGAGTGTAATGCATGTGTGCTATGCTATGAATCATGCAATTTTGGTCTCCACACCCAATGTGTATTACGGTGAACAGTGCAAGTGTGTGAGATGTGTTCTAGCATGTCACATGAAAAACATCTAACTCCAGGAAAAGGATTTCTTAAATGATTAGTGTTATAACGCCTCTTCTTATGTTTTGGATTTAGATCAAAAGTGGGTATCATCCAATTTTCCTTAAGTGAATTCAATTCATTTTTTTGCTTCAAGTTTGTACTTTTTAAGATATCATTTTCAATCCTTAAATTTCGCTTTCTCTCTTCAGATTTCTTAAAACTAGATTCAAGTGAGGTGTGTGTAACTTTTAATGCATCATGTTCATCAATTAATTCTGAATGCTTTTTGTTTAAATCATCAAATTCATCGAGTAGGGCCATGTGATTTGAATCAATCGTAGCATGATCTTTGATAAAATCTTCATGCTCTTTTTGTAAATTCAAAAGTTCTATTTTCATACTAGCATGAGCCTTCTTGAGTTTTTTGTATAATGCATGGATTTTCTCACAAATTTCAAACAATTGATCATAGGTTGGTTTACATACCTCTTCTTCATCACTTTGATCAAGATGATCTTCTACCATCAAGCACAAGTTTGTTGTTTCTTCTTCTGGTTTCGTCTCCGATGAATCCGATGTAGAATCCTCCCAAAACACCTTTTGGACTCTCTTCTTGTCCTTCCTTAACTTAGGTTTCTCCTCACCCTTTTCTTTGCTTGAGTGATCTTCAAGTGTAGGACAATCAGCTCTCACATGTATAGGCTTCCTACATTCATAACACACCACATCATTAGATCCTTTGAAATATTTGTTATCCTTATTTTTTCTCCAATTTTGATGATGCTTTTTTTTCTTCCTTAGAAAGCTTTTGAATTGCCTTGTGATTAAGGAAAAATCATCGCCTTTAGACCCGTAAGAGTCAGAGTCTGATTTATTGGCCTTTAGTGCCACTGTTTTCTCCTTTCTTTTCTCACCTGCATCAAGATTTCTTTAATTCACCCCTTGCTCATAAGCAATATGTGAGCCAAGTAAGTTGTCAATCGAATAAGTGTTCAAATCCTTAGATTCAGTGATTGCAGTGATTTTAGCATCAACAGACGAAGGAAAGCACATCAAAATCTTGTTCACTTTTTTATAGTTTGAAAGTTCTCTTCCTAAGGCATGTAAAGAAGTAAAAATTTGAGTAAATATTGTATACATTTTAGAAGTTGATTCATGAGGTTTCATACGAAAAAGTGCATAGTCATGCAAGAGAATATACAAACGGGATTGTTTAACTTCATTAGTGCCTTCATAAGTGATACACAATTTATCCCAAATTTTTTTACGAGTTTTGCAAGTGGAAACACACATGTAGTCTTCTGATTTTAAAGCACAAAAAAAAGTAATTAAGACATTTTGCATTTAATTGAGCCAAATCCCTATCATCTAAAGTCCATTCAGTAAAAGAAAGTGGAACCGTAATGCCGTTAGGTTTACTAGTTGGAGGTGTGTAACCATCCTTAACAAGCATCCACATACGATAATCAGTAGATTGTAAAAATGTAGACATGCGAGTTTTCTAAAAATCAAATGAGATATTATCAAACAAAGGTGGTCGGGTAATAGAATACCCTTCCGGTGTATTACGATTTCCAAAGTTAGCAATGGATCAAAAATTCAAAAAGTTTTCAAACTTAATTTTTGAATCCCGCTCTGATACCACTTGAAAGTTTGTTAGGGATGTTAAGCCCTATAGAACTAGCCCGAGGCTAACCAAGAGGGGAGGGGGGGCGTGTGAATTGGTATTTGAAAATTTCTTTAAGCGAAAAGAAGTTTTATCACAGACCAAATCACCACAAAAATAAGTGCGGAAGAAAATAAATGCGAAAGTAGTAAAAACAAGAACACAAGGGTTTATAGTGGTTCGGTCAACTCGACCTACGTCCACTCTCCGGAGGCGCCCTCCGAGTATTGCACTACCAACGTGACTCTCCTTTTGCCCCCACAGCTAGGCAGAGAAGCCCTTACAAAAAGACCTCCTTTTTGTCACACCCGGCAAGGCAAAGAACCCAACTTTTTTTGCTTCCTCCTGAAGTAGGCAGAGAACCACGATCACTTACTGAAACTTACCTCTCCCAACCCTTCCAAGGATAAGAGACTCTAGGGAAGAAGAAGTTGAACAATGCTTGGAGCAACCCTTGTGAACCCCTCATAAGCTCCCCCTCACAAGATCCTCTCTATCTCTCTCCCTCTCTCTCTCTCTCTCTCTCTCTCTCTCTCTCTCTCTCTCTCTCTCTCTCTCTCTCTCTCTCCTTTAGGTTTTCTTAGGTCAAGATAGTAGTCAAGGATGTTCAAAAATGTTGAACAAGAGCTCTTAAATAGAAGAGCATTAAAGGAGCTCATTAATTGTAAGTTACCAACTTTATTATCTAGGACGATATGGAAATCGTCCTGACCGATCAGTACAAATCTCATAAGATCGGCCATAGCATCGCCCTGAATGCAAACTGGATGATTGAAAATTTGCTTGATCATCCCGGACAATCTCACGATCGTCCTGGCTGATCAGTTCAAATCAGAGGAAAATCGTATAGAGCATCGCCCTGAATTTGCGCTGTCCGATCCAAATCGGCCAGAGCATCACCCTAAATTTGTACTGGCTGATATTTATCGTCCAGGAGCAACTAGGGTTTTTGAATGGATCATCCAGGATGATCTTGTGATCATTCAGGATGATATAATCGTATCAATGATCCTTAATTACTCCCATGATTGCAAGATCAATTTCGGCATAATTATTCAATATCATCCAGACCAATCAAAGAATCATCCTGGCCGATTGCCAAAAATACAGAATACTTAAATTGATCATGGCGGTAGACTCTTTTTGTATTGAACGTATCATCCTGGCCTATACATGTATCGTCCAGGCCGATCAATTAATTACGGCTGTCTTAACTAAGAAATTCTGATTAGATCTTCTATTTTGAACTCGATCGTCTAGGATGATATAAATATCATCCGAGATGATGTGAGTAAAAACACAAGTTTTAAATCTCTCAAGTGTGTGTGTGTAGGGTTAATTAACATCAATCACTTCAAGAAATTACAATTGAATCAAGAAAGAAAAAAGAAAATTATAGACTGACTCAACCCTAATCTACCTAGTCTTGAGCTGATTCTGATTTCCGTCCGATCTTTGAGTCCTGAAAAGTCAGTAGAAAAAGGCAGTCGTAAGGAAACAAGATTTGTTTGCTATCATATAAAACATAATCCAAAAAACATGTTTGTAACACTTTAATCTTTTAAGTCTAGTTTGATTGGTGACCTTAATTTGTCCGTTTGACTAAGGATGTGCTACGACTGTATGTACTAATTGTATATAGAGGTTTTTACAAAATGTTATGAATACCTTTCCAGTGAATTGAGTTCCATTATCGATGATAAATTTTGCTGGAATGCCATATATTCCTTCATAAGAATTGTTTGGCATTAGCTTTAGTGATCTTTGCTAGAGGTTTGGCCTCCACCCACTTACTGAAATAGTCCACAGCTAAGATGATGAACTTCTGCTGTCTAGTGGCTATATGGAAGGGTCCCATTATGTCCATCCTCCATTGAGCAAAAGTACAAAGTGTCTATAATGCTGAGATCTCCACAGTAAGTAAATTAGTGAGGTTGTCATGTAACTTACAACTATTGCACTTTTATATGAACTCTAGTGCATCCTTCTTTATCATGGGCCAATAAAACCCTTGCCTCATTATCTTATTGGCTAATGCCCTTCCACACAAATGCTCTCTGTAAATACCTGAATGTACTTCTTGGATTGCATAATTTCCTTTTGAAGTGAGAAGGCACTTGAGGTATGGCCTCGTGAAGGCTCATTTGTATAACTCTCCACTAATAACAGTAAAGTTTATAGTCTTCCTCTGAAGTCTCATTGCCGCTATTGCGTCTTCAGGAAGAACTCCATATTATAAGAAAGTTTGGATATGATCGATCCAAGAAGTCTCTCTTGACTCATTGATTAATTATATGACCCATGGGCCCTGAACACTTAGAAAGTGGATATCCTCGACACACTTTCTTTCAAAAACATCATCGATTGTAGAAGTAGCCAGTTTAAAGAGAGCGTGTACTCGTGTGTTCTGCTCTTAGAGGATATGGATAATTTGATGCTTTATTATTTTTGGCCAAAAGGAATTTATATATTTGATAGTACTAGGCCAACAATGAATTGTGGGTATCAAATTCTCCCTCGACTTGAGAGGCGACTAATTAGGAATCATTATGAACCACCAAGTCATACACTTTGCACTCAATTGACAGCCTCAATCCGATGATTAGGGCTTCATATTCGATAATATTATTTGTTGCTAGGAACTTAAATCTAAGTCCATATTTGAGTGTAGTTTGGTGTGGTGAGATTAATAAGATTCTAGCACCAGCACCAAAACTCTAAAAAGATCCATCAACATATAAGGTCTAACACGAGGAAGATGAAGATGTATCTAGTGGTTCTTCATAGATATTGTTAGTACATTTGATCATAAAGTCTGCAAGCACTTGTAACTTAAAGATGAGTATAGGAAGGAAATAGATGTCAAAATTTCCAAGCTCCACTGACCATTTGATCAATCTTCCAGATACCATGGGTTTTTTGAGAATGCTTCTCAATGGTAGGTTTGCATATAACCTGATCATATATGGTTATAAATAAGGATGTAACTTTCAAGCTGAGAAGACTAACACCAAGGTTGTCTCATCTACTAATGTGTAGCATGCTTCTGTCTCAGAAAGTATATTACTAATATAATATATAGGGTATTAAACAGTATCATATATTCAGACTAAGATTGAGCTTATAGCCTAGGTGGAGAAAAACATATACATGTATAATATTGTCCCTTAAACTAGCTTTGAGAGTAATGTAAGTGAGGCTAGATAAGTTAAGAACTACTTGAAAGCCTCCTAAAATTCATCATTCCACTAAAATCCTAAGCTAGGAGCACCTCTGAAGATCCTGAAGAAGGGTGGATATTTTTCTCCTAAGCGAGCCAGAAAATGAGAGAGTGCAGTAATCCTTTCATTTAATTTATAGATTTCCTTGTTATTTCTCGAGGGAACCATATCCCTTAGGGCCTTGATCTTCTTAGGATTGGCCTCAATCCCTCGGTGGGTAACTATGAACCCTAGAAATTTTCCTAAGACAACTATGATTGCACATTTTGAGGGGTTGAGGTGTATACTGTAAGATCTTAGGAGGTAGAAACATTATTACAATTCAAAGATATGATGGGATTTCCCTATGCTTTTAGTTATCATATCATCCATATATACTTTCATAGTGTGCCTAATAAGATTTTTGAAAATCATATTCATCAGACGTTGGTATGTTGTTCAAGCATTCTTGAGCTTGAATGACATTACCAGATAGTAGTACAACCCTTATATATTTAAAAAGCTATTGTCTCCTCATCAGCAAGATCCATCTGTATTTGGTTGTATCCAGAGTAGGCATCCATGAAGCTCAGCACCTGATGTCTGGAGGTGGCATCGACCAACTAGTCAATATGGGGAAGCGAATAATTATCTTTGGGGTACGCTTTGTTGAGATATGTATAGTCTACACACATTCTCCAGGCTCCAATTTTCATTCAAACCATAATGATGTTTGCCAACCAAGTGGGGTAGTGTACTTTCCTTATAAATCTAGTTTTCAAAAGCTTATCAACCTCCTTCTCAATTGCCAGTTGACAATCTGGTGAAAAGTTTCACTTCTTTTGGAGTGCCAGATTGTATGCCTAGTTGACCTTGAGGGAGTGCATGATCACTTTAGGGTTAATTCTGGGCATATCGACCTAACTCCATGAAAATACATCTTGGTTTGTATGTAGAAAATCTACATATATTTTTTTCTTCATCTGAGAGAAGTGATCTGATCTATATTATTCTTGAAGGATGCTCATCTAATAGAGATACATAAGTAAGGTCTTTTATAGGGGAAGCCCTCTGAGGAATATCTTTGCCTTAAAGATCAAAATATTTGATGCTTAAGGTAACTGATGGGCGAGGTTGAGTTACCTAAGATAGAAGGATTGTGCTACTTGTTGATCTCGTTGTACTATATCAATTCCTGCTGGGGTGAGAAATTTTAGTTTGAGGTGAGGGATGAAGCAATAATCCCAAAGATTGACTAGAGTGGCCTTCCAAAAATAATGTTATAGGGCAATTCTGATTTTACTACAATAAATTAGATGGCGTGTGTAGCCTGACATAGGAATTCTCTAAGTACAACTGGAAGACTGATCGTTCCTTCCACTCGCATAGGTCATTTATCAAATTCATACAATGGACCAGTGGCCAGTTGTAGCTTCTCTATAGGGAGGCACATGTTGAGAAAAGTGGATTAAAACATAATATCTATAGAGCTCCCATTATCGACTAAGATTCTCTTAAAATTATAGCATGGGTTGCCAATTCCTTCACTAATTACAAGTGGGTCTTAATGAGGAGTCTTTATTCCCTCTAAGCTAAAATCATTGAAAGCAATAGAGTGATTGGTGCGAGACTTCTTCGGTGTTAGCTCTTTGCTGGATGTAATCAGGACTTGACTAGGCATTATAGGGCCTCCAATAATGGTTTCAATTTCACCAACCACTTGATAATTATTTAATGATTGCCTTTGATATTGATTTTTCTCCCCAGTCGAACCACCGTCATCTCGAGTTGGTGGGTTCTGGATGAATTATAAGAGATATCCTTAACGGATCAGCCACTCAATTTCTTCCTTGAGCTGCCTGCATGCTTTAGTAGTGTGTCTACGTCTATAGTGGAAGTGACAATATTGCGCCTGATTTTTGACGTTGGGATTCAAACGATGCAGCCACTTCATGTTCACCTGGTCTCAAATGGCCATCAACATGTTTTCTCGAGATAAAATAAGTGGCATGTACTCCATTTCTTGGCAATGCTCTCCTAGCGGCTTTGAGGGCCGAGTGGGTAGATTATAGTTTCCTTTCTTCTTCCACTATGAGGATGGATTTTCTATTCTTGGGATTCTTTTTTGCTTCCCAATTGTTTGCTCAAATTACTTCCTATAAGCATTAGTAGCTTCATTAGCAAAGATTTGGGCCTCCACGTGATGGATTAGATCCACATATGAATTAACCTTATCTCACATGAGTGATAAGTAGAAGGGGCCAGGACAAAGTCCTCCGAGAAAGACACCTCTAAGTAATTCTTGATCTACCCATGGAATTTGTTGGACCTTAGTAAAAAATCTTTGAAAGTACTCTTTGAGGAACTTATTTTCATTCTAGAGAATCCTGAGAGATCGGAAGAGTCTTTGATCATCCTCCGATTGGTAAAAATTTATTTGACAAACACTTTGGCTAATTTGAAGAACATTATAATAATTCTAATGAGGAGTGAATACAACCATATTCAAGCTTGCCCTTTGAGGGTAACTAGAAAGACTAGTCATAGGAGCACATCAGAGGCTCGATGGATATGCATGATGGTTTTATAGTGATCGATATGTTTGTATAGGTCAGATGCTCCATTGTATAAATTGATGCTTGATAGTTTAAATCTTGCTGAAGGATGTCTTCAGTCAAGGGTGATGACTCCTGGAAGTCCCATTGACAAAGAGATTATCTTATATCTCCTACAGGGAGCTCCTCTAAAACTAGTCTTCATAGTTCACGCCATAAGGCATTATGGGAGAGTTCAGCAATGTGGTGTTGGGCTAAGTCCTCAGAGATTTTCGGAGGAATGCGAGGTTGGCAGCCTATGTGCAAAGGATGGGTAGAGCTTGTTGTGTCAACAAGATTATTATTTGGATGTATTGGAGTGTGCATCCTTGGAGTCATAAGGGAAATCTTGACATGAAGATGTTAAGGTTGAATATCTTTGAGCCCTGGTGGATCTCGAGGGAGAAGAATCTCTTTTTGTGGTGCTAGTTCCAATCTCTAAGTCTCTTGAAAGAGTTGAAGGATCTTATTTTGAGACTCCACCATCTTTATGATATGATCTTCTAGGCATAGTCCAGATGCCCCTTCCTTAGTAGGGTTTCGCCCACTAGGGTTGAAGGAAACAGATGCCTGACGTCCCTAGTTTATGAAAGGATTTTTGGATTAGTGTGAGTTTGAGTGGGAGGCTCCCAAGATGTGATGGATATAACTATTAGCCATTGAAGGAGTACTTAAGATAGTGGGATTAAAGATTCCCATAGATGGCCCTAAGCTTTTGCAGACTAGAATATACACGATGATAAAGTTTTGATCCTATACCTTAGAGTTGCATGGATATCTAGCTCACACATAGAGAACACAAGATTTTTATGTGAAAAATAGTTGAAAGGGGAAAAACCACGGGTCCTAGCCTAGTTGAAAATGATTCCACTAAAATTTAATAGGTTATATTTGGTTTACTCAACCCAGAGGACAATCAGATTACAAATATCAACCGTATGGTTGAAGTTAGAGGTAAATGAAAGTTTGATGTCACTTGATGGTCTCTTGGAACTTCGGGGTCACCTGGTGATCTGGCAGAATTTTAGCATTACATAAAATTTTGGGTGTCAATTAGTAGAAACCTAGTGTCCGTAGGTGGATTGAAAGAACTCTGGGAGTTAGGTAGTAGTCTGATAGAACTTTGGGCATCAAGTGGTGGTCCAATAAAGCTTAGGACGTCAAGTGGTAGTTCGGTGGAGCTCAGGGCATCAAGCGATAGTCCAGCAAAGCATAGGGCATCAGGTGGTGGTTCGGTGGAGCTCAAAGCATCAGGTGCTAGTCAGGCGGAGCTCAGAGCATTAGGTGGTGGTTTGGCAAAGCTTAGAGCATCAAGTGGTGGTTTGGCCAAGCTTAGAGAATTAGGTGGTTTGGTGGAGCTTAGGGCATCAGGTGGTGGTCTGGCGGAGCTTAGGGTATCAAGCGGTGGTCTGGCAGAGCTCAGGGTGTTAGGTAACTTTTCAGTGGAGCTTAGGGTTTTAGGTGGTGGTACGACGAAGCTTAGGGTGTTAGGTGATGGTCCGACGGAGCTCTAGTGTCACGCGGTGGTCCGACAAAGCTCAGGCGGTGGTTGATAAGGCAAGAGCGATCTTCGATCTCTCCCTTTTATCCTTTGGCTTAGGGGGTCCCTTTTCAAGGGGAAAGTGGGATCTATTAAAAGATTTCTTTGAGAGGAATGGCCTATAAATATGTGGAAGATTAAGGGAAAATGGGGAGGGTTAAAAGAGTTGCTATTTAGCTTTTGCATGTTTTATATTCTTGCAACTTGTTATTTTGATGATTCCAAATATTACTGTATTGAATATTAACTTCTCCTAACACATTTTGCAAGAAGTGTTTTTAGCTCTTGTGTGTACTAATATTTCAGGAAAATCATACTCCAGATTGTTGAAGACTTCAAATAAAGATCTGATTATAATATGTTGTAATTTGGAGTCTGTATTTTGTTCATTTTTTAGTCAGAGAGAGTGTGAATATAATTGAGTAACTTAGCACACACCCACTGGGGGAGATCTTTAAAGTCAAAATTTCTTACACTGATCATATGGAATGAACCATGTTTGTACGGGATGATCAGGTCAGTTATACGCCTCGGAGGGAAATGGAACACACAAAAATGTGAGTAATTTTTTTTAAGTCATGATCGTCTAGAAGAATTTACCCAGTCCATCCCTAGAAAATGTCCAAACAATTTGTTCGTCCAAATGATTTGTTCCATTCATCCCTGGATGATCTCCTCTGGATTTTCAGTTTGAACTGTTCATCCAGACGAATAGTCTCATTCATACCTAGACGATCTCCTCTTGATTATCTATTTGAACTGTTTGTCCAGACGAATAGTCCCATTCATCCCTGGACGATCTCCTCTGGATTTTCAATTTATTATGTTCGTCCAGACGAATCGACACCTTTGTCCCTGGACGATATTCTCTGTTCTTTGAACTTGTGATTCATCTTATTTTTTCGTTCCAACGAATTTTTGAAATACCTATTCATACTGGAAGAACTATGTTCATACAGGACGATGATCGGGTTCGAAGTCATTTCATACCAATGCACATTGAATTCATATGGAACAGTTTTTTACACTGTTTGTACGTACCAATTTTGATCATATTGGACGATCGAGTACGTATAGATTTAAAATGTTGCAGCTTTGGGACAATTTTTCATGTCTTTCATATAAACAGACCACTTAAAACTATATTGTAATCTTTTATCTGTTGGTCTTCGTGCAAATTGAAGAGAGATTGAAGGATAGAGTGTAAGAGAGTGTTTAAAGAAGGATTCTTACTACTGAAGCGTGAAGGGTTCACTTGGTACTCAAGCGTAAGGATCTTGGTTATAAATTGTGATTGTTTCACTCTTTTTGTTTTGTCATTCTAGATTTCTCATGAGAAGATCTGTCAAGGAGATCCAGTTCTCTGCCAACACTTGAGGAGTGTGAATAGCATGAAGGGTTCTCTTCCTATACTTGGAGAGTGTGAACAACAGGAAGGGTTCTCTGCCTACACTTGGAGAGTGTGAACAGCGGGAAGGTTCTTTGCCTACACTTTGAGAGTGTGAGGTACTCTACCTACACTTGGAAGGTGTAAAAGGATGACGGTTCTCTGCCGCACAGGGTAGTGGTGGAAGAGAGTTTTTATGAAGGATTCTCCTCCTTGCTGTGGGGGAAAAAGGAGAGACACTAAGTGGTAATAGTACAATACCTGAAATGGGAGACTTCAGGGAGTGGATGTAGGTTGTATTTGACCGAACCACTATAAATCTTGTGTCTTTTTATTTTTCGCTGCTTTTATTTTATTATTTTGTATTAATTTATGGTTGAAAAATCTTTTTCAAAAAATTTCCTTAAAAGTTTAAATCAGTTTAAAATTAAGAGAGGTAATTTTTTAAATCACCAATTCACCTCCCATCTTGGTTAGCCGCCGGGACATAAGCTTAGGTTTAACAACCTAATTCATATTTAACAAGTTTCAATATGTGGTATCAGAGCTTAGTTTCAAAATCATAATTTTAGAATACTTTTTGAATAACTACCATGGCTACATTTAGAAACTGAAATACACTTGAGGGTTATTCTATAACTAGACCTCCATTGTTCGACATTATTCCTTTTGATTTTTTGGAAAACACGCATGTCTACATTTTTACAGTCACTTGATTATCATATGTGGATCTTAGTTTAGGAAGGGTATACAAAACCAACTAGATTAGTTGACGGAGTTAGAGTTGAAACATCTTTTACAGACTGGACAGTAGAAGAACGTGACTTAGGACAACTTAATGCCAAATTCTTGAATAGTTTCTTTTATGCTCTTAAATCCGAAGATTACATACGGGTTTCTACTTGCAAGAGTAGAAAGGATATATGGGATAGACTTTGTATAATTTATGAGGGGACTAATGAATTTAAATAATACAGACTTAATATCTTGTTGCATGACTACGAATTGTTTCACATGAAATCCAATGAATCCATTTCTAACATGTACATAATATTCACACAAATAGTCACCTCTTTACATGCATTAGATAGTGAACTAACGAATACACAAATGGTTAATAAAATACTTCATTATTTACCTATTTCTTATGATGCTAAAATAACTACGATTACAGAGTCTAAAGATTTAAACATTTACTTTATTGATAATATTCTTGGATCACTTATTGCTTACGAGCAAGGGGTGAGTCAAAGAAAGATTAATGCATGTGAACCACGAAGGGAGAAGAACATATCACTGAAAGTAGAAGAGTTAGAGAGTGATCTCTCACAGCCTGAGGATGAAGACAACATCACACGGATGACTAGACAGTTCAGAAGCTTTCTAAAGAGGAAGCAAAAGAGATGTCAGCAATGGAATCGAGGTAAATTTAATAGAAATGCTAAGGTTTCAAATAATGTTATTTGTTATGAGTGCAGGAAACCTGAACACATTAAGGTAGATTGCCCAAAACTCAAAGCCACTCCTAGCAAGGAGAAGGTAGAGGAGAAACCAATTGTGAAGAAGGACAAGAAGAAATTCAAAAGAGCTTTCTTGGCGGACTCAGCTTCAGACTCATCAGAGATGGAAGAGGAAGAGGAAGTCACTAATCTATGCTTAATGACCGATAATATTGATCAGTTAGATCAAGAAGAGGTATGTGACTTGTCTTACAATGAACTTTTTAATGTCTCTGAATGCATACATGATGCATATAGAAAATTAAAGAAAATGCATGCTAGTCTGAACCTAGAATTTCAAGAACTACAAAAAGAACAGGAGATCCTTAGGAAATATCATGCTTTAATTGATAAAAACTACATGAAATTGCTTGATGAGTTTGACGATTTGAATAATAACTATGAAAGTTTAAAATCATCCTATGCATAACTTCAAAAAGAAATAAAAAATAATAAGGATGAATTTGAGAGCAAGATGTATCGAGTAAATTATTCGAATCACATCTTAGAAGATATGAATTCATTTTATAAACTGAAAATAGAAGCTCTCGAGGATAATAGGAGACCACAAAGACTTGAAGATTTCACCAATCCTATTTTATATCCTAAATTTATGTAATTCATAAATAGACAGAGAAATTATAAAAGATTAAGAAACCCTTTTCCATGAGTCAAATGTCATAATTATGGATTGATTGGACATATAGCTCACACATGCACATTGAAGAAGAAAACTCATTTGGTGTGGAAACCTAAGATGCATAAACCTAGACATATCATACATGCATCTGTTTATAATTTGCAAAAAGGTGAACCCAAACTTGTTTGGGTTCCTAGGTCTAATGTTTAATGTTTTTGCAGGATCTCTCTCACACAAGGCCTATGAGAGCATATGGTACCTAGACAACGGATGCTCAAAGCATATGACTGGAGATACTGCACAATTCATATCACTGGAAGCCAGGAGTGGAGGCAAGGTTACACTTGGAGATAACACCACAAGGAAGGTGGTAGGGTCAAGTATCATTGGAAATCTTAAAAACTTTTTTATAGAAAATGTTTTGTTGGTAGAAGGCTTAAAGCATAAGCTTTTAAGTGTTAGTTATTTATATGATAAAGGTTATTATGTAAAATATTTTCCTACAAGCTGCATATTAAGCCTGAATGGTAATGATGTTTTGAATGATATAAGGGTAAACAATGTGTATATGTTAGACTTGAATTGCCTTAAAACTCCTACTACTTTTTGTTTAAAAACTATTGCTGATGAGTCATGGCTTTAGCATAGAAGACTTTGTCACTCTAATATGAAAAACCTTAGGAGGATTACCCAAAAGAACTTAGTAAGAAGTATACCAAAATTGAACTTTACTAAGGACCACCTTTGTGATGCATGTCAATTAGGAAAATAGGTGAAGTCCTGTTTTCAGTATAATAAGGATCTTAGAACTAGTAAACCATTAGAGATTTTACATATGAATATTTTTGGACCAGTTAGAACTATAAGTTTAGAAGGGAAGGTATATAGATTTTTAATTATGGATGATTTCTCAAGATTCACATGGGTTACATTTCTATATCATAAAAGTGAATCATTTGAGGAATTTAGAACGTTTTCGACTTGGATTCAAAGGAAACTAGGATGTGAGATTATGACTATTCAAAATGTTCATGGAGGAGAATTTGAGAATGAAAAATTTGAGGATTTTTATAAGGAGAAAGGAATTGATCATAATTTTTCTGCACCTAGAACCCCTTAGAAGAATGGGGTAGTCGAAAAGTAAAATAGAACATTAATAGAAGCTGTCTGAGCCATGTTAGCAGAATATTCACTTCCTAAATATTTTTTGGCTTAGGCGGTTAACACGACATATTATGTTCTGAATAGAGTGCATGTGAGATCAAACTTAAATAAAATACCCTATGAATTACTAAAGGGAAGAACACATAATTTGTCATATTTGTATGTCTTTGGATGTAAGGTATTCATACTTAACAATAGAAAATCTGTCTTAGAAAAATTTGATCCAAAATCAGATGAAGAAATTTTTATTAGATACTCAAGTGTTGAAAAATCTTTTAGAGTATTCAATAAAAGAACTTTGGTAATTGAAGAGATCACACATATTGTATTTGATAAATATGAAATTTTGGAAGAGATAATTGTAGAAGAGGATGAGGTAGAAATTAACTCCCAAAAGATTCAAAAAATAAATTTGGAAGAAAATTTGGATATAGAAAACCCAGAGCCTAGAGATTTGAGATTTTCTAAAAACCACCTAAAGGAATTGATTATAGGTGAACCTAGTGAGGGTGTTAGGACTAGGCATGGACTGAACAAAGAAGTTAATCATTCAGCCTTTATTTCAATGATAGAACCCCCAAATATTGATCAAGCACTTTCAGATGAATTTTGGATATTGGTTATCCAAGAAGAATTAAATTAATTTGTAAGAAATGAAGTTTGGGAATTAACTGCAAGGCCAAAGGATCAAAGTGTAATTGGAACTAAGTGGGTATTCAAGAACAAAATAAATGACTCAGGAGTAGTCATTAGAAATAAGGCTAGATTGATGGCTAAGGGGTATAATCGGATTGAATGGATTAATTTTGAGGAAACTTTTGCCCCTGTAGCTACACTTGAAGTAATTAGGGTTTTGTTAGCCTTTGCCTATTTTAAAGGATTTTAATAATATCAAATGGATGTTAAAAGTGCCCTTTTAAATGGGGTAATTCAAGAGGATGTTCTTGTAGAACAACCTCTACGCTTTGAAAATTCTAAACACCCAAATCATGTTTTCAAGTTGAAAAAGATATTATATGGATTGAAATAGGCACCTAGGTCTTGGTATGAGAGATTGAGCACCTTCCTACTTGAGAGATCTTTTGAAAAAGCAAAGGTGGACACAACTCTCTTTTTGAAGAAATTGGGAGAGGATATACTCATTGTACAAATTTATGTTCATGATATCATCTTTAGATCTACAAATAAAAATCTTTGTGATAATTTTTCTAAAACAATGAGTAGTGAATTCGAGATAAGTTTAATGGGAGATTTGAGTTACTTTCTAGGCTTTAGCATTAAACAAATTGAGGAGGGTATATTTATTATTCAATCGAAATATATTAAGGATATCCTCAAAAAGTATGAAATGGATAATGCTAAACCTATTAGCACACCTATGAGTTCCTCAGTTCAGTTGGATAAGGACCTTAAGGGAAAATATATTGATTAAAAGAAATTTCAAGGGATAATTAGATCTTTACATTACTTGACAGCTAGTCGACCTGATATCATGTTTAGTGTTTGTTTATATGCTAGATTTTATTCAAATCTAAAAGAATCACATTTGACAGCAGTGAAAATAATTTTAAGTTATCTGTTGGGAACTCAGAACTTAGGAATTTTGTATCCTAAGTTTAGCTCTTCATTTGAAATAATTGAATATTCAGATTTGGACTTTGTATGTTATAAGGTTGAAAGAAAGAGCACTTCTGGAACTTGTCAATTTATTGAAAATTCTTTAGTCTCTTGGTCCAGAAGGAGATAAAATTTAGTAGCCCTATTTACTGTTAAAGCTGAATACATTACATTAAAAAGTTATGTGGCACAAGTACTTTGGTTGAAACAACAGTTGATTGATTTAGGATTAACAATAGGCACTATTCCCATTTATTATGATAATACTAGTGCTATTTGCATTTCTAAAAATTCTATTCAACTTTCAAGAACCAATCATATAGGCATCAGACATCATTTCATAGGGGATCATGTATCCAAATGAGAAATTTAACTCATTCATGTTACAAAGGAAAATTAACTTGTAGATATTTTTATAAAACCACTAGCCTTTGATACTTTCAGTACATTAAGAATAAAGCTTGGTGTGATTGATTTGAATGCTTAAATACAAATCTCTGGAACATTGATCTGTGTTTTGTTAGTGTGTTTTTATGTTTGTGATTTTGTGTTTGTATTATATGTTTATTCATATTTTGTTTTTGAATTTTCATGTTTGTGAGTTTTTTTTTTGTTTTTTCCCATCAAAATTCCTATTTTTGAGCTGATTTGAAAATTTGTGTGAATATCTTCTATACGAAATTAATTTTGTATGGGACGAATTGTGTAGCGTATTAACTGTTGATTTGAATGGTTTGCATACAGTTTTTTAGCTTTTGTATCACCATTCATTTGTATGATCATCTCGATCGTCTGGATGATGTGTATTTAATCGTATGTATGCATGTAGACGGTTATATGGATAAGATTAGTTTCTTTATTTCTAATCATACGTACAAACATTCAGTTCATACATACAAACACGTGGTGATTCAATATGGGGGATGTTTCAAACCGTCATAAAAATGATCTTAAATAACTGATCGTCCCGACAAACACCTGTTCGTCTGTACGATCGTTTAGTCAAAAGTATGTACAAAAGAATGCCTTGTAACTTGCATGATTATGAAAAGCCATTTCTTTTTTGGACCCATTCATTCATCTATACAAAATAATTTTCATACGTACGAACCCAAAATCGTACAGGACAAAATTATTTTCGTGCATACGAAAACTCATTTTCTCTTTAAATTAAAAGGTTTTGAACTCAAATTTCATCTTCTCAAAAACCTATTTCAATATTTGATTCTCCTAGATCTTCTTAATGGCTAGTTCAAGCAAGAGAATCAGGCAAAAGGAACTGACCAAGGGTCCTTCTTCTAGAAATCCTGGAGAAACATTTTTGTCAAAAGAAAATGAGGAGTCCTTCCCTATGTTTACATCAGCCAAAAATCACCCCCTCTAGAGTCCTTCTTCAGGAACAACTCACTTTCAAGGTAATGGACCTTTTTGCTTCCACCCAATTTAGTCTTATTCTCACTCTGATCCATCTCTACAACAAGGTGACTTTCTACTACTTCCTTGCCAATATTTCTTTTAACTCTAATCAAACTGTGATTAGGTCGTATGTTTTTAAGAAGAAAATAGAGATCACTAAAGAAGACTTAGGAATATTTTTGAAATTAAGGACTCAAGGGATTAGAGCCCATATTTTGACTTCTTCCTCCAATTTTGACTGGTCTACTATAAATGATGTTATTAGAGGGTATGGAGGGATAGCTCATATACTCAAGGTGTCAACTCTTAATCGAAATGCTTGAATCATCCAGCATGTTCTTCGTACCTCGATTATTCCTAAAGCTGGTGTTCGAGTAAATATTACTCCTCTTCTTTCTACAGTGACATATCTAATTATAACTAGCCAACTAATAGATGAAGCCCAACTGATCATTGTCTACATTTATGGACTTTCTGAGATTGACCATGTCTCCCACAAGAGAAAGAAAAATATAGCCTTAAGACATCTAGTTACCTACATTTTGGAGAAGAAATGTGACCTAGTCCATCCAGTTCAAAATTTAGAGGAGCTGGTCTACTACAATAATGGACCGGTCATCTTTGAAATATTGATCTCACAAGTGCTATATTTAGAATTATAATAAAAAATTAATTTCATTAGAAAATCCAATTTTTCAAAAATTTAAGTTGTGATTATAACTTGATCTAGTTAAAGAATGTCAATCTCATGTCTCTTATTAGACTAACATAATTTTTATATTATTATTGTAATTATGATGTTTTCTTATTTTATATTTCTCTTATCAATATAAATATTGTTGTACCTAGAGAAATTTGAGATTTTATATTATTGATTTTGGAAAGATCAAGAATATACTTTTTAATGTACAAATGTACAAAATATTAAAAGAATGTGCAATGGTTTGCAAATTAAAAAAGAGGCACAAAATTAGCCCAAAAATAAAAGGATGCATAAAGTGTGCCACAAATATTGAAAATATGCGCAATGCGCCACAAGTGGTATTTGTTCTAATAAATTATTTCCTTAATCTTTCAATCTTTCAATTCATATTAATCTTCTGTACAATTTTATTTGATATTGAAAATATGAAATATATAAATTTTACATTCATCTACTTTGCAATGATTTTATTTATCTCATTGTCTAAATTGATTCATGGTTTTTATAATTTTTTCTTGTCTATGTTATATCTCTTCTTAAATCATATGAATCCTTTTATTTCTCTAGTGAACTTTAACTTTATTTGCAAGTATATCTCCATCTCTTTCAAGGATCAATTATCAAAGGCTTTTTATATGACTTCTAACATTTATGTAGTTGTTCTTTTTCTTCTTCTCTTTTTGCTGTTGTCAAAAAGGGGGAGAAAATATTATTCGTAATTATCATTGCATTTGTTTGTTGCATTTATTTTATCATTGCTTTATCATTACATTTTTGTTTTATTTATTTATTTAATGCTTATTGTGCTTTGTGTTCAAGTAATTGTGTGTTTCAATAATTTTAAAACAAAAACTTTTTATGTTCAAATGCCCCTTATTCTCACATGATTATTAATTCAAGAGGAGTTTAGGAGATACTTAGAAATTTGAAAATTATACAAACAATAATTATTTTGCCATCATCAAAAAGGAGGAATTGTTAAGAGAGTTGCTACTTAGCTTATGCATATTTTATATTCTTGCAACTTGTTATTTTAATGATTCCATACATTATTGTATTGATTATTAATTTCTCCTAACACATTTTGGAAGAAGTATTTTTGGCTCTTGTGTGTACTAACATTTCAGGGAAATATTACTCCAGATTGTTGAAGACTTCAAATAAAGATCTGATTATAATATGTTGTAATTTGGAGTCTATATTTTGTTCATTTTTTAGTCAGAGGGAGTGTGATTGTAATTAAGTAACTTGGCGCACACACACTGGGGGAGATCTTTAAAAGTCAAAATTTCTTACACTGATTGTACGGGATGAACTATATTCGTACGGGACGATCAAGTCAGTTATTCCCCTCAGAGAGAAATGGAACGAACAGAAAAGTGAAAAAAAATTCTAAGTCTTGATCGTCCAGACGAATTTACCCAGTTCCTCCCTAAACAATGACCTCTGATTTCTCACTTTGAACTATTCGTCCAGACGATTTGTCCCGTTCGTCCCTGGTCGATCTCATCTTGGTTTTCAGTTTGAACTGTTCGCCTAGATGAATAGTCCCATTCATCCCTGGATGATCTCCTATAGATTTTTAGTTTATTCTGTTCATCCAGATGAATCGACACCTTCATCCCTGGACGATATTCTCTGTTCTTTGAACTTGTGATTCATCCTTTTTTTTTCCAACAAACCTTTGAAATAACTGTTCGTACCTGACAAAATATATTCGTACGGGATGATGATCGGGTACGAAGTCATTTTGTACTAATGCACATTGAGTTCGTACGCAATAGTTTTTATACTGTTTATACATATGAATTTCAATCGTTCGGGACGATCGAGTATGTACAGATTTGAAATGTTGCAGGTTTTAGACGATTTTTTGTTCCTTTCATATAAAATATCTACTTAAAACTATCTTGTAATATTTTTTTCCATTGATCTTCGTGCAAATTGAAGAGAGATTGAAGAAGAGAGTGTAAGAGAGTGTTTAAAGAAAGATTCTTACTACTGGAGCGTGAAGGGTTCACTTGGTACTCAAAGGTAAGGATCTTTGGTTGTAAATTATAATTACTTCATTCTTTTCTCTTGTCCTTCCAGATTTCTTATGAGACGATCTTTCAAGGAGATCCAGTTCTCTGTCAACACTCAAGGAGTGTGAACAGCGCGAAGGGTTCTCTGCGTACACTTGGAGAGTGTGAACAGCGGGAAGGGTTCTCTGCCTACACTTGGAGAGTGTGAACAGCGGGAAGGTTCTCTACTTATACTTGGAGAGTGTGAACAGCGGGAGGTACTTTGCCTACACTTGGAAGGTATAAAAGGATGACGGTTCTCTATCGCACTGGGTAGTGGTGGAAGAGAGTTTTTGAGAAGGCTTCTCCGCCTTGCTGTGGGGGAAAAAGGAGAGACACTAAGTGGTAATTGTGCAATACCTGAAGTGGGAGACTTCAGGGAGTGGATGTAGGCCATGTTTGATCGAACCACTATAAATATTGTGTCTTTTTATTTTCCGCTACTTTTTATTTTATTATTTTCTGTTAATCTGTGATTGAAAAATCTTTTTAAAAAAATTTCATTAAAAGTTTGAATCGGTTTAAAATTAAGAGAGGTAATTTTTTAAATCTCTAATTCACCCCCATCTTGGTTAGCTGCTGGGACATAAGCTTAGGTCTAACAACCTAATTCATATTTAACAAGTTTCAATAGGGAGTAGTTTATAAGGATGGTTGATGTAGAATCCCTTGATCATGGACCGTTCATCATACATTTGAAGGTCTTAATTATGTTGGAATTCCAAGATATTAGGCTCGTTGGATTCATCTCATCGAGCCACTCAATTTGACTATAAGCATGTGACATTTGGAAACCGTTTGGTAATCCAAATTATAGTTTGAACTCTCCAACAATGCTTCCAGCCCTTGATTTGACTCATTTGAGCTCGGATTGAATCAAATTTAATGTCATTGGGTTTGTATTTCCAAGACATTAAGTTCAACTATAAGTTTTCTGAAATTAGAGTTCATATGGTTCTAATTTTAATGTTAAAAGTTTCCAAACTAATTTTGACTTGAGATTCGTGCCCGATCATGATAATTTTTTTATAATGTATCAATGATTAGCCTAACATGACCCAACAACCCATCTTTACTTCTGATCCAACAAAACCAAAATGAACGTCAGAGCTGTTAAGAGAGTTTCTAATTGCATGTTTTACATTCTTGCAACTTGTATAGTTTTGATGATTCCAAATATTATTGTTTTAAGTTTTGTTATCTCCTAACACTTTTTAGAAGATTTATTTTTGCTCTTGTGTGGACTAACATTTCAGGAAATTCAAATTCCAGACTAATGAAGACTTCAAATCAAATTCAACATGAGATAGTTTGTAAATTGAAACTTGTATTTTTCTTTGAATTGAGTTTGAGAGGGAGTGATTGTAATTGTGTAAATAAACACACATATACTTAACGAGATCTTTAAAAGTTATACTGATCATACGGGTTCGTATGGGACAATCAAGTCAATTATCTCCTCGAAAGAGCAATGGAACGAACAGGAAGCGAAGAAAAATTTTTTTAAGTCCTGATCGTCCAGGATGAATTTCCTATTCGTTCTAGTACAAAATGGGCTCTAAAAAATTTTCGTTCAGACAAAATTCATATTCGTGCTAGGACGAAATGCTCTCTGGAAAATTTACCTCCAGACGAACTCCAATTCATCCCAGGATGAAATGTCCTTTGTAAAAATTTTGTTCGGACGAACTCATATTCATCCCGGGATGAAGCGCACCGACTCTTAAAAATTTGACAACTTCCTGCAGTTTTCAGAACCGACCTATGGTATAACCGTTCGTACCAGATGAACTTATTCGTACGGGATGATTAACATGTACGAAGTTAGTTTGTACCAATATACATTGGGTTTGTTTCCAACTGAATTAAGTAACATCGTCCTGGATGATCCAAGATCGTACGAAACGATCCACTACTGACAGACTTGAATTTTGTAGTTTTTGGATTGTTTTTTGTGTCTTTCATATATAAAGTCCAATATAAACTATCACTTAATCTTTTTGCCTACTTATCTTCGTGCATACTGAAAGAAAAGTCAAGGAGAGAGTGTGTGAGAGTGTTTGAAGGAGGATTCTTACTACTGGAGTGTGAAGGTTTCACTTGGCACACAAAGGTAAGAGTCTCAACATGTAATTTTTGATTACTTCACTCTTTTCTCTCTTCCTTGTAGATTTATTGTGAAGAAGATCTGTCAAGGAGATCTGATTCTTTGCCAACACTTGGAGAGTGTGAACAGACGAAGGGTTCTCTGCCCACACTAGGAGAGTGTGAAAGGACGAAGGGTTCTCTTCCCACACTAGGAGAGTGTGAAAGGACGAAGGATTCTCTGCCTATGCCAGGAGAGTGTGAAATGATGGACAGTTCTCTACCAATACTGAGAAGAGTGTAAAAGGATGACGATTCTCTACCACACCGGGTTGTGGTGGAAGAGAGTTTTATAAAGGCTTCTCCGCTTTGCTGTGGGTGCAAAAGGAGAGTCACTAGTGATATTAGTGCAATACTCGGAGGGTACTTCTGGGGAGTGGATGTAGGCCATATTTGACCGAACCAATATAAATATCGTGTCTTTTATTTTTCTGCTACTGTTTCTAACTTGTGGTTGAAAAATATTTTTTTATAAAATTCACTTAAGTTAAAATTCTCGGTTTTAAAGTTTAAAAGAGGGTAAAATTTTTAATTACCAATTGACCCCCCTCTTGGTTAGCTACTGGGACATAAGCTTAGGTTTAACATCCTAATTCATGTTGAACAAGTTTCAATAAGTGGTATTAGAGCTTTATTTCAAAATCATAAGTTTAGACTACTTTTTGATTAACGTAGATGGCTACATTTGGAAACTGAAATACACTTGAGGGTTACTCTATAACTAGACCTCCATTGTTCGACAATATTCCTTTTGATTTTTAGAAAACAAGTATGTCTATAATTTTAGAGTCACTTGATTATCGTATGTGGATCTTAGTTCAGGAAGGGTATACAAAACCAATTAGACTAGTTGACGGAGTTAGAGTGAAACACCTTTTATGAACTTGATAGTAGAAGAACGTGACTTAGCACAACTAAATGTCAAAATCTTGAATAGTTTCTTTTGTGCACATAAATCAAAAGATTAAATGCGGGTTTCTATGTGCAAGAGTGGAAAGGACATATGGGATAGACTTTGTATAACGTATAAGGGGACTAATGAGGTTAATCAATCTAGACTTAATATATTGTTGCATGATTATGAACTGTTTCGCATGAAACCTAATGAATTCATTTCTGATATGTACACAAGATTCACACAAATAGTTACCTCTTTACATGCATTGGGTAGGGAACTAATGAATGCTGAAATGATTAATAAGATTTTTCATTATTTGCCTACTACTTATGATACTAAAATTACTGTAATTATATAGTCTAAAGATCTAAACATTTACTCTATTGACAATCTTCTTGGTTCGCTAATTGCTTATGAGCAAGGAGTTAGCCAAAGAAAGATTGATACAGGTGAACCACGAAAGGAGAAGAACATAGCACTGAAAGTGGAGGAGTCTGAGAGTGAACACACACAACCTGAGGATGAAGATGACATCGCATTGATGATTAGATAATTTAGGAGATTTCTAAAGAGGAAGCAGAGGAGATGCCATCAATGGAATAGAGGTAAAATCAATAGAAATGCCAATATTTTAAATGATGTGATTTGCTATGAGTGCAGGAAACTTGGACATATTTAGACAGATTTCTCGAAACTTAAAGCCACTGCTAGCAAGGAGAAGGTAGAAGAGAAACCATTTGTGAAGAAGGGCAAGGAGAAATTCCAAAGAGCTTTTTGGGCGGACTCAGCTTCGGACTCGTCTGAGACAGAAATGGGAGAGGAAGTCAGTAATATGTGCTTAATGGCCGATAGTCTTGATCAGTCAGATCAAGAAGAGGTATGTGACATAAGTTATGATGAACTTTTTAAAGTTTTTGAACATATGCATGATGCATATAGGAAAATGAAAAAACTGCATGCTAGTCTAAGTTTAGAATTTAAAGAACTACAAAAGAATCATATAATCCTTAGAAAAGATTATGCTTTAATTGATGACAACCACATGAAATTACTTGAAGAGTTTGATAACTTGAATAAAAATCATGAAAATTTAAAATCATCCTATGCAGAACTTGAAAAAGATTTTAAAAATTTTAAGGATGAATCGAAGAGCAAGATTTATAGATCAAATTATACAAATCGCATTTTGAAAGATATAAATTCATTTTACAAATTAATGATAAAATATATCAAGAATAATAGGATAAGCCCTAAACTTGAAGATTTCACTAATCCTATTTTGTATCCTAAATTTATGCAATCCCTAAATAGATAAATGAATAGTAGTAGACTTATAAATTCTTTTCTAAAAGTCAAATGTAACAATAAATGATGATCTAACTCTGGATTTTTTTATCCTGGATGGCCAATGGGACATTGAAAAATTACTTCTTTTTTTTAGAAAAGAACTGGTTATTGTTATTTCTAGCATTCCTATTGATAAGGAAGGAGATGAGGATTATATGGATCTAAAATACAAATTGACTAGAAAATCTATTGCTGCTATGATCAAGGAAGATTCAGTTAAGGTTCATGAGGGGAGCTCTTTCTTATGGATTCATAAATTGAATTTGTACTCAAAAGTGGAAATTTTCAATTGGAGGTTTTGTAAGAATGCTATACCAACTTTTGATTTTCTGTTCAAAAGAAAATTATCTATTGATAATAAATGTCCAAGAGGATGTGGAGGAATTGAGGATGTAGATCATATCTCTACAAGATGTCCCAAGCTTCGTAAAGTTATTGGCATTCTACGGGAATGGGGTTTTCTAGTTCCATTCTTCGATTCATTTCAACATTGCTTGGAAGAAACTAAAAACAGTCTTGAGAAGAATCCTGGGATGATAAAGCTTTACTTTATTCTATTATGGTTTTCATGGAATGATAGAAATAAGATTAAGCACGGTAAGAAGGAAGACAGTGTTTTAACATTGGCTTTCAATGTTATTAGCTTGATTGCTTTTGATAGAAGAAATAAAATAGTCTCGGACAACTGGGATGCTATTCAATCTTTAGGATTGTCTTTTGATTCATGGCATCCTCCTCCACCCGAGTGGTACAAGATTAATATTGATGTTGCATTAAAAAGCAACTATAGAGCTGGAATTGGAGGAGTTGTAAAAGACTATAGAGGAAGAATGATTTGTGCATTTGGGTTCTATGGAATGCATTGGGATATTTCACAATTGGAGCTTTATTCATTCTATTCTTTGAAGTATTTATTACACAATTGTTTGGATGAGGCCAAAGGTGTCATCATTGAGGGAGACAATAAAAATGTTATTCAATTTCTTCAAGAATTGTATAGCAAAGGCAATAAAAAGGTTGGAATCATGGAAGATGAAGACTTCTTCGGGTTAAGGTATGGGAGTAATGTCATTTTTAAATGTATTAGCAGAAGAGGCAATAGGGTAGCTGATATTTGTGCTAACCTTTCCTTTTCGTATGACTTTATTTGGAACAATTTTAGTGAGAGCTATCTTCCTCCTTCCTTTGTTAAACTTATAAAGGAAGAATGTAGTTTGAAGGAATATCTCTATTAGTTTGTTGCTTGTTCTTGGTTCTTATATTTTAATGCTATTGCATTTCCTTCAAAAAAAAAAAAAAAACAATTATGGATTGATTGGACACATAGCTCACACCTGTACTTTGAAGAAGAAAACTTATTTGGTATGAAAATCTAAGATGCATAAACCTAGACATATCATACATGCATCTCTGTATAAATTGCCAAAAGGAGAACCCAAACTTTTTTGGGTTCCCAGGTCTAACGTTTGATAATCTTGCAGGGTCGCTCTCATATAAGACCTCGTGAGAGCATATGGTACCTGGATAGTGGATGTTCAAAGCTTATGGCTAGAGATACTACACAATTCATATCGCTGGAAGCTAGGAGTGGAGGCAAGGTTACACTTGGAGATAACACCACATGGAAGGTGATTGGGACATGTATGATTGGAAATCTTAAGAATTTTTATATTGAAAATGTGTTATTGGTAGAAGGCTTAAAGCATAATTTGTTAAGTATAAGCCAGCTATGTGACAAAGAATATTGTGTAAAATTTTTTCCTATTAGCTGCATTTTAAGCCTAAATGGAAATGATGTTTTGAATGGTATAAGGGTAAACAATGTTTATATGCTAAACTTGAATTGCATTCAATCTCCTACTGCGTTTTGTTTAAAAACTATTTCTAATGAGTCATGCCTTTGGCATAAGAGACTTTGTCATTCTAGCATGAAAAACCTTAGGAGGATTATGCAAAAGAACTTAGTGAGTGGTATACCAAAACTAGACTTTACTAAGGACCACCTTTGTGATGCATGTCAATTAGGAAAACAGGTGAAGTCCTCTTTTAAGTCTGATAAGGATCTTAGAACTAGTAAACAATTAGAGATTTTGCATATAGATCTTTTTGGACCAGTTGGAACTATAAGTCTAGGAGGAAAGGTATACCAATTTATGATTGTGGATGATTAGTCAAGATTTACATGGGTTAGATTTCTATTTCATAAGAGTGAATTATTTGAGGAATTTAGAAACTTTTCGACTTGTATTCAAAGAAAACTTGGGTGTGAAATCATGACTATATAAAGTGATCATGGAGGAGAATTTGAAAATGAAAGATTTGAGGATTTTTGTAAGGAGAAAGGAATTGATCATAATTTTTCTGCACCTAGAATCCCTCAGCAGAATGGGGTAGTCGAAAGAAAAAATAGAACATTAATAAAAGCAGCCCAAGCAATGTTGGCAGAATACTCACTTCTTAAATACTTTTGGGCTGAGGCGGTTAGCACTGCATGTTATGTTCTGAATAGAGTGAATGTGAGATCTAAATTAAATAAAACACCCTATGAGTTGCTAAAAGAAAGAACACCTAATTTGTCTCATTTGCATGTTTTTGGTTGTAAGGTATTTATACATAACAATGGAAAATCTGCCTTAGGAAATTTTGATCTTAAATCAGATGAAGGAATTTTTATTGGATACTCAAGTGTTGGAAAATCTTATAGAGTATTCAATAGAAGAACTTTGGTAATTGAGGAGACTACACATGTTGTATTTGATGAATTTGGAAATTTTGAAGAGCCAAATGTTGTAGAAGATGAGATTGAGGATAACTCCCAAAGGATTGATAAAATAAATTTGGAAGAAAATTTAGAAGAAAATGTGGAATAAAATTTGGAGATAGAAAATGCTTTGCCTAGAGATTTAAAATTTTCTAAAAACCACCCAAAGGAGTTGATAATTGGTGAACCTAGTGAGGGTGTAAGGACTAGGCGTGGATTAAACAAAGAAGTCAATCATTCAACCTTTATTTCAACTGTAGAACCCACAAATATTGATCAAGCACTTTCAGTTGAGTTTTGGATTTTGGCTATACAAGAAGAGTTAAATCAATTTGTAAGAAATAAAGTTTGAGAATTAACTATAAGGCCAAAGAATTAAAGTATAGTTGGAACTAAGTGGGTATTCAAAAATAAAATGAATGACTTAGGAGTAGTCATTAGAAATAAGTCTAGATTAGTTGCTAAGGGGTATAATCAAACTGAAGGGATAAATTTTGAGGAGACTTTTTCCCCTGTAGCTAGACTTGAAGCAATTAGGGTTTTGTTAGCCTTTGCCTGTTTTAGAGGATTTAAACTTTACGAAATGGATGTGAAAATGCCTTTTTAAAAGGGGTAATTCAAGAAGATATTTTTGTAGAACAACCACCAAGTTTTGAAAATTCTAAATTCCTAAATCATGTTTTCAAATTGAAAAAGGCATTATATGGATTGAAATAGACACCTAGGGCTTGGTATGAGAGGTTGAGCACCTTCCTACTTGAAAGATCATTTGTAAAAGGAAGTGTGGATACAACTCTCTTTCTGAAGAGATTTGGAAAGGATATACTCATTGTACAAATTTATTTGGATGACATCATCTTTGGATCTTCAAATAAAAATATTTGTAATGATTTTACTAAAATAATGAATAGTGAATTTGAGATGGGTCTAATGGGAGATTTAAGTTACTTTCTAAGATTTAGCATTAAGCAAATTGAGGAAGTTATATTTCTTAGGCAGTCAAAGTATGTTAAGGACATCCTTAAAAAGTATGAAATCGACAATGCTAAACCTGTTAGTGCACCTATGAGTTCCTCAGTTAAGTTGGATAAGGACCCTAAGGGAAAATCTGTTGATCAAAAGAAATTTAGAGGAATAATTGGATCTTTACTTTACTTGACAGCTAGCCAGTCCGATATCATGTTTAGTGTTTGTTTGTGTGTTAGATTTCAATCAGATCTAAAAGAACCACATTTGACAGCAGTAAAAAGGATTCTAAGATATCTGTTAGGAACTCAAAACTTAGGAATTTGTTATCCTAAGTTTAGCTCTTCATTTGAAATAATGGGTTATTCAGATTTTGATTTTGCAAGTTGTAGGGTGGATAGAAAGAGCACTTCTGGAACATGTCAGTTTATTGAAAATTCTTTAGTCTCTTGGTCCAGTAGAAAATAAAATTCAGTAGCCCTATCTACTGCAGAAGCTGAATACATTGCATTAGGAAGTTATGTGGCACAAGTACTTTGGTTGAAACAACAATTACTTGATTTAGGATTAACTATATGCACTATTCCAATTTATTGTGATAACACTAGTGCTATTAATATTTCTAAAAATCCTATTCAACATTCAAGAACCAAACATATAGACATCATGCATCATTTCATAAGGGATCATGTATCCAAAGGAGAAATTAAACTCACTCATATTTCTACTGAAAATCAACTTGCAGTGATTTGTACAACCTTTAGCCTTTGATACTTTCAGTGCATTAAGAATAAGGCTTGGAGTAATTGATTTGAATACTTAATTAAAAATATTTTATGCAATATTGATATGTGTTTTCTAGTTAATGTTTTTATGTGTTTTTATGATTTTGTTTATCTTGTGTTTGTTATTTTTTGTATTTGAGTTTTTGTTTTAGTGATTTTATGCATTTTTTGTTGTGTTTGTATTTTAGTTTTTTTATTAATTGCATGTTTTAAAAAAAAAATTGAGTGATAATCATCCGGAACAAAATTTTTTCGTACGAGACGAATTATGTAGTATGTTAATCAGTCATATTTAAATCATTTGCGTGCAGTTTTTCAGTTTTTAATTTTCACTTCATCTGTACAATCGTCACGATCATCCAGGATGAAATTGTTCAAACGTCCGATGATTGAATGTCAGTTAAACGGATAAGGTAGTTTTTAATGCTATATTTCGTACGTACGAATCTTTGGTTCGTCTGGACGAACACATGGCGTTCGATGTGGGGGACGGTTTCAACTGCCATTAAAATGATCATAAGTTCTGATCATCCAGGACGAACTTCTATTCGTCAGTATTATCATTCGATCAAAAGTTTGTACGAAAGGACGCTTCGTAAGTTGTATGGTTACGAAAAGCCATTTTATTTTGGACTCATTTATTCATCCATATGAATTTTTTTCATACGGGACGAATCGAATTCCATACGGAATGAAAATAATTTTGTCTATACGAACAATCATTTTTTAATAAATTGGCGAGCTTTTGAACTAAATAGTCATCACTCACACTCACTTTGAAAACCTTTCTTCCTTTAGATCCTTTTCAATGGCAAGTTCAAGCAAGCGACAAAAGATTCTAGCCAAGGGACCACCTAGAAACTATTCCGATAACTTTCTTTCTAAAGCTAATGAAGAGTCTTTTCCCATATTCGTGTATGCTAAGAAAAGACCCTCTAGAGTTCTCCTTCAGGGACAATTAACCTTTAAGGTAATGAACTTGTTTGCCTCCACTCAGTTTGGTTTCATCCTCACACTAGTTTATCTCTACAATAAAGAAACCTTTCACTATTTTCTAGCAAACATGTCTTTCAACTCCGACCATTCTATAATCCGTTCCTATGTCTTTAAAAAAAAAGTTGAAATCACCAAGGCTGATCTAGGAATCGTTTTAAACTTAAGAACTGAGGGAACTAAAGCACATACCTTGACCACCACTTATGAATTTGAATGGTCTGAAATTAATACAGTGATTAGATGAATCATTTTTAATGAGCACATGCCTAAAGTATCCAGTCTCGTTTGTAATGCTCGTATCATCTAGCATGTTCTTATAACTTCTATAATTTCTAAAGCTGGTGATAGAATCAATATTACTCCTCTTCTTTCTATGTTAACCTACTTAATTATGACTGACCAACCAATAGATGAAGCCCAACTAATTCTTGACTATCTTTGTGGACTTTCTGAAATTGGTCATGTTGCATATATAAGAAAGAAGAACATTGTCTTAGGACATTTAGTGGCTTACATTCTAGAGAAGAAATACAATTTAGTTCATCCAGACCAAGATTTTGAAAAACTGCTATACTATAACGACAAATCATTTAGAGCAATCTTTAAAAAAGATGAACAAATTAAAACACATGTCATTAGAGATACTGAGGAAGAACATGAAGCTAATGAACCAAATTATCAAGATTTGGTTCAAAGATTTGACCGTTTAGAGACTCACTTTGATCAAAGGTTTGATCAAATTGAAACTCATATGTAGCAGCAGGATGTACAGTACACTCAATATATGGGGTTTATGAGGGCACATATGAATGATATTAGTACCAAAATTCTTATGATAAGTACTTATTTTAACTTCTTCGGTGCTGCACCTCCTCCTCCTCCTCCAGATCAAGGACCTTCAGAATGATTTCATGTACTTGATTACGTGTTTTCTTTAGTTGATTTATTAGTATTGTGATGTGTTAGATTGTTAGGTATTTTGATTTAGTTGTGTTGATTTTCATTTGATATTTTTAGAATTTGAGTTCTATGTCATATTGATATCATTTGATTAGATTGTAATATCCTTTATTTTGATAACAATATAAGTTATCTTATTTTGGCTTTAATCTTATTTTGAAATGTGTGTTAACCAATATGATAATGTTTAAAATTTTTGATCTTAAAAGTGCTATAACTTAAACTGTAACTTAAAATTGAATTCATTAGAAAATCTATTTTTTCTAAATTTAAGTTTTTCTTATAACTTGATATTATTAAGATTGTCAATTTCATGTCTCTTATTAGACTGCATTAATGTTTAATATTATTATTACAATTGTGATAATTTCTTATTTTGTATTTCACTTATCAATAAATATTAATGCACGTAGAAAAATTTGAAAAATTTTATTATTAATTTTGAAAAAATGTGATTACTATTGAAAAATGTATAAATGTACAAAAATCAAAAGGAATGCGCAAAGGTTCGCAATTTGAAAAAGAGGCACAAAATAAGCCGACAAGTGAAAAGATGCACAAAAATGTGCAACAAATTTGAAAAAGATGCGTAAAGTACCACATGTGGTAGTTATTACTTTCCACAATATTTTGATCTCTTAATTCAAATTGATCTCATGTACATTTATATTTTGTATTGAAATTTGAAATATATAAATTTTATATTCATCCTTTATGCAATGATATTCTTTATCTTAGTGTCTAAATTGATTCATGTTTTTGATATATATACTTTTTATTATCAATGTTATATCACTTTTTAAATCCTATGAATCATATTGATCTACCTAATGATTTGATTTTATTTGCAAAATTTAATTCAATCACTTTCAAAGAACAATTATCACAGGATTATCATATGACTGCTTACATTTTTGGTCTTTTTCTTCTTCTCTTTTTACTGTTGTCAAAAAGGGGGAGAAAATATTGTTTTTAGCATATTTTCGTAACTCGTATCTTTTCGTATCCTTGTTCGTATCGTATTTTTGTTTTGTAGTATTATTTTTGTTGCGTTTAAAAAAAAAGGAGGGAGAGATAAAATTATTGTGCTAAGCCTCCTTATTTTTAAATGTTCATCAATTCAGGGGGAGTTTAGCAGATTCTTAAAATTTGAAAATTATACAAACAATAATTGTTTTTCCATCATCAAAAAGGGGGAGATTGTTAAGAGAGTTACTAATTATATATTTTACATTCTTGTAACTTGTATAATTTTGATGATTCCAAATATTATTGTTTTCTATTTTGTTATATCCTAACACTTTTTGGAAGATTTATTTTTGCTCTTGTGTGGACTAACATTTCAGGAAAATCGAACTCCAGACTAATGAAGACTTCAAATCAAATTAAGCATGAGATAGTTTGTAAATTGAAGCTTGTATTTTTCTTTGAATTGAGTTTGAGAATGAGTGATTGTAATTATGTAAATAAACACACACACACACACATACACACTTAAGGAGATCTTTAAAAATTATATTGATCGTATGGGACGAACACAGTTCGTACGGGATAATTAAGTCAATTATCTCCTCGGGAAGAGCAATGGAATGAACAGGAAGCGAAGAAAATTTTTTTATGTCCTGATCATCCAGGATGAATTTCCTATTTGTCCCAGTATGAAATGGGCTATAGAAAATTTTCGTTCAGACGTCGTGCTAGGACGAAATGTTCTCTGGAAAATTTTCGTCCAGACACTCCAATTCATCCCAGGACGAAATGTCCTCTATAAAAATTTTGTCAGGACAAACTCATATTTGTCCCAGGACGAAGCGCACCGACTCTTAAAAATTTGGCAACTTCCTACAGTTTTCAAAACCGACCTAGGGTATAACTATTCGTACAGAACTAACCTTGTTCTTACGGGTTGATTAAAATGTATGAAGTTAGTTCATACCAATATTCATTGGGTTCATTTACAACTGAATTAAGTAACATCGTCCGGGACGATCCAAGATCATACGGGACGATCCACTACTGACAGACTTGAATTTTAGTAGTTTTTGGACAATTTTTTATGTCTTTCAAAAATAAAGTCCAATATAAACTGCCACTTAATCTTTTTGCCTATTGATCTTCGTGCCCACTGAAAGAAAAGTCAAGGAGAGAGTGTTTTAAAGAGGATTCTTACTACTGGAGCATGAAGGTTTCACTTGGTACTCAAAGGTAAGAGTCTCAACTTGTGATTTTTGATTACTTCACTCTTTTCTCTATTCATTCTAAATTTCTTGTGAAGAAGATCTGTCAAGGAGATCTGGTTCTCTGCCGACACTTGGAGAGTGTGAACAGACGAAGGGTTCTCTGCCCACACTAAGAGAGTGTGAAAGGACAAAGGGTTCTCTGCCCATACTAGGAGAGTGTGAAAGGACGAAGGGTTCTCTGCCCATACTAAGAGAGTGTGAAAGGATGAAGGGTTCTCTGCCCACACTAGGAGAGTGTGAAAGGATGAAGGGTTCTCTGCCTACACCGATAGAGTGTGAAAGGATGGACGATTCTCTGCCAACACTGAGAAGAGTGTAAAAGGACAACGGTTCTCTACCGCACCGGGTTGTGGTGGAAGAGAGTTTTGTAAAGGCTTCTCCGCCTTGCTGTGGGTGCAAAAAGAGAGTCACTAGTGGTATTCGTGCAATTTTTGGAGGGTGCCTCCGGGAGTGGATGTAGGTCATGTTTGACCGAACCATTATAAATCTCGTGTCTTTTATTTTTCTGCTACTTTTATTTTTGTTTTACTTTTTCTAACTTGTTGTTGAAAAATCTTTTTCAATAAAATTCACTAAAGTTAAAATTCTTACTTTTAAAGTTTAAATGAGGGTAAAATTTTTAATTACCAATTCACCCCCCTCTTGGTTAGCCGCTGGGACATAAGCTTAGGTTTAACATCCTAATTCATATTGAACAAGTTTTAACAAGAGCTCTAGAACAACGACTAGAGTCTTCAAGATGTAGGAAGCAGAGATCTGGGAAAGAAAAGTGTTGGAGCTGCATGTTTCGAGAAGAACAGAGATTGTTTAACAATATGATTTATCCGTAGAATGGCAAGGCTTTGGGAGTGCGGGTTGGCGAGAAGGCGGGAGAGGTGAACGATGATGCCATCTTGACTCTCAAGTCACAAGTGCGGGCATGAAATTGTGTTATCGGGATATCAAATCCTAGATTTCATTTATAGCAAGACTTCGGGTTAGTTCTCGGTTATTCTCATTGTAGATACATTTTGGGTTCTTCTTGAGTTTTCAGGTCAACCCGAACCCGACCCAATTTTTGAAATGGGTATGTTTCTTGAACCCAAAACCAACCTGTTTGACAAACGGGTTGATCCTAACCCAAATTTTTTGGTTCAAGTTCAAGTAAGATATTTGGATCGTGTCAAATATTGACACCCCTAAATACAAAAAAAAGTTATTTAAGTACTACATGTGAAATATTTATTTCAGTCAAAACCTAAAGAAGTAAATAATGTACCAGGCTGTCAATTAGTGGCGGGGCCAGAAAATTTGTTGAGGGGGGGGGGGGGGGGGGGGGGGGGGGGGGGGTGGGGGGGGGGGGGGGGGGGGGGGGGGGGGGGGGGGGGTTCTAAGGGCTTGGACTAGCATAGGCAGTTTAAATTTTTATTTTCAATTATCATCCAAAAATAGTAATATTAAATACAAGATAGTAAATAACTTACAATTTATAACGACTACTCCTCATATTCTGGAAGAGTTAAATGATAACTTCATTATCAATAGAATATAAAATTTCTTCTCAATATAAGAAACTAATAAATAATTCGTCAATTAATCTCTAATCCTATTTTGCAGCCAATTTTTTATAATATTCATGGCAAAAAATGATCTTTTGACGCCTATAGTAGCAATGGGTAATACCAATGATAGTTCAAGTAGTCTAAAAATAATATAATATATAATATCTTTTCACTTTGGATCATTTTCTCAGCAAGGCTTCCTATATCTTTTAATGAGGAGAACTGATCATTTGATCGCATATTCATAATATAAGTATCCAATTGACTTTCAAGAATCAACTGATCAAGAAGACTAAAATCAGTTGGATAAAATTGTGTCATTCTAATAAACTTATTTTTGTTGAATGCATGAAATCCATTATTAGGATTCAAATAAGCCATACACAAAAGTAACTCGATATTTACTTCCATAAAATGATTATTCAACTCCTGATACTGCATGTCAAGCACTATATAAAACATTTCAACCTGAAAATGATATAAATTTGTTATATCTTGATCTCTATGATGAGGCCGACCATGAGCAATTCATTTATTATCCAAATGCGGAACATTGATTTTATGTTGCTCACAAAATGATATTACATTATTGATGAAGTTAGTACTTGTTATCTCTCATATCCTGCAATCTTATTTTACATATATGCACCAAAGACATAGCATTTACAAATCTTGTTCTCCTTTATGTAAAGCTTGTGATAGTTCATTAGTGATATCAAGAATATTTTTCATCAGATGTAAGCTAAAAGAAAACTCAAAGGTCTGCAATAACCTTAACATTATAACTCAAGCCAATTAGAATATTTGTTAAACAAAGTATGATTAAATCTTCTATCTTTCACCCCAAATTTGGTTTTTTGGAAAATCATGACTGCGTGGTTGAAATGGTCCTCATTGTAAATATGTTCTACGGACTTCATCTCAAATGTTAGGATTAAATTCAACAATAGGAATTCGTAGTCCTAGATCAGATGGATAATTATCCACACTTCTATATTTTTGGGTAAATCAACATCCACTCGAATACGTTTTTCTATTTTCTCTTCAACCAGATTGCTACTATTATAATGTTAAAAGGTATGAAGGCTTAAATTGAGCATTAAAATATATGAATCCCATCCCCTTGTGTCCATATATAACTTCCTATCCTTTGTCTTCTATCTAAACCCATTTAACCATCAAAATAACTACAAGGCCATCAATTTTTGTACCCAAGCTAATCTAACCCATTCGAAGCAACGCCAAAACTTATTATGTTCTCATGAATGCTCAATGATGTTGTGGATTAATATTTGGTTCTCAAACCCATTGAAATAATATCTTAAGGATTATGACTCGTATTTTGTTTAATTAATTGGTGCAGAAGCTTGACAACCATCATTAATAACATCAATTGTTTACCCTTATATCATTTGTCAAAATTGGCTATAGGATTGGTGAGAACAAGCCAATGGAAGCCAATAACATTAATCCTATGTCAAATGAAGAAGATTTTAAATATAATCGAATCTAGATCCAATAGCTTTGGTTCACCACAATTCCTTCTACTTGTGATGTACATATTCATTCAATCACCCACAAATAAGGACCTAACATGTGCTAAAGTGCATGGGACTTATGTTTGACTTAGCACACTGATTGTTTAAAGAGGATTAAATGTATTAAGGAGCTTTGAAAAATGATAAGAAATATATATTTATACTAAAAGTAATGAAGTTACTTGTATTGAAATTTAACCTACAACAACAACATCATCAAGCCTTTATCCCACTACGTGGGGTCGGCTACATGAATCCTTTTTCTCAATTGTGTCCTATTAAAAGTAAAATTCTTATTTAAATTTAATAAAGAAAGGTCATTCCTAATATTTTCTAACCAAGTCTTTTTAGGTCTACCCCTACCTTTCTTAACATAAGTCAAATCTAATACCTCTACTTTTCTAACCGGGTCATCGGAAGGCCGCCGTTTTATGTGACTAAACCATCTAAGGTGACTCTGTCTAATCTTATCTTCTACTGCAGCTACTCCAACTTTTTCACGTATATGCTCATTTCGTATCCTATCTCTAAGGGTAAAGCCACTCATCCACCTGAGCATCCTCATCTCTGCCACACCTAACATAGTATTATGCTTCTCTTTTAATGGCCAACATTCGACACCATAAAGCATTGCAGACCTCACTACCATCTTATAGAATTTCCCCTTAAGTTTTAGGGGTACATTTCTATCACATAATAAGGCCGATGCATTCCTCCACTTCAACCATCCAACTTGAATTCTGCTGATAATATCTCCATCTATTTCACCATCACTCTGAACAACATATCCAAGATATCTAAAACGTGTACTCTTATTAATGACTTGATCGCCCAAAGTCACAATCCCCTCACTAGGTCTATTACTACTAAAATTACGCTCCATATATTCCGTTTTAGATCTACTCAAGCGAAAACCTTTAGACTCTAAGGTTGACCTCCATAATTCAAGTTTACCTTCAACTCTCTCTCTAGTCTTATCAATAAGAAGAATATCATCAGCAAAATGCATACACCAAGGTACATCCTCTTGCAAATGTCTAGTGAGAACATCCATGACTAAAGCAAAAAGATATGGGCTTAAGGCTGATCCTTGATGTAACTCAACCGAAATAAGAATATACTTGGTCAATCCACCTTGTGTTTGAACACAAGTAATAGCTCATGTATACATATCTTTAATGATTTGAATATAAGCATTATTGACTCCTTTCTTTTCAAGAACTCTCCATAGCACTTCTCTTGGAACTTTATCATATGCTTTTTCTAAATCAATAAATATCATATGTAGATCCTCCTTATTTTCTCTATATTTCTCCATCAAAACTCTTAATAAATGTATGGCTTCCATAGTCGACCTTCCACGCATGAATCCAATTGATTTTGAGAAACATCAGCATCACGCTGCAACCTATGCTCCATAACTCGCTCCTATAGTTTTAAAGTATGACACATTAACTTAATACCTCTATAATTCTCACAATCTTGTACATCAACTTTATTCTTAAAAATAGGAATTAACACACTCATTCTCCACTCATCTGGCATCTTTTTAGTCTTCAAAATAGTATTAAAAAGTTTAGTAAGCCATGAAATTCCTTCATCTCCTAAGCATTTCCATAACACTATTGGAATATCATCAAGTCCAATAGCTTTTTCACCCTTCATTTTTTTTAAAGCCTCTCTAACTTCAGTTTTACTAATAAGCCGATAAAAACATAAATCTTTATTTTCATTTAGGGTGCTAAGATCACTATAGTCAATCTTATTTTCACAATCTTCATTAAAAAGTTTAGCAAAATATCTCATCCACCTTTGTTGAATATCATCTTCTAAGAAAAGTATTTTTTGATCTTCATCCTTATTACACTTCACTTGAACTAAATCCTACTACTCCTATCTCTTTGTTTGGCTAACTTATACATATATATTTCTCCCTCTTTAATATCTAATCTATTATATAAATAACTAAAAGCTAATGTCTTTGCATCGCATATTGCTTTCTTAGCATCCTTATGAGCCACTTTATAATTTTCCCAATTATCAGGATTTTTAAAATTAAACCAATTTTTATAACAAAACTTCTTATTATTAATCTTTTCTTGCATATCTGTATTCCACTACCAACTATTTTTACTATTAGGAGCTTTTCCTTTTGATACTCCAAAAACGTCTTTTGTAATATTCTTAAAATCATTAGCCACTTTTTCCCAGATAGCATTAGCATCCTCATGCACAGACAAAATCTTAAGATCTAAAATCTTATTATCAAAAATATTTTTATTAATATTCTTTAAATGCCCCCATCTAATCCTATAAAATTGTTTTACTTTATTTTTTATTTTATGTCCCTTTATCTTAAAGTCCAAAACTAATAATCGATGTTGGGTACATAAATTTTCACTCGAAATAACTTTACAATCTTTACAATCTAAATGATTTAATTTTCTAATAAGAAAATAGTCAATCTGGGTTGTACTATATCCATTTTTATAAGTGATGAGATGCTCATTCCTTTTCTTAAATAAAGTATTAGCAAATTGAAAAATCATAAGCTAAACAAAAATCCAATATGGTCTTGCCACCTTCATTCGTCGTTCCAAATCCATGGTCACCATGAATGCTTTTAAAATCATCTACCTCTCTACCAACATGTCCATTTAAATCTCCTCCAATACAAACTTTTTCTTCAAAAGGTATCTTTTGTATTAATTCTTCTAAGTCAATCCAAAAATTAAATTTAGAACTCATATCCAAACCTACTTGAGAACCATAAGCACTTATAATATTAACAATTTTATCATCAACAACAATCTATAAAGCTATAATTCTATCTCTAATCCTATTGAAATTTAACCTACCAAGTAAAAAAATTCATACAATTTATAGGGAGATAATCATTTAATTTAATTTAAATAGTGTTTATATTAAATTATTTTAATAACAAATAACTTAGAAAAATTATGAACTAATTTATATTACACTAAAATGATATTTAGAGATTTTTTGGGTGAATTGGCTATCTAATAAAATACTTTCCTTAAAATTAGCCTTATTTTAAATAAGTAAATAATTATATATATATATATATATATATATATATATATATATATATATATATATATATATATATATATATATATATATATATATATATATATATATATATATATATATATAATCAAGTTATCCAAAGTACATACAAATATGAAATTACCATTTGCTAATTATTTAGAATATTTAAAATAATTTAAGTTGTTAAATCTTCAATTAATATGTGAAATCTAAATCATTATAAAATTTTAAATTCTAAAATGCCTAATAATTTATCATAATGGTATAAAATTATAAATTTAAGTTAAGTCATCAGAGTTATAAATCACATTAAATTAATATGTAATTTTTATAATAAAAACTATGTATGCAAATTTCTAAAAATAATTTAAAATACATGAATAAGTAATATCATTATTTCAATCATTTTGTATTAAAAGTTTAATATTTCATTTTTTTTTATAGCTAGAATACTTGCTGTGTTAAGTATCTAATTGATATTGATTTTTGTAAGGAATCAAACACTTTAAGGCCATCGTCTCAACATATTTTCAAAAATCAAGTATATTTAAACCATAAATAAGGTTAACTATTATCAATGATCATCTATCAAATTAAAATTTAATTTAAAAATTATTTATATTGTATAATTTTTAAAACTTAAATTTATTTTTTAAAACTTATTTCAGATACATTTCAAAATCATATTTTCAAAGCTAATATGTTGGACTAAATATCCTAGATTATTCGAAACCTTATGATAGACTAGTCATGATGGTCTTCTACTAATCATATGGGATTAACTAACTTGATCAAATGAACCAATATATACAGTAGATTTTGTGATACAAGCAACCTTAAATTTTCTAATCTAGGGATATAATATAGCTCAGTTTTACAGTGCTATTATTGTGATTTGATGTAAAGATTGGTTAGCTATTGATGTTCGGTAGTAATTGTTTATATATATATATATATATATATATATATATATATATATATCCCACAAAAATCAGAACACTAATCAAGTTAACAATCTCACATGTAGCTTCTATTTGTTACTTTATCATCCAAACAACAAACACCATCTCAAGTTTTAATTTTCTTCTTCACATTTATCCTCTTAGGTTAGCCCCTATACGAAGTTAGGTGATGATCTCGTGGCCATTAATTTGAAGAAGATCTAACGATTAATAATTTTTTAGAGGGTAGGGTTCAATGGATGCTTATTATCATTTAATCTCTTATTCAAATCCTATGATCTAGAACTCTCAATTTTTTTTTGAAAAATAATATAGAGAAAATAAAAATATCTTTTCAAGAACAATAAATTTTGATAACTATTTTAAATTCAAAAAAATTATTTATCCAAGATCCATGGTCCTAAATTCTAAAATCATAATGTGAGTCCCTTTAGATGAGAAAGGATTACAATGAAAATTTTAAACCATTGGGATCACAAGCTAACCCTAATAAGCTTTTAAGGTTCTTTTTTAAGCATTCCATGCAACAACAACAACCCCATCAAGCCTATATCCTACTATAAGAGGTCAGTTACATGAATCCTCATTCTCCATTGTGTTATATTAAGAATCAAATTCTCATTTAAATCTAGTAAAAAAGTCAATTTTTAATAATTTTAACCAAGTTTTATTTTGGTCTACCTCTATCTTTCTTAACATAGGCCAAATCTAATACATCTACTCTCCTAATTGGGTCATCGGAAGGTCAAAGTTTTTTAAGCATGTTTTAATTAATAAATTGTATTCAAAATTATAATAATTTTAAAAAAAAATTGATTTGTGTCCTCCATTATCCCTAGGATTACCATTACCCTGGACAAATGCTAGGATTTGATTTTGGACCTATTTTACACATTGAGTCATCAATAATCTACTAGGCCCATTAACCTTGAGTATGGATCATTTTGAATAATTTATAATGGTTTGATGGCATTTCATATGTTCAATTAGGTTTACTCTATGTAAAACATGATTTTCTTTAGTTTGATCTTGCCACCGTAGATTCTCTCATATCTTTACCTTAATTTATGTTAACTAACTTTGGGTGAGCTAATAATTTACCTAGTCCTTAGCCTAGATAATAGTTTTTTTTTCTTTTATGGTCTTTTATGATTTTAATTCATTTAGTGATTTTCCATCTTAAATCCTCTTTTCCTTAATTGACACTACGTGAGATACAACACAAGGTGACAATAGTAGACCAACTATAAGAAGCTAACTAGGAAAGCAAAAAAAGCTATGATGGAGCCAAAACAAGAGCTCAAGGTGAAGATCATTCTTAAATATTCCTTGTTTTATATTTTTATGTTAATTACTTATGTGTTTAGAATACTTACAGATGTATTTGGAATTTATTATAAATTTTGGGGCAAACACAACCCAATAAGACTTTTACTCACACAAAATATGAATACATAAATTAAAAGGGATATTTAAGAATGATATTTTGGTTGAGCTCTTATTCTTGTCCCTTTTATAGCTTTCTTTTTCTTTACTAATAATTTTTTTTTATGATTTCTCCATTATTGTCACCTTATACCACATCAAAGTGTTTAGTTAGCTTGACCTAACTTGACCCATTAGGTTCTAAGTTACTCATTATATCCATATATCATATGTTTGACCTCTATTAATCCAAAATGGTTTGTATGATCTACCCTCATGGCCCTAATTAACTTTAGACAATCCCTTTACTTTTTTTAAGGTGGGATTTAGTTTATTTTAGTTGGTTTAGTAACCTACACTAAGTTCTAGCTTATTTATTTAGTGCCATATTGTGGCATCCCACCTAGGGTGGAATAACTCCATCATTGGACCATATTGACCTTAGGATAACATAACCCACCCTAAGGTGGACAATGCAAATTTTTAAAGCATGTTGATCTAAGAAACTATGAGCTTGGAGTGGGTTTGATGTTGGCCAACATACCTAATTAACTTTAGACTATCACATTCTTAAAATTTGCCAAAATACCACTAAACTACTCTGTATCTGACACCATTTGCATCTCTTACCACTATTCCAGTGACATGCCTTGATCGTCGCCTATTCCTAAAGATAAATGGAAGATGAAAAGAAATACCATTATTTTTTTCTTCCTCGTACATGAGCCCCTCAGCCCCGTCTTTTAGTCTCTCAGTCTCTCTCAACCAACAACAACCTCTACCTCCAACTTCAACCCTATACCCAACCCCTACAGTAGTTCCTCCTCACATGATTAGCTTCGATATTCCTCTTTGTGTAGAGTGATCCTGAATCCATCTACTATGTCGATTCTTCATCACAATCAAACCAAACCCATCAAACCTAGCTACTATGTCAAAGCCATATCGAACACCTCCAAAAGTAGCCCATCAACCTAGTCAAACACTCAAAATGAAAGACCCCAACTACTATTACAACTCCCTCATTTAAATCCCCACACCTAGCCTCTATCCAGTGAGGCCAAACCCGACACTGCAATCCCTATTGAGCCATACGACAGGCCTGATATCCACTTCCCATTCAAAGAATCCAACCACATTTATCTAAGCTTCTTCTGCATATGCCCATCCCAGCCAACAGCATATTCACACTTCAATCCTTCCTCTCACACAACTGCAACCCACATTACTTAACTTATATCAGATCCTTAATCTTTCTAATCAACATAACCCACCCTTCCAAATACAAAGCCCACTAGCACCACCTCCTAAAACAACCCAATATCTAAGGCCCAAAATTCATTACAACCCACTTGTGACGCCCCAAGATCTAACTTGGAAGAATTATTCAGTCGATCCTTTAAGTCATCTTCTACCAGAGTTATCTATAGTCATCAATCAGTGATAAACAGTCTAACAAAATCTATAATTTAAAACATCAATATACATATTTCTATTCATTCCCAAAAGTTCATTTACAATACTCAGGATCTACACATTAATCACATGTAATCTATCCTTTCTTGAGTACAAAAAGAATCACTGTAACAAAAGGACAAAAACCTAAAGATTCATGATCAACCTCAATCTCCTGCTCCCTTGCCCTGACTTGAAAATATTAACCACATATAATGAGCTTCAAAAGCCCAGCAGGTCACCTAATACCTATAACTAAAATCAAAGCACGGTATGGAAGTAATATGCATGTCAATCAGTCAAATTATAGCAGTCAGTTACACATGATCATTGAGTTAATGCATAAACAGAAATCAATGCATAAATAATAATCAGCATAAAAACAGAAATCAATACAGGAACGTGTGAAGCCATCATTATTAGTGGAAGAATCAATAAACGGTATAAAATTTTGTAAAGCTCAATGAATCATTACGTGCGTCAAATCTCTATAGTGGTCGTCGTATTAATAACACCAGTCAATTTAGTAAATAAATCTTCATATCTAAAATCTCAGTTAAATCGTTAAAGAAATCTTCATATCGGTAATATCAATCAAATCAGTCAATAATATCAATCATATATAAAGATAATTCATCGGTTCAATAATATCAGTCGGTATAAAACATCAAATCAATACTATCGTTTGTGATTGTTGAAATCAAATCAATGAAATAAAATCAATCAATGCTGTAGAATCATATCAAAACATATATTTGTAATTCCGTTATCTAATATCACATGCTCAGTGAATCACATGCAATCCAATAATCTATATCACATGTTCAGTGAATCACATGTCACTTACATAGTGTATCACGTGCATAGCGTCAGTACAGTGAATTAGTAGTAGCAGTGCCTGCATTAGTATCAGTAACAATCCAGTGACATGAACAATAATGCTAGGATAGCAAAATCATGCAGAAACAGTAAATCCGTACAATAACAATAAGAACAATAATTAAACACATGTATTTTAGTAATCATACTCAACAAGTAAAAGCCCTGGCTATTACGGAGTTTTTTAGTCTTGTATCATATATCTTGTATCTTATATCTTATATCCGTTGGCTGAGTAAAAAGAGTCGTCACTCTTTGCCCGTCAGCACAGTAATCATCTCCTTATAACTCCCTTCAATAATCACGTGATCAGTGGAGGATAACACCAAACCGTATTTAAAGAAAAGCTAGTTGGCCTACCATCTTGTACAGGTCAATTAGTCTCCAACCAACTATTCAACCAGTCCTTACTTGTCTTTCACATACACAATAGTATCACAGTAATATAATAATAATTTCAATCATATAACCATATTCATCATTATCTTATCAACACATTGCAACCAATAAACATGATTTAGCTCAATATAGAAAACCCCTTAAAATATCGTATAGTAGACAACAGTCGGTGAAAAAGGCACAGTTCTAGAAAATTATCAAATTACTAGAAATCATGTAAAACAATGTTTCAAAACTTTACTTGTACTGAAGCAATATTTTTCAACATCCAGATAATTTTCTATTCGATAAAAACACATCAGAATTCAAAATATCCAGTGAAAACTTTTCAGAAAATACTCAAATCGTGCAAAGTCATCAGTTCTATAACATATCAAAAGTTACGCGGTAAACGTTTCGTCAATACAAAGATATACAAGAATTTCGGTAACATAAACACAAAAATGAGCAGAAAAGTATCAAAACACAAAATCATTGAAATAAAAAATAGAATTCAGATTCCTTACTGCGAGACGAACAAATCTTTCAACTGCGTCGACGGACAAAAATTGCTCTGCGACCTCCGAAACCAAGCCTTTTTCCTTCTCTTTCTCTCTCCAGCTTCTCTTTCTCTTTAAAATATCTCAAAATTAGATATTTATCAAGCAGGATCGTACGATACAATTCCTATTCATCCCGGGATGATTTCTCCTCTAGAAAAAATTCGTCCCGGATAAATTCAGGTTCGTACGGACAAACTCAGGTTCGTACAGGAGTTTGTACGTACTAACCATATAGATTTTCACAATTTTCTTCAGTTCATCCCGTACTAAAGTCAGTTCGTACGGACTAACAGCACTAAAAAAAAAGAACTTATGAGGGGTTTCACACCACTACCTTAAGCTCACTTATAAAAATCCAACCCATTAACCCTAAATAGCATTTTCACATTCAAAATAACCCAATCCACTACTTTACAAGGCCCAACAGCAACCGACAAACTTAAACAATAACATAAATCCACCAATTATAAACCTAAGGCCTAATAGCCCAAATAACTCACAACAGCTAATATCCCTCATCCAATACAACTCTAGCCAACTTACAAAGGCCCATTAACCTACCACCTTCTCCTCCAATCAACTTCCCTAATCCACTCTTTATAATCTCTCTCTTTCTCGCATCTTGCTCTCTCTTTCTCTCTCTCTCTCTCTCTCTCTCTCTCTCTCTCTCTCTCTCTCTCTTTACACACACATAAATATAAATATATATATATATATATATATATATATATATATATATATATATATATATATATATATATATATATATATATATATATATATATATAAAGAGAGGAAAAGTAAAAAAATAAAGAGAAAAGAAGACACTTGTGTGCACATTTCTCATCGTTGACACCATCATTGCTTCATCACAAAGGTAGAAATTATCATCAAACTAAAAAAACTCTCAAAATCTCATTTTTGGCATTATGATGCACAAAAAACCACCTATACATGCTTTTTTCTAGTTTTGTGTGAGGGAACCCGGTGCGAAGCTTGTGGCGAGGTGAGTAGGCCTTGTACACACTTTTCTCTAGCATAGCGGAGACAACTTTAAGTACCGATGTGAGCCTTAGTGTTGGCATAGAAACAGCTACGCATTTCAAACATGTACCATGAAGTATCACCCATGCATTTCTTTGGTGTGGTGGGATTGAAGATTTATTATTGTGGTGTCTTCTAACACCTACCGTAAACACTTTTCTTTAGCATGATAGGATGGCCCAAACTCCTAGAATTTCCCCCAAATGGGGGAGATGCCATGAGGCTTTGAAATTTTTTTTGTTAAACAAGGACCTAAATTTGAATAATAGGGGACATAAAATTGAACAACGAAAAACTTGAATCAAATGATGATGAGCTAGACCTAACTTGAACAATTACAGTAGACATGAACATAAAGGACCACAAGGAACATAATTGAAAATAATGAGTTGAAATTGAATAAATGCATAAAATAAATTTATAATTCATCAAGTTATGAATAATTAAACATAAAAGATCAAGTATGTAATGAATAAAAAACTTCAAACATTACTTGCTTGAAAGTCACTGCACAAAACTTTCTCAATTTTACAGCTTATTCATAATGTATATATAAATTAAGGTGCAAGTGGCACAAGGTAATAACCTCCAACGAAAATTAACAAAGCATATTTGAAGTAAATAAAGTGATTAGCTTGAAGGCATGAATATGAACTCATTGAGCACACAACAATTCACTTATAAGCAGCTATAGGAAGCTTGTGTGTGTTTGTGGATAACGAACGATGGTGTGCAAAATAGTATACTAGCATTAGATACATTATATAGAGATCATTTATAAATAATGAAACTTAATAATGCTCCTATTAAATAGTCTGTGAACATAAATAATTAGTGTCAGTTAATTCACAAAATAAATTTATTATTCCATTAAAATAATGACGATTGACATACAAAAAAGATAGTATTTCACCAACAAAACATATTAGAGGAAGTTGTAATGAATATAGAATGCTTTCTTCCAGCTAATTCTAATTTGTTGTGAATCTGATTTCAGGAAATAGAATTTTGATGATAGCAAACATTTCTATTTTTCTATGACTGTCTTGCCTACTAACATTTTAGGTTCATAAGATCAAATTGCAAATCGAATCAGCTCAAGATTGGGTAGATTAGGACTGAGTCAGCTTGTAATGTACGTCAAGTGTATTTTACCTTTTCTTGAGTTCATTGTAACAATGTGCGTCCACACATATACTTGGGGGAAAATTTTTGTCTATTTGATTAATGTTTTTTTTTTTTATTTTGATCACATCACCCAGGACGATCAAAAAATCATCTTGGATGATCAGTAAAAATAGAAACCCTAATTAGGGAATCCTGGTTTAGGCAGTCGTCATTAAGTAAATCATCATAGATGATGTTTACATTGTTCAGGATGATAGACTCAAATAAGAAAGAATAAGTTTCCATATCTATTTAGGCATCTTTTATTTTTAGACATCATCTAGGACATCGTCTAGGATGATGTAGTATAATTATGCTTAAATTAACATGATAATTAAGGAAATTAATTAAGGTTTTATTGCATGATCATATCATCCTGGATGATCACAGGATCGTCTGGGATGATTAGTTAATAAATCTTTGTTCTTCTTGGATGAAGTATAATCGGCCTGATTTCTTTCATGGCGATGTTCTGTACAATATGTAGTGAATTGAACTAATCATTCGGGATGATCGAGAGATCGACCTGGATGATCAAGTAATTTTTCCATCATCCAGACATCCATTCAGGGCAATGTTCTGGACTATATTGGTCATTTTGTACTAATCGGCCAAGACGATCGTGAAATAATCCTGGATGATCTAATTACTTTTCCATCATCCAAACATCCATCCAGGGTGATGATCTGGATGATATTCAATGACTTGAACTAATCATATAGTATGATATCCTATTGTCCTCGATGATATGAACAAATTATCCTTCTGATCGTCCAGACTCTCAAAAATTGTCTTGACTGATTGAGCTGAATTTGTACTGATCGTACGGGATAATCGGTCGATTGTCCTAAATGATAATGTCAGTTTGTTGAAATTAAGAGAAAATACAAAGCTCTTCTATATAATACCTCTTGTTTTACCAAAGAGTGTATCTTTTATTATTATCTTGACCTGAGAGAGCCAAGAGGAGAGGGAGAGCAAGGGAGAAAGAGAGAGGATCTTAGGAGGGGGAGTTTTTGAGGGTTTTCACAAAGGTTTCTCCAAGAAAGAATCTGAGTCATCTTCTCCAGTCATCATCCATGGTTCCTTGGAGGTTCAAGATAGGTTTACTTCAACAACTGATCAAGGTTATCTATCTACTTCAGGAAGAAGAAAAAGGAGTTGGGTTCTCTTTCTGCTTCTAAAGGAAGACAAAGGAGTTGAGTTCTCTGCCTCACCGGGGTCGATGGAAAGGAGTTTTTGTATGGTCTTCTCTGACTTGCTGTGGGGGAAAAAGGAGAGACACTAAGTTTAATGCAATACTTGCAGGGTGCCTCCGGGGAGTGGACGTAGGTCAAGTCAACCGAACCACTATAAAATCTAGTGTATTCTTTCTTATTATACTTCCGTATTTAATTTATGCACTTCATTTCTCTTTTGGTGAATCTTGGTTTGATTGTATTTGTATTTTATTTGGAGAAATTTTTAAATACCAATTCATCCCCCCTTTTGGTTAGCCTTGAGACTAGTTCATAAGGGTCTAACATCCCTGACAAGCTTTCAAGTGGTAACTGAGCGGGATTCATAAAACTGAGTTTTTGAAAACTTTTAAATTTCGATCAATGGCTAACTTTGGTAGTCTTAATACTACAAAAGAGTATTCTATTACCCGACCACCTTTGTTTCACAATATTTCTTTTGATTATTAGAAAACGTGCATGTCTACATTTTTACAGTCGATTGATTATCACATGCGGATACTTGTTAAAGATGGTTATTCACCTCCATCTCATGAAATTAATGGCATTAAAACTGAACTTTCTTCTACTGAATGGACTTTTGATGATAGGGATTTAGCTCAACTGAATGTGAAATGCTTGAACTATTTTTTCTGTGCTTTGAAATATGAAGATTACATACGTGTTTCAACTTGCTCTAGTGGTAAAGAAAATTGGGATAGATTGTGTATTACTAATGAGGGAACTAATGAAGTTAAGCTATCTAGGTTGAGTATTTTATTGCATGACTATGAACTTTTTAGTATGAAACCTATTGAATCAATTTTCGACATATATACTAGGTTTACTCAAATTATCACCTCAGTGTATGCCTTAGGAAGAGAGCTAACTAACTATGAAAGCGTTAATAAAATTTTGAGATGCTTGTCTTCTTATTTTGATGCTAAGATTACTATAATTACTAAATATAAGGATTTAAATACTTATTATGTTAAAAACTTACTTGGGTCACTTATTACTTATGAGCAAGGGTGAACAAAATATAACTTGATATATGTGAGAAGAAGAAGGAGAAAACTATGGCGCCGAAAGCAAATGATACGAATACAAATTCTTTTGGGTCTCAAAGAGATGATGTTACCTTCATCACTAGGAAATTCAAAAGCTTTCTAAGGAAGAATCACAAGCATCATCAGAAGTGGAAAAAAGGTAAAGATAACAAAAATTTTAAAAGTTATTTTGATGTTATTTATTTTGAATGCACGAAGCTTGGACATCTCAAAGCTGATTTCCCTACACTTAAGGATCACTCAATCAAGGAGAAGGGAGAGGAGAAACCCAAGTACATGAAGGACAAGAAGCGGTTCCAAAATGCATTTTGGGCGGATTCTGCATCTAACTCCTCTAAGACTGAAGCTGAGGAGACAATAAACTTGTGCTTGATGGTCGGTGATCATCTTGGTCAGTCTGACTAAGAAGAGGTATGTGAACTAAGCTACGAACAATTACTTAAAGTTTATGAGAAAATTCATGCATCATATAGGAAACTTAAGAAAATGCGTGCTAGTTTGAAATTAGAGTTTTTGAATTTGCAAAAAGAGCATAAAATTTTATTGAAAGATTACTCCCAAATTAATAACAATCACATGTCATTACTTGATGAGTTTGATGAATTGAATAAAAAGCATTATGAGTTAATTATTGAGCATGATTCATTGAAAGTATCCTACACCTCACTTGAATCTGATTTTAAGATATATATTGATGAATCTCAGCATAGGGTGCCTTTTTGAGAGTTGTTAATGCTATTTTAGAAAGTGCTAACTTGAAATTTAAAGGTAAATTGAATGCATTTGAGGAAAATAGGACTACACCCACACTTGATCCAAAGCAAAAACCTAGGAAGAGGCACTATAACCCGAACATATTAGTAAACCATTTTCCTGGTTTTAGATATTTTTCATGTGACATGCTAGGACACATTTTACATACTTGCACTGTTCACCATAGTACACATTGGGTGTGGAGACCCAAATTCTATGATTCACAGCATAACACACATGCATTACATTCTTCTTTTCATAAGAAGGGACGCAAACCTATTTGGGTTCCTAAATCTGACATTTGATAATTTTGCAGGCTTGCTATCTCAAAAAACCTTGTGAGAGCATATGGTACTTGGACATCAGAGGCTTACGACTCATAATTATATAAACTTGCAGCTTAATAAAATCTGATTTACATGTTTTTGATCTATTGCTCATTGTTATTTTCTATTTCTTTGTTTTTAGTTTTGAGTTTTTTTATTTGCTATTATTTCATAATGATTCCATCTCTGATGTTCTTTTTTTTTGTTTTTCTTTTTGGTCACAACTGAAATGTTATTTTATATCTTATTTTTGTTTTTGAAAGTTTATAGTTAATGCTTTACATCTCTAAATCAGTTAAAGGGAGAAACACCGTTGATTGTTTCCCTCCCTCTAATCTCTTTTAGCGGTGTAATTTTCTTTTCTAAACAAAAGTCTACCTCAAATTAATAAATGTACTTTGCAATTGAGATTTTTTCTATCTTGCTATAGTAATTTGTCTTATATATATAATGTTCAAAGTCTTTATATTACTTTCAAATTCTTTGAAATCTTATCATTGCATTTATCATATAAATTTATTTTGTTTTGTGGTTTATTCTTCCTTATATTAGAGAGTGAGTTTTTCTTCTCTGTAAAAGGGTAATCCAGTTATCCTTGATGTTGTTCATAAAATTATCATGAAGCAACCACATGTTTTGAAAAATATTATGATTCCACCAGTTCAAAATAAACTTAAGTTTTTTCAGTTTGTACCACAGTCTACGCATACTAAAAATATTTTTGTCCTGATGTAAAGGGGCAATCTAGTTATCCTTGATGATGTTTATAAAAGTATCATGAAATAACCACATGTTCTAAAACCTAAATTGAGAGGGCACATCTCTCAATCTAGGCTTAATTTTAATTAGAAGAGGAGAGTTATCTGAGAGGGTCCTGCTCAGATGTTCAACATTAGTAGAATCAAAAGAATGCAACCAAAAATCATTAAATAAAATTTGATCTAATCTTTGCCATAAATGCCCACGATGCCAAGTAAACTTATCACCTGAAAAGCTAATATCAATAAGATTGCTATCCATAATCATGTTATTAAAATCCTCCATAGATTGATATATAGGGAGGGAGCCCCCTATACGCTCAGATGGGTTAGTGATGGTATTAAAGTCACCTCCAACAAGCCAAGGAAGAGAACAAATAGTCTGAAACTCACATATTTGCTCCCATAAAATCTTTCTAGTAAATCTAAAAGAAGCTGCATAAATAAAGGAAGCACAACATTGCAAATTAGAACTCTCAATATTGTAATGAATAACTCGATTAAAATCACCAATCATGTCAACCCTGATGAAATCTTTCCAAAAAATCCAAATTTTATTAGAAACATTAGATAAAGCATGCTTAAAAGCCAAAATTTTAGTTATACAAAGTAACTTATCAGAAGATATAAGAGGCTCAAGAAAAACAATAAGAGAAATATTATGGATACAACATAAATTTTTAACTCTAAGTTTAAAAGAGGGGCAACCAATACCCCTAACATTCCAAATAATAGCATTAAACATAAAAACAATATTAATGCAAAGTGAGAGAATGGGTGTTTCTAGGAGTTTGTATAACAATAGCTTTAGACTTCCTACCTCTCCTTCCACATCCCTTAGTAAAACTAGTATCATTATCATCTCTAGCATAACATTTAGCCAACATGTCCATATCCTCATTATAAGTAAAAGAATCACTATTATAATTAGTATTCAAAGGAAAATTACTATCATTATCCATATCTGAGTTCCTCTTAGGAAGAAGCATATCTCTTTCCTCATAGAAAACATCACCTGCCATAAACATTTCATTGTGAACCTCAACTTCACTTATCTTTTCCTCCACAGTTTGCGATATAACATGATTAGTAATAATAGCTTGCGTAGTATCTTCCTCCACCACCATATTATTAACCAACTCATCCTCCATATAAGTTTCATTGTGAACCAACACATCCTCCGTAGAAGAAGGAATAACAATATTATTTAGATTAACCTCAATATTTTGGTCAGTCACATTAAGAGAATCAGTAGCTAAAGAAGAGATAGAGTTGAGAAGAACTTCCTTTCTCTTAACTAGTTCCTCCAAGGAAGAAGGGTTTGGTTCCACCAGATTCGGAACCAAATCTAAAGCAACAGTACTATGCTCAAGCCCTTGAGAATCATTAGCAACATGATTAGGAATAGAAGAAACCAATTCAACAAAATTTAAATCTTTCTTATGGAGTGGATTAGTAGTTTCCTTAGGCTTCCTCAGATGAGGATGTAATTTATAACAAGCAGATAACCCATGCCCATGCATCTTGCATTGAGAACAAAAAATAGGTAAATTTTCAAATTCAACTCTTTGAAAATAGCCATTGAGTTCTGAACCAATACAAACCTCAGTAGGGTGTTTATTAGATATGTCTAGCTCAACTAAAACACGAGCTATAAACATCCTAGAGATGGCCGCTATAGCCTGATCGGTTTGAAAAGGCTTACCGAAAATAGAAGCCAAACCGAATAAAATATGGGAGTTAAGGAAATTTAAAAGAAGATTAGGAAAAGAAATCCAAACTGGGGTAATAGGGAATTCTTCTTGCACATCAAATTTTGGAGACCATTTAAGCAACCGCATTTGACAACCCTATATGTAATAAGCCCTTCTCGCAAAAATCCAGCTAAAGTCCAAATTATTGCTCAGTTGAATCGAAATGTGCCAGGGATCGAATAAACCGGTCTGAAAAGAGCCAAACAATTTGAGATTTAAGAAAAACTTCCAAATGATATCCAAATTAGGCCGCTTAAGTATAAATTTCCCTACAAGAGTAATAGCATAGGGCGCAACAAGTAAGGAAACCACAGAATCATCAAGAAACAACGCCGAGCATCCTTTCAAGGAGGAATGCACAAAGTGCAGCTTAGCGGAACAAGATGAAGATCCAGCTAATGCAACTTTAAAAGAATGAGATTTTCCATTAGGAAGAGGAAGGATAGATGAAGACTACATCGTCATCTCCTGAAAAAGCCACAAACCCTTACACACCAACTCACAAAACCAAAAAAAGGAGACAGGAAACCAAACCAAAACTAAAGAAATCCAGACGAAACCAAAAACTCGAAGACACCAACGCCAAACCATGAAAAATAATCGCAAGATAAAACAAAAATGAAAGAAGATAGAAAAAACAAGAAAGCAATGTAGGAAAATGGAAGAAATATCAAATAAACAAACAAAAAGCGGTCAAAACCCAGCCAGAAAGGCACCAAACAAACGCACAAAAAAGAACCCTAGAATCACCCCTAAATCGCCTCCGAAGCCAGAGCAATAAAAAAAGCTCTATTTAGGAACTTGTAAATGCCTTCTGTCCTCTTGTGTGAGTGTTGCAGATTCAATTGTATGACTTTATGAAGTGAGTTGTTTGCTGCTTTATACAGGCAGACTGTCAGGCACTAACGAGTCTCCTATGGTTGTACATGGGAACTTGCATTTGTTATATTTTTCTTATAAGTAGTATATGGTGTACATGACGTGTCTCTAACTACTAATTATAAATGAGCTACTATGTGCATGACAAGCCTCCTATAGTCAATTGTTGGAGCTTAAATTCATCATGAATTTTCCATTTCTGATAGTGGGCATTGTGTCGTAACCAATGCAAGCCTCTCATTCGTATTTGTAGAAGCTTCATTATTGCTGATTACACGTAGCTTATTATCATCCATAGGAGGGCTATCGCATAATTTCTAACTTCATCAATGCTGCTTGCAAGTAAGTCTTGTGTCTTGCTTGCACATTTACCATTATCTTATCAGATATACTGGTTGAAGAATCATTACACTTGCATTATGCCCATTATTATTGCTCATAGGAAACTCGATGTGTTTATTTATTTATGAATATTTACTATTAATTAAGCTACACTTACTATCAATATCTTTATGCATGTAAGTTAGCAAATTGTCACATTCATTGCATATCAATCATCACTATTTGCAAGAGATTTAATTAGTATTTTTGTAAGCTAATTGACATTACTGCATGCTAATTATGAAAGTTCGTCTAGAATGTTAGGCCCTTATGAACTAGTCTCGGGGCTAACCAAGAGGGGGGGGGGGGGGGGGGGGGGAGGGGGGGGGGGGGGGGGTGAAGTGGTATTTAAAAATTTATCCAAACAAAAACACAAACACAACCAAACTAACATTCACCATAAGAGAAATGAAGTGCGGAAATTAAATGCGGAAGTATTATAAGAAAGAACACATCAGATTTTATAGTGGTTTGGTCAACTTGACCTACGTCCACTATGCGGAGGCACCCTTTGAGTATTGCACTAAACTTAGTGTCTCTCCTTTTTCCCTCATAGCAAGGTAGAGAAGCTCGTATAAAAACTCCTTTCCACCAACTCCGGTGAGGCAGTGAACCCAACTCCTTTTGCTTCCCCCATAAGTAGATAGAGAACACAACTCCTTTTACTTCCTCTAGAAGATGGCAGAGAACCCAACTCCTTTTATTTTCTACAGAATAAGGCAAAGAACCTTGATCAGTTACTGAAGTAGACCTCTCTTGAACCTCCAAGGAACTAGGGATGATGATCGGAGAAGATGACTCAAATTTTTTCTTGGAACAACCTTTGTGAAACCCCTCACAAACTCTCCCTCATAAGATCCTCTCTCTCTCTCTCTCCCTCTTGCTCTCCCTCTCCTATTATCTCTCTCAGGTCAGGACAGTAGCAAAAGATACACTCTTGGGTAAAATAAGAGGTCATATATAGTAGAGCTTCTCGAATTTTCTCTTAATTGCAACAAACTGACATTATCATACGGGATGATCGGCTGGATGATCAGCCGATCATCCCGTATGATCAATACAAATTCAGCTCAATCAGCAAGGAAGATTTTGGAGAGTCTGGATGATCAGAAGGATAATTTGTTCATATCGTCCAAGATGATAATGTTAGTTTGTACTGAATATAATATATAGTATTACTGAATATAGTACATAATACAATTAAGTAGTGTAAAATAGTACAACTATTCCCCCTTTTGACATCAAAAAAAGGTGGAGGGAAAGAGAAAATAAATAAAACTTAAAGTACCAAATAGAAATAAACTACAACAAGGAAAAAACAACATCATGAAAACAAACTGAAAGAAGGACAGCCCCTGATCATCTGAAGGAGGTGGTGGTGGTGGTAGAAAGAAACTAGAAAGAGTTGCAAACTGCTCCCCAAACCATGTCATGTCCTAGTCATGCTGGTGCTGCTGGTGCTGTTGGTGATCTATAAACAAGTCAAAGTGAGCAACATCCTACGCATGTTGCTTCTCATGTGTAGCAACATAGGAGTCAAAGCATGCCTCCCATGGTCAAAATGCTCCAGCAGCTGATCTAGCTGTGAGTGCTGGCGGAGCAGAGTAGTTAAAGGAACAGGTGCAAGAGCCGCCTCCTCCTCAGCTCCCTCAGCTTCCTCATTCTCTGTATGGAGATGAGTACTTTGAAGAATGTGGAAGGAGTTGTTTGAGTAGAAGGCACACTGAAAGTTTGGTGGGGTAGGATATTGCAGGTTATATTTGGATTCCAAAACATATGCTATGATGTATCCTAAGGCAATATTGGTCATTCTTTTATGTCTTTGATCTCTAATGCTTGTTAGGTGATCAATATAACAAAAAATCATAATAGTAGCATTAAATTCACTATGGGCCATGATGTAAAAAGTGGTGATCGATAAGAGTGGAATGATGTGAATATGACCACCAGCTTTCGGAAGAACTGAGGTACGAAGGACACGTTGGATTGTCCTAGCATTTTTGAGTAAGCTGTTATACTCTCCGACATGATAAGAAATATTAGTGTTTCATAGAAAGTGATTTGTCGGAGCCCAATTATAATCAGGGTCTTGAGAACAGGATGTGCAGCTTGCCTCCAGTAGTGGAAACTGCAGGAGCTTGTGATTGTCTTGATATGTGATTTCGACAGGATGCCTATTCACATAAGATTGAAGAGCAGTGAAGGAGGAATTGATGTGAAGGCTAGCAAAGAATTAGAACAATAATTTGGAATTAAAAGGGAAAGTAAGTGTAAGGATAAAGGTAAGAGATGTGTGTGCAAACAAGTTAAGAATATTTTAAGAAAGTATGTGGGGGTTGACAGTCTGGGATAAAGTGATCCCAACGGTCTTTTATCTCAGATAGGTATCTTGATCAGCCACCTCAATGAAATGAGGGTCAAGATTGGCCCTCAAAAAGCTTCCAGAAGCCATACAAGATCTTTTTCCACCAGTAATAATCAAGAAAAATGGAGAGAAAGTAAGAGCGAGGAGGATTCAAGGAAGGTTTTCTGAGAAAAAAGGTTTTGAATGCCTTAATTTTTTAATAAATAGATAGATTATCAAGGACGATTGCATAATCATCCAGGACGATCAGGTGAAATAATTGCGTCCAGGATGATTGGTCAAAAAAAGTGGTAATATCATCCAAGACGATCAGACATTGTCTAGGATGATAAGACACAAGTGATCATTCTGAGGAGTCAAGCTGAATGATCGTTGAAAAAGTATATTATCCTGGATGATTAGGTAGATCGTCTAAGATGATAGGCAATAATGGATCGTACCAGCCAAAAATAAGATATGTACTAATATTCTCCACATGGATCATCCAGGATGAACAGGTGGATCGTCCAGGATGATCACCAATAGTTGAAAAAAAATTATAAAGATTATCTAGGACAAAGAGGATCATCAAGGACGATCACAAATAATTAAAGCAGAAGACGATTAGATCACCCAGGATGCTATTGGATCATCCAGGATGATTAAAAAAATAGAGAAGTCATACCAGCCATCAGATGGAGTTTTAAGAGTGGATTGAATGCATCATCTAGGATGATATAGATATCATCCAGGATGATGTGACCAAAGATTGAAAATCTTGAGATGGATGGAGTTGATTAGAGAATGCCCAAAAATAAAAAAGATAAAAGGAAAAGATAAAAATAAAATATGAAAAAGATAATAAAAACGACAAAAGACCAAAAACAAAGTTTTTTTTTTAATTTTAATCAAATCACAAAAAATGATAAATTATCCATTTGATTGAATTAAAAATCTATAAGACCAATGAGTTAGCATCGTCAAAATTTAAAAAACGGTAGAATAAGCAATCTTGTTAGCCCTAGCTTAGACTTCTATCAGGGCAAATCATCTTTTAAAAACAAAAGACCTAACTCAAAAAAACCAATTGGATAAGAAAAAGAGATCCGTTCAAAATATGGTTCCAAAAAAAATATCTTATATAATAATATACCAAAGTAATTTGTCACAATCGCAAAATTTGAAATCAAGCCTTTGAAAATATCAAATGACACATGAATTCTTCTAAGATTTAAAAGTGTTGAAAGAGAAGGAAACTTTTCATTTGTGGACTCATTTTATGCCTCTTGTCAATTGATTGGCCTACTTTATACATCTTTTAATTTTTGATACACTTTGTATATCTTCCAATTCTTTTTGGCTGTCATTGCGCATCTTTTTTAGTTTTTCTTTTTTTTGGGCACATTTTATTACTTTATCATTTTTGTAAGCTAGATCCCTTTTCAAAACTCTTAAATACTCTTAGTTGTGAGCATATCTTCTAGATATATCTGGACAAAAAATAGTTTTGGTATGCGTAGACTGTGGTACAAACTAAAAAGACTTAAGTTTGTTTTGAATTGGTAGAATCATAATATTTTTAAGAATAGTTTTTCTAATATTTTAATAACAGAGGATAAAGTTAATTTCCAGGAATCTCAATACCAATTATTTCCTTCTAAGGTTAACTTTTGTGTTTTGAGGGAGGATAAAGATGAACTTTACAAATTGCAAGCTCAAGACGAAATGTTTTGGAAGCAGAAAGTGGTTCTTAAACATATTGTTGAAGGGGATAAAAATACTAAATATTTCCATGCTTTAGTTATGAGGAAGCGCAATATTAATTGTTTTCATAAAATTCAGCGGGTTGATGGCTCTATTACTGATGATGAAACTTAAATAGCTAGCTTAGTGTTCAACATTTTTAGAGTCATCTTAATAAAAATTTCAATCCTTCTACTATTCATAATCCTAATATTATTCTGTCTCTTATTTCTAATGAAAATAATGTTTTCTTGTCTAAACCCCCTTTGTTGGAGGAGGTTAAAGATACTATTTTTAGAATGAATTCAGAGTCGGTGGCTGGGCCTGATGGTTTCACCTCCAAGTTTTTTCAGAAAACTAGGCATAGCATTGGTGATGATTTGTTTTCTATTGTTATGGATTTTTTTAATGGTAATGCCATTCCTAAATTTTTGACTGCTACTTCTATTGTGCTTATTCTTAAAAATAATTTTTCCCCTACTTGGAATGATTTTAGATCTATTAGTCTTTGCACCTTTTTTTATAAGTTAATATCTAAAATTTTGATGAATCGTTTATCTTCTTTCTTGCCTAATGTAATTTCTCTTTTCCAAATTGGTTTTGTTAAAGGTCGTACCATTGCGGATAACATTCTTTTGGCTCAGGAGTTTTGTCATGATTTGGATGCCAAAGTAGGAGGTTGTAATATGATTTTGAAACTTGACATTGCTAATGCTTATGATAATATAGCTTGGACTTTTCTTTATGATATTTTGAAGTTATTTAGCATTGATTGTAAGTTTATTAATCTCATTAAGCTTTGTATTGAAAGTCCTTATTTCTCTATCATTGTCAATGGTAAATCTAACGGTTTCTTTAAGGCTTCTCATGGTCTGAGATAGGGTGATCTCATTTCTCTGGCCCTTTTTATTATTTCAGTTGTTTACCTTTCTAGAGGTCTGGCTGATCTCTTTGAAAAGTCTTCCAGTTTGTATTTTAAAACTTTAGGCAGTTTTCATATATCTCACTTATGCTTTGCAGTTGATTTTATTATTTTTACTAATACCTCTTTAAATAGGATTAGTAAGTTATTGAAGTTTTTTAAACAATTTAAATTGGAGAGTGGTTTGGCCCTTAATCATAATAAATGTGGCTTTATTTCTGCTAAGAAAGTTCCTTTGGATCGTATTATGGCTATTAAAAACTTAACTGGTTTTAGTCATGTTGGTTTACCCTTAAAGTACATTGGTGTGCCTCTTTATAAGGGTAGGAAAAAATTATTTCTTTTTTATGATTTAATTTCTATTGTACAAAATAAACTTTTATCTTGGGATTCTAACTTTCTTAGTTTTGGTGGTAGATTAACCCTTATTAAAAGTGTTCTTTGCTCTATCCCTATTTATAGTTTTCAAACTTTACTTCCTACTCAGGCTGTGTGTAACAGGCTTGAGAAAATTATTAATAAATTCTTTTGGAAAGGGACTAGTAGCAGTTCTAAAATTCATTGGACTTCCTGGAATAAATGATGTGGCACTTTGGATGAATGGGATCTGGGCTGTAAGCCGTTTAAGGATTTGGCTTTATCTTTCTCTTTTAAGTTGTGGTATAATTTTCATGCTAACGTGAGCCTTTGGACTAATTTTATGAATGTGAAGTATTATGGGGAGAAACACCCCACCATGTGTTATTTTAGTAAAGGTAATTCTAAAGTCTGGCAGAGTCTTTGTAATGTTAAATGGGCGGTTGAGTCGTTTATCTGTTGGGGTCTGGGTAGTGGTAATAATTTCTTTTGGCAGGATCGTTGGTTGGGTGGTAATTCCATTGATTATATTTTTAATACTTCTTCCAATGCTCCTGTGAAGGTTAATTATTTTTTCACGAATCATGGTTGAGATTTTGATAAACTCACTACTATTTTGCCTAATTTAATTCTTCAGCAATTTTTGTAGATCCCCTTAAATATGAATACTTGCTCTTTTGAAATAAAAGTTTAACCCACATGAATCTCAAGAAATCATCAACTATCAGAAATCTGTATACCTTCCCTCCTATACTTATAGTGCTAATCAAACCAAAAACGATCCATATGAACTATTTCCAAAGGTTTGCTAGTTCTAAGATCCTTAGTGGAATGAAATGAGGACCTCACATATTTTCCTTGTTGATATGCATCACAAAGGTGATCCTTAGCAAAGTCTGGTTTTTGTGTGCCTCTAACCAGTTCCTTTTGGGTAATTTTTTTAAGGTTTTTCATGCTAGCTTTACAAAGTCTCCTATGCCATAACCAAGATTCATCAGAAATTGTTTTTAAACAAAAAGCATTATGAGTTTTAATACATTGTTTACCCTAGTTCCATGAAATATATCATTTCCATTTAGGCTTAATATGTAGCTAGTGGGAAAAAATTTAATGACATAACCCTTATCACATAGTTGCCTAATACTTAACAAATTATGCTTTAAGCCTTCTACAAGTAGAACATTCTCAATTAAAAAGTTATTCAAAATTTTGATCATACCTATAGTAACCACATTCCTAGTGATATTATCTCCTTGTGTAACCTTGCCTCCATTCCTAGCTTCCAGCAATATGAATTGTGTAGTATCTCCAGCCATATGCTTCAAGCAACTGCTGTATAGAATTTTCCTACAAAATAATCAAATGTTAGACTTGGGAATCCAAATAATTTTGGGTTCTTCTCTTGGCAAAATTAAACCAGCTGCATGTATGATATGACTTGTTTTATGCATCTTAGGTCTCCACACTAAATGAGTTTTTCTATGTAAAGTACAGGTGTGTGAAACATGTCCAATCATCCCAAAAGTAAAATACTTAACTCCAGGAAAATGATTTCTTAATCTTTGATAATAAAACTATCTCTTCCTATGTTTTAAGATTTTTGACCTCAAAATAGGATTAGTAAAATCTTCAGGTGTAGGGGATGCCTATTTTCCTCAAGTGATTTCACCTTAGTTCTAAGAAATGAATTAGCATCTTCTAACACATTAATATCATATTTCAAATAGTGCTATTTACTTTCAAATTCATCCTTAAAATTTTTAAATTATTTTCGTAATTAATTGTTGGATGATTTTAGTAATTCATTTTGCTTATTCAAATCATCAAATTCATCTAGTAAGCTCATATGGTTATTGTCAAACTGTGTGTGATCTTTCCTAAGGGTTTCATGCTATTTTTGTAACTCTTATAATTCTAAATTCAATCTATATGCAGTATAAATTCTCTTAGAAATTTCAAGCAATTCATCATAGGTTAAGTAACATACCTCTTCTTGATCTGAATGATCATGATTATCAGACCTTAAGCACAAGTTCATGAATTCTTCTTTATTTTTTGTTTATGATGAATCCGAAGATGAGTTCGCCCAGAAAGCTCTCTTAAATCTCTTCTTGCCCTTATTCACATTTGTTTTCTCCTCCACCTTCTCCTTGCTAGGACTGACTTTAAGATTAGGGCAGTCCATTTTTATATGTCCAAGTTTACTGTATTCATAACAAATCACATAATTAGAAACCTTAACATTTTTGTAAAACTTACCTTTATTCCACTCCTGGTATCTCCTTTGCTTTCTTTTAAGAAAACTCCTAAATTGCCTTATTATCAAGGCAATGTCATCCTCATCATCAGGTTGTGAGTGATCACTTTCTAAGTCATCCACTTTTAGTGTTATGTTCTTCTCCTTTTGTTTTTCTCCTACATCAATCTTCCTTTGAGTCTCTCCTTGCTCATAAGAAATTAGTGATCCAAGAAGATTATAAAGAAAATAAATATTTAAGTCCTTAGATTCTATAATAGTAGTTATTTTAGCATCATAAGCAGTAGGCAAACAATAAATAGTTTTATTAACCATTTCAGCATTCGTTAGTTCCCTACCTAATGCATTCAAAGAAGTTACTATTTGAGTGAATCTTTTGTATATAACAGAAATGGATTCATTAGTTTTCATGTAACATGATATTTAATCTAGATTACTTCATTTCATTAGTCCCTTCGTATGTAATACAAAGCCTATCCCAAATATCCTTTCCACTTTTGCAACTAGAAACCCGCATGTAATCTTCAGACTTAAGAGAACAAAAAGAAACTATTTAAATATTTTGTATTTAGTTGTACTAAGTTATGTTCTTCTATAATCTAGTCAAAAAAAGTTGTTTCAATTCTAATGTCATCTACAAGTCTATTTGGCCTAATATACCCTTCCTGAACAATCCACATGCGATAGTCAAGTGATTGAAAAATGTAGACATGCGTGTTTTCCAAAAATTGAAAGGGTTATTATCAAATAATAGAGATTTAGTGATTAAATACCCTTCAGGTGTGTTTTGGTTTTCAAAAGTAGCCATTATGATTTTCAAAAAGTAGTCTAAACTTATAGTTTTGAAATAAAGCCCTAATACCACTTATTGATTCCATATAGGTTGTTAAATCTACGCAATTATCCCAAGACTAACTAAGAGGGGGGGGGGGGGGTGAATTGGTAATTTTAAATTTTATTGGATCTTTAATAGAAAACTGATTTAACAAATATTCAAATTTAATTATGTTTTTGAAATCAGCTTTTCAACCACAACAATAACAATGTAGAAAATAAAAACACAAAAAATAAAAATGACACAATAATTTATAGTGGTTTGGTCAAACACGACCTACATCCACTCCCTGAAGACTTCATCTTTAGGTATTTAACTATTACAAAAGTGACTCTCCTTTTTCCCTCATACCAAGGAGGAGAAGTCTTTATAATTCCTCTCTTCCATCAATCCCTGGTGCGGTAGAGAACCATCATCCTTTCACACTCTCCAAGTGTCGACAGAGAATCATCGTCTGTTCGCACTCTCCAAGTATCGGTAGAGAACCATTGACCTTTCACACTCTTCAAGTGTTGGGAAAGAATCATCATATTTTCATACTCTCCAAATGTCGACAGAGAATTGTCATCTTTTCACACCCTCCAAGTGTCGGCAGAGTACCAGATCTTCTTCAAAGATCTTCTCTTGAGGAAATAGAAAGAGAAAAGAAGAGTAGTAACAAAAAACACAAAGAGATCCTTACCTTTGAGTAATCTTGTGAACCCTTCACACTCCACGTGCAAGAAATCTCTCTCAAACACTCTCCCAAATACACTCTTTCGCTTGTTCTTGAAAAATCATGAAGAATAAATCTCTTCGCATCATTTTCTATGGACCTTTTATATGAAAGACACAAGAAACTATCCAGAAAACTAAAATTTTCATATTTGACTGTCCACGATCATACAGTATGATCGATGTTCATCCCGGACGAACAATTTAAAAATTTTACATGTTCGTCTGGACAAAAATTTTCCTCACATTATTGTACAATGGATGTTGTATGTACGAATCCAACTTCGTACAGTACGAACAATATTTAGAAAATTTTCCACCCAAGTTTTGGATTAACTTCTTACTGGAGGAAATAACTGAATAAATCATCCCGTACGAAGTGATTTCATATAGTATAATTAGCTTAAAAAAATTTACAAATTTTAAACACTCCCATAGTGTGTCTGTGTGTGTGTCCACAGTTACTCAATTACAATCACACTCTCAAAGACTCAATAAAATAAAAAATACAGACTCCATTTATAATGGACCCCTAATGTATTCTGATTTAAAGTCTTCAACAATCTGGAGTCTGATTTCTCTTAAATTTTAATACACAAAAACAATAAAAGAAATACATCCAAAATATGTTAGGAGAACCTGTAATTAAAATAATAATATATAGAATCATCTAAAACATGCATGTTGCATGAATCTCAATAATAAAAAAAACTAAGTTATAACAATATCAACATAGTACACTATGCTGATATGTATGCACGTCATGGAAGACGTAAATATATCTGTCATCATACATGTATACATGTGAATACACAATACACATCATGTATGTATGAGAATACACAAATCACTTCATGCATGTATCTAAATCATATAAATTGTGTTATGCAAATGCATCATTCAGTGTATAACATGAACCATGCATATGTAAGCTACAACATATAGAACACATTATGCAAATATACCATCCAATATGCAAAATGCGTTGTGTAGTAGCGATGCGCAACATTGGCATAAAAATAAATCATGCAAGTATTGAATCATCATGCAAATGCATCATACACTATGGTCATGCATTAATCCACTATACTGCATATTAACATATCATGCAAGACATATACATTATCTAAATACATCACAACATCTAAATATGTGGGTAAATCAATGTGCAGATGTTTCAGATAAAAGTATAACATGCAGACATGTCACATACATCCATTGTATATGAATGAAGATAATATAATTGAGTCATGATAAAGGAATAAAAAATCATATACATATATAGGCCCCAACGAGTATATTATAGGTACACACGTGATGCATGAGGATGCTACACAGGTTAAGGAATGGACCAAAATTTTAGCCTGATCCTTCTATATAAATGGATAGAAGTCTATACAGCTTGAACCAACAAATAAATATATTATTGTGAGGTCAACCACGACATTTTTTTTATATATTCATATTTGGACTTTAGTGCCCTCAACAAGAAAAATTCTCCAACAAAAGTCTAAAGCTAACAACGAAATCGATCTTCTATGAGCAATTAAACAGAGTTGACAAGGTTCAATAGATAATTATAAAAATATCCCTAAGTACACAAATGGGCCCTGATGAGCCTATTATGGGTACACATGTAACATTTAAGGATGTTGTGTGGGTCAAATAATAGATTTATGTTTGAGCTCAATCCATATATACAATTAGATAGGAGTTGATATGGCTGAAACTATCAAACAAATATACAATCACAACATCGATCAAGATATTTGTTTTAATACATTCATATTAGGCTTTAAATGCAAATAAATAAAAGAAATTATGAATAAAATCATACATCCAACAATGAATAAAACCATATATATTTAATGACTAGCCTTAATCAAAAGTTCTCTCTCATTATCGGGAAGAGTAATTAACTATAAGAGCTTGCACCTATAAGAAACCTAAACTTAATTCTAAAGTCCTCAAAAAATGAGGGAAAATTAACTAGATAGTGTCTTATTTAAAATCCAATATACCTTCTAAAAATTTTCATATGAACATACTCATTAAAAATCTCCTCGACGACCCAAAATAAAAGAAAGAAGGGGGTCCACGGAGAGGTCCGATCATAAATATATGGAGCACACAAATTTCTAACAACTTTGCTACGGACAGTTTCTCTTTCCATCTTTAGCTTGTCATCAAAGTGCTATAGTAACAACAAATCAATATGGCCTAAAATTTTAAATTTCTAAATGATCATTTAACGAATTAAAATTTTAAATATCCTAAAATGATCATTCAATATATTCATTAAAAATCTCATTAAGTAGGGAATGAAATTTATTTAAATTATCTTCTCTATTATTTTATTATGTGTATTCTCTATAGTTTAAAAGCATGGGTAATGTATCAAATGTTGATTACTAACCCTTGCCTTTTGTTTATGCAGATGGATTTGCAGAACACTTTAGTCACCGTCTAGCTGGGATGTGGTGCTAGCATTCAACTAGCCAAATCTGTTATTAATATTGGAAGAACCAATTCAACCATCTGATTTGGTGGACTTGTGTTCCTCACAGCTACTATAAGGGATACTGCCATCTCTGTGAATGGATTGAACTATGAAATGTCTACTAGGAGAACTTACTCTAGTAAAACTATCACATGTAACACACATCAGCCAGCTTCACAATATACCATTATATTAAATCCTCCCATGAGGATTAATATTTTTGAACGGCTATCTTAGCTAGAAGACACAGTAATGATGAGAATCGTGGTTGGTGATAGAATCATTGTGGTGACTACAAAAAATGCTACTTTATCCAAGGGAATTATTGTTCCTAGAATGCATAATTATAATGCCTCCTCTTATGGAGGAAGGCTGCCATGAAGACAAAGGAGAAAAAAGAATGCTGAGCTTCAAGCTAAGCAACTTTACCTATTCACCTATCAAACCTGTTAGCCTAAGAGAAAAAAGAAACATTTCCTACCCTAAATAGTTTTGCAAGCTTAAAATGGGTGAAAAGGAATAATTCCACTAGGGAGCTAAAAAAGGTAATTTTGAGACCAACAACCTAAAGATCTGGTCCCTCAAGAGAAGAAAGAGCCTGAGACCTTGTCTGACCAAGTATATAGGGTTGTGATGACCGTGAAGGAAAAGGGGCTAATAAAAAAGATGCACCTAACTCTACTGGTAATCAAAGCCAAGAGAACCCCACCATAGGAGTTGCCACCCATGGTAACTCGGAGAATATTCAGGACATCCTTGCACAGTGAGCATCAGGCTATGACACCTGGACCACACATTCAAAGATCTCTCATCTAAAGGACTAAGTGGAAGGGCAAAACATTTTTTAGGAAAAATCCGCATACAGAATAGGCAGTGGAAAGAAAAATGAGATCGGATGTGACATATGGTATAGCCTCCCAAAGATGTGCCCCTGCTCATAAAACATTTTCATAAGTGGCTTTAAAAGAAGGCTTGAATGATAATCGACTTGATATTTGACACTCTAGAGAATCCTCCTGGGGATCCTGTCACTCACCAACCCCATCAAAGGAGGATGTCGACTTTAACCATAATCCATGGGTTAAAGAGATCTTTCTGCCAAATAGTGAACAAAAAATCCAGTGGCATCACCGCTCAGAGATCCTAATACATAAAGATCGAAGATGAAGAAGATGAATAAAATGCCATGGATGTTAAATTAATATAAATGGAATTGCATGACAGTTTCGGCTATGATGATGATGAAGATGATGGTGATTTATAGCTGCACCCAGATAGGTACGTCAATGCCACTATGAGGCTAAATCTAATACTGGTAGAGGTGGCCACTCCTCAAAAGAAGGAGAGGAGGAACCTGAAGAGAACCCACTCATCGCCAACACTATTACACTCATAGACATGTGAAGGCAGATGAGGTAATAAATGAGGGCCAAGAACTGGAAAATCTCTCAATTAAATGAGAAAATGATTATGATAATGATCCAAATGATGCAAATGATGTGGAGAACTACTACCACTGACTCTACACCTACTTCTCCTATCGATACTCCAAACCTTTAAGCACCTCAAGTTTCAGAAGTGCAAGCACTCTTAAAGGTGTAAATGAAGTCAACAATGTCACCCGCCAACCAACTCTAAAGAATATAACAAGTACCTCCAAACTTGTGATGGTTGCACAGCTAGAAGGAATAAAAAAATGAGAAGATTAAAGCCATTATAACCAATGATCAGTCAGAGAAGCTGATTGGATAGGGTTGCCTGTATTCATTGGAATATGACTATGTGCCATATTCAAAGGGGTGTTCTATCCCAAATTTTAATACCTTCAATGGAAATAATGACCTTAGGTAGCACTTGACACATTTCAAAGCTACATGCAAGAATATAGGAGGAAATGATGGTCTACTCTTCTGATATTTCATCAGTAGTTTGATTATGACTACTTTTGAATGGTACTCCTAATTGCTAAACAACACTATGATGATGTTCACAGAGTTAGAAACCATATTCATGATGAGATTCACCAGCATGATGAAGAAGATAAAATATATTACTCATTGGCACAATTTAAATATGAAATTCGAGAAGCAACTAGAAGTGGAGCATGTCGCTCAACTATTAATGGGGAACAACGATGAAAAGTTGTAACTATTTTTATAAATTTCTACCATCACCATATTTTAGTATCTATTAGATTGAGAGAAAAAATTTGTGAAGATGAACTTATCAAGATCAGAAAGACACCTTGATAAGTCCAAGAAGGCTAAAGCTTGCGGTGCCAAAAGAGGTGAAGCTAACTCCACATTCTTCTCTAGAGGCGACAAGGGAAAGCAGTTTGTATATAATGTTGATAAAGGAAAAAATTTGTATATAAAGAAGATAAGGGAAATTAGTCGGTGAATCCTAACCCTCAGCCAAAGCTGATACTTGGGGAAAATGATAAGTAATAATTTTTTTAGAGTGGAGGAGAATGCCCAAGGTAGATAATTGGAATTGGTGATCGAACATTCCCATCCCTCAAAGAAAAGATGAATAATGAATATTTATTTAAGAGGGAAAGTGTTGTTAAGATATTTTGACAAACACTCAGAGCAGGTTTGGAATTTCTAGAATTAAAGAGGATCTAAGAGTCAAAACATATCGGTGAACCAAATTATTGTCCATACCATGAGGTGATTAGTCATCCTATTGAACCAAATTACATAATTTGCTAGTTCACCCTAGAAGGGAATCAACCCGGGTAGTTGAAAGTTTGTTAGAGATGTTAAGTCCTATGAACTTAGTCCCAAAGCTAACCAAGAGAGGGGTGAATTGGTATTTTAAAAAATTGTTAGACAAAGCACAAATACAAACCACCATAAAATAAAATAATACAGAAATATAAGTGCGGAAGCAAGAAACAAGAACATGGAAATTTATAGTGGTTCGGTCAACTCGACCTACGTCCACTCCCCGAGGCGCCCTCCGAGTATTGCACTATAATCGTGACTCTCCTTTAGCCCTCACAGCTAGGAGGAAACGCCTTTACAAAGAACCTCTTTTTGCCACCCTGACAAGGTAGAGAACCTATCTCCTTTTGCTTCCTCATGAAGCTGGCAGAGAACCACTATCAGTTGCTGAATCCTTACCTCTACCGACCCTTCCATGGACAAGAAACTCTAGACGAAGAAGAAGCAGAGTGATCTTTGAAGCAACCCTTGTGAATCCCCTTACAAGCTCCCCCTCACAATATCCTCTCTCTCTCTTTCTCTCTTTCTCTCCTCAAGGTCTTCTCAGGTCAAGGCAGCAGCAAAAGATGTTCAAAAATGTTGAACAAGAGCTCTTAAATAGAAGAGCTTCAAAGGAGCTCATTAATTACAAGTTGCTGACTATATCGTCCAGGACGATATTGACATCGTCCTGGCCGATCAGTACAAATCCCATGAGATTGGCCGGGGCACCACCCTGAATGCAAATTAGACGATTGAAAATTGGCTTGATCATCCTGGCTGATCTCACCATTGTCCAGGACGATCAGTTCAAATCAGAGGAAAATTGTCCTGAGCATCGCCCTGAATTTAAGCTGGCCGATCCTGATCGTCCAGGAGAAACTAAGGTTTTTTTAATAGATCACCCTGGCCGATCCTGCGATCGTCCAGGATAATGTGATCGTATCAATCATCCTTAATTACTTCCTTGATTTGTCTGATTAATTAAGGCATAATTGGGAATATTGTCCAGGCCGATCCAATATCGTCCTGGCCTATTTCCAAAAATACAGAATACCTTAATTGTTTATGGAGGCAATTTTTTTCTGTTTTGAGCTTATCATCCAAGACGATCTGTTAATGATAGCTGCCTTAATTAAGAATCCTGATTAGAGTCTTTGTTTTGAACTCAATCGTCCTGGCCGATGTGAGCAAAAATAGAGATTCTAAGTCTCTCAAGTGTGTGTGTGTGTGTAGTCTCTTTGACATTACAAACTGACTCAAGAAGAAAAAAAAAGTAAAATATAGAATGACTCAACCCTAGCTAGCTACCCAATCTTGAACTTGCGTCGTTTTTTCATCCGATCTTTGATTCCTGAAATGTTAAAAGAAATAAGCAATAGGTAGTCCAAGAGAATCAATAGTATTTGTCAATCATCAAAACATAAGAAATGAAACTAGATTTGCAACAATCTCCCCCTTTTTGATGATGGCAAACACAAGTAGGAAAATTTTAGTAAAAATAGCAGTTCATTAAAATTTCAAAGTTACAAGCATCAGCTTTTCTTACCACATCCTACTCCCCCTTTTGTCATCACAAAAAGAGGGTCCTAGACACACATAAAGAAAAAGGAAAAATACAATAAAAACTAAAACAAACTACAAGACAAACTACAAAAAATAGAAAATAGAAAACAAAAAAAACTAGAAAAATGAGGGATCATGATCATCAGATGGAGGTGGAGGTGGTGGAGCCTGCTTAAAGTAACCAGCAAGCATAGTAAACTGAGCAATGAACCAGGCTATGTCCTGGTCGTGCTGCAGCTACTGGTGAGTCATGGAGCTGTCAAATTGGGCTAAGTCCTCTGTGCGGTGCTTCTCGTAGCGGGCCATGTCATCAAAATGTTGCTTCTCCTGTGCAGCAACGTAAGCGTCGAAGCTGGTCTCCCAATGATTAAATCTCTCAACTAACTGGTCAAACTGTGAGTGCTATCGAAGAGGAGTAGGATCAGGAATAGGAGCGGGAGAGGGAGCCTCCTCCTCTTCAGCCATCTGAGGTTCCTTATCCCATGGGTGGAGACGAGTACTGTGAAGGGTATTGAAAGAACTGTTTGAGTATAAGAGAGTTGGGAGGAGCAGGATATTGAAATTGATATTTGGTTTTAAGGACATAGGCTATGAGGTGTCCTAAAGCTATATTGGGTTTCCTCTTATGACCTGGATCGCAGATTGTGGTTAAATAATCAATGTATCAAAAAATTAAGTCAGTAGTATTAAATTCTCTATGAGCCATGATGTAAAAAGTAGTCAGAGAAAGTAGAGGAGTGATGTGGATTCGGTCCCCAGCTTTTGGAATAATGGAGGTTCGAAGGACATGCTGAATTATCCTAGCATCTTTGACTAAAGAGCTAGTCTCCCCAACATGAAAAGGTGCATTGGTCTGGCAAAGAAAATGATTTGCTGTGGACCAGTCAAGGTCAGGATCTGAGATGATTATATGTAGCTTATCCCCGGTGGTGGATAGTTGTAATAGTTCAACACAGTCCTGATATGTAATTTCGACCGGGCGTCGATTCACATAGGAGGTCAGGGCTGTGAAAGTAGGGTTTATGCGAAGATTTGTAAAGAATTCATGAAGAAGCTCAGTATGAAAGGGGATGGCGAGAGAAAGAATGAAACACAGAGAAGTGTGAGAAAAGAGATCCATTGTCGGATACGAAAGGTGAACAGGATTGATAATTCTGGAGACAATTATCCCATATTCTTTATATCGATGTTAAGCAGCTTCATCTTCTGCCTCCCTGAAATGAGGGTCAATCCTAGCCCTCGAAGAACTCCCAGAAGTTTGTCGGACTCGCTTCCCACCATCCATAGCAAGAAACTAGTAAGAAAACACAAAAGAAGAAGACATGTGAGGTGAAAAGCATGGCTTGAATGGCCTGAATTTAAAGAAACGACCATATCGTCCAGGCTGATCGTAGAATAGTCCAGGACGATATGGTACAATAATTACGTACAGGCCGATTGGTCAAAAAGGCGTTCTGATCGGCCGGGCCGATCAAATATCGGCCAGGCGAATAAAGACAGGAGATCGTCCCGAGGAGTCAAGCCGGACAACCGTTGAAAAAGCAGATCGTCTGGGTCGATTAGGTGTATCGTCCAAGATGATGCATAATAATTTATCATACCAGCCAAAGTTAAAACGTTTTAAATCTGTGCCACATGTATCATCTAGAACGAACAGTGGATCCGCCAGGACGATTGTCCAATAATGGATCGTTCGGGGCCGATTTTAAGGATTTAAATGTGCTGACACGTGGATCGTCCAGGATGATCTAGTGTATCGACCAGGATGATAACCATAAATGCATCGGCCAGGAAGAAAATTGTTATTGGCCAAGACTATCAACATGATTGCATCAGAGTTAGATCAGATCGTCCAGGACGATAAATTATCGTCCAGGATGAAGAGTTACAGCAAGCTTAGAAAAATGTTCAGCAGAAGGAATTTTGAAAGAATTGTCCTATCGTCCAGGACGATATGAGAATCGGCCAGGACGATGTGACAAGCAATTTGAATCTAAGGAAAAGATGTTGATGATCAAAGCCCTCAAAAATAAATGACTCATAATACAAAGCTAGAAACAACAATAAAAAGGCTAAAAACTAGAAAAAAGAAAAACGAAAGAAAAGAAAATTTATAAATTCTTTTTTGGCAAAGTATCCATATGACAAATTTCTCAAACAGTTAAATTTTAGAGATTCAAAAAATCAAAGAGTTAACAAGTCAAAATCTGAAAAAGGTTGAATATCCGATCTTTGTTAATCCCTAGCTCGGACTTCTTTCAGGGCAATAATCATCTTTTTTTAAAACAAAAGATTTAACTCAAAAAACTTTACTGGGTAAAAAGAAGATCCAATCAAAACTTGGTTATAAAGAAAACATCTTATAAAAAATATAACAAAGTAATTTGTCTCAATCATGGAATTTAAAATCAAGCTTTTAAAAGCATTAAATAACCAATGAGTTCTCTAAGTATTAAAATTTTTGAAAAGAGAGGATAGCTTGCATTTAGTGGGCTCATTTTATGCCTCTTGTCACTTAGATTGACTCTTTGAGCATCTTTTGATTTTTGATACACTTTTGTGTATATAGTTTTCTTTCAATTTGGCATCATTGGCCTCTTTCCTTTTTAATTCATGCAAGCTAAAAACTCTTTAAAAAACCCTTAAAAAAGCCTTAGTTGTGAGTATATCCTCCAAATATTAGAGAATAGGAGCTCTCTCTCTAACATAGGGAAGAACAAGGCACAAAACAAAATCATAATCATGTGATAAATGCAATGGCAATATTTCAATTAACTTGAAAGATATATATGAACTTTTGATATTATGCACAAGATAGATTATTGTAGCAAGATAAAAGGAATCTTAGTTTCAAAAACCAGTTGTTAATATGAGATAGACTTTTGCCTAGAAAAGAAAATTATGTCACTAAAAGAGGTTAGAGGGAGGGAAACCATCAACGGTGTTTCTCCCTTTAACCAATTTAGATATGATAATCAATGGTTTTAAATCTTCAAAATCTAAAAGCTTAAAAAAAATAATCATATAAAAAACCAATCATAAAAGTAAAGCAAAAACAAAACAATCTAGAACAAAAAGCTAGCACACAACAAAAAGAAATACAAAACTAATTAAAAAAAATTCAAGAATTTATGGAGCAGCAGGTTTAAGATATTATGAGCTGCGAGCCTCCATATGTCCAATTATCCTATGTTCCCATGAGGTCTTTGGTGAGAGCACACCTGCAAAACTCAACAACATTCAGATTTAGGAACCCAAACTAATTTGGGTCCATTCTTAGGAAATGTAGAATACAATACAGGAGTGGTATGCTGTGAATCATGTACCTTAGGTCTTCACACCCAATGTGTACTATGGTGAACAGTGCAAGTGTGTGAGATGTGTCCTAGTATGCCACAAGAAAAATATCTAACTCCAGGAAAAGGATTTCTTAAATGGTTTGAGTTATAATGCCTCTTTCTAGGTCTTGGCTTTTGATCAAGAGTAGGCGTCATCCAAGTTTTCTTAAGTGTATCCAATTCATTTTTAATCCTCAAATTTGTATTTTTTAGAACATCATTCTCAACCCTCAAGTTTTTCTCTTTCTCTTTAGATTACTTGAAATTAGAATGCAGAGAGGTGTGTGAAACTTTTAATGCTTCATTCTTATCAATTAATTCCGAGGGCTTTTTGTTCAAATCATCAAATTCATCAAGAAGAGCCATGTGATTAGAATTAATCGTTGAATGATCATTAAGAATAACTTCATACTCTTTTTGTAAATGTATAAGTTCCAATTTTAAGTTAGCATGAGTCTTCTTAAGTTTTTTGTATGTTGCATGGATTTTCTCATAAATCTCAAACAATTCATCATAGGCTGGTTTACATACCTCTTTCTCATTACTTTGCTCAAGATGATCTTCCCCCATTAAGCATAGGTTCATTGTCGCTTCCTCTTGTTCAGTCTTAGAGGAATCAGTACCAGATTCTACCTAGAACGCCTTTTGACTCTCTTCTTGTCCTTCCTAAACTTAGGTTTCTCATCACCCTTTTCCTTTTCTTTGCTCGAGTGATCTTGAAGTGTAGGACAATCGACTTTCACACATCCAGGCTTCCTGCATTCATAACAAACAACATCAGAAGATCCTTTAGAATATTTATGATCCTTTCCTTTTCTCCAATGATGTTTGTGTTTCTTACTTAGAAAGCTTTTGAATTGCCTTGTGATTAAGGCAAAGCCATCACTTTCAAACCCGGAAGATTCTGAGTCTGATCTGTGCGCCTTCAGTGCCACCATTTTCTTCTTTTTCTTCTCACCTGCATCAAAATTTCTTTGATTCACCCCTTTCTTGTAAGCAATGAGTGAGCCAAGTAAGTTATCAATAGAATAAGTGTTTAAATCCTTAGATTCAGTGATTGCAGTGATTTTAGCATCATATGACGAAGGCAAACATATCAAAATCTTGTTTACTTTTTCATAGTTTGAAAGTTCTCTTCCTAATGCATGCAGTAAAGTGACTATCTGTGTAAACCTAGTATACATGTCAGAAATAGATTCATGAGATTTCATACGAAAATGTTCGTAGTCATGCAAGAGAATGTTCAAAAGGGATTGTTTAACTTCATTGGTTCCTTCATAAGTGATACACAATTTTTCCCAAATTTTTTTACCAGTTTTGCAAGTGGAAACACGCATGTAATCCTCAGACTTTAAAGCACAGAAAAAATAGTTCAAACATTTTGCATTCAGTTGAGCCAAATCCCTATCATCTAAAGTCCATTCAGTAAAAGGAAGTGGAACATTAATGCCATTAAGTTTTCCAGTTGGAGGTGTGTAACCATCCTTAACAAGCATCCACATGTGATAGTCAGTTGATTGTAGAAAAGTAGACATGCGAGTTTTCTAAAAATCAAATGGGATATTATCAAACAAAGGTGGTTGGATAATAGAATACCCTTCCGGTGTATTATGATTCCCAAAGTTAGCCATGGATCAAAATTCAAAAAGTTTTTCAAACTTAATTTTTATGAATCCCGCTCTGATACCACTTGAAAGTTTGTTAGGGATGTTAAGCCCAATGAACTTAGTCCTAAAGCTAACCAAGAGGGGGGTGAATTGGTATTTTAAAAAATCATTAGACAAAGCATAAATACAAACCACCACAAAACAAAATAATGTGGAAATATAAGTGCGGAAGCAAGAAACAAGAACACAGAAATTTATAGTGGTTCAGTCAACTTGACCTACGTCCAATCCCCAGAGGCACCCTCCGAGTATTGCACTACAATCATGACTCTCCTTTAGCCCTCACAGCTAGGTAGAGAAGCCTTTACAAAGAACCTCTTTTTTCCACCCCTGCAAGGCAGAGAACCTATCTGCTTTTGTTTCCTTCTGAAGCTGGAAAAGAACCAATATCAGTTGCTGAATCCTTACCTCTACCGACCCTTCCATGGACAAGAAACTCTAGATGAAGAAGAAGCAGAGCGATCCTTGAAGCAACCCTTGTGAATCCCCTCACAAGCTCCTCCACAAGATCCCCTCTCTCTCTCTCTCTCTCTCTCTCTCTCTCTCTCTCTCTCTCTCTCTCTCTCTCTCTCTCTCTCTCTCTCTCTCTCTCTCTCTCTCTCTCTCTCTCTCTCTCTCTCTCTCTCTCTCTCTCTCTCTCTCTCTCTCTCTCTCTCTCTCTCTCTCTCTCTCTCTCTCTCTCTCTCTCTCTCTCTCTCTCTCTCTCTCTCTCTCTCTCTCTCTCTCTCTCTTTCTCTCTTTCTCTCCTCAAGGTCTTCTCAGGTCAAGGAAGCAGAAAAAGATGTTCATAAATGTTGAACAAGAGCTCTTAAATAGAAGAGCTTCAAAGGAGCTTATTAATTACAAGTTGCCGACTATATCGTCCAGGACGATATTGATATTGTCCTGGCCGATCAGTACAAATCCCATGAGATCGGTCGAGGCACCACTCTGAATGCAAACTTGACAATTGAAAATTGGCTTGATCTTCCTAGCCGATCTCATGATCGTCTAGGCCGATCTCACGATCGTCCAGTTCAAATTAGAGAAAAATCATCCTGAGCATCGCCCTGAATTCAAGCTGGCCGATCCCGATTGTCCAGGAGCAACTAAGGTTTTTTGAATAAATCGTCCTGGCCGATCCTGCAATCGTCCAGGACTATGTGATCGTATCAATCATCCTTAATTACTTCTTTGATTTTTCTGATTAATTAAGGCATAATTGTGAATATCGTCCAGGCTAATCCAATATCGTCATGGCCGATTTCCAAAAATATAGAATACCTTAATTGTTTATGGCGGCAATTTCTTTCTGTTTTGAGCTTATCATCCTGGCCGATATAAGTATCATCCTGGCCGATACAAGTATCGTCCAGGATGATCTATTAATGACGGCTGCCTTAATTAAGATTGCTGATTAGAGTCTCTGTTTTGAACTCGATCATCCTGGCCTATGTGAGCAAAAATAGATATTCTAAGTCTCTCATGTGTGTGTGTAGGGTTACTTAGTATCAGTCTCTTTGATATTACAAACTGGCTCAAGACGAAAAAAAGTAAAATACAGACTCACTCAACCCTAGCTAGCTACCCAATCTTGAACTTGCATCATTTGTTCATTTGATCTTCAATTCCTAAAATGTTAGAAGAAATAGGCAATAGGCAGTTCAAGATAATCAATAGTATTTGTCAATCATCAAAATATAAGCGATGAAACTAGATTTGCAATAGTAGTTATGTCATCCTCTATAATCTCGATTAGAGAAAGAAAAGCCAAGGATTCATCTAAAGATGAGAAATGGGAGACTGCGATATCTAAGAAGACTATAAAGATGTTGAAACACCTAAAAATCTGAGTAGATGCTGGATTTCAAGGGGTTGCCTTTCATAGCTACATCTACGTCAAAAAAATACCTAGTCCAAGTTAGATCATCAAGATCTGGTAAGGCAAAACCCTTGAAGAGAAAAACTAAACTAAAGACGCTCAAGAATTAAAAGACAGTAACTCAAAAGGCTATTAATAGTTTGGATGATTACTACCAAACTATGAGGCAACCCATTAAGCTCATTAACTTCATGTCAAAGCTTAAAATGAACTAAAAAGAAAAATATGATGAAGATTTGCCTTCAATAGAGTTAGGTCAAGTCAACTCAGTGACATTAGATATGTTAATAAAAGAATATACTGAGAAGGGAAACTCCTGAATCATGTCTGATGGTGTCACGGATGGACTATAGTTTAGAGTAGGATTTGCATTTTCTATATGAAGATGAATCAAGTCCTTACATAGCGTTGTAGATAGAGCACATAAATTTTGGGGTGATTCAGAATCAATAGATAAATCTCCTAAAGTAATAATGGATAAATATGAAGACTTTTTTTTACTAAATAAGTATAAGCCAAATGAAGTGGCCCAAGAACAGTTAACAAGTGGCAAGATACTATCTTCTCAACTAAAGAAGGAAATCTTCAACAAAGTAAGGGAAAATAAGTAGTGGTCAACGAAGACATTATCCCCAAAGATCCTAAGAAAAATGATGCTTCAACTAAAGAGATAAATTACAAAATCTTATCCCTACTAAGGAAAATTCCAGCGCAACTCAGCATATATGATTCTCTTATAATGTCTAAAAATCTCTAGGAAACTTGATTCAAGATTTGAAAGAGCTCGAAAGATATGAAGCATATTTTATTGAGTATTTCATGACTAAAATTCTATAAGCTCAGAACAAGCCAATTATTACTTTATCGAGGATGATCTAACACTTGGGAATGTAGATCAAAACTACCTTATGTTCATCACTATAAAGAGTGAAAGCATTATAATCAGCCAGATCTTGGTTGATCCCAAATCTCATAAGCATAAAAGCATTTAGATCATTGTGCCTTGATGTAGAGTGAAAGTTTATGAAGGTTCTTAAACCTCTAAGAATTAGCCCGAGGCTAACCAAGAGGGGGAGGGTGAATTGGGAATTTAAAACTTCTTTGAACAAAAAAGTGAATCCCCTTTTTAAAGCATTTTAAAATATCTGAAAATTTTTAATTCTATCCATTGATGTGAAAGAAGGTTAATTTCACAATAACAACAAAATCAGAGTTTTAAATCACACAATAAATCGCTAAAAAGTACAAAAATTAAAATATGAAAAGGTAAAAGATTGAACACACCAGAATTTATAGTGGTTCAGTCCAACCTGACCTACATCCACTCCCCAAAAACCACTATTCTAGGTATTGCACTAAACCTTTAGTGACTCTTCTTTAGCACCCACAACAAGGCAGAGAAATCTTAACAAAATTTCTTCCATAAACACTATGTAGTAGAGGACTTGAAAGTCCTTTCATAGATACAGAACCTTGACTCCTTTTTCTTCCTCCAGGAGATGGAAGAGAGCCACAAATCTCTTTCACCTTCCCCGATGCGACTAAGTAGGCAGGTCCTTCGACACCAAAGAGATCTTCTTATTCCCAAAACTTCCCTCAAGATAAACCTTAATTATGATGGTACTAAGGAGCAAGCTTGCCAGAGTAACCTTGTGAAACCCCCTACACACTCTCTTAAAAATCATAAGCTTCTTCTCCTTCTCAAACTCAAACATTTTCTCTCTCCCTTTAAGTTTTCTGCAGAAGAACTGAGACTTAATGCATGCCAAAGACTCATATTGTGTCTTTGGTGAAAGCTAAAATAGTGGGCTTTGAAAAACCCTAAAAAACTTCTACTAAGATCTTAGGATCATCCTATACGATTAGTTCAAAAAAACCCTTTCAACTAGTATGAACAATATTGCCCTATACGATTTCTTCAAGTGTTTTTATTCATCATCTCATACGAATGAGAACATCATCCAGTGTGATTTGTACAAACACATAGATAAACATCTCGTATGATAATTAGTGATTAAATATCATATCATACAGGAATTGGATCATCTAGTACGATCATCTTCAATCATCATGTATAATTTGATTGAATAATTTTACCAAAATTAAGCACCTAATCACATGATAAATTTTGGCATGATTATTATTAATCATACAGTATGATGAGAATAAAATTTGAATTAAAAAATAATACCTAAATAGAGTTTAGCAGCTATTTTTATGATTTCTATGCATCATCCTATACAATGTGAATCGTACAGTACAATCATTTGAAATTACATTAATTTCAAAATTAGTCATTTTGATGAGCTAATCATACAATACGATATAAATCGTATGTATGATTGGTTCATAAACTTGAACATCTAATTTCGATCCAACCTTACACCATTTAGTGTGTGTGTATAGTCAACATTAGCAAATACATTTACAGGACCTGACTCAAGAAATAAAAAATATATCAATAAATATTACAAATTATTTACAGCATAATTTATTCTACCCAATCTCGAGCCTTGATTCATCATTGGATGGTGCATGATGTTCTTGAAATATTAGTACACACACAAACAAATATAAAATGCAAATACGAAGAGACACAAAGATGTGAGCCACAATTTTTGTAATCATAAAAAATATAAACTCATGAGCTTGAGATGCAATAATCTCCCCCTTTTTTATGATGGCAAATATTACTGGTTGAATTTGCAAATTAAAATATTTTCTCTTAATCTACCCTTCTTCATTTTTTTTTTAGAAATTGCAAATTGCATTCAAGAAAGAACTAATTACAAGGAAATAAAAACCTCACATTCTTTCTTTAGCAAACTAGACAAATTAGAAGGAATATTGACAAAAGAGAAACTACCAAAACAAAAACTATCTTGTAAAGCCAAAGTAGCGTAAACATCAGCTACCTTATTACATTCTCTATGAACATGATTAAGAAAGACTTTATTGAAATCATTTAGAAATAAAAAAATTTTAGTACTCCTGTTGTTGAAATGACACTTCAACTTCTTCAAAGAATCATGAATAAAATTGATAATATTTGTGTTGTCTCCTTCAATAATAACTCATTTACTATCCATCATCCAAGGTTGTATGAAATCCTTTATAGTCAAAATAGCCTCCAACTCAAGTTGTGACCCATCCCAATGAAGTTTCTTCTTCCCAAACGCCAACAACAACCTTCCTTTTATGATCCCTAAACACACCTCCGATCCCATCTTGATTAGATTCGAATAATGAAGCATCCACATTGATTTTGATCCAATCTAGCGGAGGAGGGCGCCAAACTTTAGTAAACTCCCTTAGGAGATTAACACCCCAACCATCTAGATTTGGATACAAATTCTATTTAGCCAAAAAACAAAACATTTGCTGCAACCATTGCACTACAGGGAGTGGTATTCCCATGCACTAGATCATTTCAATTTTTCCAAGAAAGAAAAACTGATTTGAATTAGATTTTCACCATGTTAGGGAAATGAAACGAATGTCCTCTAAGCTCTTTCAAACAATTTTACAATGAATGAAAAATGGGAATGTAGAATCCCCATTCTCTCAACTTGAGAATGATCTCCTTCATGAATTTGCAATGAACCACAATATGAGCATAACTTTCTAATTCTTGACATCCTCTTGGACATAAGTCATTAAGACTTATCCTTCTATACTTAAGTAACTCAGATGTAGGAATAGCAAACTTACTCATCCTCCACCAAAAAAGCTCCACTCTCGGGTTAAGCTTTAGACTTCTTAACCATCTTACAAACTCGTAGTCTTCCTCCTTAGACCACCTCTTCATCGATTCCTCATAAGCCAAAGCAATGATAGATCTCCCATTGTGGCGATACATAGTTTTCAAATAATCCATATCAGACTCATGATCAAGAGGGACCTGCAAAATCAACAAAATAAGTTCATCATTGAAAAACTACTGTAGAAAATCCATAAAATTTTAGCACTTGATACAAGGTTTTCCAACCCATGCTATCGAAAGCTTGTTCCATGTCTAATTTCATAGCCATCAACCCCGTCTTATCCTTTGAGATTCTAAATTTGTTGAAGATCTCTTGTGCAAGTAGACAATGTTCAGACATTGATCTACCTAGGATAAAAGCAACTTGCTCTTCTAAAATGATCTTGGAGATACAAAATTTAATTCTATTAACCAACATAGTTGTGACCAAGTTATAAGTGGTTTTACATAGGCTAATAGGTCTGAAAGTTGATGGCACTATAGGATTCTTTACATTTGGGATTAACATAATCAAAGTATCTTTCCATTCATCCTTCATGAACCAGTTTTAAAGAAACTGTCAACAGCTTTCCAAGTTGATTCTCTCACAATGCTCCAAAAGAATTGAAAAATGAAGGTGTGATCCCATCCAACCCAGGAAATTTATTCCTACCTTGCTGAAAAAAATGCAATTTTTAATTCTTCCTGAGTAAAATCTACAATTAGAAACTCTACATCCACAAAATTAAGCTTCTGGTTCTCTGGAAAAATAGGCCAACTCGTCAAGAAGCAAGATCTAGATTTCCATTTATTGACAAAGAATTTCTGAAAGACAAATAAAATCTACTCAAAGTTGTCCACCAAGTTGTTATCTTCATCCCTATTTTGTCTTATAAGATTCCCATTCCTTTTAGCTGAAGCAAACTTGTGAAAGAAATTTGAACTAACATCACCTTATTCATGCCATCTCACCTTCGCTCTTTGATTCCACCAAGTTGATAATCTTCCTAAAGTTACAATAAGATCATGCACATTGATTCTGAGTAGGTTAAGCCTTTCCACCATCAAGCCACCTTCTGAAACTTCTTCCAACTGTAGATCCAAAATTTCTTTCTTTAAGTCTTCTTTCAACTGATTCAAACTCTTACATTTATTCTTGCTCCAGAAGATTAAGGATCTCAATGATCTTCTTAGCTTCCTCTGCAAGACATCCATATCATTACCATGATCAAATTTTCTCCAAGAATTTGAAATAATGCTCCAGTCTGCCAGATAGGACTTCCAAGTTTCCTCAAATCTGATAAATCTAGAGTTGTACTGAGCCTCCAACACCTTGAAAGTAATTGGACTATGATCATATGCCACCCTTGCTAAATGTCTAACACATGCCGAAGGAACCTTTTGTAGAACTACTACATTCAACAAGCACCTGTCTAGTCTTTCCCAAATTCTTAGAGCACCTTCTTTGTTATTGCACCAAGTGTATCTAGGTCCGACAGTACCTACATCATGAAAATCATTATTAGTCATAAACAACTTCATCTCTTGAGGCCCTTTGGAAAAAACGAACCTCTTAACTCCTTTCTTATCATCTTTAGACAATATACAATTGAAGTCTCCACCAACCACTAAAGGTTTATTGCCCAAAACAAACCTCTCAAGCATCTCCCATAAACTTCTCCTAACACGATAGTCCTTATTAGCATACACAGTAGCCACATTTCAAGAACCAATCAAAAAAACTTCAAGCATTCCAATGACAACTTGAGAAGAATGATCCACAACCTCAAAAGACACCTTATTCCTATCACACAAAATCAAGATTCCACTAGAGGTACCTTCGACGGGATGGTGGAATAAATCCCACACACTTCCAATAGCCTTATCAACATAAACCCTATCAATATTAGATATATTAGTCTTGGTAAGACGAACAAAACATCCTCCATAATCCTTCACTATCTCTCTAAGATAAAGGAGGCCTCCTTCTTGGCCCCCTATAATTCCAAAATATAAAGGAAGACATTAATTACCTGGAGGGGAAGAGTCCCCACCTCTCTTTCTATCCTTAATTCCACCTCTTCTATTCTTTCAAGCAACATCAACAGGACTCAAAGACTTCACTTCTTTGTTAAGTTTTAATTTACCTGAAGTTGAGATCTTACCAACAACACCACTCGAAACTCGATCTCATTTTTTTACTATATCATGTTTGGTTTAATCTCCCGGTGAAACACATTCTCCTTTATTTGTTATTCTATTAGAAGAAAGAATACTACCTTTCACCAACTTATAAATGCATTCAGCTTCCATGACTTCATCCAATCCTGAATCTTGATTCTCCTCTTCCAAAATGCTGAATTGGTTTTTCAAACAAACTTCAGAATAATTGGAAGTTTGCAACAAACATTTTGAGCTCATCAAGTTTTGATCAACAAAAGGACTTGTACTTATATTACCTTCAGCATTCTTGTCCTTTGATAAATTTTCAACGATTTCTCTATCTTCAATGCTGGATTGCTTATGGACAACTGAATCCTTAACTTGATTACTATAATTTTGATTCTGACTAAGCAAAGTACCTTCAACCTTCTTAAAATTTTTAAATTTATTATTTTGAACTTAATATGTATGTAGGGACCATATTCATCATGCTCAATAGAGTTTCCTTTTTCATGGATCTCCCTAACTCTTCTTTCAGAAGGCACAACATCAATTATTTTTATAGGAAGACTATTGTTGGTAGGACACATAGTCTTCAAATGGCCAATTTTACCACAATGATGAAATCTTTTCATTCTATACTTTTTGAAAAGATCTACCATGTATTCCTTCAATCCATACACCTTTTGGTAATTTTTGTCAAATTCAATTCAAACACATACTCAGGCATACTCTCTCTTACCCCATTTAAATGAATTTTCATCAAGATACAAAGGCACTCCAATCATAGATGCAATTCTCAAAATATTCTTTTCATCTCAACAATGCAGCAGTATGCAAGGCATACGAATCCATACTGGTGCTGTGAGGCCTTTAACTGATTCAAGGGAGAACGAAGGGCACCATTTGTCCATGCCAGTAATATTGCTTCCAATAAACCAAAGGCCACGACCTAAGACTTCTTCCAATGCTTCAAAATTCTTAAATGAACAAAGGATCCAATTCAAACCCAATGTTTTTAGGTGGAAATTACCATGCTTAGTCCATTGCCTACGAAGCTCCTACTACAAACTGGAAAATGGATGTTATCACCAAGAACTTTAATCACTAATGAATTCTTCAAAATCTAAGAATTGGCATCTTACAAGTGCTACTCCATCTCAGTAATAGGGGTAGAATTCACATTATAATTTAGCTTAATGTGCTGAATCTTTTTCTAAGCATTCAAGAAATTTCCTTTAGGACCATTGACAGCATCGTTCACAGAACGATCACAACAATTCTTAAAGTCAATCTCTGGGATGATTGGTGGATTGAGATTAGCATTATGAATCCCACTATCCAAAATATTACTAGCATTCGACACATAACCTTCAAACAAATTTACCTTAGCAGGCGAGTCTATGTTATCGCAAGCAGGTCGCTTCTCGTCAGGTTCATGAAAATCGTTGTTATCCTTATTCAATAAATTCACATTTATCCCTGGCCTTTGGTCAGAGATTGCATTTGAATAACTAAATTACTTGTCAGGGATTGCATTTGAATAACTAAATTTATTAACATAAATTTTCATATATGATGAAGAAGCTTCACAATCGTTAGATTTCAGAGGTGATTCAACACTAGACTTTAAATGTTGAGGAGTTATACATGCAGACGCAATCAAAATACCTTTACCCTTCCTTCCACAAAATCAATCTTCTTCAGATGAGAATCACTAACCTCCTTGATAACCAAAGGGCGCGCAGTCATCCTCATACGCCCGTCATTTGCATCCATCCCTAGATTCACTCGGCGATGATGCCCATCTTCTCTAACATGTCCACTTAATCCACCAGGTTAATGTTCAGCTGCTGGTGCAGCCACTGATGGCCGGCGGCTATCCATCGCCTAAAGAGCGTCGATGAAGGCGAAAGAAAACTAGGAAATGGAAAATTTGAAAAGAGGGGAGTTTCTCTCTCTAACGATAGTTTCTCTCTCCCTCACTAAAGAAATTATATTAAAAAGTAGGGGAAACTAAATTTTTTTTATGTTTCTATTTTTTATTTAAAAAAAAATTAGAAACTAGATAAGAGATACATAAATGCAAATATATGATGGATAAATGCAACTACAAGATGAATGTATTCAACTTAACCACAAATACATTTAACCAAATATATTCTCCCACTTTAACATTATCAAATAGAAGATAAACATAGAAAAAATATAATAGAACACACATAACAAGTTAAAGATCATATGTATCCTGATCAGATGGAGGTCATGGTAATGGTGATGTTTTAGAGGAATCAATTAATTTCAATAAATTTTCTTAGAATGAGAAAGTTACATCTTGACTTTATTCAAAAGCTTAGTAAGAATTGCATTGACAATGCTTAATGCCAAAAAGGTTAGAGATTTAAGTTTTATTCATCCTAATCCAAGCTCCTTATGGGTTAAAATCTTTTTAAACAAAAATATAATTTAGAAAAAAAATTAGAGAATGAATTTTAATCTTTTTAATATTTTTTTCATGAAATATATCTAATAGAATATTAATGTAAAAATGGTTAATCTGGAATCATGATTTTCAAACTCAAGTGTTAAAGATATCAATTGGCACATGGGTTTTTCTAATATTTAAAGATTTGAAATAAAGGAGAGCTAACTCATTGTGGTCTCATTTTATTCCTCTTTATCAATTTTTGATGCACTTTATGCATCTTTTGATTTTGACACACTGTGCATCTTGCAATTATTTGACACACATTGCACATCTTTTCATTTTGGGCTCATTTTATGCTTCTTCTTTTTTCTCTAACTTGCTTCATTTCTAAATCTTTAAAGAATGAATTCTCTTAGTTGTGAGATTATCTTCCAGATATAAGAGAAGAGGAACTCACTCTCTTATATAAAGAAGAAAAAACCCATAAAGTAAAACCCGATCCATATGAAAGAAATAAACAACTTCACTAAGAAAATTTTATGTAGATTCATTCACTTGCAAAAATATTCATATGAGATAGAGAAATATAGTAAGATGAAGTACATCTATTTTTGGGTCTAATTTTAAATTTTAAATAGATTTTGATTCAAAAAGAAGTTTCGACACTGAAGGAGTTAGAGGAAGAGGGATAGTCATCAATTTCTCTTTCTTTAACTATTTTTGGAAAAGTCAAACATAGCTTACTTAAAATTTTAAGAAAAAAAGTGGTAAATTTTCATTTTAAAAAATATGATTTAAGAGAAGTTATTTGATTCTCTTATGCATATATAAAAACTAATGTGATTTGTGTGTGTTGATCAGAGAGACTACACAAAAAATATGAAAAATAAAATAAAAGATCACAAATATAAATATCTTTCTATAGAACAAAAACATAAAGAAAAACATAAAAAATAAGTACATTCACGATGAACTTAAAACGTACATGCATTCATTAACTATAAAACAGATAAACACACAAACAAAACTTTATACCTCATCATCTTGCTCCTGGTTTGATGATGTAGAAGTTAGGTCTGCCTAGGAGATTTTTTACTTTTTATCATTTGTCCTTATTACAACTAGCTAATTTTCACCATTTTTCTTTGCATGAAGAGTTTTTAAATTAGGGCGCTTATTTTTCATCTGTTTAGATTTCCTACACCAAAAGTAAATAATATTAGAAGAAATCTTAACATTCTTATCATTTTATCTTTATTCCACTTTTGTTAATGTTGGTTCTTGTGGTTCAGTAAATTTTCAAATTTTCTTATTATTGATGTTATCTCCTTAATCTCGTCATTTGCTAAGTCACTTTTATTCTTGTATTTAGCTTTTAACACTATAGTTTCACATGCATCTACAGTCTTTAACTCATACTTTGTTCATAGACAATGAGTGATCCGATGAGATTATCAATATAATAATTATTCAAATCTTTTTATTCACATATATGAATAACTTTAACATTAAATTTTTCTGGTAAATAATATAGAATTTTATTAACCTTTTTAAAATTTGAAAGTTCTTTTCATAAAGCATGTAATGATGACACTATTTGAGTAAACCTATTATACATGTCTGGATAGTCTCATAAGATTTCATATAAAATATTTCATAATCATGCATTAAAATAATCAACTTATATTGCTTGACTTCACTAGTGCCTTCAAATGTTATACATAATATATAATAAATTTCCTTGCGAGTAGTAAATATAGAGACTCTCATATAATCTTTAGAATTCAAATCACAGAAATAATTCATACATTTAGCATTCAATTGAGCATAAGTTTATTCTATTATACTCTAGTCAATAAATAGAATATCAGTTTCAACTCCATCTATAATACGTGATGGTATAGAATAGACAGTTTGAATCATATGCCATAATCAATAATTTCATGATTGCAAGAAAGTAGACATTGATCATTTTTTAATCAAAAGGAATATCAACTAAAGTTGGTCGTGTGATTGAATATCCTTCCATGATATTATGATTTCTAAAGTAAGTCATTCATCTTTTTTTAAAAGTTATTTAGAACTTAGTTTCTGAACCTGGCTCTGATACCACATAATGTTGCAGTCCATGACCCCTAGCCTGAAATTTTGATGATGAAAAATAATGTTGATTGAATTATCTCATTATTCATTGAATATTTTGAATGTTTCTCTTATCTATGAGTACTAACATTTCAAGAAGATCATATATTGCTCAAGACAATAGAAGACTCAAAACTGGGTAGAATAGGATGTGAAGATTGTAGCTTTATATATTTTTTACTTTTTCTTTTCTTAAGTTAGTCCACAAAATGTGTAAGAAAACTGAGTATTCATGCACACACATAGGGGTGAGTTTTTTTTTTTTAAGGAAAAAATTCTTTTATTTTTTCTATAGATCATATTATACAATTTTAAACTGTATTGGACAATATATTATGGCACAAAAGGCTATATTCTATGAACTAATCATAATATACAATCTCTATCAAAATGTATAATTCATTTTCAATCTGAAACCCTAGTTGCTAGATTAATTTAAGCAGATTTTTAGATCATTAAATTTTGAACTGATCGTGCTGTATGATCCTATCATTTTGTACGATCCTATCGTGATGTATGAGTATTTGAATACTTGCTCAAATTAACCACTGTGATTAGTCAATTAAAATTAAGGTTTAATTAATGATTGGTAATCATACTGTATAATTAGGTTTGCACCGTACGATGAATCGAGGCTATTATTGGTCATCCCGTAGATCGTATCGGGCAATACCTTAATTTTTGAACTAATCATACTAGAGAATGTATATATCGTACAGGATGATCTGAAGATTTTAATAGAGCATACTGTATGATTTGGATTATACCAGACGATGAACAAAGATGAATTTCTTTCGTCCCAGCATTCGTCCTGTATGAACATAAGAAATTTATCACCATACTAGATGATATTTGTATCGTACTATATAATGTAGTTCAGAATTGTTGTCTGTTCGTACTCCTTCGTACCAAGATGAAAGCTATTTTTAATAGATCATACTATACGTTCTTGAATTGTACAATATGAATATAAATGGCTAAATTAAAATTTTAGGGTTTCTTAAAGCCTGATATTTAAGAATTATTTGTGTCTTTTTGAAAGAAGAGAGAGGAACATGATAAGGAAGGGGAAGCTCTTGAGAGGGATCCATTTAAAGGGATTTAGGGCTTGTGAGAGGAAGTAGAAGGTGAGTTTATGAGGGAGAAGGAGTTTTTTGGGATCACAAGGATGCTCCTAGCCTACTGCACGCTTGCTCCTCCTGTGGGCCAGGTAAATCTTGTGGGAGCACTCTAGAGGGAGAGCCATCTAGGTTGACGTCCTCAAAGGTCCTCTGCCTTCTCCAAGAGGGAGAAAATTGAGAAGGTCCTCTTCCTTCTCAAAGAGGGCCACTACCGTCACTAGGAGGGTGACATTGCGTTTAGTACTCCGCTACACCGAGGATGGTGAAAGTGACATTGTGTAAAGGCTTATCCGCCTTACTGTGAGGGTAAAAGGAGAATTACTTTTGATTACTGAAATTCCTATATTGGAGGGCTCCAGGGAGTGCATATATGTCAAGTGATCGAACCACTATAAATCTTCTAGTGTGTTTTTTCCATTTATTACTTTTTATTTTCTTTTTGCATCCTAATTTCTATAACTGCTTGGTGAGAATATTGTTATAGAACCTTGTTGTGCGATTTAGAATTACATCACCGCTACTACAATCTTGTTTAATCACTAGCTTTCTCTTCGACTTAGTTAAGTTATTTTTTTGAAAACTATAAAAAATTTAGAACTCCTGTTTAAGCTTTGTTCTTTATTTCAAAAAATACCAATTCACCCCCCCCCCCCCCTCTTGGTGTATCTCATACTTTCAATTGGTATCAGAGTGGGGTTTAAAAAATAATGTTTTACAAAACCTTAAAAAATTGATCATGGCACATTTTGGTAACCTTAATACTACGGAGGGTTATTCTATAACTCGTCCACCCTTGTTTGACAATATACCATTTGATTTTTGGAAAATTTGAATGTCTATATTTTTAAGGGCTATAAACTATCGTATGTAGATGTTGATTCAAGAAGTTTACACTGCACCTTTTGAACTTTTTAATTGCATGAAAACTCAAGTACCATTTAGTGAATGGAGCAATGAGGATAGAGATCTAGCATAATTAAATGCAAAGTGCTTGAATTATTTTTTTTGTGCATTAAAATTAAAAGGCTACATGAGAGTATCTACCTATGCTACTGGTAAGGAGATCTGGGATAGACTGTGTATTACGTACGAAGGAACTAGTGAGGTTAAATAGGCTATATTAAATATTTTATTGTATGAGCACGAACTCTTTCGTATGAAACCTAGCAAAACTATATCTGGCATGTACACTAGGTTCACCTAGATAGTGACATCTTTTTATGCACAAGGTAGAGAAATTTCTAATTCTAAAAAATTAAATAAGATTTTGAGATGCTTACCGAGTTCTTATAATGCTAAAATTACTACAATTATTGAGTCCAAAGATTTAAATGTTTACTCATTTGATAATTTGCTTGTGTCATTCATTGCTTACGAGCAAGGAGTGAGTCAAAGGCAAAATGATGCAGGAGAGAAGAAGAAAGAGCGAATGGTGGCTCTAAAAGAAAATAACTTAGAAAGTGAAAGTTTTACAACAAAAAGAGATGATGATATTGCCTTGGTGACTCAACAATTTAAGAATTTTCTGAAAAGAAAATAAAGGCATCATCAAAAGAATTGGAACAAAGGTAAAAGCTAAAAAATTATTAAAGTTTCATCTAACATGATTTGTTTTCAGTGCAGAAAACTAGGTCAACTCCGAGCTAATTATCACAATATAAAGATCCAGCCAACTAAGGAAAAGGGCGAGGAGAAGGTAAAATAAAAGAAAGGAAAGTTGAAGACACAGAAGGCATTTTGGGCCAACTCTTCCTTAGAATTGTCAGAAGAATAAGTAGAGGATGAGGTAAACTTTATTAATCGGATCAAGGTGAGGTATGTCAACTTCATATGAATATTTATTGGTTATTTCTGAGAAAATTCATGATTCATATAGAAATTTTAAGAAATAAGATGAACTTGTATGGTAAATAGATAATAATGAACATTGGCTAAAAGTGGAAAGGGGCAACATATGAATATGAAAGTAATGCATTAAAAGTGAAACTCATAGCATTTGAAAAAGATAAATGATCATCCCTATTAGCCCAAACATGCAAACCCCTGGCATTGCATGCATCACACAACTTTAATAAGAGGCATCACCACCCACATTGGTTAGTGAACCCATTTCCTTGTGTTAGGTGCTTCTCTTATGGCATGTTAGGTCACATAGACCTCACTTGTATGATTCATCATAGGAGACACCTAATGTGGAGACCTAAGTTGCATTAATCACAGTATAGCATACAATCATCTCATTCATGCAAGCATAAGGAGGAACCCAAAATCACTTGGGTTCCCAAATCTAACCCTTGAATGACATTATATGGATGCTCTCAGGAATGACCTAGTGAGAGCATGTGTTACCTGGATAGTGGCTATTTGAGACATGAAGAAGTTCATTACACTAAAGACTAGGACTGGAGGCAAAGTGACTTTAAGATACAACACCACCAGGAAAGTGGTGGGCTCAAGTATTATTGAAAATGCAAAAAAAAATGAAAATGTTTTATTAATTGATGGTTTAAAAAATTAATTGTTAAATATTAGTCAATTATATGATAAAGAATTTGATATAAAATTTCTCTCTAACAAATTCTTGATTAGTTTAAATCATAAACTTGTATTAGAAGGAAAATGAATAAACAATAGTTACATGTTAGATCTTAATTTCATTGAAAATTCAAATTCATTTTGGTTGAAAATAATAATGGATGACTCTTAGCTATGACATAGGAGACTATATCATGCTAGCATGAAAACACTTAGGAATATCACTCAGAAAAACCTAGTTAGTGGCATACCTAAGTTAGACTTCATTAAGGATCATCTATGTGATCCCTGCCAATTAAGAAAATAAGTAAAATCATCATTTCATTCAATTAAGGAGATGAATTTATATAGGACACTAGAAATCCTTCACATGGACCTATTTGGTCACGTTAGCACAGTTAGCCTAGGTGGGAAAAATTATAGATTTGTGATTATAGATGGCCTCTCTAGATTCACCTGGGTAACATTCCTAGCACATAAGAATGAGTCATTTGATGAGTTTAGAACATTCTCCACTTGGATTCAACAAAAATTAGGATATAAAATCTCAACAATCCATAATGATCATGGTGGGGAGTTTCAAAATGAAAATTTTGAAACCTTTTGTCAAGAGATAGGAATAGAACATAACTTTTTTGCCACTAGAACCCCTCAGTAAAATGGGATAGACGAGAGAAAGAATAGAATCTTAATAGAAGATGCTAAGGTAATGTTAGCTGAGTACATTCTTCTTAGATATTTTTAGGCAGAAGTTATGAATACTGCATGTTATGTCTTAAATAGGGTAAACAATAGGATGAAGTTGAATAAAAAATCCTATGAGCTCCTTAAGGATCGAACACCAAATCTTTCACACTTACATGTTTTTAGTTGAAAATGGTTTATCATAATCAATAGAAAATCTCCCTTAGGAAAATTTGATCCCAAGGCTGACGAGGGTGTCTTCTTAGGTTATTCATCTGTAGGTATGAACCAAAGAATCTTCAATAAGAGAGCCCTAGTAGTAAAAGAATTCACCCATGTAGTATTTGATGAATAGGATAAGTCCTCTGAACCTAGATTTGAAGAAGATGTGGTAGAGGATATTCAAGGAATAAAATCTAAGACTATAGGCATAAGGGGATAACCTTAGGAAGATTTTCCTAGAGATTGGAGATATTTTTTTAGTCATCCTAAAGAACTAATCTTAGGAGACCCATCAGAAGGTGTGAGAATTAGGCACGGACTTAGAAAAAAGGTTAGTCATTCTACATTTATTTCTATGATAGAACCCACAAGTATAGATTAAGCGTTAGGAGATGAATTTTGAATCCTAGCAATGCAAGAAGAATTGAACCAATTTACTAGGAATGATGTCTATGAATTAGTCAAAAGACTAAAAGAGTAGAGTGTAGTGGGAATAAAGTGGGTTTTTAAGAATAAGGTGAATGACTCATGAACCATGGTAAGGAATAAGGCTACAATAGTAGCTAAGGGGTATAACCATATTGAGGGCATAGAATTTAAAGAATCCACTGCCCTAGTAGCTAGACTAAAATCCATAAGGGTGCTCTTAGCCTTTGCTTTCTTCAAGGGTTTTAAACTATATCAAATGGACGTGAAGAGTGATTTTCTAAACGGAGTAATCAAAGAGGATGTTTATGTTGAGCAACACCCCCCCCCCCCCCCCCCCCCCCCCCCATTTGCAAATTCACAATTTCAAATCATGTATTCAAATTAAAAAAGGCACTGTATGGGTTAAGGCAAGAACCTAGAGTCTGTTATGAAAGACTTAGCTCATTCTTTATAGTTAAAGAATTCATTAAGGGTAGTGTAAACATGACCCTCTTTTTACAAAGGGTAAAAGATGAAATTCTCATTATTTAGATTCATGTAGATGACATTATATTTAAATCTTCAGATAAGACATTTTATGATGAATTCTCAAAAAATAATTAGTAATGAATTTGAAATAAGCATGATGGGAGAGTTGAATTATTTTCTTTAGTTTAGTGTAAAACAAATGGAAGTTGGAACGTTCCTTAGCCAAACTAAATACATCAAGGACATTCTAAAAAAGTATAAAATAGACAGTGCTAAGGCCATAAACACTCCCATAAGTTTTATGATTCAACTCTATAAAGACCTGAATGGAAAATCAATAAACCATAAGAAATATAGAGGAATAATTGGATCTCTCTATGACACACACAATTACATGACAGAAAGTAGAAAAGAAAGTAAAATACCGGCCCTAATCCTAGAGCTAGAAGTGGTTCCCTAGCAAATAATTTTATATATATGTAGTAGGTTTGTGTGGCTTTGGATAGGTCCTATGTAGGGTAGTTAGTTCAAATTGCCTAAAATTATAGATTGTTAGAGCCCAAAAGGAGAAATTTTAATTAAAGTTTAAGTATTAATGGATTGTGGCCCATTTTTAGTTGAATTATTATTCGATTGAAATCCAATTATTGTCCCTTAATTAATTATGATTAAGAATTAAATTCTGAAGAGTTTGAGGTATTACAACTAGTTTTTTAAGTTGAAATGGATATATTATAATTTGTTAACATTACCGGGGCCTAATTAATGGGTAAATTAGGGTTTATTAATTAAGGGGTGTAAAGACTCCTAAAATATCCTAGAAAATTCTAGGAGGTTTAGTATGTCACTAAATTTAAATTCTGTAAGTTTCATATCATTTGGGTATCTATCCTAGCTCTTAGAATTTTTCTAAGTTAGCTAGACGGGTCATTAATCGTTGTCCTTAGGATGTCGCTACATTGAATGGGTTTAAATCACATGTTCAAGACTAACCCTTGAGATAACATGCAAGGAATGCATAAAGAAATTAAACATGCCACATCCTAGGATCTATAAGGGCTTAAACTAGGTGCTCGTGAGTCCTACACATGCAAAAGGTGTTGAAAATAATAATTGAGCATGTTTTATGATACGATTAGTAAGTGATTGAGGCCCAATCACCCACTAATGCACCCCCCATGAATGTTAGGCCTATGTTTAAAATTAAACAAAGTGGATCCCCCAAAATTAGGAAATTTAAGGTATATGAAATTTTAAAATACCTTAAAATACATATACTAATTAAGTAAATTTTAGAAAAATAATTCAATGTAAATAAACACAAAAATAGATGGGAGATCCACTTGTCACCCAAACAAGGTTTCATAATAATTAGAAAATTAATTTTTAATTTCAAAATAATTAGTATATTATTTATTTAAATAATATTTACATAATAAACTAATTAAATATTAGAGAAATAGATCAGAAAAATAATTTTTTATCATTTGAAAATAATTTTTTATCTTCTGAAAATAATTTTAAACCAAAATTCATAAGTTACTAAAAACTTTGAGATATTATACTTGAAAATCTGATTTTAAATGAAATTATTGTGAATTATTGAAGTTTCAAATCATTCAAAGCTATTTAAAATAGTTTAAAAATAATTATTAAATCAAACTAAATTAAATATCAAATATTTTGAAATTTTAAAATAGCCTAAAAGAAATGATTAAATAATTATTTAGGAAATACCATAAAATTAGATTTAATTATTTACTAAAAATAACTTAAGAATTTAATTATTTGAAAAATTAGAAAATACATAAAATAATAATATCAATTATAATTTTATATTAAATAATTTAAAAGTTAAAAAAAAACATTTCAAAAATATTAGTTTTGTAACTATTTAGGAAATATTTTAAAATTAGGTTTTAATAATCACTAATTAAATATTTAATTATTTAAATAATCCTAAATTACTCAAAATAATAATAATCATAACTTTAAAATTAAATACTTTGAAATATCCTCTAATTTCTAGTTTAAAATGAAATAAAATATTATTTTTAAAATAATAGTTAATAATATTAATAAATAGTACTTAAATATTAAATACACATTAATATATAATAGATATTAAAAATAATTAAATATTAAATTAAATATTGAATTAAAATATATTAAATAGTTCTTTGAAATTATAAAATATATCTTAAAATAGAATTTTGAATTTTATAAATATTTTAAAAAACTATAGTTAATTATTAATTTAAAAATAAAAATATTTAATTGCTAAAAATAATTTAAAATATACTTAATATTTTAAATTAAATAGAATAAAATATAATTGATTTGATATATTACATATATTTTTTTGGTTTTTTAAATCATTTCTAATAAATTTTTGAATAAAATCTATTTTAAAATAATTAAAATACTAATTTAAATTAAAAAACAGGCGGCGGCGGCAGTTAGGCCACGTGGTGGCTTGCGGTTTGCTCCCAAAATATTGGCCAATCTTTGGGGATTATTACAAGGCAGCACATTAATGACCAATAATTATGTCGTTGTGCAATCATTTAGCATTAATTGCCCGTGGCTGACTTGGTTAACTTAACCACATTAGCGAGCCGCGTGCACCATCGGATAACCGTTGTTATGAGATGGACGACCATGATTTTCTTGGATGAGGGCTCCAACCACCGTTCGATACGCATGGTTGGAAAGGACCGCTGAGCAACGAGATTTGAACCGTTGATCATACGATCAATGGCTTGGATCATCCATAGTGTACGAAGAGCATTCATGGGGGATAGATTTTATAGTCTAAAATGCACTTAACATGAAGCTATTTAACCCTATGTGTCCTAGACTAGGGTTGAGCTTTTCACCTTGGTTTATGGATGGGTAAAACCTTATAAGGTCTTGTTGCACTTGTAGACTATCTACGCTCCTAGTTCTAAAAAAATCACTACCCAAAACCTATAAATCGATCACAAAATTGCTTGGAATGCATTTGCCATTGGTTCGCTAGAGATCTCATCACTGGTGGGGTCTTGACGGTGGGTTTAGGTAGAGAAAGGTGGAAGGAGTTGAGGGAAGCCCTCACACAAAATCTCACGGGCTATGGTGGCTTAGAGAGAGAAAAAGAAAAAAAATGTTCTAAAGCAACCCTAAATCCCCCTATTTATAATCCCAAGCTTATGATAAGTGGCTAGGATCACATCTATGGTTAATTATGAGTAAAACAATGCCCCCTTAGCCGTGGTTTTTATTAGGGTTGATTAGGAAACCTTTCAAGGCATTAAAAGGGCTTAAATGCACTTAAATAGGTTAATTTAACCAAACTAGGGCTTAGTTTGACTTGGCCAACCTAGTCAATTAGGTCTAGGAGGATGGGGTTTGAGCCAAAGAAGGGTTTGAATAGGTTCAGATTTAAATTAGGCTCATAAACGTTAAGAGAGTTATTATTTGCATGTTTTACATTCTTGCAACTTGCATAGTTTTGATGATTTCAAATATTATTGTTTTATGTGTAGTTATCTCCTAACACTTTTTGGAAGAATTGTTTTTGCTCTTGTGTGTACTAACATTTCACGAAAATCAAACTCCATACTACGAAGACTTCAAATCAAATTTAATATGAGATACTTTGTGTATTTAAAGCTTGTATTTTTCTTTGAATTAAATTTGAGAGGGAGTAATTGTAATTGAGTGAATAAACACACACACTTAAGGAAATCTTGAAAATTTTGTACTGATCGTACGGGATGAACATAGTTCGTACGGGACGATCAGGTCACTTATCTCCTCGTAAGAGCAATGGGATGAACAGGAATTGAAAAAAAAATTCCAAGTCATGATCATCCAGGATGAAGTGTATTCATCCCAGGATGAAACGTTCTCTAGAAAATTTTTGTTCAGACGAAATTTATATTTGTTCCAGGACGAGTTGCTCTCTAGAGTATTTTCGTACAGGATGAAGTGTATTCGTCTCGGGATGAAATCTCCTCTGGAGAATTTTCGTTCAAACAAAATTTATAATCGTGCCAAGACGAGTTGCTCTCTGAAAAATTTTTGTCCGAATGAACCCATATTCTTCCCAGGACGAAGTGAACCTACTCTGAAATTTTGGTGACGTTCTGTAGTTTTTGGGAACCGATCTATGGAATAATTGTTCATACCGGACGAACCTAGTTTGTATGGGACGATGTGTGTGTACGAAGTCATTTCGTACCCATATACATTAGGTTCATTTCCAACGCATTTAAGTAAAATCGTCCAGGACGATCCACGATTGTATGGGACGATCCAATGCGTATTGACTTGAAAATTTGAAGTTTTTAGACGGTTTTTTGTCTTTCCTATAAATAGTCCAATCTAAATGGCCACTTTATCTTTTTGCTCACTGATCTTAGTGCCTATTGAAAGAGGATTCAATGAGAGGTGTAAGAGAGTGTTCGAAGGAGGATTCTTACTACTGGAGCGTGAAGGCTTCACTTAGTGTTCAAAGGTAAGAATCTTTACATTTGAATTTTGTTTACTTCAGTCTTTTCTCTCTCCCTTCTAGATTTCTTGTGAAGAAGATCTATCAAGGAGATCCGCCTTACTGTGGGTGCAAAAGGAGAGTCACTAGTGGTTCGGTCAAGTTTGACCGAACCATTATAAATCTCGTGTCTTTTATTTTTTCGCTGCCTTTTTTATTTTTCTGTTTTACTGTTTCAAAATTATGGTTGAAAAACTTTTTCTATAAAATTCACAAAATTTAAATTCTCGGTTTTAAATTTTAAAAGAGGATAAATTTTTTAAATACCAATTCACCCCCCTCTTGGTTAGCCGCTGGGTCATAAGCTTAGGTTTAACAGCCTAATTCATAGTGAACAAGTTTCAACAAGTGGTATCAGAGCTTTGTTTCAAAATTATAAATTTAGACTACTTTTTGATTAATGTAGATGGCTACATTTGGAAACCGAAATACACCTGAGGGTTACTCTATAACTAGACCTCCACTGTTCGACAATATACCTTTTGATTTTGGAAAACATGCATGTCTATATTTTTACAGTCACTTGATTATCGTATGTGGATCTTAGTTCAGGAAGGGTATACAAAACCAACTAGACTAGTTGATGGAGTTAGAGTTGAAACACCTTTTGTAGACTGGACAGTAGAAGAACGTGACTTAACACAACTAAATGCCAAATGCTTGAATAGTTTCTTTTATTCTTTAAAATCAGAAGATTACATGCGGATTTCCAGTTGCAAAAGTGGGAAGGACATATGGGATAGACTTTGTATAACTTATGAGGGGACTAATGGGTTAAGCAATCTAGACTTAATATCTTGTTGCATGATTATGAACTGTTTCGCATGAAACCAAATGAATCCATTTCTGATATGTACATAAGATTCTCACAAATAGTCACCTCTTTGCATGCACTAGGTAGGGAACTAACGAATGCTGAAATGGTTAATAAGATTCTTCATTGTTTGCCTACTGCTTATGATGCTAAAATTACTGCAATTATAGAGTCTAAAGATCTAAACATTTACTCTATTGATAATCTTCTTGGTTCGTTAATTGCTTACGAGCAAGGAGTTAGCCAAAGAAAGATTGATGCAGGGGAACCACGAAGGGAGAAGAACATAGCACTAAAAGTGAAAGAGTCTGAGAGTGAATACTCACAACCTAATGATGAAGACGATATCGCATTGATGACTAGACAATTCAGAAGCTTTCTGAAGAGGAAGCAGAAGAGACACCAGTATTGAAATAGAGGTAAATTTAATAGAAATGCCAAGGTTTCAAATGATGTGATTTGCTATGAGTGCAGGAAACCTAGTCATATCAAGACTGAATGTCCAACACTCAAAGCCACTCCTAGCAAGGAGAATGTAGAAGAGAAACCAATTGTAAAGAAGGGCAAGAAGAAATTTCAAAGAACTTTCTAGGTGGACTCAGCTTCAGATTCATCAGAGACTAAAAAGGAAGAGGAAGTCACTAATCTGTGCTTAATGGCCGATAGTCTTGATCAGTCAGATCAAGAAGAGGTATGTGACTTAACCTATGAAGAACCTTTTGAAGTTTCTGACATGCATGATGCGTAAATGAAAATGAGAAAAATGCATGTTAGTCTAAGTTTAGAGTTTGAAAATTTACAAAAGGAACATGAAATCCTTAGGAAAGATCATGCTTTAATTGATGACAACCATATGAAATTACTTGATGAGTTTGATGACTTAAATAAAAAACATAAAAATTTAAAATCATCCTATGCTGAACTTGAAAAAGATTTTAAAAATTTTAAGGATGAATCGGAGAGCAAGTTTTATAGATCAAATTATACAAATCGAATTTTGGAAGATATGAATTCATTTTACAAATTAACGATAAAAGCTCTCGAGGATAATAGGATACCCCCTAAACTTGAAGATTTTACTAATCCTTTTCTGTATCCTAAATTTATGCAATCCCTGAATAGACAAATAAATGGTAGAAGACTTAGGAATCCATTTCCAAAAGTCAAATGTAATAATTATGGATTATTTGGACATATAGCTCACACTTATACTTTGAAGATGAAAACTTCTTTGGTGTGGAGACCTAAGATTTATAAATCTAGACATATCATACATGCATCTGATTATAAATTGCCAAAAGAAGAACCCAAACTTGTTTGGGTTCCCAGGTCTAACGTTTGATAATTTTGCAGGGTCGCTCTCACACAAGATCTCATGAGAGCATATGGTACCTGGACAGCGGATGTTCAAAGCATATGATTAGAGATACTGTACAATTCATATCGCTGGATGCTAGGAGTGGAGACAAGGTTACACTTGGAGATAACATCACAAGGAAAGTGGTTGGATCAGGTATGATTGGAAATTTTAAAAAAATTTACATTGAGAATGTGTTATTAGTAGAAGGCTTAAAGCATAACCTATTAAGTATAAGCTAGCTATGTGATAAAGGATATTATGTGAATTTTTTTCCTACTAGCTGTATATTAAGCCTAAATGGTAAAGATGTTTTGAATAGTAAAAGGGTAAATAATGTTTATATACTAGACTTGAGTTATATTCAAACTTCTACTGCTTTTTATTTGAAAACTGTATCTGATGAGTCATGGCTTTTGCATAGGAGACTTTGTCATTCTAGCATGAAAAACCTTAGGAGGACTACCCAAAAGAACTTAGTGAGAGATATATCAAAACTAGACTTTACTAAGGACCACCTTTGTGATGCATGTCAATTAGGAAAGCAAGTGAAGTCCTCCTTTCAGTCCAATAAGGATTTTAGAACTAGTAAACCATAGGAGATTTTGCATATGGAACTTTTTGGACCAGTTGAAACTGTGAGTCTAGGAGGGAAGGTATACGGATTTGTGATTGTGGATGATTACTCAAGATTTACATGGGTTAGATTTCTATTTCATAAGAGTGAATCATTTGAGGAATTTAGAAATTTTTTGACTTGGGTTCAAAGAAAACTTGGGTGTAAAATTATTTCTATATAAAGTGATCATGGAGGAGAATTGAAAATGAGATATTTGAGGAATTTTGTAAGGAGAAAGAAATTGATCACAACTTTTCTGCACCTAGAACCCCTCAGCAGAATGGGGTAGTCGAAAGGAAAAACAGAACATTAATAGAAGCCACCCGAGCAATGTTAGCAGAATACTCACTTCTTAAATATTTTTGGGCTGAGGTGGTTAGCACTGCATGTTATATTCTGAATAGGGTGAATGTGAGATCTAAATTAAATAAAACACCCTATGAGTTGATAAAAGGAAGAACACCTAATTTATCTCATTTGCATGTTTTTGGGTGCAAGGTGTTCATTCATAACAATGGAAAATCTGCCATAGAAAAATTTGATCCAAAATCAGATGAAGGAATTTTTGTTGGATAGTCAAGTGTTGAAAAATCTTATAGAGTATTCAATAGAAGAACTTTGGTAATTGAGGAGACCACAGATGTTATATTTGATGAATCTGGAATTTTGGAAGAGCCAAATGTTATAGAAGATGAGATTGAGATTAACTCCTAAAATATTGATAAAATAAATTTGGAAGAAAATTTAGAGATAGAAAATCCTTTACCTAGTGTTGACCTCATTTTTGTATGAGGTCACTAAAGCCCTTCCAAACTCCAGATTAATTTTAGATCCTAGGATCTACTCTAGACCTTAGGATTCTTTCCTAGAGCCAGACCTTAGAGCCTACTCTAGAGCCTAGGATTCCCTTAAATCCTAGATCTTAGAATCTCTCTAGATTCTAGGACCAATCCAGACTCAAATCAATCCCTACCCTTGATCAATTCAAACCTCAAATCAATCTGAACTCCATTCAATTCAAATCCAAATTAATCCAAATTTCAAACATATCCAAACTTTGACTCAATCCACTTGAGAATCCAAATTTCAACCTAGACTTTGATCCCACCTTTAATCTAGCTTTGACCTTATCCATCCATTAACAATCACAACATGATTGTAAATGATTTGGATACTTCAATATTAATCATTCAAACCTGAAATTCATTCCAAATCCAGAAATCCAAACTCAAAATTCAAAGCTCTAAGGTCTTGTCCTAAAGACCCTTTTCAAAGAATTTTCAACATTTCAAAACCCAGCCAAATGGTCTCTGATTCAGGGTCTATCACTTGCAAAGTGATAAGACATGTCTCTAGAGTTTATCCTCCAACTTTGAGCACATTCTGAGGTCTCTAACCTCAAAATCTGAATTAAAATCCAAAGGCTGTAAAACCTTCAAATATTTACAACCTATGCCACTGAACCTAACACCTTTGAGATCTTGACCTTGGAATCCTTATCAAAGCCTCCAATCACTTCCAAACTCTTGATTTTAACCCATTGAGCAGTAAACTACATTTTTCCAGACCCATTTTTGATCATAGTTGACCAATAGGTCAAAATTGACCAAAATACCCCTATAGGGCTCAAATAGGGATTTCAAACCAAATGAACTCCAAATTGAATGCAACCACCTCCAACAAGTTTCAAATGTCATTTCAAATCTTTTGAACCTATTCCCAACCCTTGGGTCAACCTGGTTGACCAAGTCAACAGGTTTGACCCAGGAGGCCCTTTAAGGGTCCAAACATGTGTTTTGACCCAAATGACCTCTCTAGGCCATCCAACCACTTCCATTGGTCTTGAAATATCATTTCAAACCTGTTGAGCCTAAACCCAGACCCTGGGTCAACCTGGTTGACCAAATCAACCCAGGTTGACCAAACAGGCCCTTAGGGGCTCAAATAGGGATTTTGATCAATTTGACCTCCCCAGACCTAAGGACCACCCTCAATGGTCTTCAAATGCCTTTTCAAACTTTTCCATCCCAGACTCACCCATTGGGTCAACCTAGTTGACCCAGTCAACATGGTTTGACCCAATGGACCCTTAAGGTTTCAAATGAACCATTTCAACCTGTTTAACCACGTCAATATCTTCAAACCCTTGAAATCATTCTATTCAAAGCCTTGAACCTTTCTAAACCCATTTTGAGCTCAACCCAACTTGGTTTGACTGAGTCAACCCTCAATCCTTGGTCAAATTTATGATGGCATTTGCTCCCATCTCTTCTAGCCTTGACTTTGGACTTTTGATCCTTGATTAAACCATTCCAAATATCCCTCTACCTCCTCAAGTGCCACATCACCAATTTTGACCTGGTTGACTGGTCAAACCAAGTCAACAAAGCCTTAAATCCCTCTTTGAATGGGTCAAACCTCCTATTTGACCTCAAAGAGTGTGAGATTAGGCTTGGAAGCTCTCCCATTGGCTGCTCCTACTTCCCCTCATCCCACCTCAGCCTTCCTTGGCCTGTTGACTGGTCAACATAGTCAAACCAAGGGCTTAAACTTTTCCAAAATGTCTTAATCAGCTTTTAGCCACTTTCCCTTGATTTAAGCTGCCTTAGGCCCTTTAATGTCCTAAAGCTCTCTAATAGGCTCCTTAACCAAGCCCAGACCTTGGTTTAGCCCTAAATGGCAGTGGTCCCCCCCACTTGTCCCAAGTCCACCCAATCGAGGCAAGGCTTGTCCAGCCTTTGAGGCAGCCTTCTAGCTGTCCCAGGGACATGTGGCACCATCTAGGGAGCTCATGCATCAATCCCAGCCATCCAATCCAGCCCAGGTCGTTTGAATAGGGGAAAAGGAAACTTTTGAGCCCATTGGATCAAGGCAGCTTCTCTCACTCACCTTAGCATCCCAGAGGGAGTTCTTTGTTCGTTTTAGATCCTCAGGGCCTCCTCTACCTTCCCACTACAAAATCAAAGTGGTTGCACGTCACCGGCGGCGAGTTCTCCGGCGAGCCCACCACCTAGACCGTTCCAGGCTTGTAGCAATCGATCCAGGCGTGTTCGAGCTTAGGTTCGTGCTAGGGATCTTCACTTGGACAGTCTACAAGCTCATCAATCCAGAAATTTCAAAGATCTAACGGTATAATCTCTTAAAACCTTATATCTAGTTCACTTTAGATGGATTTAATTAGCTTTATTTGTAGAATGTTTTAGGCAAAACCAATCTTTCCCCACTATTTCTGTTCATGTCCTCTTCTTGAGCCTAAATTTTCAAGCGGTTTCGTCCATCCGATCGAGAGAACGAGTCAAAAAATGTTTTCTAGGGCGTCACTCACAGTTTCCGGTGAGTGTACATTTTCTGGACCGTTGATTGTTCGATCAACGGTCCAGATCGAGACCCTTCCGCGGTCCGATTCAACCGTGCGTTCGATCTGTTGTTTGATCGGCCGTCCGGCGACATCTGGGCCCTCGGATCAGAAACCGCGGAGTCGAATCCCACCGCCTTATCTCGTCCCGCTGAGATCAACCGCGGGATTCGATCTCATCCGTTCGATCAAACCCGCTGTGATCCAACGGCTGCCACGAGCCGCTGACGTGGTTAAATGAAAACCGCGTGAAGCGGCCCGCGGCTGACGCGTGTCCCCGCCGTCACGCGGTTTCAATCCCGCGAATCAGCGCGCGCCGCGTGTCTGACCGCCGCCGTTTAATTAATAAAAATGTTTTTTTAATTTGTTTTAATTACAGAAACTTTAAAAAATCATAATAAATTAAATATAAAGTCAAAAAATGAGTATAATATATCAAACTTTTTAGAATTCTGTCTAGTTTATTTTAAAAATAAAATCAAACTATTTTAACTATTATTTTACTGGTAATTTGAGAAATACAGAAAAGTATATTTTATTTTTAATTAATTATATATAAGTTATTTTTATTTGAAACTTGGCATGCATGTCTTTAAGTGTATGATTGATCTCCAGGAAAAGTTTCAGGATTATTTAAGTAAATTTGACATTGATTGGAATTATGTAAGTATTTTAATAGTTTATTAATATTTTATTAAATATTGAATATTCTAAAAATTAAAAAAACTTATTATCCTAATAAATTTAAAATCAGTGGATCTCCATGATCTTTAAAACTTATTTTAATGGTATTTTCAATTACTTTATTTTAAAACCTTTATTTATATATGTAGGATGAAATATATTAAGGTATTTTCAAATATATTTTAAAATGTATATATATATATATATATATAAATCTCATAAGCTTGAGAAATCTCTTGAAATTTCAAACTTGAGTTAAGTATGCTTGAACATGAATTATGGGAAGATTAGTGGATAGTTTTTTTTTAACTATTCATTAATCAATATCTTTCTATGTTAATTAGTTCTGTTTCTTGCATGTTTAGGGATCACACACCACTTAGTCTAAGGCTCTCCTAGATTTAGGTGTTGAATGTGTTTATGTGATTCATGCATGCCTTATGTATTGAGTATGAGGGTTAGTTCAAACATTGATTCAAGTCCATTAAATTAGTGACATAATTAAGGACAATAATTAAGGACTCATGTATATAAAACTTAGAAAAATTTCAATAATTATGATTCACTTCCCCTTGAGTTGAAACTTTGAACATTTGAACTTAGTGACACCCTCAGCCCCTAGAGAAATTTTCACTGATTTTTGAGGTCATTAGGTCCCCTAATTAATTTTCTTAAGGTTCAACCGCTAATTAAGCCTTCAAACCTTAAAAAAAATGTAATAAATCCAATTTAAATCCAAAAAATACATATAAACCCTCAAATTGACCAGAATCAAGCCTTTAATCTATGAACATTAAAATCCCCTTAATTTGACGGCAATTCTGTAATAAATTTAACTTTAACTAAAAAACCCATTTTTAGTTAATATAATTAATTAATAATAATTAAAAAAATCCCAAAATTTCCCAAACACTTGGGGATCCCTCCCTAGGTCATTTCTGACCTTTGGAGGTGTTTTCAAGAAGTTGGGAATTTGTTTGAAGCAAAACCATAAAAGGGTCATTAATTAAACAATTCCCAAAATTCATTAAAATGCTCAAAACTTCCATAATTCATAACTAATTGTAGAAAAATCCAAATCACCCAAACTCACTTGCTTTAAACTCATGATGATGTCTAGTATTTATTAAAAATATCAAAGTTCCAGAAAAATATTAGAATCAAAAAGTCAACAAATCGGTCAACTTTAAGTCAAAACTAGTTCAAAACTTCAAACCTTCGTAATAAAATATAGAAAAATCCGATTTCAACGTACTTAATGTCTAACTGATCGTAGTGAGGTCTAGTATTTTAATAAAATACAAACATTCCAGAAAATACCTTTAATAAAAAATTCAACTTTTGACCCTTTAATTAAGTGATTAAAATATTCAAAATTCTTAAAAAACTCAAAATCATTCTAAAACTCAGAAAATATTGGTTTAATGCTTAAAACACTTAACAAATCCTTTAAAACACAACAACCACCCTAAAGATGAAGTTTATTGGCTGGACTTCTCCGGGCTGCGGGGCTAAGTGTCCTGAGGAGGCTGGTTCCTCGAGCCTGGTGGCACAACGCCACGAATGGATTCTAAGGGGTGTTAAATCTTAAAATAGATTAATTTTTAATTATTTAACGCTTTAAAATCTCTAATTCAATTACATTAATTTGGTTTATCGGCTGGACTACTCCGGGCTGCGGGGCTAAGTGTCCTAAGGAGGCTGGTTCCTCGAGCCTGGTGGCACAACGCCACGAATCAATTAATGGCAAACTTAAATTAATCAAATTTTAAAAATCAGCGAACAACTCCCTTTAATATCAATCTACTCCTTTAATTCCAACCAATTTGAATAACTTAATCAACCCCGATTGCTACTGGGTAACCCAGGCCTACGAGGCTATTAGCTTAGCCCCAATGAAGGTGAAATAAACTTCACGGCCTCGGTGTGAAACAAAGGTAGCAATCAATTAACTTTTAAAATATGTTTAATTAAAATTCTTAATTCATTAATATTTAAATTTTAATCTAAATCCCCTTTTAAGCCTTAACGAATCCAAACTTTTAGACAACTTCAATTAATAACCTACTTTAGGATCTATCCCAGCCACACGACCTTTCTCACACACTTTAGATGATGTGCTAGGACAACCAACTCTAGATCTAGGTTAGGCCGGTATTTACTTTACTTCTGTGTGCCGGATTTTTCGTAGTTTTCACTGCATGTTGTGGATGAAATTGCTTTGCTGTGTCTGCTTACTTTTTCTGTACTCTGTGGATGGATTGATGTGTTTAGCGACTAGATTACCCTTAGGTTAGGTACGATCTGGATGTTGACACAGTTTTCTGCAGGTGGCCACGCTCATGCAGGGCAATATAAAAAGGGGGCAAATAAAAAAAATGCATAAATATTATAAATTCTTTGCACAGGTGCTTCAGCTGCTAAAGCCCCCCAAAACATAAAAAGAGCATGACCAGTGTATTTATTTTATTTTCTGTTCATATACAACTGCTTAGGAATAACTTCTTTTTATATATTAATTGCTTAGGATAACCCTGCAGGTGAGTCTAGATTTTTATTTTGATATTAATGTAATTTGTGTAAGTGTCAAGTGTTGTGAAAGTTGATTTTGAGTTGGGATATATAGATACAAAGCTTGGATTCCAAAGAGGAAAGAATACCCCTTTAGAGAACACTCCTTTTCTATTTGGAAATCCAAATTTGGATCATACCTTTTCCTTACCCAAAGAGAAAAGAGTGGCCTTCCCCCTTTGAGGGAAGTGCCCTCTTCTCCATTTGGGTAATCCACTACAAAGATTCCAAGAAGATTGAAGAAAAGGAGTCCAAAGAAGAACGAGATTGAGGATTTGAAGATTTGAAGATTGAGAGTATCCCACTCAAAATAACTTGCATCATTATTAATCTTGAAATCCGGGTTGTTGTCAGTGGTGCCCGGCCACTTTACTTTCTGTAAAACTCTGGTTTGTAATAAGCAAGGCAATTCTGCCTATGGACATTTATTAATTAATTTGTATTTGATGTGATGATTTGATTGCCTTTAGGATTACTTGCTTTTACTAGTTTTTTGGCGATTGTATGCCGCTTTTTGTTTTCGCCTGGATACGTGAGACTCGTGAGGTTGTGAAAGTTTTCTACTCATAATTTTAAAAGTCTAAAATTTTAGTGAGTCTAAATAACATAGAAAGATAACGAATCTAGGGAATCAGCCGGGGATCGACCCCGGGGTCGCATGCATATTTCTGCACTTCTTCTTTCCTTGTTTTAGACCCTTCCCCGCCTGCGGGTAGAGTCCGGATAGTCTGACCTATGAGGACGAGGTGCCGGACCTGGGGAAGTCCAGTCTTCTAAAAAATTATTTTCTAAGCCTGTTTTTAAAGTTTCAAGCATACTTGATTTGGGAATTGTTAACTAGCATGCATTGCATTAGAAATGAATTAAAAGAGTCAAAATTTTAATTTCATCAGTTTTAGTATTTTAGCATCCAACATAAGTCAAAGGGGCCAAATAGGAGAATCTCTAGACGTCGGCCCCAACTCTTCAAAACTTTAATTACAACGTCCCTATCACTCTTTCATAAAAGACCGGACTCATTTCTTTTAAATCGACTAGGTGGTTAGCTGGCTCTCCAATCCAGGCCGGGGTAAGTCCAGACCTTGCACTGCATTAGTTAGGATCGGACGAATGTGGTCCAGTGTCCAAAATAGATTTAGGTTCCGGGGCAGATCTTTGATTATAAGACCCCAAACTTCGGGAATCTAATCCCAAATTTCTAATAAAATGCTCAATTCTAATTAAAGCTTCATTTCAATCCTAAAACATAAAGTCCAACACTTAGATTAAGTTGGGACATTTCCGGATGGTTCTGGAATCTCAAAGTGTCCCCTACCCCTCATCCTTTAACTCCGTTAATAACTGCTCAATTTTGATCCATTCCCTGTTGAATTTCCAAAAATTCACTTCCTTTTTGATATCACTCCTAAAAACTCTAACAAAATTCTGCCACCGTTTTAATCGGGAGTTTTCGTAGGAGATTTTTATCTCCCTACGATGTAATTAACTACGAGGGCTTGCGCTCGTAGGAGATTTGGAACCACACACACCTGATTTTAATTTTTTTTTTTATTTTCTAAATATTTATTAGATTTCCTTGGGAAAAGTTAAATCATGATCGTCATAGTTGCATTAGAAGAATTTGAAAGTTCGATGGGGATGTTAAGCCATATGAACTTAGTCCCAAACTAACCAAGAGGGGGGGTGAATTGGTATTTTAAAAACTTCGTTTTTAAACAAAGAAATAAAGTAACATAAAACCAAATCACACCACGAAAATAATGCGGAATTAAACGTGCGGAAGCAAGAAAAGAAACACAGAGATTTATAGTGGTTCGGTCGACTCGACCTACGTCCACTCCTTGGAGGCACCCTCCAAGTATTGCACTACACAAAAAGTGACTCTCCTTTAGCCCCCCACGGCTAGGTGGAGAAACCCTCACAAGAACCTCCTTTTTGCCACCCCGGCAAGGCAGAGAACCTATCTCCTTTTGCTTCCTCCTGAAGCCGGCAGAGAACCAGAACCAACGGCACAACTCCTTACCTCTACCGACCCTTCCACGGACGAGAAACTCTAGACGAAGACGACGCAGAGAGATCCTTGAAGCAACCCTTGTGAAACCCCTCACAAGCTCCCCCTCACAAGATCCTCTCTCTCTCTTCTCTCTCTCTTTCTCTCCTCAAGGTCTTCTCAGGTCAAGGCAGCAGCCAAAGGTCTTTTAAAAACGTTGAACAAGAGCTCTTTAAATAGAAGAGCTTCAAAAGAGCTCATTAATTGCAAGTTGCCGACTTTATCGTCCAGGCCGATCTGGACATCGGCCTGGCCGATCAGTACAAATCAATGAAGATCGGCCAGAGCATAGCCCTGGATGCCAGATTGGACGATTGAAAATTAGCTTGATCGTCCAGGCCGATATTACGATCGTCCTGGCCGATCAGTTCAAATCAGACGAAAATCGTCCTGACAATAGCCCTGAATATGGGCTGGCCGATATTGATCGTCCTGAAGTAACTTAAGGTTTTGACTAGATCGGCCTGGCCGATCTTGCGATCGTCCAGGACGATATGATCGTATCAATCATCCTTAATTACTTCCTTGATTTCCTGAACAATTATGGCATAATTTGTTAATATCGTCCAGGCCGATCCGAGGATCGTCCTGGCCGATAATTTAAAGATATGCTATACCATACTTGTCTATGGCGGCTACTTCTTTCTGTTTTGAGCTTATCGTCCTGGCCGATACACGTATCGTCCAGGCCGATAGGTTAACGTCGGCTGCCTTAATCAAGAACCCTTAATTAGACTTTCTGTTTTAAGCTGATCGTCCAGGCCGATCCAAGATATCGTCCTGGCCGATATGAGTAAAAACAGAATTTCTAATTCCCTCAAGTGTGTGTGTGAAGGGTTACAAAGTATCAGTCTTTTTGGCTATTACAAGTGGACTCAAAAGGTAAAAATAAAAGTACAGACTGACTCAACCCTAAACCTACGCATTCCTGAACTTGGCTCCTTTTTGATTGTCCGATCGTCGATTCCTGAAAAGTTAGAAGCAACAAGCTATCCAAGAAAAGCAGTGTTTGTCAATCATCAAAACATAAGACATGAAAAATAGATTTGCAACAATCTCCCCCTTTTTGATGATGGCAAAACACATTAAAGGGATTTAATCACAACCATGAAAAAAATACCTCATAAACTTCTCCCCCTTTTGACATATCAAAAAAGGAGGGTTCATTAAAGCATAGTAAAAGAAATTCCCTCTATCTTTCCTTTTTTTTTTTTTTTTTTTTTTTTTTTTTTTTTTTTTTTTTTTTGTGTAGGCACATCAATGATATAGTATTCCATGTGATTGTTTTTTAAAAATTTGTGAGTTAATGTGTTACCAATCTCATTTAATCCATAGAATAGGAGAATATCCGTTCATGGTTTACCCTTAGCCAAAACATTGTCTTAGGGTAGAATCGTCTTTTGAAATCAATAACCTAACTCAAATAATTTATTGAATATGAGAAAAAGAATCTACCCACCACTTGGCATAAGGAAAATATCTCCATAAAACAATGAGGTAGATTTGTCACAATCGAACGATAATCGAGATCAAGCCTTTGAGAATCAAAACTTCTAAGTTCTAAAAGATATAAAAAGAGATAATAGCTTGCTTTTGAGTGGGCTCATTTTATGCCTCTTGTCAATGTTGTGGCGCTTTGCGCATCCTTTTATAGATTTTTCAATTTTTTGGCGTCTTTGCGCTTCTTTTGTTGGCATCATTGGCCAAATTTTTTTTTATTTTTGCAAGCTAGATTCCCTTTTAGACTCTTTTAAAAAACTTAGTTGTGAATATATCTTCTCAGATATTAGAGAATAGGAGCTCTCTCTCTAACATAGGGAAGAATTACCACAAGCAGGATTAATAATTGAAGACAAGAATAACGAGGGATCATGAGGTGACAAAAAAACTTTTAATCATTGTAAATATAAGATAGATTTGCCTAACCAAGCTTTAGAAGGAATCTTAGTTTCATAAGCAATCTTTTATTTTGAGATAGACTTTTGATTAGAAAAGAAAATTATGCCACTAATACTAAGTTAGGTAAAGAGACACAATCACAAGATATTCATACTATCTAGGGATTAAATGGATGAAAACATATTAGCTACAAATTGTTAAAGACAAGACAAGAGATATCATATCAGTGAAGATCTAAAACTAAGGTACATGAAAAGAAAAACAAAAGACAACAAGAAGAATAAAAGAAAAAAAAGTTTTCATGCATTTATGTCAATCACACCCAATCTGGTCCTTAAAGAGCTGAAAGTGTCGAAGGCCAGTGGTTTAGTAAAAATGTCTGCCAGTTGGTTTTCAGTTGTCACATGGTGTAACTCAATGTCTCCCTTAGTCACATGATCTCTAATAAAGTGATGCCTAATGTCAATGTGTTTAGTTCTTGAATGTTGGATAGGATTTTTAGAGATGCATATGGCACTAGTGTTGTCACAAAAAATTGAGATGGTGCTTACATGTATTCCTAGATCCAATACCTGTTGTTTCAACCAAAGAACTTGGGCCACACAACTTCCAAGAGCAATGTATTCAGCTTCAGCAGTGGACAGTGCAACAGAATTTTGCTTTCTACTAGACCAAGAGACCAAGGATTGTCCAATGAATTGACAAGTTCCAGAGGTGCTCTTTCTATCCACCTTGCATCCTGCAAAATCAGAGTCAGAAAAACCAATAATCTCAAAAGAAGTGCTATGTCTAGGGTACCAAATCCCTAATCCTTGTGTCCCCAAAAGGTATCTAAAAATCCTTTTAATAGCAGTCATGTGGGATTCCTTAGGGTCGGCTTGAAACCTAGCACAAAGACAAACACTAAACATAATGTCAGGTCGGCTTGCAGTTAAGTAAAGTAAAGATCCAATCATGCCTCTATATTTCTTTTGATCAACAGACTTACCACTTGGGTCCTTATCCAACGGAGCACTAGAAGTCATGGGAGTGTTAATTGGCTTGGCTTTGTCCATCTCATATTTCTTCAAAATGTCTTTTATGTATTTTGTTTGATTTAGAAAAGTGCCATCTTCCAATTGTTTTATGCTAAACCCCAAAAAGTAAGACAATTCTCCCATTAAACTCATTTCAAACTCTCTACTCATTGTTTTAGAAAAGTCATCACACAAATTTTTATTTGAAGATCCAAAGAGTATATCATCAACATAAATCTGAACAATGAGTAAATCATCTCCAACTTTTTTAAGAAAAAGGGTGGTGTCTACGCTCCCCTTGACAAACTCCCTCTTTAGTAAGAATGTGCTAAGCCTCTCATACCAAGCTCTAGGTGCTTGTTTTAAACCATACAAAGCCTTTTTTAATTTAAACACATGATTTGGAAATTGAGAACTCTCAAAACCTGGAGGTTGTTCTACAAACACATCTTCTTTTATCTCCCCATTTAAAAAGGCACTCTTGACATCCATTTGAAACAGCTTAAATCCTTTATAACAAGCAAAGGCTAATAGCACTCTAATGGCTTCCAATCTAGCTACAGGGGCAAAAGTCTCCTCAAAGTCTATCCCTTCTATTTGATTGTACCCCTTAGCCACTAATCTTGCTTTATTCCTTACCACCACTCCTGAATCATTCACTTTGTTCTTAAATACCCACTTTGTTCCAACTACACTTTGTCCCTTAGGTCTTTCCACAAGTTCCCAAACATCATTCCTAACAAATTGATTCAACTCTTCTTGCATTGCTAACATCCAAAACTCATCAGAGAGGGCTTGGTTAATGGTGGTGGGTTCAGTCATAGAGATAAAGGCAGAGTGGTTCACTTCCTTCCTAAGTCCATGTCTAGTCTTAACTCCATTAGAAAGGTCTCCTAAGATCAAATCCTTGGGGTGACTAGTAGAGTATCTCCAATCTTTAGGCAAAGTGTGTGAAGTTTCTCCCCTTTCATCAAAAGTTTCTATTCCTTGGGTGACTCCTTCTACTCCTCCATTACTTAGGTGCTCATTCCCCTTCCCCAAATTTTCTACTCCACTTGTAATCTCTCCAACATCATCATCATCTACTTCATGCTTCTTATGATCAGACTCATCAAAAACTACATGGGTTGTCTCTTCCACCATCAAGGTTCTCTTGTTAAACACTCTAAAAGATTTCCCAACACTAGAATATCCTAAGAAAACTCCTTCATCAGATTTAGGATCAAATTTTCCCAAGTGAGACTTTCCATTATTGTGAATGAAAACTTTACAACCAAAGACATGAAGGTGGGAAAGATTAGGTGTTCTACCCTTAAGGATCTCATAGGGTGTCTTTTCTAACTTGACTCTAACATTCACCCTATTCAACACATAACAAGCTGTGTTAACCGCTTCAGCCCAAAAGTATTTTGGAAGTGAATACTCAGCAAGCATGGCTCTAGCGGCTTCCACTAAGGTCCGGTTCTTCCTTTCAGCTACTCCATTCTGCTGAGGAGTCCTAGGAGCTGAAAAATTGTGGCTAATCCCCTTTTCCTCACAAAAATCTCCAAATCTTTCATTTTCAAACTCTTCCCCATGATCACTATGGATGGTCAAAATCTCACATCCTAGTTTCTTCTGAATCCAAGTAGAAAAGGTTTTAAACTCCTCAAAAGACTCATTTTTATGAGAAAGAAATCTAGTCCAAGTGAACCTCGAGTAGTCATCAACAATCACAAAACCATAGACTTTCCCTCCCAAACTTGCTATGCTAATGGGTCCAAACAAATCCATGTGAAGGACTTCTAAAGGTCTAGAGGTGCTAATGTCCTTTATGGGGTGAAAAGAGGAGTGAATTTGCTTTCCTAGTTGACAGGCATCACAAAGGTGGTCTTTTGTAAACTTAAGTTTGGGGACACCTCTAACTAGGTCCTTTTGGGTCACTTTCCTAAGGGTTTTCATACTTGCATGACAAAGCCTCCTGTGCCACAACCAAGAATCATCAATGACAGTTTTTAAGCAAAAAGAAGCAGCACATTCAATGCTATTTAAATCAAGCATATAGACGTTGTTTACCCTCTTTCCTTGCAAAATGGTGTTGTTGCTTAAACTTACAATGCATGAATTTGTGAAGAATTGTACGATGAAGCCTTTGTCACAGAATTGACTGATGCTGAGCAAGTTGTGCTTCAATCCATCTACAAGCAAAACATTTTCAATCATAAGGTTCTTGGAATTACCGATTATACCTGCTCCTACCACCTTCCGGGTGGTGTTGTCTCCAAGAGTAACCTTGCCTCCAGTCCTGGATTCTAGTACAACAAACTGGCTAGCATCACCAGTCATATGTCGAGAGCATCCACTGTCCAGGTACCACATACTCTCACGAGGTCTTTTGTGAGAGGCTTCCTGCAAAATTATCAAATGTTAGTTTTAGGAACCCAAGCAGTTTTGGGTTCCTTCTTATGAAGAGAGGAATGCAATGCATGTGTGGTATGCTGTGGAACATGCATCTTAGGTCTCCACACCCAATGTGAACTATTATGAATTGTGCAAGTGTGTGAGATATGTCCTAGCATGCCACAAGAAAAACATCTAACTCCAGGAAAGGGATTTCTTAAGTGATTTGAGTTATAATGCCTCTCTCTAGGTTTTGGCAATTGATTAAAAGTAGATGTCATCCTAGATTCTTTACATGCTTCTAAATCATTTTGAATCTTCAAGTTTGTGTTTTCTAAAGCTTTATTTTCAATCCTCAAATCTTTTTCTATTTCTTTTGACTTCTTAAAATCAGATTCAAGAGATGTGTGTGATATTTTCAATGCATCATGCTCTTCAACTAACTTGCCATAATTTTTATTTAACTCATCAAATTCATCAAGTAAAGTCATGTGATTTGAATCAATTGTTTGATGGTCCTTAATCAAAATTTCATGCTCTTTTTGTAGATTTAAGAATTCTATTTTCAAGCTAGCATGAGTTTTCTTTAATTTCCTATATGATGCATGGATTTTTTCTGAAACTTCAAGAAGTTGATCGTATGAAAGTTCACATACCTCTTCTTGATCACTTTGATCTTTTCCCATGAAACACAAGTTTGTAGTTTCTTCCTCTGGTTCAGTCTCAGAGGAATCAGTACCAGATTCTGCCCAAAAGCTCCTTTGATTTTTCTTTTTGTCCTTCCTAGACTTTGCTTTCTCATCACCTTTTCCTTTGCTCGATTGATCTTGAAGTGTAGGACAATCAGATCTTACATGTCCAGGTTTCCTGCATTCAAAACAAACAACATCAGAAGATCCTTTAGTATGTTTATGATCTTTACCTTTTCTCCAATTTTGATGATGCTTTTGTTTCTTCCTTAGAAAGCTTTTGAATTGTCTTGTGATGAAGGCAACTCCATCGCTTTCAGACCCGGAAGATTCAGAATCCGATTTGTGTGCCTTCAATGCAATGGTTTTCTCCTTTTTCTTTTCACCTGCATCAAGATTTCTTTGATTCACCCCTTGCTCGTAAGCAATGAGTGAGCCAAGCAAGTTATCAATAGAATAGGTGTTTAAATCTTTAGATTCAGTAATTGCAGTAATTTTTGCATCATAGGATGAAGGCAAGCATCTCAAAATCTTGTTAACTTTTTCATAGTTTGAAAGTTCTTTTCCTAGTGCATGCAATGAGGTAGCAATCTGAGTAAACCTAGTGTACATGTCAGAAATTGATTCATGAGGTTTCATACGAAAAAGTTCGTAGTCATGCAAGAGAATGTTTAAACGGGATTGTTTAACTTCATTAGTGCCTTCATAAGTAATGCACAATTTATCCCAAATTTCTTTACCAGTTTTGCAAGTTGAAACACGCATGTAATCCTCAGATTTTAAAGCACAGAAAAAACAATTCAAACATTTAGCATTTAGTTGAGCTAAATCTCGTTCATCAAAAGTCCATTCGGTAAAAGCAACTTCCGTTTTAAAATCGTTAATTTCACGAGAAGGTGGAGAATAACCTTCTTGAATAAGCATCCACATGCGATAATCAGTAGATTGTAAAAAAGTTGACATGCGAGTTTTCCAGAAATCAAAAGGTAGGTTATCGAACAGAGGAGGTCGGGTAATAGAATACCCTTCCGTAGTGTTGCGATTCCCAAAGTTAGACATGGATCAAATTCAAAAAGTTTTTAAACTTTAATTTTCGAAACAGGCTCTGATACCACTTGAAAGTTCGATGGGGATGTTAAGCCCTATGAACTTAGTCCCAAACTAACCAAGAGGGGGGGTGAATTGGTATTTTAAAAACTTCGTTTTTAAACAAAGAAATAAAGTAACATAAAACCAAATCACACCACGAAAATAATGTGGAATTAAACGTGCGGAAGCAAGAAAAGAAACACAGAGATTTATAGTGGTTCGGTCGACTCGACCTACGTCCACTCCTTGGAGGCACCCTCCAAGTATTGCACTACACAAAAAGTGACTCTCCTTTAGCCCCCCACGGCTAGGTGGAGAAACCCTCACAAGAACCTCCTTTTTGCCACCCCGGCAAGGCAGAGAACCTATCTCCTTTTGCTTCCTCCTGAAGCCGGCAGAGAACCAGAACCAACGGCACAACTCCTTACCTCTACCGACCCTTCCACGGACGAGAAACTCTAGACGAAGACGACGCAGAGAGATCCTTGAAGCAACCCTTGTGAAACCCCTCACAAGCTCCCCCTCACAAGATCCTCTCTCTCTCTTCTCTCTCTCTTTCTCTCCTCAAGGTCTTCTCAGGTCAAGGCAGCAGCCAAAGGTCTTTTAAAAACGTTGAACAAGAGCTCTTTAAATAGAAGAGCTTCAAAAGAGCTCATTAATTGCAAGTTGCCGACTTTATCGTCCAGGCCGATCTGGACATCGGCCTGGCCGATCAGTACAAATCAATGAAGATCGGCCAGAGCATAGCCCTGGATGCCAGATTGGACGATTGAAAATTAGCTTGATCGTCCAGGCCGATATTACGATCGTCCTGGCCGATCAGTTCAAATCAGACGAAAATCGTCCTGACAATAGCCCTGAATATGGGCTGGCCGATATTGATCGTCCTGAAGTAACTTAAGGTTTTGACTAGATCGGCCTGGCCGATCTTGCGATCGTCCAGGACGATATGATCGTATCAATCATCCTTAATTACTTCCTTGATTTCCTGAACAATTATGGCATAATTTGTTAATATCGTCCAGGCCGATCCGAGGATCGTCCTGGCCGATAATTTAAAGATATGCTATACCATACTTGTCTATGGCGGCTACTTCTTTCTGTTTTGAGCTTATCATCCTGGCCGATACACGTATCGTCCAGGCCGATAGGTTAACGTCGGCTGCCTTAATCAAGAACCCTTAATTAGACTTTCTGTTTTAAGCTGATCGTCCAGGCCGATCCAAGATATCGTCCTGGCCGATATGAGTAAAAACAGAATTTCTAATTCCCTCAAGTGTGTGTGTGAAGGGTTACAAAGTATCAGTCTTTTTGGCTATTACAAGTGGACTCAAAAGGTAAAAATAAAAGTACAGACTGACTCAACCCTAAACCTACGCATTCCTGAACTTGGCTCCTTTTTGATTGTCCGATCGTCGATTCCTGAAAAGTTAGAAGCAACAAGCTATCCAAGAAAAGCAGTGTTTGTCAATCATCAAAACATAAGACATGAAAAATAGATTTGCAACAGAATTATCGTAGAATGGTCTCATTTCCCTTTGGGGAGATACACCCTTCTTCGATAAGGCTTTGGATGTGGATGTGACGATTATGTTTCTTGAATATTGTAATCGGGTATTTATGTGAACTATACTTTATCCCTTCGGGACCATATAAAGTTCTCCTTAGCACCCGATCATAGTATTCAAGATGAGTTTACATAATCCTAAGTCTGAACACCGTTATGAAAGTTTATTTTTGTCCTTCGGGGTGATATACTCTTTCTAATGAGTTGATTCGACCTTAGAATTGGAACTCAACCTTAATCTCAAAATCCCCAAAGAAAACTAATAGTTTTCAAAACCTATTTTCAAAATTCCAACAAACAAAAAATGGCACGCCCGGTGGGACCAAATTTCTCTTCCCATCTTTTATAGTGCCAGAATTTTGTTTCATCGGTAGTTTCAACTATCATTTCTTCCGTTGGCCCCTTTGCCCATTTCTTCCTTGGGTGAGTGTGGCCAACATCTAAAAAAATATATAACGAAATATTAAAAGAGAGGTTGCACCTCCAAATTTGGCTTTATCTAGATTTTTGTTCTGATTTTGACCTTCTGCCCCGGCATAGCCTGTGAGGCGACAGCGTCAAATCAGATCTCTGGATATCCTTTTCAATCTTATGGATTTATGGTCGATAGATTTCTCATTCAACATATAAATCCTTAAAATTGAAAAGAATTCAAAATTTTTGATCTCGGACATCCCAAATTACTTTAGTTTTAACCCCCTCACTTCCCCTTTGACCTCCATGGGTGGGGAGGGTTAAACTATTCCTTTTACTTGGGTTTTCTCACGATTCCATAAGCCTTCGGGCAAGGGGAAACTCTGTCCGTTGTGTTTTGGAGCCTGTAAGAAAACCCCTTTCAAACCCTCCAAGACTCAAAATTTCTTCAAAATTTTCTTAAACTCTAAGTTGTCATATGTTACCCCATACGATCTCCTTGTGGGCTAACATATGTCAAATTTTTTTTAGAAAACTTTCTGGGCATGTGCTTAGTCTCTTCACCCTTTTAATATGTGTTAAGCAATACCCTTCGCTGCTCGACACATGTTTTGGGGGGGTTGATATATTCTTACAAGCCTCAATGTTCAAAAAAAATAATATATTTTTTTTTCACCACTCTTTTAAAGTAAATCTAATTTCAATCCTTTCTTTAACTTTCAGAAAATCCCATATGGCTAGCCAATTGATTTACTCCTTTGACCGAGAGTTATCCTCGACGGTTAATGACCAAGGGAGCACTATCATTTTTGGAATGGGATTCAGTACTCTTGAGCTCTCTATGGATGGACACCAGATTGTTAGTTTGGATGCCAGTAAGGAAATTCCCCCAGTTGTCGAGTTAATTGTGGGATCTGCACCCAGCTTGCCAGTAGTCAGTGATGATCAGAAACAGTCTGAACCAGTTGTTGAGCCTCCCACTGAAGTCAAGTCTGTTTTTGAGGAGGGGTCTAGTTCTGGACTCAGTTTTGCCACTAGGAATCAAAAGAAGAACTATTTGAGGAGACTTAGAAAGAAAATCTCTAAGGCTAAGAGAGTTCTACCTTTTAAGACCTTAGCTCAAGTAGAACCTGAGGCTGTTGAGGAGCTACCTATTCCTGCTTCCTCTCCCCTCCTAAAGGGGAGCCGCTTTTACCCCCTGGCTTCAGCTAAAGGAGAGGAGAAGGCAGCTAGGATAGCTCGTTCTCCACCATGCCCGGTCGACTACTCGACTAAGAAGACTCAGAAAGAAAAACATCTCCAGAAGACAAGGACTTTGAGAAATATAATTCATACCTGGGCTGCACAGTCTGGACAGACTAAAGAGGAATATGTAAAATAATTGAAGGGAGTGATCTCACATCGCTTCCAAAAAGAAGTGTTGAAGGAAGAAGTGTCTGAAGCAAAGAATTTAACCCCACAATTCGTCAGAAAGAATAAGAAGTATGTTAGACAGCCCGCTACTTCAGTACTGGTTGATGGATATCACTGGGTGCCACGCCCTCCGTCCTCTCAAACAGAGGGTATTGTGTTGACTGGGTCCGAGAGAGGCCACCATTCTACTGGTAGACCCCCGGTACCCCCACACAAACCTGTAAGATTGGCTCAGTGATTGTTAAACCAAAGGGGGTTGAAGTTCAAAAGTCTATGGACATTAAAGGAAAAAGACCTAAATCTCCTGAAAAGAAATATGTGCCAAAGAGAACCAAGTTGGAGAGTCTGCCGCCACCTACTAGAACTTCTAAGTTCATTCTGCAGCTCCAACGAGTTTCAGCCAACCCTACTCCGGGTTCAGTTGAATTGACGGATGTCCAAACTAGTACTCCAGTTGTTACAGTTGACAGTCCTACCACAGCCAGTCTAACTCAAGATCCAATAGTCACCATCCCTGCTACCCCAGTTGATGATTCCCAAGGTCCGAGTGTCATTCCTAGGCCCCTTAGTCAAGTGTCTGAGGACCTTACCTTACCAGATGTGGGAACTATCACTTTACAAGCTCCTGCTTCTCCCCCTGAGGTATATGTTCCTCTCCCTGTAGAGGATGCCACTCTTCTGACTACCAGCTCTGGGATAGTCGAAGAGGAGAGAATTGACCAGGATCTAGAAATGGAAGATGAACCGGATACAAAGTCTCAACCAGATCCTAATCCAAAACTCACAGAAATCATTGCCCTCATGGATTCTGAAGAATTATTCGATATGGCTGAGTACAAAGGATACTTACCCCTTGATCCTAAGTCAATTAGGGATAGACCGGTCGAGGAGGTAGTTCAAGAAATAAGAAATATTTTGTTGAACAAAGAAGGAATGGCCTTCTTTGACCCTGATATGGATGATCTCCTTAGAGATGAAGATGATTATGTTGGTACCATTCATGTGGTCGAGACTAGAGGGTCTAATAAAGAAGCTGAGCCCAGCAAACGCCGATTTGCTAAAGATGATGATCCACATACTGTTGAGTCAGATTCAGATGAGTCTGTGAAAGACAGGGATGAAGAACACATAAAAAACTTGGAGACTCAGCTCGCTAGCATGATGTCACAAGTTAGGGAAATGCAAGAGAAGTTGGATAAATCACAGCAAGAGTCTCTTAAAATCCACCAGTCAGCTCGAGAGCTCACAGAAAAGGCCAAAAGGGCAGAATTTAGTTCCGGACCTTTCGAGTCACCACCAGTGACCCTCCCTTATCCAGTAGAAGCACCTCCAGTTCACCCTGCAGTTTTCACCATTCCTTCGATCCTACCTCAGAAGGATATTAATCAGTTAATTGAGGACCAGGTAAGGGAGGCCTTAGCCCTTTCTCAAGGAACCGTGTCTATTTCAAAGGGTAGACCCTACCCCGAGGAATATGACTTAGTTCCTTACCCAAAGGGCTTTGTGCCACCAACTTTTAAAGTTTTCACTGGAATTGAAAATCCGAGACAGCATCTGGCCCACTCCGAGCAAGCTGTTGCAATGCGGGAGGGTCAGATGCTCTACTATTTCGCCAATTTGTAAGTAGTCTATCCGGCATTGCTTTTGAATGGTACGCCGTTCTTCCCAACGGTTCAGTAAGAACCTTTAGCGAGCTAGAAAACCTCTTTCTTAAGAGATTTTCTGGAGCGCAACAACGCACCGCTGTGGGCGATCTCGTGGTTGAAAAGCAAAAGCCGGGAGAGTCTCTGGTTGAGTACATCTTGAGGTGGCGAAACCTCTCGATGAAGTGTGAACCCCAGTTGCAAGAGCAACATGCTGTGGAGATTCTTTTGAAAAATATCCACGGCCCTGTTGCTTTTCTCCTGAAGGGTTTCACTATTAAAACTTTTGAAAAACTTTTTAATAAGGCTAGCAATTTGCAGTAAGAGGCTCCTAGGATGCCATTCTTACGAGAGCAGACTAAAGAAAGGAAGGGTCCAAAATTGGTGAAAATATTTGAAAAGAAAGCTGTGGTCTCAGCAGTAGATAAAGGAAAGAGGCCAGTGATTAGTCAGCCTAGCACTCCACTTCCACCACAGCCGCCTCAGAAGCAGCCCTTTCAGATAGTTCCTCAGTATACTAAAGATCCTGCCTCCATCCCTTTTAGAGAGAGTTTGGCAAAGGCTTATCCATTTAAAAGGGAGTCAGTTAAGAAGATCTTCAAGAGCTTGTTAAAGAAACCGGATTTTCAGTTGCCAGAGGCCAGGAGGCCTGAGGATGAGAGCAAGAAAGATGATCCCAAGTATTGCCCGTACCACAGGATGCTTAGTCACCCTCTTGAGGACTGTGGTATGTTCAAAGATTGGCTTGAGAGGAACTACACCCAAGGTAACATCATAATACCTAAGGAATACTTGGTCGATCCAGAAAAGGCTTCAATTAAAACTATTTCAGGTAATCCTCTTAACTCTTTTTGTCTTGTTGAAGATGGTTGGGACATTGCTTTGTCCCGGGCACTTAAAAAGTCGATTAACAAGTCTTTTCGTCTTTCTCAACAGCTGACTACGATAGCCCAGGCCCCGGTGTGGAAGGTTGACCTGGACGCTTCGCAGAATGATGTTGAGCCACTTCCCTCTCCAGTAGTCTTAGGAACTACTGAGAAAAATGTAAAATAAAAGAAATTTGATTTTGTAGAGAGGAAGTGTGTAGATGAGAGATGTATTAGAATAGCGGATGACGGTGTTAAAACCCTTTCCCCTCTTTCGTTATCGGACTTTTACTTTGCCCCATCAAAGGCGAAGGGTCAAAAGATGAATAAAAACATCCTTCTACTTCTGTCTTGATGATTGGCCATGAATCTCAAATGCAAATTGATGACTCTCCTGTTTTGAATCAAACTCCTAATGAAATAGATGTTGAGATTAATCAAACCGACCTTCCTGAATCGACTATTCAAGAAAACGTCGAATGTGAAACCTTATCAGAAAGTGATTTCCCCCAATTTAATTTTCAGGGAAGTTCTATCGAGATAGAGTTTTCAGATTCTGACTCTCTTTTGGGAAACGACGATCCAATGCCTACAGTGAGTGTAGACACCACTCTAGTTTGCCCACCCGAAGACATCGAGTAGGTGCAACTCCGTGGCGGTAAAGTCCTACCTCCTAGGTTGCCCCCTCAGGACAAAGGCAAGCAATCCTCATTCAAAAATCTAAATCCAGATTCCCCTCAGCAACCAGAATTTCCTTTAATTCTTCCGGGTTTTGAGTCTGTCGTTCCTAAGGTTGATTACAACGTCCTAGCCCACCTTAGGAAGTTGCCAGCAAAATTAAGTTTTTACGACGCCCTCCTTCTCTCCAAAGAAATGAGGGAGTCTTTAATTAAAGCACTTCTCGACCCTGAGATTTGCTTAACACAGTTGGCCGCAACTTCAGAAGGTGAGGCTCTCTACTTCAAAGAGGTCCCCGGGGTTACCTTTTAAGACGAAGATTTACTCTTGGGAACTGCCGACCACAATCGCCCCCTCTACATTACTGTAGATGTGGGAAACTTCAAGTTATCAAGAGTCCTTGTTGATCCGAGTGCATCGGTCAATGTGATGAACATAAAGACTCTTGCTTATCTCAGAGTTGATACTAGCAAGCTTTCAACCGACAGGTTGGTGCTTCGTGGGTTTAATGAGAAGGGCGAGAGAGCTTTAGGTTCAATCACTTTACTCCTAGAAATAGGAGGGTTAAAAACTGAAGCTAAATTTCATATAATTGATTCGACTACGTCCTTCAACGCACTTCTAGGTAGACCTTGGATTCACGAATATAGAATGGTTCCATCTACCCTGCACCAATGCTTAAGTATCAGCGAGACGGCATTGAACATGTGATTAAGGGTGATTTGCAACCATTCTTGATTCAAGAAATTGGGATCTACGAAGATGCTGCATATTTCATACCAAAAGGGTTCTCGTCCCGTTCTAAATTGGAGATCAAATTTGAGGAGAAAATAGTTGGACAAAAATTTCGACCAAAAGAAGGAAAAATATAAAAATATCAATCAAGAAATGACACAATTGAGTAGTGAAGACGACTCTGATATCGTTGTCCTTAGGCCTCCAAGCACATTACCTCAAAGAGATGGGAGGATGGCTTTAAGGGAATGAGGTCGAGGCCGTGCTTCATTAGATAGGAGAGCAGCACCTGTGTATATTGATTTTGAATCAGATTCTGATGGTGAACTAGAAAGTCAAGGTACTGCCCTCTCTCTCGATTATCAGAATATAAATGCTCCTCCAAAATTTGATCTCACCTTAGACCAGGACAGTGACCCTGAGCTAGATGTTTCAAAAGTTAAAAGTGACGAGCCTGAATTAACAATGTATGAAAAGCTCACTAGAAGGATTGAGGCCCTTTCTCTGACCCCACTGTCGGCAGGCAGGATTGTAGGGTTGGAAGTCAAAGTGGCCCCCAACTTGGATGGTGAAGTTAAGAAAGTCCAAAAATTCTTTCCTGGCTCCTCCTCCGCAAGGGACGAAAGTGATGTAACCCTTGAGGAGGCAGATTTTAATGAATTAATGGAATTACCTTTCGGCTACTTCCTTGTTTGTGTAAAAAACACTTTTTCTAAAGGTTCTATACCATACCGATGGACTAAGGGTCAAGCTAGATACCATGAGAATATTTGGTGAACAAAAATAAATAAAAATCCAACAAGTGGTATTGGCTTTGGAACAGTTAGTTCATTCGATGATGATGAGTATTGCCTAATGATAACTTACCATCTCGATTCTTCAAATGTCCCTACAGATCCTCCTTGTCCTCTAGATGGACTCTGTTTGGAGACTTTAGACGATCCCAACGATCTTCAAGTTAGGGATGCACCCCCTGAATTTGAAAAGGAAATTAAGTCGACAGTCGATGAGTTGAGAGAAATTAACCTGGGAAATGATGATGACCCCCGTCCGATTTTCATAAGTACTTTGTTGAGCGAGGGTGAAACCCAAGACTTAATCCAGTTATTATTCGAGTTCAGGGACTGCTTTGCCTGGACATACGACGAAATGTCAGGTTTGCCTGCTGAGGTAGCAGTTCACAAACTTGGGGTTCGGCATGATGCCATTCCTGTTAAACAAGCTCCTCGACGCAGCGCTTAGAGATTGAGCAACAAGTCGTTTCTGAAGTTAAGAAATTGGCAGAAGCCGGATTCATTCGAGAGGAACAATATCCCTCCTGGGTGGCCAGCGTCATGCTAGTTCGAAAGAAAAATGGTCAAATTCGGATTTGTGTCGACTATAGGGATCTGAATAAGGCATGTCCTAAAGATGAGTTCCCTCTACCAATACCAGAACTCATGGTGGACATTGCCTCCTCACATGCTATTTTTTCATTCATGGATGGCTCGTCGGGTTATAACCAAATCAAGATGGCCCCAGAAGATGAGATAAATACTGCGTTCAGAACCCCTATTGGAATCTTTTGTTATAAGGTAATGCCATTCGGCTTAAAGAATGCCGGAGCAACCTACCAACGGGCCATGACCTGTATCTTTGACGACTTAATTCATAATCAAGTTGAATGCTATATTGATGATTTAGTTGTCAAGAGCAAGGTCAAAGAGGCTCACCTGTATGACTTAAGAGTCATTTTCGAACGGTTGCGCCGCAACGATTTGAAAATGAACCCCTTGAAATGCGCCTTCGGCGTCGCCTCGAGAAAATTCTTAGGATTCGTAGTGAGGCACCGTGGAATCGAGATCGATCCTACTAAAATTGAAGCCATCTTAGATATGCCATCCCCTAAGAGCCTTACCCAGTTAAGGTCTCTGCAAGATAGATTGGCATATATAAGGAGGTTTATTTCTAATCTCTCTGGGAGATGTCAACCCTTTTCTGTCCTTGCGAAAAAAGACACTAAGTTCGTATGGGACGAGAAGTGCCAAAATGCTTTCGACGACATCAAACAATACCTTTCTAATCCGCCAATCTTGGCAGCTCCGATTCCGGGAAAGCCGTTAATCCTCTACACTGCAGCCTTAGATGAGTATTTAGGTGCCCTGTAGGCTCAAGTTAACGACGAAGGGAAAGAGAATGCTCTCTATTACCTCAGTCGAAGACTCCTTCCTACTGAAATTTGATACCCGTCAATTGAGAAGCATTGTCTTGCTCTGGTTTTTGCAGCTCGGAAACTGAGGCATTACATGCTCTCCCACTCAATCAGTTTGATTTCGAGGGTTAATCCTTTGCAATATCTTATGACCCGGCCTACGTTGTCAGGACGTTTAGCTCGTTGGTCTATGATACTACTGCAATTTGAGATTACTTTCACTCCTCTTCGTGCTGTGAAAGGACAGGCTGTCGCCAATTTTCTGGCAACACACCCGCTGCCTGCAGATTCTCCTCTGAACGATGACCTACCCGACGAACAAGTCATGAGTTTGAGGGAATCTGGCGAGGCCATCTGGGAATTATATTTTGATGGGGCAGCATCCTCTCGTAGGATTGCGACCCAACAATCTGTAATTCCTGGAAAGGCTGGAGTCGATTTAATTTTTATAACACCGGAAAAAGGAATGATGCATTTTTCCTATCATTTATCAGAGCCCTGCACAAACAACGAAGCTGAATACGAAGCTCTGATAACCGGTCTGGAACTTGCAATTCTAATGGAAATTAAAGAGATTAAGATCTTTGGAGATTCCCAACTGGTTATTAACCAAGTCGCTGGAACTTATAAAGTCTTGAATCCTAATCTCCTAAGATATCACCAGTACACACTTCACTTGTTGGAACAAATCTCTATTGCTACTTTGTATAGGGTTCCCCGTGGAAGCAATTCCGTGGCAGATGCCTTAGCAAAATTTGCGAAGGAATTTGCATGTCCTGAGGAGGATTCCATCCCTATAGAGATTCAGGGTCGTAAAACCCTCTCCCTTATAGATTTGGAACACATTAGTAAGACTCCCCTTCAGATCTTTTCTGCCTCTTCGACAACCGACGAAGAAGGCGATTTGAGATGACCCTTAATCGATTACCTTAAAGAAGGGAAGCTTCCCCAGGATAAATCACTTTCCAACCAGATTAAGAAACGTGCCCTATCATATGTACTAGTTAATGATCTATTGTACCGTCGGTCCTTCGATCATATGTGGCTGCGCTGTTTGAACAAGCGAGAAGCCCTGAAGATTGTTAATGAAGTTCATTCAGGACTATGCGGTGCACATCAATCGGGTCCAAAAACGAAATTAAAGATTAAAAGACTTGGATACTTCTGGCCTACAATGATTGACGATTGCATGAATACTGCAAAGCACTGTCATCAATGTCAGGTCCATGGTGTGGTTTTACATCAACCGCCTAATGTGTTACACCCTACGATAGCCTCGTGGCCCTTTGAAAGTTGGGGCACGGATATCATTGGGCCGATTGACCCTCCTTTCGTGAGAGGTCATCGTTTCATATTAGCAGCGACTGATTACTTTTCAAAGTGGGCGGAAGCAATTCCCTTACCCAACGTAACATCATTCCATGTCTTAAAATTCTTTCGTGATCATATTATATATCGATTCGGCGTACCTCGCAGAATCATATCCGATAATGGGTCCGCATTCAAGTCTACAAAAATCAATAGTTTGGTGAGATGCCATAATATTGATTGGAGATACTCGACGATCTACTACCCTCGGGCAAATGGATTGGCCGAGGCCTTCAACAAAACCTTGTTGAAAATTGTTAAAAAGACCCTTGATGATAACAAACGACAGTGGGATGAGCGGTTGGTGGAAGCTTTGTGGGCTTATCGTACCACTTATAGAACCCCGACCCAATCCACCCCGTTTACACTAGTGTATGGATCTGAGGCTGTTCTACCCTTGGAAATACAAATCCCTTCGCTCAGAATTGCAGTTCAGAACCAAATCACAAACGAACAAAATGCAAAACTACGATTGGAAGAACTCGAAGGCCTTGAAGAGCGACGTCTCCAAGCTCAACAAAGTTTAGAGTTGTATAAGTCCCGTATGGTTCAAGCCCATGATAAGTTAGTGTGACCTAGGACCTTCCAAGCCGGAGACTTGGTATTGGTCCTTCGGAGGCCTATCTTAGCCCATCGGAAGTTGGAAGGCAAATTTGAACCTACGTGGGAAGGACCCTTCGTTATAGAGACTGTCTACGAAGGAGGCTCGTATCAGTTAGTAGATTGTAAAGGAAACCACCCCATGCTACCTGTCAACGGGCGTTTCCTTAAGAAATACTATGCTTGATGTAGCTCATTTTATCAATTAATAAAAATCCCCCTTTCTTGATTTGCAACTTGATTCTCCCTTTTTTTTTTAAGTTCTTTTCTTTTTAACGCTCTTCGCCTTCTCCTTAGGGTCGAATCGTTCCCTCCCTTAGGATCCCTTTCGCTAGTGGTGGAGTACGCCCTTCGTGGCACCATCCTAGTTTGCCAGTTGAGGTCCTCTGTGTGGAGCAAGTTTCCTCCCCACATGACCATTCGCTAGTGATGGAGTACGCCCTTCGTGGCACCATCCTAGTTTGCCAGTTGAGGTCCTCTGTGTGGAGCAAGTTTCCTCCCCACATGACCATTCGCTAGTGGTGGAGTACGCCCTTCGTGGCACCATCCTAGTTTGCAGTTGAGGTCCTCTGTGTGGAGCAAGTTTCCTCCCCACATGACCATTCGCTAGTGGTGGAGTACGCCCTTCGTGGCACCATCCTAGTTTGCCAGTTGAGGTCCTCTGTGTGGAGCAAGTTTCCTCCCCACATGACCATTCGCTAGTGGTGGAGTACGCCCTTCGTGGCACCATCCTAGTTTGCCAGTTGAGGTCCTCTGTGTGGAGCAAGATTCCTCCCCACATGACCATTCGCTAGTGGTGGAGTACGCCCTTCGTGGCACCATCCTAGTTTGCCAGTTGATCTGCCTATTTGGAGTAAGTCTTCTATCAGCATCCTATAGGCCTAAGGTTTGGTGATGCCCTTCCTTAGACCCAAGGCTAGGTATTCTCTACCTTGGTTTCTCCAGTTCTCTCTTCAAAATAGGTGTAAGCTTTTCATTAGTTTCCAATCTACTTAAGGTTGGGTGATGCCCTTCCTTCAACTCTTTAAGATCCTACTCCTATTTGGTCGACGCCAATGTGTGCAGCAGAAGTTCCTTCTACCACACACATTGGGGGTCCATTTTTTGACCTCATTTTTGTATGAGGTCACTAAAGCCCTTCCAAACTCTAGATTAATTTTAGATCCTAGGATCTACTCTAGACCTTAGGATTCTTTCCTAGAGCCAGACCTTAGAGCCTACTCTAGAGCCTAGGATTCCCTTAAATCCTAGATCTTAGAATCTCTCTAGATTCTAGGACCAATCCAGACTCAAATCAATCCCTACCCTTGATCAATTCAAACCTCAAATCAATCTGAACTCCATTCAATTCAAATCCAAATTAATCCAAATTTCAAACATATCCAAACTTTGACTCAATCCACTTGAGAATCCAAATTTCAACCTAGACTTTGATCCCACCTTTAATCTAGCTTTGACCTTATCCATCCATTAACAATCACAACATGATTGTAAATGATTTGGATACTTCAATATTAATCATTCAAACCTGAAATTCATTCCAAATCCAGAAATCCAAACTCAAAATTCAAAGCTCTAAGGTCTTGTCCTAAAGACCCTTTTCAAAGAATTTTCAACATTTCAAAACCCAGCCAAATGGTCTCTGATTCAGGGTCTATCACTTGCAAAGCGATAAGACATGTCTCTAGAGGTTATCCTCCAACTTTGAGCTCAATCTGAGGTCTCTAACCCCAGAATCTGAATTAAAATCCAAAGGCTGTAAAACCTTCAAATATTTACAGCCTATGCCACTGAACCTAACCCCTTTGAGATCTTGACCTTGGAATCCTTATCAAAGCCTCCAATCACTTCCAGACTCTTGATTTTAACCCATTGAGTAGTAAACTGCATTTTTCCAGACCCATTTTTGATCATAGTTGACCATAGGTCAAAATTGACCAAAATACCCCTATAGGGCTCAAATAGGGATTTCAAACCAAATGAACTCCAAATTAAATGCAACCACCTCCAACAAGTTTCAAATGTCATTTCAAATCTTTTGAACCTATTCCCAACCCTTGGGTCAACCTGGTTGACCAAGTCAACAGGTTTGACCCAGGAGGCCCTTTAAGGGTCCAAACATGTGTTTTGACCCAAATGACCTCTCTAGGCCATCCAACCACTTCCATTGGTCTTGAAATATCATTTCAAACCTGTTGAGCCTAAACCCAGACCCTGGGTCAACCTAGTTGACCAAGTCAACCCAGGTTGACCAAACAGGCCCTTAGGGGCTCAAATAGGGATTTTGATCAATTTGACCTCCCCAGACCTAGAGACCACCCTCAATGGTCTTCAAATGCCTTTTCAAACTTGTCCATCCCAGACTCACCCATTGGGTCAACCTAGTTGACCCAATCAACATGGTTTGACCCAATGGACCCTTAAGGTTTCAAATGAACCATTTCAACCTGTTTAACCACGTCAATATATTCAAACCCTTGAAATCATTCTATTCAAAGCCTTGAACATTTCTAAACCCATTTTGAGCTCAACCCAACTTGGTTTGACTGAGTCAACCCTCAATCCTTGGTCAAATTTATGATGGCATTTGCTCCCATCTCTTCTAGCCTTGACTTTGGACTTTTGATCCTTGATTAAACCATTCCAAATATCCCTCTACCTCCTCAAGTGCCACATCACCAATTTTGACCTGGTTGACTGGTCAAACCAAGTCAACAAAGCCTTAAATCCCTCTTTGAATTGGTCAAACCTCCTATTTGACCTCAAAGAGTGTGAGATTAGGCTTGGAAGCTCTCCCATTGGCTGCTCCTACTTCCCCTCATTCCACCTCAGCCTTCCTTGACCTGCTGACTGGTTAACATAGTCAAACCAAGGGCTTAAACTTTTCCAAAATGTCTTAATCAGCTTTTAGCCACTTTCCCTTGATTTAAGCTGCCTTAGGCCGACCCTTTAATGTCCTAAAGCTCTCTAATAGGCTCCTTAACCAAGCCCAGCCCTTGGTTTAGCCCTAAATGGCAGTGGTCCCCCCCACTTGTCCCAAGTCCACCCAATGGAGGCAAGGCTTGTCCAACCTTTGAGGCAGCCTTCTAGCTGTCCCAGGGATATGTGGCACCATCTAGGGAGCTCATGCATCAATCCCAGCCATCCAATCCAGCCCAGGTCGTTTGAATAGGGGAAAAGGCAACTTTTGAGCCCATTGGATCAAGGCAGCTTCTCTCACTCACCTTAGCATCCCAGAGGGAGTTCTTTGTTCATTTTAGATCCTCAGGGCCTCCTCTACCTTCCCACTACAAAATTCAAGTGGTTGCACGTCACCGGCGGCGAGTTCTCCGGCGAGCCCACAACCTAGACAGTCCCAGGCTTGTAGCAGTCGATCCAGGCGTGTTCGAGCTCGGGTTCGTGCTAGGGATCTTCACTTGGACAGTCTACAAGCTCATCAATTCAAAAATTTCAAAGATCTAATGGTATAATCTCTTAAAACCTTATATCTAGTTCACTTTAGATGGATTTAATTAGCTTTATTTGTAGAATGTTTTAGGCAAAACCAATCTTTCCCCACTGTTTCTGTTCATGTCCTCTTCTTGAGCCTAAAATTTCAAGCGATTTCGTCCATCCGATCGAGAGAACGAGTCAAAAAACGTTTTCTAGGGCGTCACTCACAGTTTTCAGTGAGTGTACGTTTTCTGGACCATTGATCATTCGATCAACAGTCTAGATCGAGCCCCTTCCGCGATCCGATTCAACCATGCATTCGATCTGTTGTTTGATCGGCCGTCCAGGGACATCTGGGCCCTCGGATCAGAAACCGTGGAGTCGAATCCCACCGTCTGATCTCGTCCCGCTGAGATCAACCGCGGGATTCGATCTCATCCGTTGGATCAAACTCGATGTGATCCAACGGCTGCCACGAGCCGCTGACGTGGTTAAGTGAAAACCGCGTGAAGCGGCCCGCGGCTGACGCGTGTCCCCGCCGTCACGCGATTTCAATCCCGCGAATCAGCGCACCGCGTGTCTGACCGCCGCCGTTTAATTGATAAAAATGTTTTTTTAATTTATTTTAATTACAGAAACTTTAAAAAATCATAATAAATTAAATATAAAGTCAAAAAATGAGTATAATATATCAAACTTTTAGAATTCTGTCTAGTTTATTTTAAAAATAAAATCAAACTATTTTAACTATTATTTTTTTGGTAATTTGAGAAATACAGAAAAGTATATTTTATTTTTAATTAATTATATATAAGTTATTTTTATTTGAAACTTGGCATGCATGTCTTTAAGTGTATGACTGATCTCCAGGAAAAGTTTCAGGATTATTTAAGTAAATTTGACATTGATTGGAATTATGTAAGTATTTTGATAGTTTATTAATATTTTATTAAATATTGAATATTCTAAAAATTAAAAAAACTTATTATCCTAATAAATTTAAAATCAGTGGATCTCCATGATCTTTAAAACTTATTTTAATGGTATTTTCAATTACTTTATTTTAAAACCTTTATTTATATATGTAGGATGAAATATATTAAGGTATTTTCAAATATATTTTAAAATGTATATATATATATATATATATATATATATATATATATATTTAATTCTCATAAGCTTGAGAAATCTCTTGAAATTTCAAACTTGGGTTAAGTATGCTTGAACATGAATTATGGGGAGATTAGTGGATAGTTTTTTTTTAACTATTCATTAATCAATATCTTTCTATGTTAATTAGTTCTGTTTCTTGCATGTTTAGGGATCACACACCACTTAGTCTAAGGCTCTCCTATATTTAGGTGTTGAATGTGTTTATGTGATTCATACATGCCTTATGTATTGAGTATGAGGGTTAGTTCAAACATTGATTCAAGTCTATTAAATTAGTGACATAATTAAGGACAATAATTAAGGACTCATGTATAGAAAACTTAGAAAAATTTCAATAATTAGGATTCACTTCCCCTTGAGTTGAAACTTTAAACATTTGAACTTAGTGACACCCTCAGCCCCTAGAGAAATTTCCTTAAGGTTCAACCCCTAATTAAGCCTTCAAACCTTAAAAAAAATGTAATAAATCCAATTTAAATCCACAAAATACATATAAACACTCAAATTGACCAGAATCAAGCCCTTAATCTATGAAAATTAAAAGCCCCTTAATTTGACAGCAATTATGTAATTAATTTAACTTTAACTAAAAAACCCACTTTTAGTTAATATAACTAATTAATAATAATTAAAAAACTCCCAAAATTTCCCAAACACTTGGGGATCCCTCCTTAGGTCATTTCTGACCTTTGGAGGTGTTTTCAAGAAGTTGGGAATTTGTTTGAAGCAAAACCATAAAAGGGTCATTAATTAAACAATTCCCAAAATTCATTAAAATGCTCAAAACTTCCATAATTCATAACTAATTGTAGAAAAATCCAAATCACCCAAACTCACTTGATTTCAACTCATGATGATGTCTAGTATTTATTAAAAATATCAAAGTTCCAGAAAAATATTAGAATCAAAAAGTCAACAAATCGGTCAACTTTAAGTCAAAACTAGTTCAAAACTTCAAACCTTCGTAATAAAATGTAGAAAAATCCGATTTCAACGTACTTACTGTCTAACTGATTGTAGTGAGGTCTAGTATTTTAATAAAATACAAACATTCCAGAAAATACCTTTAATCAAAAATTCAACTTTTGACCCTTTAATTAAGTGATTAAAATATTCAAAATTCTTAAAAAACTCAAAATCATTCTAAAACTCAGAAAATATTGATTTAATGCTTAAAACACTTAACAAATCCTTTAAAACACAACAACCACCCTAAAGATGAAGTTTATTGGCTGGACTACTCCGGGCTGCGGGGCTAAGTGTCCTAAGGAGGCTGGTTCCTCGAGTTTGGTGGCACAACGCCACGAATGGATTCTAAGGGGTGTTAAATCTTAAAATAGATTAATTTTTAATTATTTAACGCTTTAAAATCTCTAATTCAATTACATTAATTTGGTTTATCGGCTGGACTACTCCGGGCTGCGGGGCTAAGTGTCCTAAGGAGGCTGGTTCCTCGAGCCTGGTGGCACAACGCCACGAATCAATTAATGGAAAACTTAAATTAATCAAACTTTAAAAATCAGCGACCAACTCCCTTTAATATCAATCTACTCCTTTAATTCCAACCAATTTGAATAACTTAATCAACCCCGATTGCTACTGGGTAACCCAGGCCTACGAGGCTATTAGCTTAGCCCCAAGGAAGGTGAAATAAACTTCACGGCCTCGGTGTGAAACAAAGGTAGCAATCAATTAACTTTTAAAATATGTTTAATTAAAATTCTTAATTCATTAATATTTAAATTTTAATCTAAATCCCCTTTTAAGCCTTAACGAATCCAAACTTTTAGACAACTTCAATTAATAACCTACTTTAGGATCTATCCCAGCCACACGACCTTTCTCACACACTTTAGATGATGTGCTAGGACAACCAAATCTAGATCTAGGTTAGGCCGGTGTTTACTTTACTGCTGTGTGCCGGATTTTTCGTAGTTTTCACTGCATGTTGTGGATGAAATTGCTTTGCTGTGTCTGCTTACTTTTTCTGTACTCTGTGGATGGATTGATGTGTTTGGCGAGTAGATTACCCTTAGGTTAGGTACGATCTGGATGTTGACACAGTTTTCTGCAGGTGGCCACGCTCATGCAGGGCAATATAAAAAGGGGGCAAATCAAAAAAATGCATAAATATTATAAATTCTTTGCACAGGTGCTTCAGCTGCTAAAGCCCCCCAAATCATAAAAAGAGCGTGGCCAGTATGTTTATTTTCTTTTCTGCTCATATACAACTGCTTGGGAATAACTGCTTTTTATATATTAATTGCTTAGGATAACCCTGCAGGTGAGTCTAGATTTTTATTTTGATATTAATGTAATTTGTGTAAGTATCAAGTGTTGTGAAAGTTGATTTTGAGTTGGGATATATAGATCCAAAGCTTGGATTCCAAAGAGGAAAGGATACCCCTTTAGGGAACACTCCTTTTCCATTTGGAAATCTAAATTTGGATCATACCTTTTCCTTACCCAAAGAGGAAAGAGTGGCCTTCCCCCCTTTGAGGGAAGTGCCCTCTTCTCCATTTGGGTAATCCACTACGAAGATTCCAAGAAGATTGAAGAAAAGGAGTCCAAAGAAGGACGAGATTGAGGATTTGAAGATTTGAAGATTGAGAGTATCCCACTCAAAATAACTTGCGTCATTATTAGTCTTGAAATCCGGGTTGTTGTCAGTGGTGCACGGCCACTTTACTTTCTGTAAAACTCTAGTTTGTAATAAGCAAGGCAATTCTACCTATGGATATTTATTAATTAATTTGTATTTGATGTGATGATTTGATTGCCTTTAGGATTACTTGCTTTTACTAGTTTTTTGGCGATTGTATGCCGCTTTTTCTTTTCACCTGGATACGTGAGACTCGTGAGGGTGTGAAAGTTTTCTACTCATAATTTTAAAAGTCTAAAATTTTAGTGAGTCTAAATAACATAGAAAGATAACGAATCTAGGGAATCAGCCGGGGATCGACCCCGGGGTCGCATGCATATTTCTGCACTTCTTCTTTCCTTGTTTTAGACCCTTCCCCGCCTGTGGGTAGAGTCCGGATAGTCTGACCTATGAGGATGAGGTGCCGGACCTGGGGAAGTCCAGTCTTTTAAAAATTTATTTTCTAAGCCTGTTTTTAAAGTTTCAAGCATACTTGATTTGGGAATTGTTAACTAGCATGCATTGCATTAGAAATGAATTAAAAGAGTCAAAATTTTAATTTCATTAGTTTTAGCATTTTAGCACCCAACATAAGTCAAAGGGGCCAAATAGGAGAATCTCTAGACGTCGGCCCCAACTCTTCAAAACTTTAATTACAACGTCCCTATCACTCTTTCATAAAAGACCGGACTCATCTCTTTTAAATCGACTAGGTGGTTAGCTGGCTCTCTAATCCAGGCCGGGGTAAGTCCAGACCTTGCACTGCATTAGTTAGGATCAGACGACTGTGGTCCAGTGTCCAAAATAGATTTAGGTTCCGGGGCAGATCTTTGATTATAAGACCCCAAACTTCGGGAATCTAATCCCAAATTTCTAATAAAATGCTCAATTCTAATTAAAGCTTCATTTCAATCCTAAAATATAAAGCCCAACACTTAGATTAAGTTGGGATATTTCCAGATGGTTCTGGAATCTCAAAGTGTCCCCTACCCCTCATCCTTTAACTCCGTTAATAACTGCTCAATTTTGATCCATTCCCAGTTGAATTTCCAAAAATTCACTTCCTTTTTGATATCACTCCTATAAACTCTAACAAAATTCTGCCACCGTTTTAATCGGGAGTTTTCGTAGGAGATTTTTATCTCCATACGATGTAATTAACTACGAGGGCTTGCGCTCGTATTCGTAGGAGATTTGGAACCACGCACACCTGATTTTAAATTTTTTTTTTTATTTTCTAAAATTTTATTAGATTTTCTTGGGAAAAGTTAAATCATGATCGTCATAGTTGCATTAGAAGAATTATCGTAGAATGGTCTCATTTCCCTTTGGGGAGATACACCCTTCTTCGATAAGGCTTTGGATGTGGATGTGACGATCATGTTTCTTGAATATTGTAATCGGGTATTTATGTGAACTATACTTTGTCCCTTCGGGACCATATAAAGTTCTCCTTAGCACCCGATCATAGTATTCAAGATGAGTTTACATAATCCTAAGTCTGAACACCGTTATGAAAGTTTATTTTCGTCCTTCGGGGTGATATACTCTTTCTAACGAGTTGATTCGACCTTAGAATTGGAACTCAACCTTAATCTCAAAATCCCCAAAGAAAACTAATAGTTTTCAAAACCTGTTTTCAAAATTTCAACAAACACCTAGATATTTGAGATTTTCTAAAACCACCTAAGGGAACTGATTATAGGTGAACCTAGTGAGGGTGAAAGGATTAGGCATATATTAAACAAATAAGTTAATCATTCAGCCTTCATTTCAACTATAGAACCCATAAATATTGATCAAGCACTTTCGAATAAATTTTGAATTTTGGCCATACAAGAAGAATTGAATCAATTTGTTAGAAATAAAGTTTAGAAATTAACTACAAGGCCAAAGGATCAAAGTGTAATTGGAACTAAGTGGGTATTCAAAAACAAAATGAATGACTCAAGAGTAGTCATTAGAAATAAGGCTAGATTAGTTGCTAATGGGTATAATCAGATTGAAGGGATTGATTTTGAGGAGACTTTGGCCCCTGTAGCTAGACTTGAAGCAATTAGGGTTTTGCTAGCTTCTGCCTATTTTAGAGGATTCAAATTATATCAAATGAATGTAAAAAGTGTCTTTTAAAATGGGGTAATTCAAGAAGATGATTTTGTAGAACAACCATCAGGTTTTAAAAATTCTAAATACCCAAATCATGTTTTCAAGTTGAAAAAGGCATTATATGGATTGAAACAGACACCTAGGGCTTGGTATGAGATGTTGAGCACCTTTCTCTTGAAAAATCTTTTGAAAAAGGAAGTGTGGATACAACTCTCTTTTTGAAGAAATGTGGAAAGGATATACTCATTGTTCAAATTTATATTGATGATATCATTTTTTGATCTTCAAATAAAAATCATTGTGATAATTTTTCTAAAATAATGAGAAGTGAATTTGAGATGAGTCTAATGGGAGATTTATGTTACTTTATAGAATTTAGCATTAAGCAAATTGAGGAAGGTACATTTCTTAGTCAGTCAAAATATATTAAGGACATCCTCAAAAAGTATGAAATGGACAATGCTAAACCTGTTAGTACACCAATGAGTTTCTCAGTTCAGTTGGATAAGGACCCTAAGGGAAAATCTTTTGATCAAAAAAATTTAGAAGAATAATTGGATCTTTACTTTACTTGACTGCTAGCCAACCCGATATCATGTTTAGTGTTTTCTTATGTGCTAGATTTTAATCAGATCCAAAAGAATCACATTTGACATCAGTAAAAAGGATTTTAAGATATCTGTTAAGAACTCGGAACTTAGGAATTTGGTATCCTAAGTTTAGCTCTTCATTTGAAATAATTGGTTATTCAAATTTTGACTTTGCAGGTTGTAGGATAGATAGAAAGAGTACTTCTGGAACATGTCAGTTTATTGGAAATTCTTTAGCTTCTTAGTTCAATAGAAAATAAAATTCAGTAGCCTTATCTACTGCAAAAGCTTAATACAATGCATTAGGAAGTTGTGTGGCAAAAGTGCTTTGGTTGAAACAACATTTAATTGATTTAGGATTAATTATAAGCACTATTCCAATTTATTGTGATAACACTAGTGCTATTGTATTTCTAAAAATCCTATTCAACATTCAAGAACCAAACATATAGACATCAGGCATTATTTCATAAGGGATCATGTATCCAAAGGAGAAATTGAACTCACTCATGTTTCTACTGAAAATGAACTTGCAGATATTTTTACAAAATCTTTAGCCTTTGATACTTTCAGTGCATTAAAAACAAGGCTTTGTGTGATTGATTTGAATGCTTAATTAAAAATGTTTTTGCAACATTGATGTTTGTTTTTCTAGTTAATGTTTTTGTGTGTTTTTTATGTGTTCGTGAATTTGTATGTGTGATTTTCCTTATTTAGTATTTGTGTTCTTCATTTTTCAGTGAGTTTTTTAGTGTGTTTGTGTTTTAGTTTTAATTGAGTGCATGATTTAAATTTTTTAGTGTCCATCGTCCGAGACGAAATTTTTTTTCGTACGGGACGATTTGTATAGTGTATCTAACTATCAAATTTTGAACTGTTTGCGTGCAGTTTTTAGTTTTTAATTGTCACTTTGTCTGTACGATTGTCACGATTGTCCGGGATGAAATGCTTTTCAAACGATGGGACGAATGAATAAAGCAGTTGAATGGATAAGGTAGTTTTTAATACTAACTTCGTACGTACGAACCTTTGGTTCGTCTGGACGAACACATGTCCGTTCGATGGAGGGGACGGTTTCAACTGCCATTAAAACAATCATAAGTTCTGATCATCCCAGGATGAACACGTGTTTGTCTGTACAATCAGTCTGGTCAAAAGTCTGTACGAAAGGACGCTTTGTAAGTTATGTTGATTACGAAACAATGTTTCATTTTGACGCATTGGTTCATCCATACAAAATTTTTTCATACGGGACGAATCAAAAAGTTCATACGAGATAAAATTTTTTTGTCTAGTATGAACATATCGTTTTCAATAAATAGAAGGGCTTTTGAACTCAACAGTCACACTCTAAACTTCACTTTCAATCTCTTTCGTACTTTAGATCTTTTTCAAATTGCAAGTTCAAGTAAGAGACAAAAGATTATGGCTAGGAAACCACATAGAAATTCTTCTGAGAACTTCCTTTCCAAAGAAAATGAGGAATCTTTTCCTAGGTTTGCCTCGGCAAAGATCACACCCTCTAGAATCCTAATCCAAGAATAACTTACCTTTCAGGTAAAAAACTTATTTGCTTCAACATAGTTTGGTTTTATCCTTACCCTTATATATCTCTACAATAAAGAAACCTTTCACTACTTCCTCCCTCTGTCCTTAATTCTGACCATTCTATAATCCGTTCCTTTGTCTTTAAACAAAAAGTTGAAATCACCAAGGCTGACTTAGGAGCCTTTTTTAATTTAAGGACAGAGGGAGCTAGAGCTCATCGCTTGATCAACACTCATGATTATGAATGGTATGAAATTAATAATGTGATTAGAGGAAATAATTTAAACAAACATGTGGCTAAAGTATCCGGTCTCGTTCGAAATGCATGTATCATCCAGCATGTTCTTAGAACTTCTATAATTCCTAAAGCTGATGATAGAATCAATATAACCCCTCTTCTTTCTATGGTGACATTCTTGATCATGTCTAAAGAACCTATAGATGAAGCCAAACTTATCCTTGACTATCTTTATGGATTATCTGAAATTGGTCATGTAGCATAAGAAAAAGAAAAATATCGTCTTAGGACATCTAGTTGCCTACATTCTGGACAAGAAATATAATTGGTTCATCCTGATCAAGAGTTTGAAGAACTGCTCTACTACAACGATGGATCATTTAGAGCAATCTTCAAAGAATAACCAAGTAAAGCACATGTCATTAGTGATACAGAGGAAGAACCAGAAGTTGCACCTGCACCCACCAATGAACTAAATTATTAGGATTTGGTTCAAAGATTTGATCGCCTAGAAACTTATTTTGATCAACATTTTGATTAAATTAAGACTAATCTTCAGCAGCAGGACACACAGTATCAGTATGACATGAGTTTTATGAGGGATCAAATGAATGATATCAGTACCAATGTGCTTATGATGAGTACTTACTTTAACATCTTTGGTGCTGCACCTCCTCCTCCTCCTCAAGATCAGGGTCCTTCTCAGTGATAGTTTCACTTGATTTTATGTATTTTCTGTTGTTTGTGTGTTAGTTGTTATTTTAAGAAAGTTTGTTGTATTTTCTTTTCTTTAGATGTCTTTGTTTTTGTATTGATATCCTGGGCTTAGATTGTAATATCTTCAAATTGATATCAATATATGTTCTCGTGTTTTGGCTTTAATGGTATTGAAATGTGTGTTAGCCTTTATGACAATCATTAGATTTTTTAATCTTAAATAGTGATATATCTTGATTTGTAAGTTAAAATTAAATTCATTAGAAAATCTAAGTTTTCTAAATTTAAGTTTTGCTTATAACTTGATGTTAATAAGATTGTCAATTTCATGTCTCTTATTTAGACTACATTATTATTAATATTATTATTATAATTGTGATGTTTTCTTATTTTGTATTTCACTTATCAATTAATATTTATGCACTTAGATAAATTTGAAATTTTTTTATTATTGATTTTGGAAAGAATACAATTACTCTTGAAAAATGTATAAATGTACAAAAATTAAAAGAAATGTACAAAGGTTCGCAATGTGAAAAAGAGGCACAAAATAAGCCCAACAAGTGAAAAGATGCACAAAAATGTGTCATAACTTTGAAAAAGATGCGCAAAGCGTCACATGTGGTAGCTATTTTTTTCCAGACTCTTTTAATCTCTTAATTCAAATTGATCTTATGTTCATTTATATTTCATATTGAAATTTGAAATATATAATTTTTATTTTCATCATTTCTACAATGATTTTTTTTATCTTAATGTCTAAATTGACTCAAGTTTTTGATAACTTCTTTTTATTATCTATGTTATATCTCTTCTTAAATTCTATGAATTACTATGATTTGCATAATGTTTTAATTTTATTTGCATAACTAATTTCAGTCACTTTCAAAATTGAATTATCAAATGATTTTCATATGTCTGCTTACATTTCAAGTATTTTTTTTCTTCACTTTTTGTTGTTGTCAAAAAGGGGGAGAAATTGTTTGATTAGTGGTATTGTTTGATTCGTATTGTATGTGTGTCTATTTTTGTTTAGTGTTTTGTGTTTATTGTATATGTTATGTGTTTGTTTTGTTTCTGTTAGTTTTGTTGTATATGTTGTGTGTTTTATGTTGTTCAATGCCTCCTTATTTTCACGTGTTCATCAATTCAGGGGGAGTTTAGGAGATTCTTAGAATTTGAAATTATACAAACAATAATTACTTTGCCATTATCAAAAAGGGGGAGATTGTTAAGAGAGTTACTATTTGCATGTTTTACATTCTTGCAACTTGTATAGTTTTGATGATTTCAAAAATTATTATTTTATGTGTAGTTATCTCTCCTAACACTTTTTGGAAGAGTTGTTTTTGCTCTTGTGTGTACTAACATTTCAGGAAAATCAAACTCCAAACTACAAAGACTTCAAATCAAATTCAACATGAGATACTTTGTGTATTTAAAGTTTGTATTTTTCTTTGAATTAAGTTTGAGAGGGAGTGATTGTAATTGAGTGAATAAACACACACACTTAAGAAGATCTTGAAAATTTTGTACTAATCGTACGGGACGAACATAGTTCATACGGGATGATCAGGTCAGTTATCTCCTCATAAGAGCAATGGAACGAATAGAATTTAAGAAAATTTTTCTAAGTCCTAATCGTTTAGGATGAAGTGTATTCGTCCAGGACGAAACGTTCTCTGAAAAATTTTTGTTCAAACAAAACTTATATTCGTTCCAGGACGAGTTGCTCTCTAGAGTATTTTCGTCCAGGACTCTGGAGAATTTTCATTCAGATAAAATTTATAATCATGCCAGGACGAGTTGCTCTCTAGAAAATTTTCATCCATACGAACCCATATTCATCCCAGGACGAAGTGAACCGACTCCGAAATTTTGGTGATGTTCTGTAATTTTTTGGAATCGACCTATGGAATAATCGTTCATACCGGACGAACCTGGTTCATACGGGATGATGTGTGTGTATGAAATCATTTTGTACCCATATACATTAGGTTCGTTTTCAACGCATTTAAGTAAAATCATCCAGGATTATCCACGATCACACGGGACGATCCAATGCGAATTGACTTAAAAATTTGCAGTTTTTGGACGGTTTTTGTATCTTTCCTATAAATAGTCCAATCTAAACTGTCACTTTATCTTTTTGCTCACTGATCTTCATGCCTATTGAAAGAAGAGTCAAGGAGAGAGTGTAAGAGAGTGTTCGAAGGAGGATTCTTACTACTGGAGCGTGAAGGCTTCACTTGGTGTTCAAAGGTAAGAATCTTTACTTTTGATTTATGTTTACTTCAGTCTTTTCTCTCTTCCTTCTAAATTTCTTGTGAAGAAGATCTGTCAAGGAGATCCAGTTCTCTGCCAACACTTGGAGAGTGTGAACAGCCGAAGGGTTCTCTGTCCATACTAGGAGAGTGCGAAAGGACGAAGGGTTCTCAGCCCACACTAAGAGAGTGTGAAAGGATAAAGGGTTCTATGCCCACACTAGGAGAGTGTTAAAGGACAAAGGGTTCTCTGTCTACATCGGGAGAGTGTGAAAAGACGGACGGTTCTCTGTCAACACTAAGAAAAGTGTAAAAGGATGACAGTTCTCTGCCGCACAGGGTAGTGGTGAAAAGAGTTTTTGTAAAGGCCTCTCTGCCTTGCTGTGGGTGCAAAAGAAGAGTCACTATGGTATTAGTGCAATACTCAGAGGGTGCCTCCGGGGAGTGGATGTAGGTCAAGTTTGACTGAACCACTATAAATCTCGTGTCTTTATTTTTCCTCTGCCTTTTTTATTTTTCTATTTTATTGTTTCAAAATTGTGGTTGAAAAACTTTTTCTATAAAATTCACAAAATTTAAATTCTCAGTTTTAAATTTTAGAAGAGGGTAAAATTTTTTAAATATCAATTCACCCCCCCCCTCTTGGTTAGCCGCTGGGACATAAGCTTAGGTTTAACAACCTATTTCATAGTGAACAAGTTTCAACAATAAAGGCTAAATGGGTCAACCTGGGTTGATCTGGTCAACCAGGTTGACCCAGGGCACAAGCCTGGACCCAATAGGTTGGGTTTGACCCACTGAGTCCAAGGGTGGAGAAATTTGAGCCTAAGAGAGTCTAAATTTGATTTTAAATCAAGTAAGGGGGTTTTAGGTCAATTTGGGTCAACCTGGTTGACCAGGGCCTTGGTCTGGGCTCAACAGACTAGGTTTGACCCACCGAATAGAAAGGAGAAGGTCTTGGGGCCTGGCCTAATCAATTTGGCCAGGTCGATCCCTTTGACCTAGGGTTTGGGTAAAATAAAGGTCAACACTCTCCTCTTTTTAACTGCTAGTAAATGTGACATAATGTTTAGTGTGTGTCTCTGTGCTCGATTCTAAGCTGACCCTAAAGAGTCTCACTTGGCTGCTGTTAAGAGAATCCTTAAATATCTACTAGGCATCCCAAACTTAAGAATTTGGTATCCTAGGCATAGCGACTCCTTTGAAATTTAGGGTACTTAGATTCTGATTTTATAAGATGTAGGATAAATAGGAAAAACACCTATGGCACCTATTAATTCATAAGACTTTCCTTAGTTTCTTGGTCCAGTAGAAAGCAAAATCCAGTAGCCCTTTCTATGGCCGAGGTAGAATACATAGCAATAAGAAGTTATGTTGCACAAGTGCTATCGTGAAATAATAACTTCTAGATCTTGGATTACCCATAAGAACCATCCAATCATGTATGACAACACTAGTGTAATTTGCATATCTAAAAATTTAATTCAACAATCCCGAACAAAACATATAGACATTAGACATCACATCATAAGAGATCATGTAGCCAAAGGAGAAATAGAATTGCACCATATAGCTACAGAAGACCAATTGATAGACGAATTAACTAAACCACTAGCCTATAACATCTTTAGCACCTTGAGGACCAAACTAGGTGTCATTGACATTCATGCGTGATCCAAAAAAAAATAAAAAAATAAACATAAAAAAAACCCCATAAAACAAAAAAATAAAAAAATAAAACAAAAAAAAAACTTGTCTAAGGTGTTTCCTGATCATCACACACTCACCTCACTGAATGCCAAAATTGATAATTTTTGTCCCCATCATACTGTATAATTTATTTTCATATTATATGATATATACAAAATGCACATATCATAGCCCTCTATTAAACCAATGGTCGAAGTTCAATTTTTTATATGTATATCGTACTGTATGATTCTCTTCGTATTGTATAATATACATGATCATGCATTCAAATAACTTGGTACGATATAATTGCACTTCGTACTATACGATATTTCTATTTTGTACTGTACGATCCATGTGTATAAAGGGATTGGGATGAATTAAACTCGGTCGGTATAATATAATTGCACTTCATATTATTAGAATAGGTCCTATATAAACACCTATTTGTACTGTACGAACCATTTCATCAAAGGTCATACTGATGACTCCTCAGTACGAATGTAATTCTTTCATTTCATATTATACGACATCGATCGTACGATACGATATCGATTGTATTGTATGATTTGACCACCTTTTTTCCCAACTGTCCATCCATATGAAATATGTGCCTTATCATATTGTATGATGCTCGATTGTACTGTATGAATAGTCAAAATTTCTTTAAATGAGAGAGAAAAGAAGCTCATTTCACCCAATTCCAACTCACTACACCCATTCTCACTCAATGGAAAGCTCTAGAAAATGAGGCTGACTCATCCTGGGAAGCTCCTCTTCCTCTCATCGCCACGATGATCGCTTTTTGTCTGCTAATGATGAGGAAGCATACCATAAGTTCAATCCAAGCAAGATAACCCCTTCTCGTATGCTAAATCAAGCATCCTTAAACTTTGAGGTGATGAGCCTCTTTACTTCCACTACCTTATAATTCCTTCCCACCTTGGCATTTCCCTTCAATTCTTAGCTCCTTTTTGAGTTCCTTGCAAATATAAGGATAAATGTAAAAAGCTTGACCCTCACCTCTTTTGTCTGTTGTCAAAATATAGAAATCACCAAAGCATACCTCACTCAATACATCGGGCTTTATACTGAAAGACCTCAAGCCCACTCTTTCATAATAATAGAATTTGACTAGAGTGACATCAATATAGTTCTTAGGAATGTTGGTTTGAACCAACACCAACAACTTTTCCAGTCCTTAACCCAAAATGCCTGCATCATCCAACATATTCTTAGGACATCAATCATACCCAAAGTTGGAGATAGGATACGCATGACCTCAATCCTATCTATTATCACCTTACCTAATTATGTCAAATACTAGATTTGATGAAGCTAATTTAATTCTTGACTATATTCATAACATGAACTTAGTTCACCTTCCTAACACCCACAAAAAAACTCATTTTAGCACTCGGCCACCTCATAGGATATATTCTTCACCACAAATACAAGTTAACTTATCCTAGTGAACCCTACAATATCCCTATTTTCTATATGGATGCCTCCTTCCATATCTTATATCATCAGGGCCAAGTGCGTGATGAGCCAAATTTTGATGAAGAAGGGGAGGCTGTTACAGCAGGAGAGCCTGCTCCACCAAGAAAACATGCTCCACCATGAGGACCTGCACCGGCTTATCTTTACGATTACATCATTCAACGACTGGACCAATTAGAAACCCGGATTGACTCTCATATATGGGAACAACACCAATAGCACGAGGAGGACATGTTATGGTTTGGGGAAAGATTTGCTTCAATTGATCAACAGTTCACGTCCATCCATCACTTCTTTCAACCACCTCCAGCACCAACAGATTAGGATCCTACTTTTTGACTAAGTTAGTGTCTGATGTGTTTTATGTTTTTTTTTTTTTTGCACTCCAGTTTTTGGTGATGTCGAAAGGGGAAGAAGTTTGTCTACTTTAGTTAGTATGCATTCTTATTTGCATATCATGTTTATCATGTTTTTAGTTTTTAACATCAAATGAAATACATGTCTGTTTATCTATTTATGTTTCTATTCATGTTTTATGTTTTTTTTTTTTTTTAAATAATTATTTTATCCTAACTTGTTATCGATAATATTATTTGACATCATCAAAAAGGGAGAGATTGTTGCAGTTCATGACCCCTAGCCTGAGATTTTGATGATGACAAATAATGACAATTGAATTATCTCATTATTCATTGAATATTTTGAATATTGTACTTATCTGTGAGTACTAGCATTTCAGGGAGATCACAAATTGCTCAAGACAATAGAAGACTCAAGTCTAGGTGGAATAGGATGTGAATTCTGTAACTTTTTTTTTTTACTTTTTCTTTTCTTGAGTTTGGCCATAATATGTGCAAGCAAACTAAAAATCATGCACACGCACAGGGGTAGAGTTTTTTTTAAGAAGGAAAATTTTTTTTTTGTAGATCATACTATAAGATTTTAAATCATACTGTACAATATAATATGGCACAAACGACTATTTTTTGTAAACTAATCATACTGTATGATCTCTATCATACTGTACAATTCATTTTTAATCAAAAACCCTAGCCACCAAATTAATTTAAGCAAGTTTTTAAATCATTAAATTTTGAACTGATCGCACTGTATGATTCTATTGTAATGTATGATTATTTGAATACTTGATCAAATTAACCCTCATGATTAGTCAATTAAAACTAAGGTTTAATTAATGATTGGTAATCATATTGTATGTCCCAGTTTGTACCGTATGATGAATTGGGGCTATTTTGGTCATCCCATAGATCGAACCAGACGATACCTTGATTTTAAACTAATCATACTGGATGATGTATATATCGTACTGGATGATCTGAAGATTTTAATATATAGTACTGTATGATTTTGATCGTACTAGATAATGAATATAGACAAATTTCTCTCATCATAGTGTTCATCTTGTACGAACAGAAGAAATTTATAGCATCGTACTGGACGATATTTGTATCGTACTATATGATATAGTTCAAAATTATTTCCTGTTCGTACTCCTTCATACCAGGATAAAAGCTATTTTGTACTGATCGTACTGTACGATCTTGGATCATACTGTACGAATAGAAATGGCTAAATTGAAATTTTTGGGTTTCTTAAAGCCTGATATTTAAGTATTGTTTATGTCTTTTTGAAAGCAGAGAGAGGAAAGTGGAAAGGATGGGGAAACTCTTGAGATGGAGCCACTTGAAGGGATTTAGGGCTTGTGAAAGGAAGGAGAAGGTTAGTTTGTGAGGGAGAAGGAGTGTGAGGGGATCACATGGTTACTCCTAGCCGACTGCACGCTTGCTCTTCATGTGGCCTTGGTAAATCTTGTGTGAGCTCTCTAGGGGGAGATCCTTCAAGGTCAACATTCTCAAAGGTCCTCTACCTTCTCTAGAAGGGAGAAAAATGAGAAGGTCCGCTGTCGTCACTAGAAGGGTGACATAGTGTTTGGTACTCCGCCACACTAGGGAAGGTGAAAGTGATGTTGTGTAAAGGCTTCTCCGCCTTGTTGTGGGGGAAAAATGAGAATTACTTTTGAGTAGTGAAATTTCCAAAGTGGAGGACTCCGAGAAGTGGACGTAGGTTGAGTGATCGAACCACTATAAATCTTATGGTGTGCTTTTTTCATTTACTACTTTTTTTTTGTATCCTATAATTTCTATAACTGCTTGGTAAGAATATTGTTGTAGAACATTATTGTGTGATTTAGAATTTCATCACCGCTATTACAATCTTGTTTAATCACTAGCTTTCGCTTCGACTTAGTTAAGTTATTTCTTGAAAAGTACAAAAAAATTAGAACTCATGTTTAGGATTTGTTCTTTATTTCAAAAAATACTAATTCACCCCCCCCCCCCCCCCCCCCCCCTTGGTGCATCTCATTCTTTCACTTAAAACTTTGTGAAGGTTGTTATACCTTTAAAAACGAACCCAAGGCTAACTAAGAGAGGAGTGAATAGGTAATTTAAAAATTCTTTAAGTATAAAAAAAACCCTTTTTAAAGCTTTTTAAAATATCTAAAATATCAATTTTATCTCTTAATGCAGAAGTAGAATAATTTCGCAATAACAATAAAATTACAGTTTTCAACCACACAATAAATCACAGAAAAGTGCATAAATTAAAATGTGAAAAAGTAACAAAATGAATACAGCATAATTTATAGTGGTTTGGTCCAACCTGACATACGTCCAGTCCATGGAAATATCAATTCTAGGTATTGCAGTAAACAATTAGTGACTCTCCTTTCGCCCACACAATAAGGCGGAGAAGCCTTTACAAACTCTCTTCCACCAGCTCGGTGCGGTAAAGGACCTGAAAGCCCTTTCATAAGCAGAGAACCTTGACTCCTTTTTCTCCCTCCAAAAGATGGCAGAGAACCATGAATCCCTTTCACCTTCCCCGATGGCGCAGAGTAGCCAGGTCCTTTGACACCAAGGAGATCTTCTTCTTTCCAAAACTTTCCTTAAGATAAACCTTGAATATGATGGTGCAAAGGTGCAAGATACAAGATAAATAGATGAGTCCTGAATCATGGTCACCACTCTTGCAAACACCTTTACAGGACTTAACTTAAGAAATCAAAAATACATCAATGAATATTATAAATTATTTACAACATAATTTGTTCTACTTAATCTTGAGCCCTGAATCATTGTTAGATAGTGCATGGTGTTCTTGAAATGTTAGTACACACACAAACAAATATAGAATGCAAATACTAAAAGACACAAAGATGTGAGCAACAATATTTGTTATCATCAAAAATATAAACTCGTGAGCCCAAGTTATAATAATCTCCCTTTTTCATAATGGCAAATATTACTGGTTGAATTTGCAAACTAAAAATATCTTCTCTTAATCTCCCTCGTACTAAAGGAATTATATTAAAAAATAAAAGAACCCAAAATTTTTTTTATTAAAATAAATAAATTTTAGGAACTAGATAAAAGATAAACAAAATTTAAATACTAGATAAACATATGCAACTACAAGATTAACATATGAAACTTAACCACAAATACAAACAGTCAAATACATTCTCTACATTTGACATTATTAAAATGAAAAGAAACACAAAAAAAAATAGAACACATAACAAGCTAAGGATCATACGATCCCTGATCAGGTAGAGGTGGTGGTAATTGTGATGTTTTAAAGGAATAAATTAATTTCAATAAAGGTTGCATGATTGTGGCACTATACCATCAACATAGCACAATTATGGTAATGTACCATCTATATTGCACCAGTGTATTAAATACCTCAGAGATAGAGAAGTGTTCAAAATTTCAGGTAACATCCATCCCTTTGTAGTCTACGAGATCAAAATATTTGAAGATGCCAAATATTTCATTTCAAAGAGCCGAAGCCATCAAGTTCACTTGAGGTCAAGGAATCAAGTTTAAAGGTTGCAAAGTGGCCTAAAAAAGAAGATCAGAAGAAGCTAGTGGAGAGAAAGAAGGCAACACCAACTATTCCAAAAGAAACCACCACGTATAAGCAAAGAAGAGTGTTGCCTCACCTAGGGAGTGACATAGAAGAAGATGATGTTCCCTGCTAAATCTCAAAATATATGCCAGCTAGAAGTTAAGGGGAAGAAAAAATGTAATATTTGGATTTCAAATATTACTACAAATCTACCTACGCGAGCAAGGTGTAGTGTCTTCTCAAGGAGAAAAGGTAGCTTGTCAAATTTAAAAGCATATTCATGGTCACACATCTTCCCCATTGATATTTCAAAGAGGTCATCCCTCGAGATATGCATAACATCAAAAAGCTCAAAATGCTTTATATGCCTCCTCATAGAAAAAAGAGTGGGATAGGAAACCTACTATATAAATATAGAGAACATGAAGAAGAAAATTATAATTTTTTTATTAGGTTCATTGATTCCAGAGAGATCATTCCTATAAGAATGCCTAGGTATTGTTCCTGAAATATTAAAAGAATAGTACAAAAATAAGGGGCTAATATCAGTACTACTAAATGGAAAGATCATCTCCACATGAGTATATGATATTAGAGAAAATCTCATGAATCGTAAAGAAAAGATATTCTTGTAAGAAGAGGCCTTGGATTTATTGTATGAAAGTATCCCATAAGGAGACTTTTATAGAATAACAAGTGGAGAAATTGAATTTGATAATAACATCAAGTAGAGTTCTATGAAATTAGTATCTTAATGATCAGCATCTAGAAGCTAAACATATACCAGAAGAACTTCAAGATAGTGGGCAGGCTGCTATTATGGATGAACTGAAAGAAATCAACTTAGGAACTAAAGAAAATTCTTGCTAGCCCTTTATCAGTGCCCTAGTTTTGGAGGACCAAGTAGAAGAAGTAAAACTGCTACTCTTTGAATTCAGGGATTACTTTATATGTAGATATACTGAGATGCTCGGGTTATCCCTTGATGTAGAAATTATGAGACTAGCCATCAAATCAAATGCATTACTAATCAAGCAAGCTCCAAGGAGAATAAAACTGGAGATTGAAGAATAGGTGATTATAGAGATGATTAAGCTCATAGATGTAGGTTTTATTTGTGAAGAAAATATGCCAATTGGATTGCAAACGTTATCCATGTCAAAAATAAGAATGATTAAATTCATATATGCTTTAACTTTAGGGACCTCAATAAGGGGTGTCCAAAAGATGATTTTTTGCTCCCCATGTCAGAGCTCTTTGTTGATAATATATCCAACCATGGCATGGTTTCCTTTATGGATGGATTTTCGAGATATAATTAGATCAAGATGGCGCCTAAAGATGAAAAGCATACATCATTCAGAATGTCCGTTGGGATATTTTGCAATATAGTCATGCCTTTTAGCTTGAAGAATGCTAGAGCTACATACCAAAGGGCTATGATATGCATATTCGATGAGCTCATCCACCATAAAGTTAAATGCTATGTGGATGATCTTATTACCAAAATCTTGGATCAAAAATCTTATCTAAGTGACTTAAGGATCATGTTAGAGGGGATCAAGAAGTATGATCTGAAGATGAACTCTCGCAAATGCTCTTTTATGGTATCCTCAAAAAACTTGATGGGGTATGTTGTTCGATACCGAGGAATCGAGATAGACCCCAATAAAATCAAGGTTAATATGGATATGTCGTCACAAAAGAACATCTAATAACTTTGCTCCTTGCAAGGATAGATGGATTTTATTTGGTGATTCATATAAAATTTTTCAAGTAGCTGCCAGCCATTTTCAAAATTGATGAAGAAATATGACTGTTTCAAATAGGATAAAGAGTGCTAGGAGGCATTTGATAGTATCAAAAGATACTTTTTAAACCCGCCTATCCTTACAGAAATAATTTTGTGGAAGCCTCTTTTCCTCTATACGACAGGGTTAGAAGAGTTCCTTGGAGCACTACTATCTCAGCATAATAAAGTATGCAAGGAGAACACACTCAACTAGATCATTCAGAGGTTAATTAGGGCATAGATAATGTATGAAGCATCTTAAATGCACTATAAGGCATCAGAATGCACTATACTACATAAAGTATGAAGCGTCAGTTGTATAAATGTAAAGCAAGAACTTAAAAAAGAGAGAAGAAGAGGGTGTATGTGAGCTGAAGGCAACTGTATAAGACCTGAGGTGGCGAAGTCCTGATAACTGGTGAATCTGCAAAGCCCGAGAAAATTCTAAATAACACATGCAATTATATAACATAAATAATATATTTATATATGATTGTAATATTGATAAATATTGAACATATGCAAAATTGTTGAAAATTAAGGTGACAGTAGTGGTGACAAAAGATCAAGAGATGAAATCGCTATCAATTAATGTTAGTCTACAAAATCATGCTCTAAGGATCTAAACTGTGAAGTACTATGTCACTATATATCCTTTGGGTATTTACTTGACTTAAGCCAACATACAAACCATATTATTGTTTACAAGCGTGTCTAAATATTTATGAAGACAACGAGATAAACTCTTTGTGATCCATAAAATGACAACCCTAATGTTACATCCAGAATAAATATTTGGAGATCCATAGGGTCAATCAGCATATAATAAATGTGATTCTCTTTAGACGTATACTATATTTATTGGGGAGCATTTGTTAGCCTACATACCGCATTACCTCCCAAAATTTTGTCAAAATCCGACCAAATTACTATGTATCTGGTGCCATTTGGGTCTCTTCTTGCTACTATGACCTGCCTCAATTTTTACCCATTCCTACTAATAAACTTAAGACAAAATGAAGCTCCATTATTTTTCTTCTCCTAGCACACGAGCCCCCCAGTCGTATCTCTTGCTCTCTCTACCTGTCTAAACCGACAACAACCTCCACTTTAATTGTCCATCATTCCCACCTCTAGCTTTGATCTTATACTCGACCATAATGATAGTTCCTCCTCATGTGATTAGCCCTGATCTTCCTCCTGTGCCTACCATTCTTGAAGCCATCTACTATGATGGTTCTTCCTCATGATCAAGCCACACCCATCAAACCCAGTTACGATGCTGAAGCCATACTTTACACCTCCAATAGTAGCCTCTTCCACATCATCAAACACATGAAATCAAAAACCTCAACTACAATCCCAACTCCCTCATTCAAATCACCACACCGAGCCTACACCTACTGAGGCCAAACACAACTTTGAAATCCCTGTCAAACCACTTGATAGGCCCTATCTCCACTTCCCATTCAAAGAATCCAGTTGCAGTCATTCAACCTTCTTCTGCATACAGTCGTCCCAGCGTACAGTCTATTCACACTTTAATCCTTCCTCTCATATAACACTGACTCACATTACTTAACCCAAAATCCCCTTAACCTTTCAAATCAATAAAACCCACCATTCCAAATACAAATCCCACTAGCACCTCCTTCTAAAAAACCCAAGTACTTAAGGCCCAAAATCCATTATAACCCTCTACCTTCATCTCACTTATAAAAATCTAACCCATTAACCCAAAACAACCCTTTCACACTCAAAATAGCCCATTCCATTACCCTATAGGGCACAACAACAACCCACAAACTCAACCCATAACCTAAATCCACCAATTACAAACCTAAAGCCCAACAACTGAAATAACTCAAAACACCTAATAGCCCTCATCCAATACAACTATAACCACTTATAAAGGCTCAATAACCTCTCTCTCTCTCTCTCTCTCTCTCTCTCTCTCTCTCTCTCTCTCTCTCTCTCTCATATATATATATATATATATATATATATATATATATATATATATATATATATATATATATATATATATATATATATATATATATATATATATATATATATATATATATATATATATATATAAGAGACAAAATAAAAAAATAGAACAAAAGTAAAGAAAAGGGAGAGAAAAGAAAACACTTGTGTACACATTTCTTGTCATCAACATCGTCGTCACTTCATCACTAAGGTATAAATGCTCGTTAAACTCAAAACCTTTGAAAATCCTATTTTTGGTGCTTGTGGCAAACTGAAAAATCACATATACATACTTTTCTCTAGCGTGGTTGGAGCGAACCTGGTGCGAAGCTTGCGGCGAGATGGATAGGCCCTATACATGCTTTTTTTTAGCATGGCGAGGACAACTTTAAGTACCTATGCAAGCCTCAGTGCCATCGGGAAAATAACTATGCATTTCAAACAAGTACCATGAAGACTAATACACACCTTTCTCTGGTTTGGTGGGATTAAAGATTTATGATTATGGTGTCATCGAACACCAACCATATATATTTTTCTCTAGCATGGTGGGATGACCTAGACTCCTATAATTTCTCCCAAATGGAGGATACACTAGGAGGCTGCCAAAATTTTTGTTGAACATAATACATGAGTTTGAAAACCAGGGAACCTAAAATTGAATAGCATGACACTTGAATCAAATGATGATGAATTGAACTTGACTTGAACAATTACAGGGGACTTGAACTAAAAGGACCACAACGAATAGAATTGAAAATAATGAATCACACTTGAATAAATGCATAAAATGAATTAATAATTCATCATGTAATAAATAATCAAACACAAATGATAAAGTATGGAACATGTATTGAACAAAGAATTTCAAACATGACTTGCTTGAAAGTCACACCACAAAAACTTTCTCAATGTTACAACTTATTCAAAATGATTATATAAATTAAGGTGCAAGTGCGAGCATGTAATAATCACCTACGAACATTAACAAAGGAAATTTGATATAAACAAAATGATTAGCATAAAGGCATGAACATGAACTCATGGAGCACATAATAGTTCACTTATAAGAAGTTACATGAAGCTTGTGAGTGTTTGTGGATGATTGTAGATGGTGTGCAAAAAAGTATACTAGCATTGGATACATTGTATGACGGCCATTTACAAATGTTGAATAATGAAACATAATTAATGTTCCTATTAATTATCTTGTGAACAAGATGAATTAGTGTCTCCTAATTCACAAGATAAATGTACTTTCCTTATAAATAGTGATGATTGACATGCAAAGAAGATAGTAGTTCACCAATAAAACATATTAGAGGAACTTATAATGAATGTAGCATGCTTGCTTACAACTAATGCCAATTAGCTTGCGGTTAATGTTAATTAGCTTACAAAAAAACTCTTTAATCCTCTTGCAATTAATGACGATTGATAAGCAATGAATGTGACAATTCACTAACTAACATGCATAAAGATATTGATAGTAAGTGCAGCTTATCCAATAATCAATATTCATACACAAATGAACACATCGAGTTGCCAACAAGCAATAACAATGGGCATAATACAAGTGTGATGACTCTCCTACAAGCATATCTGAGAAGATCATGGTAAATGTACTGGAAAAACACAAAACTTGCTTTCAAGCAGAGCTAATAAAGTTAGAAATTGTGTGATAGCCCTCCTATGGATGATAATAAGCTAGTTGCAATCCACAATGATGAAGTTTCTACAAATATGAATGAAAGGATTATAGTGAGTACAACATGTTTCCTGCCATCAGAAATGGAAAATTCATGATGAATTTGAGCTCCTACAGTTCACTATAGCATGCTCATCATGCACATAGTAGCTCATTTATAATTACTAGATGGAGACCTATCGTTTACACCACATACTACTTACAAGCAAAATATAGAAAATACAAGTTCCCACAAAAAATTGTTGGAGACTCGTTAGTGCACGATAGTCTTTCTGTATAAATAAATAAATAACTCAATTTGTAATTCCACACCACTGGATCTGTAACACTTATACAAGTGGACAGAAAGCATCTACAAGTTCCCAAATAAATTCTTGTCCATATCCAAAAGACATTTGCACGTATGGCTGATAAGTGTCAAAAAATTTAAAATAACCCCCCCCCCCCCCCCCCCCCCCCCCCCCCCCCCCCCATACATGCATAGTAATCCTTTCATACATGTCATTCAATATCATATGATGCATTTTTCTATAATGGTGCATCACATTTACACACCGATGTATTGCACATGCACGCATTTTAACTTGTAGAGTGTATTATGTGAGCATATAATAACTACATGTAGTTAGGAATGAGTAGATACATCACAAACATCCTCACATAACATAAGTCTACCAAATACATATACATTATTGAATGAAAAACACACATTGTAAAACACATAACATGATATGCAAGTGTATTGTCTAGCATGTAGAGTCTAGTGCATAGCAGTAGTGCACTACGCTAATGTGTAGGCACATTATGCAATATGTAAATATATAATTCAACATACATGTATACATATGAATACACAAATCGCATCATGCATGTATCTATAATGTCATGCAAATGTATATGCATATGTGTCACATACATCCATTGCATATGAATAATAATCATATAAATGTGTCATTATAAAGGAATGCAAAATTTAATACCTTCATAGGCTCTAGCGAGTGTGTTGTAGGTATACATATGACACTTGAGGCTGCTGTGCAGGTCAAGGAATAGACCTAAGTTTGATCCCAATCCTTTTACAATGATGGATAAGAGTCAACATAGCTTGAACCATCAAATAAATATACGATCACAAGGTCGACTAGAATATTTATTTTATGCATTAATATCAGGGCCCTTAACAAGAAAAATTCACTAACAAACTTATAAAATGACAACAAACATGATCCTTTGTCAATAATTAGATAGAGTCGACAAGGTTTAACATATAATCACAAAAAATGCCCCTTAAATATATGTATGGGCCCTGGTGAGCATGTTATGGGTACATATGTGACGTCTGAGAATGCTACAGAGGTCAAATGATATATTTAAGTTTGAGCTCAATCATTCTATATGAATAGATAGGAGTCAATATGGCTCAAACTATCAAACAAATATACAGTCACGGTGTTGACGGAAATATTCATATTAGGAAATCATGACCTATAACCAGGAAAATTCACCAATAAAATTATACATCTGACAATGAATCTGATCCTCTATCGACTTAAGATTTATGATTTTTTAGTTGTCTACTCTTTAATCCATTATAGATTATGACATTCTAGCCCTTAGATTTAGTATATAAGACTTAATGATGCTTTAGAAGATTAAACACCTTAGAGAAAATATTTTAGAACATTATGATGACATGACCTGCCATATGACAGATTATGTTCATCACTCTTGGATTTTTTATAATTGTCAATGGTGAAACCCCCAAGTCATAAAATATATTAATAAATTGTTTTAAATCATTAATGAGTTAAATGAAACCATCCTTAGATAATGAAATTCAGAATGATATGTTCGAAATGATAATTTGAAAAAATACACGTTGATGAAATTGTCTCCAACTTGGCGTTCGCTAAATGATGTGATAGGTGCATTCATTAAAACTTAGGATTAGGACGTAGTTAGGAATACTTGTCCTCTCTACTTGCTAATTGATGTATTGATTGATTGAAAATATTGAGCTACGACTTTCTTACTATTTCGGAAGGCAATTTTTTTTAACTTAAAAATTAAAATTTTAGTCTTAAAGTAAAAGAAAAAATCATCTCAAATGAAGTATCCACATCTCTTCTGTAAATTTAGGCTTCGTTTGAGATTTTTTTTTTCAGCTTCTAAAAATAATTTTTATACTAAAAAATTACTTTAAAAAATAAAAAAATCGTCCCAAACGAAATCTTAATATATTAAAACCAAACAGCTGCTCAAATTTGAACCCGCTATTTACCATATAAACTAACGGAAATTATTCAACCGAGCTAGACTTATTATAACTTTTTCCTTCAAAGAAATCCAAATCTAAGCTATTCTATTTTACCATAAAACTAGGGAGATTTACATACATACCATCTTATATTATTCGATTTATATACTTAACAGCTGAAATTTTAACATTACATACATACCACCCATAATTCATTTTCATATCAAATATGAGTGGTAGAAATAAAATATACGAGTGGTATGAAAGAAATAAAATGATATATTTAATATTAAAATAATATAGGGTGATATGCATGTAATATTAAAATTTTAGATGTTAAATATGTAAATAGGATGTTATAAAATGGTATTTATGAAATTTTCTAGAAACTACATCTTTCACTCCTGAGGAAGTCCATATAGTACTTACCAAGTGCTCAAAAAGAGCAAATAGAACGAAATATTTCTGCCAGAAGGCCAAAAAAAAACCTCCGCAGCCCAAATGAAAGATAAAAAGCTCGGCAGATCTAAAGACAAATCGGCATGAAATTAACAATAAGATAAGAATAGACAAAAATATAAATAAATACACTCATGAGCATATCACATATATCGCACAACGAGCTTTTCAGCTTAGGCACAACAAGTCAGATCAAAAACTCAGATATTGTTTAGGACAGCTTTCTTACTGCTTGTTAAAGTAATTTTTTAATAAATTTATTTTATTTTTTATACTAACAAACTGTTTTAAGAAGTAATAAAAAAACTGTCTCAAACGAAGCCTCAAACATAAAAGATATATAATATTTGTATGAGAAGGATTTATAATACATGTATGAGCAATGCGCAAACTCATTTATTTAGCAGAACAAAATCCCATTGAATACAAAATGACCTTGGCAAACCTGTGTGATCTTCACCTAACTTTAAAAGAAAAATAATACGGTATTTTGTGTACATAATGATAAAATTTGTACAGCATTATAGAAGAAACTAGAAACTCTCAGGAGGAACAAGAAAGCATACAGACACCAGGGCGATATGCCCATGCAGGCGGCAACCTTGCATATTTCTCCATTCCTGGTTGTTCATCATAAGGATTTTCCATTACTTTTAGAAGACGGCGAACCTCTTCATAATCTCCTTGCTCAGCTGAATCAATGGCCGTCTGACATAGATAATTCCTAAGGATATACTTTGGGTTCACTGAGTTCATAGCAGCTTTCCTCTGCTCATCTGGGATGCCACTAGAGACCAACTTCATAATGCACATAAGAAAATAAGGTAATGTTAAATCAAGGAGCTTCTGAACAAATTTATGTTATCATGCTATATAAAAGATTAGTGATAGGAAAATAATATCTTCCTAATAATGATAAAGAAGCATTTAGTTTCATCAATATGATAATTCTATAAAACTGGTGACCTTTGAAAGATGATGGATGTTTTGAAGTTCTGAACACACAAGAAAGAAAAAAAAAAACAGAAGTGATGGTTTATCAAATAAAAAATGGGGATTTATGTTATTTCTTTGTGGAATTTGATTGTGTCGATCAATTGTATTGTTCTGTTAACTCATACCATAATTTGGTCGGTCGAGTTTGCTAGGGGGTTGCGAGCGGACCTCCCGTTGCTTAAGGTTTGGGGCTGCCCTCGATTTTTTTTCACATACAGAGCCACGGCGTTGTACATTAGAGCATTGTAACGTTGCACACTTATGCACTTTTGGATTGTAGGATGCAACGAGACGACATTGTAGTATTGATTTAGAGATAAACAGTGGAGCGCTATAGTGCTGCAAGTTAGGCTGGAAACATAGAGAAGCGCTGTGATGCCCTAAACCACGGCGTCGCGACTCTACGAGTCTGGCTGGGCATTTTTCTTTCACGTTTTTCATGTCTAACTTGATGAGTTGTGTCCCTTCATATTGAAGTATACTTCTTTGTTATTTCTAAAATAGAGCATTCTGAAGAAATGAAGTGAGACAACGGGGGTGGAGAGAAAGAGAGAGAGATTTGTACAATTTCTTACAATTTTCTTAATGAATTTCTTGATGAGATGGGGCTCTGTAGTTTTTTTACCGATATTGAGTTTTCTATGTTAAATCCTAGTGTTCCTTTCTTGTTTTTTTTCTATTATTATTTGTTTCGTTGTATGGTTTTACTTCCCAACAACTTATAGATATATCACTAGATTCTTATATATTTACATAAATTTAAAATTTTCTATTTATTTATATAACACACTAGTGTCTGAATAATATTAAAATACATACATAAAAAGGCGTAATATTAATAATATTTTGATGTCAATTATATAAATACAACAACAACAACAACAACAACATCAAGTCTTTATCCTACTATGGGTCCGGCTACATGAATCTTTTTTTCTCCATTGTGTTTTGTTAAGATTCAAATTCTCATTTAAATATAATAAAGAAAGATCATTTCTAATATTTTCTTACCATGTCTTTTTAGGTCTACCTCTATCTTTCTTAACAATTATATAAATAAATATTAAAATTTATATATTTTATATGTAATTACAAAAAACTACAATGATATGCATGCAAATCACTCATAAGAAAACTACTTCTTTAGCTCAAGTCAACAGGAGAATGCTTTAATTTCACATTTATCCTAGCATACGAAAATTACAAGGGATTCCCCATTCGGTGAATTGCTTTGTCACTTCAGTCGCATAAATCGGCCATAAAAGCAATCCTAATACACACAAGTAGCTGTTACGTATGTCTGCATTTAAGTGCAAGTGATTTAAGAGAGATGGGCTTCAATACTAGCGAGTGAAATATAACTTTTCTGATCCAAATGAACATAAAATCGTTGAATATTGATTTGCAATATATATTGCAAATGGTTATAAACTAGAAATTTTATGTTTGCTAGGCTACGCATCAAATAAAATATAGAAATTTAAAAAAAAAAAAAAGATGTACATTGTACAAGTCCTAATATCACTGAAGTTATTGATTATCAATACTTCTTCATTCAATTCAATAGGGGATTTAAAATATTTTAAAAATAAAGTTAAATCACTTAATTGGCATGTCGCGCACAACAAGGACCGTCGAAGACCAATTCCGAGACTCGACAATGTCCCGAAGCTCTTGGCCGTCCACTATCTTTCTAGTAGGGCGGGTTTGAAAGGGAAAGTGCACTCCCTACCTCCCTTCGCAGAGAGGGGACACCAGGAGACTGCCGAAATTTGAAACAAATCAAAGAACCCTCGCATAATTAATTAAAAATAAAATTTTGAGAATTTTTAATTAATTTAAAATTAAAAAAAAATTATGATCTGACTTGATAGGTGATACATACAAAGTGGGCTTTTAATAAGGATCTCGCACTCCAAGAAATAGCTAATATATTTAAGCCACTAGCAAATCATAAATGATACTTATTTCTATTGAGATTCAAATAGACTCTACTGATGTTGGATTATCTTATCAAAAATTCAAAATTTTAAAACAACATTAGTTCAAAAGCTCATAAATCATTAATTTTTAAGATGACATCACATTGCAATATGTTTGAAATTAGATTGTTGAAAGAAGTTAAACTCTCGAGTGATGAGTGGTCAAATTTCCAAGGACCTATACTAGTCTCCTAAAGATCTTGATCAAGAACATAACAAGATGATGCTCACAAGTTATACCCTTGAATGCCACATTCATATTTTAGGAGCCATGTTTTGATATTTCATTTGCACTCTTCCATGATGGTTACCCATTGTCCTGCTAGAAAGAGGCATATTATAAATACATGAGGAAAGGCAATGATCTTATTGATCTAGAAAACTAAGAGCTATGTCGCGCTAATTGGAAGTTTGATGATTATTTGTAGACTCAGAATATCTATAAATATAATACGACAATGATCTATTTGATTGTACACAAGTGAGTTAGGGTTAGGATTCAACCAATTCACAAAGATGTAAATCTTTTCAATATTTGACTCCAACTATAACTGATAAAAAGAAAAATGCAAGAAACAACATCTTTTGTTCAACAAACATCCTTACAAATGGATGGTCCTCTTATATCAGTTATATATGTGACTTCCAACTTCAAATATGAAGCATGTCATTTGAGGATAAAGGGTTCAATTTGTCAAAATCTATGATGGTTAGAGCTTTAAACTATTTCCTTCAACCCAAAGGCAAAATACGACACACTACAACTCACATGTAAATGGGAGAAGAGAATTTGTAGTGCCAATAATGGTTATCCTACGGGCATGAACAAGAAGCTCTTAGAAAATAAACCAACATGTTTAGGGATAGTAGTAGGAACTTCTAATGCCATATACACTTCATTTATGGGTAGGAGTAGGGGATTGTTAGTGCACATAATTAGCTTATAAGCAACAATAGGAGATTCGTATCAAATGGTATAACTTATAAGCCATAACATGATTTATTAGTGCCTATTGAATAAGCATTCCCCAAAAGCCATCAGATCCGCAACATTTACACAAGCGGACAAAAAACTATATCTTTAACAAAGCTCCAATCTATATGCTGAAAACAAATCTTGCATGTGCTTCGACAAATGCAATAAAGTTACAAAAGCCAATATCTGAGAATGTTGCGTAGGTCAAATACTAAAGTCTGATCCTCCTCCATGAAAGAACTGGAGTCGACATGACTTGAAGTACAAAATGTCTCCCAAATTCCTACAAAAATACAAATGACTTCAAACTCCACCCCGATGATGGTCGTGTTGACGTGAAAACTCAATCAGAGGGGTCCAATCTCAAATCCAATAAAAGTCAAGAATTCATAAAATGAAATATATCAACAGAAAACTTAAAACTAAAACTCAGTCATCTCCCGCAACCGTTTATCGAGGGTGATAAATTTAAAATTAATCTCAGTTCACAAAGAGCGAACATTATGTCGGGTGTATATCACTAAGATTCATCCTCAAATAGTCTCCTGCCAGTAGAGACGTAACGCGTGCCCTCTGATCGGATAGTTTTGCTGCAAAATGGGACCATTATATTATGATCATAGCTAAAGCCAAACTCTATAAATGCAACATTTATAGAAGCGAACAAAAAACTATATCTTTAACAAAACTCCAATCTATATGCTGAAAACAAATCCTGCATGTGCTTCGACAAATGCAATAAAGTTACAAAAGCCAATATATGAGAATGTTGTGCAGGTCAAATACTAAAATCTGGTCCTCCTCCATGAAAGAACTAGAGTCGACATGACTTGAAGTACAAAATGTCTCCCAAATTTCTACGAAAATACAAATGACTTCAAACTCCACCCCGATGATGATCGTGTTGACGTGAAAACTCAATCAGAGGGGTCCAATCTCAAATCCAATAAAAGTCAAGAATTCATAAAATGAAATATATCAACAGAAAACTTAAAACTAGAGCTCAGCCATCTCTCGCAACCGTTTGTCGGGGGTGATAAATTTGAAATTAACCTCAGTTCACAAAGAGCGAACATTATGTCGGGTGTGCATCACTAAGATTCATCCTCAAATCGTCTCCTGCCAGTAGAGACGTGGCATGTGCCATATGATCGGGTAGTTTTGCTGCAAAATGGGACAATTATGTTTTATGATCATAGCCAAAGCCCGTATGTTCCCTAACGGCGTCAAATCCTTAAATAATGAATCATGGGGAAATTTTAATAGGTAAAATCCCTCTATCAGCTAAGGTGGATTTAGATCTATCCCCTTAAGAAAACACAAACCCAGATCTACAAGATATTATTGGACGAAGCAACACATGGCTGCCGACAAGGTATCTTCTATCAGGTTGGGTCAACTACCTCCTCTGACTAAGTAGACCAGAGATCATGACAGCCCGAGATGACGGAACCATGCGATCATGATCGGGCTCGTCTTCATTCTTTAACGACTAGCCTTAATCGAAAATTCTCTCTTGTTATCAGGAGGGGTAATTAACTATAGGGGCTTGCGCCTATAGGAAATCAAAACTCAAATCATAAAGTCCTCATAAATTGGGGGCGAAACTCTGGATAGTGTCTTATCTAATACCCAATTTGCCTTCTGAAAATTCACTCGGAACCTAAATCGTGTTAAAACTCTCCACCATCATCAAAAACACAAAAAAGAAAAAAAGACATCTATCACGGATAAAAGACTGATAAATTGAAATAGCAAAAAAAATTAGCATTATTTCAACCCGACAAAAATTGGATAAAAAAAGCACAGATGGCAACCATGATCCTGATGAAATCATACCTCCTCAATATAGGTTTGCATCCAGCTTATCCAAGCCTGCTTTCTCTCATTGCCTATATCTAACAGTACAGCCTTGAGAGGAATGAGAAGCTCATCTTCTGGCGTCTTGGGGTCTGCTTTGATATTTGAAAGCAGACGGAAGAAATTTGTGTAGTCAACTTTATCAACAGCCATGTTATTGAGAAGCTTACCAATCAAATGTTTGTTGTACTTGGATAGACCAAGTTTTCTAGTCATTATAGATTGATACTCGTCCATAAATTTGATTCCATATCTGTATAATATAGGGAGTCAAACTCCAAATCAAAACTCATTAGAGACCAACCATTCAACAAAGATAACATATATCACCTTTCCATAGCATAGTTTACTTCCTCTTGGCTTATCAAATTTGCAGCTGACAAAGTTGCAGTGAATTGTGCAATATTCCACAAGCCAACGTCCGGCTGATTTGCAAAACAGTACCTTCTTCCTGGGAGGTCAGTGGTATTAGGTGTATAGCTTGGATCAAAAGCATCCAAGAAACCAAAAGGGCCATAATCTATGGATAATCCTAGTATGCTCATGTTGTCAGTGTTCAGCACACCATGAGTGAAGCCAACTCCCTGCCATCCCGCAACCAGCGAAGCCGTGCGCTCAGCAACTTCAACTGACCAAGCTATTATGGGTCATGAAAATAAAGCATGGATTTAATTAGTAAAAGGTCCTAGTTATGTACATGGCATAGTTAAAAGAGAAAAGAGAATGCTACCTGCATACTTGTTTGATGTCAAGTCCACAGCTGAAGATCCTTCCAAACCGGCTCCAAAAGAAATATCCTCACTTTTACTCATCTTTTCAAGATGAGGAAAATGATGTCGAATAGTATAGTCTGCTAAAGTGTGTATAATATCAAGGTCTTCTTTGCCCCTAAATGCATGTATTTGGAATGAACCGATTCGCAGAAACGATTGAGCAACGCGGCAGACAATTGCACCAGGTTCGTCCTTGGAATTACCACTGAACGATTGATATCCATAAATTATCTCGTGAAAATGCTCAGAATATTTATAGCATTAATCATCATACATTTGAAGAAAATGTGGTATAATTTATAATGCAAATAATTTGAGAAGGCTCAAAAAATGTCCCAGCAAAAAAACACAAAAAGAGGCTTACATAAGTTGGGCAAAGTATTATAATTTTTATATCATTAAAATTGTATGTAGATATTGAATAATCAAAAAATTAAGCATAATTTAGAAATAATAAATCATTTAATTAGGATTTGTGTTTAAAATGATTAATATTAAGAAGTCTAGAGTCGGGCGTCGATGTCGTGTCTCAAGCAACGGGAGAGTGGACGAAAATGCTGTCCGGTATCCGGTATCGACGTTGTACAATAGGCATCGAGCGTCAAAATCAAGATAGAGTCGATCATTTATGCTGAGATGATGTTGGAAAAAAAACGAGATGTCAAGACGACACAAGGGTGTTGATTTTGGGTATCGAAATTGTTGGCGTCAAACTTTGATTTTGAGATGATTTTGAAACATGGATGCTGTGATGCGGTGGATGTTGATGTTGTTGTAAAACCCTAGCTGCGATCCACCAAATATAAATGAAAATGAGAATATTCGAGAAATGAGGTATTGAGTGCAAGCAATTAATTTGAGATTGTTGAGGAAATAAGATATTTTATTTTTTATTTTTTATAAATAAATATATGAAATATAAGAAATTATATTAAATAAAGTTTTTTAATAAAATATTTAACAGACGCATGTCGGACGCCCATGTCCAATTTATTTTTAATATATTTTTAAATCAAGCATGTCTTCGGCATGTCGGATACATGTCGAAGGCGTATCGGATGCGTGCATGTTCGATACATGTCGGATCCTACATGCCTCTTTGAGGATTAGTAACGGCGCATCATAGAATAGAACTCTTCATTTTTGGTACAGATTTTGCAAGCCTCTCTAGGTTTAGATTATTGTTGTTGAAATGACAAACAAAGGAAAATCACTCGTGTGAAATAATTTTATCATTTGTATGGATGTAGTGCATCGACGCAAGCAGCTGCCCGCCCCACACCACACAGACTGCCAACCCAAACATACATCAAAACACATGCCTCCTAATAGTCCTAATCCAAGGAAGAAATATGCAATGGACTAACAAAAGCTGTAAAAAGATTTTAAAAATTTGCTTATGGATTATCACCACAAAAAAGATTTCCACAATATGCTTGGAGAGCACAAATCCTACAACTTCAACAACAGATATCTCAAAACCCAAACCTCAATCCGGCACAAATGTGACTGATTAAATGAATGAAGGAAGACCAGTGTATCATCATAAAGCATCTAAACAAGTGACTTACTCATAGAACATGTCCCTTGAAACAGATTTTCCAGTTGTGACCAGACAAAGAGCACGGGTTGTAGGAATTCCAAGGCCATTTATTGCTTCACTGCATAGGAATTCACGAATGCTGCTGCGCAGGACTGCAAGACCATCCGCAAACCGACTATAGGGGGTTTTTCCTGCTCCCTTTAGTTGCAACTCCCACCTCTCACCACGAGAATTTAGAACTTCACCTAGAGTGATTGCACGACCATCCCCTAGCTGACCAGCCCACATACCAAATTGATGTCCGCCATAACATTGGGCATAAGACAATCTACAAAGTTTACCCATAATTAGTATTGTCAAGGTAGGGGATACGAAGTAAAAAGAAGTATAATTGACCCTTTGAAAATCTTACCCTCCCAACAAAGGCAACGCCCCAGAAAATATGAGGGGAAAATCTGGCCTATGAAATCTGAAAAAGATGGTCAATGCAGGTGGTAAAGACATTTATTTCTCATAGCAAAGAAAATATGACGAAAATACTAGAGAATAACCTTGGCAAAGAAGCCCAGTAAAAACGTTTATAGAGCATTGCTGAACATTTAAGAAATGATGATGACAAAGCAGAAAATATGCTCCAAAGCATGCAATACTCATTCCTAAATATGCTGTCTATTAAAAGCCCTCTATATTCAATGCAGGTGTTAAATACATTTATTTTTCATACCACACATTCATATTGAGTGTTGTAAGAGATTTTAACTTTATTTTTCCATGCGACATGTGGTCCACACAACTTTCTTTCTAATCTTCATGAATTTTATTCACTTGCTTATTGGAGCAACTTCTTCCCTCATTTGTACATTTTTCAAACCACTTAAGTATATATTTTACAACATTATTTTCAATAGGTGCTACTCCTATTACATACAACAATGGGGTTGGCTACATAAAACCTTTTTCTCCATTGTGTCATGTTGAGAGTCAAATTCTCATTTAAATCTAATAAAAAAAGATCATTTCTTACATTTTATAACCAAGCCTTTGTAGGTCTACCACTACCTTTCTTAACATAAGCCAAATCTAATGCATCTACTCTCCTAACCGGGACATCCGAAGGCCGTTGTTTTATGTGACCAAACTATCTAAGGCGACTCTCTCTAATCTTATCTTCCAATGGAGCAACTCCAACCTTTTCACGTATATGCTCGTTTCGTATCCTCTCTCTAAGAGTAAAGCCCCTAATCCACCTGAGCATCCTCATCTCTACAACACTTTACTTAATAATATGCTTCTCTTTTAATGGCCAACATTCTGCACCAAAAAGCATTGCAGGTCTCACCACCATCTTATAATATTTTTCCTTAAGTTTGAGGGAGACTATCACAAAACAAGCCCGATGCATTCCTCCACTTCAATCATCCAACTTGAATTCAATTAATAATATCCACATATATTTCACCATCACTCTAACAAATAAACCCAAGATATTTAAAATGTGAAATCTTATCAATGACTTGATCGTCCAAAGCCACAATCCCCCCATTAGATCTATTATTATCAAAACTACACTCCATATAATTGGTTGTAGATCTACTCAAACAAAAACCTTTAGACTCTAAGGTTGACCTCGATAATTCAAGTTTACCTTCAACTCCCTTCTAGTTTTATCAACAAGAAGAATATCATAATTAAAAAGCATACGCCAGGGTACAACCTCTTTCAAATGTTTAGTGAGAACATCCATGACTAAATCAAAAAAGATACAGGCTCAAGGATGATCCTTGATGTAATCCAACTAAAATAGGAAAATACATGGTCAAACCACCTTGGGTTTGAACACTAGTAACAGCTCTTGCATACAAATCATTAATGACTTGAATATAAGCATTATTAATTGTTTTCTTATCGAGAACTCTCCATAGCACTTCTCCTGGAACTTTATCACGTGCTTTCTCTAAATCAATAAATATCATATGTAGATCCCCCTTATTCTCTCTATACTTCTCCACCAAACCTCTCAATAAATGTATAGCTTCCATAGTAGACCTACCTAGCATGAATCTAAATTGATTTTGAGAAACATTATTCCTTGTTTTATCACACTTTATCTTAAATAATATTTTTTGTGTCACTCAACTTGCAATTGCTATTTCAACCTAGCACCAAATCCAAATTACATCAATAGCCTTATTATAATTTTTTTTATAAAATATACTTTTAAGACTTCATATCATAATCTTAGAATTTTTAAAAATATTTAAACCTCAAAATCACTCTTTAGTTGATAGCCGAAAGTTGGTCAAGTAGTTTTTAGAATATATAGGTGGGTGCATCCATATGTCTGTGGGTAATATATATATATTTATTACATAAAAATTTGAATTAGAATTTTTTTCATCAATAATGCAATCAAAACCAATTCTTAGTTTAACAAATATCAACATAAAGTTCACTCAAAATTGAAGGATTTTGAGTCAAGTTGAGCAAGCTACACAACTAATTTTTTTTTTTAATTGAGTCTAAATCAAGCAAGAATCATTTTTTCAATTTTGAGTTGGACTAAACTAACTCAAATTCAACTTGATATAAATCTTTTTTATGCTCATCATACAGTATTCCTATGATACTTCTCAAATTATACCATAGAACTATAACTTTCAAAGCAATATCTTTATCTATACCACAATTCTTTTTTAAGTTAGATTCAAAATACACAAACCTATCACACATAGATGTGACATGATCTTCCAAAATTATTAATCGATACTTATTAATTTCACATCCACTTAAAATAAATTATCATATATTCAAACTTTATTCCACTAACTCCCCTTTAAATATATAATAAGATGTGGTGAACGGATAGTTTAAACTCCAATCAAAATTGCCAATTTTTCCAAAACTATCTGTTATGCTCTATATGCACGCAAGTGAATGTAACTAACAACTACGACAATAACAAACAAAAATTTAGCACGTTTACATATATGAGATAGATTTTCCTATTATTAATAGCCTAGATGAAGGTACACTATTCTTTTTTAGGTTTTTTTTTCCATGTCTACCATCTTGTGTGGCATTCAAACTCAACAGCATACAATTGATTTTCAAAGGCATAAAAATTACTTGCAAAGCATGTTTAGTCAATTTCCATATTAATGTAATCATTTATCAAACTTGCAAAAGATAAGTGTTGATTAACCAAAATATAGAAGCCCACTTAAAAGTATAGTTTACCCATGTGTTCCACCAATTAAAACCATCAAATTTCTATTAAATATACTCAACAATCCAAGTATTTAATTCTATGCTATTTAAAGGCCACTCAAAAACACAGTTTTCTTAAAATTTAAACCAACAATTGAGAAAATTTTGTAACATATAAATAATCATACAATTTTAGAAGTTCTAGAAATTGCATATGCCACCAGTTTTGATGTTGTTAGCAATAATGAATAATTTTGATCTTACATTAAAAGGTCATAATAGCAAACTTTTAATGAGAGGAGAATGATCATCCTCCTCCAAGTAGGACAAAATTCCATCTTCATATAACAAAAATTGAAAAACTAAAAAAAAAATTCTAAAAAGTAAATAATGTTAGAATTCTAATGAAAACAAGACATTCTAGATAATGGCTAGAGATTAGATGTTAATAAATATTCATTGCAACAACTACATGACAAAGTCATTCAGAAGTTAACTGTGTTGAGGAGTGACAGAGTGTAGATTGAAATATGATGAAGGGGAAAAGATTTGAAAAAACTGAGGAACATACTCATTAGGTTCCAAGTCGAGCAAATTGGCAACTGAATCAGACCATGCAACAAGCTCCGGGTTTTCTACTTCAGCTGATGGTGATACTTTGGTGTAGCAAGCATGTAGGACCTGAATGCAATAACAAAGGCATGATTGAATCACAAGCCCGCTAAAATGGTAACTCTTATCCTGTTGGAGTTAAAAACTTACAAACCTGGTGTTTAAGTTACAAGAATGACATACCATTAAAAAAAATACTAAATAAAAAGGCTATGAACAGACAAAAGAACATAGTGTTCCAAATATTATAATGACTAAATTGATGCTGAACCTAAGTTGAAATATTCATAACACCATGATGCATTAATAATACTTCAACATCAATAATACTATTAAAGGATATTATGATATTCTAAAGGATTCGAAGCTCCCTCCATCAATAGCACGCTAACATCACAAGCTCAATTCTCGAGTGATTAGCTCCTAGAGCCTCAAAGTGGAAAGCAAACAAAAATAATTATTTCATCACATCATCTACCAAAAATAGAAATCTACCAGATGCTAAAATTTAAGATATAGATGACTAGATGTTATGGAAAAAGTTGTGATAAAGATTAAGTCTAATATAAATCATGCAAAAAGATGAAAATAAGCTGGAGCATTTAACATAATATAGATGGCTGGTGAATAAGATTCATAAAGAAGAGAAAAATAGTTAGAACAAGGTCAAAGAGGACGACTTTTATAGAAAGTTGTATGCTAAGACTAGCCAAGACAGCAATCCCCGGGTGGAGAAAGGTAGCTGAACCAACAAACACAGATGCAGATAAATAGGAGGAACAAGCACCTCACGAGGCATAATATCCGACCTCGGATCGCAGGGCAACTCCCTTACAAACGAGTGATTCCAGTTCAGGTCCTCCAGCTTCAGGAGGGCGCCGTTCCTCTCCTCTCCTCCATCATCGGCGTTCGCTACCTTCTCCACAGAAGTTTCCATTGACAACAGTCCACGAGAACCTTCGCCGACCAAGCAGCCCAACCTGCCTCGCCGTAGATGAAGCCTATCCCTGCTCGCAGGAACAAGTCGGTGCCTCCAGCTAGAATATACGCGCGTCGCCGAGCTCCAGAGGGGTGGCCGGAGAGGGGTGATTGAAATCGAGGAGTGCGACGAAGAAGAGATTGAACAAGGGAGGAGAGCAAAGAGGGAGGAAGACAACGTTTTGGAATAAGCGGCGATAGAGAAGCGGTGAGAAGGTACAGAAGAAAAATGGGGCATTTTTTTTTTTGCCCTTTTTTTCTGTCCTCGTAGTTTCTCACTACAGGTACAGGTTATCGCGTGAACAAGGCTTTACCGGCTAGCTTGTTGGGACGGACTCTATTTGGTTTTAATTATTTAATTTTTTAACTATCATTTATTAATTATATGAATATTTGGCTAATA